>CM042446.1:25637653-26237653 GCA_023631565.1 Gymnocephalus cernua
TCTATAGTTTCAATGTAGAGTTAGAGTAAGCTAATACAGAACACATATACTGTGTGGAATCACACAAGGTATTGTGGAGAAGAAACTGGAGAAGTTTCAATACTACTCGGTAGTGGGTTATTTCGGTCACTGCCAATACTCAGCCCTACTTATTGGAACATATTTAGTTTTATAGGTATTTGGTCATAAGCCAAAGTATTGGACACATTGAAATGTTTACCTGATGATGGCGCTTGATGAAAAGCTTAAGGATCACCAAAGTTACTACTCTTCATCCTGAATTGGACATAAATCATAATACATAATTAATTATCTCAACTTCCTGGCAATCCATGCTAATATTCTCACACTGACAATGCTAACATGCTGATGTGTAGCAATGTTTGCCATGTTCCCCATATTAGTTTAGTGTGTTAGCATGCTGACATTTTCTAAATCAAAAATGTCATGGCAGTCCACCCAATAATTGTTGAGCTATTAATCTGGACCAAATGGGACCGACAGACAGGCAGACATTGCCATCCCTATTGATATAAAATATAAATAATACCATGTGGAATAAGATGGGTGAACAAAAAGGATTTTTTTCTTCTTTTTACTTTATTACATTTGTGTTTAGCATAATGCTGTGATTCATGGCATTCCTCGAAAAAGCAGGCCTAGTTTCAACACCCAGGCCGTTAATCAACGTTGCACAGTAGCAAGTTCTGTTCAACATAGTATTTCACCTGCTTTTTTCAGTCCCTGCTACTAGATTTGTTGGGTTATTGCTATGCCGCCAGAATGAAGAATCAACTCTCAGCAAACAGACTCTTCTTACGTGGACCACCATCTCCACCATATGTGAAATCAGAGTCAACAGAGAAGCATGAGATAACTGAAATGCATTTTTTTCTCATTCCCTCCCATTCTTGCCTCTGCAATTTACCTTTGTGCCTCTTACGCTTTATATGTGCTCGATGTCTCACCCACCGTTACGGCTCACGCCCACTCAATTCAACTCCGGCATCTTTTCTATTTCTCCCCTTCAGCCCCCCCCTCCCTGCTCACTCTGTCCCTCTACATTTCCTGGGGACTTTATCTCGCCCATTTCAAATAGGATTGGGACTCAATTTGCCATGCTTCATGTCACTTTGCCAGCAGAATTCCACACTTGATATAGACGCATCATAAAACTGCAGAATGAGCAAATATGATTTGTCAAAACTTTTCCCTTCCCTTTGCAATTTGTCATTTTCAATATATATATTTTGTCTCCCTTTTGATTCGTTGTGAAGGAATGGTGCCGGGGCATTGGGCAGATGGAGGTGTCCATCAAAAAAAGGGGCTGTTGTCGGATTGGTGTTGAGGCAGTTAGGGGGTTAACAGTGGCAAGTGACAGCACCTATTAATTTGGCCATTTGATTTTAAGTCCAACAGTGTCAGGCTCCGGCACCTTCAATATCCCCCTGTCATTCAAAACAAGCCTCTAGCCGGCAGACGCACACGCACACGCACTCACACTCACATAGAAGAAGCAAAAAGGCTTTTAATCTGCAGCTGAAACTTACGCAGGAAGAAGCCTTTAAATCTATCAGACTTATACCCTAACACATTTTAAATTGCTGCTGCGACTTCTTGCCTATACTTAGGGACAAATGTAATGGGTTCTCTTGTCATAAAGTAGAAGTCCAACAGACCCAAGTATCTCGGGTAATAGCCAGATTGATCCTCCCTCTGTGAAGCTCGGGATTGAACGTGCAGGTTTATGACAGCGTTCTCGGTGAGAAATGAACCGCAACAGAGAAATGTGACACCACAGTATAAATTCCCGAGTTCTTGCGCTCTCTCGCTCTTTTTTTTTTCTCTCTCTCACCTGAACCTCTGCTCCTGCTGCAAGCACCTGCTCCTGTCACAGCCTCAATAGAGGCATTCTTCTTCTGCAAAGTCAAACTTGTCTTTTACCTCACATATGGTTGACAAACTTCCCCTCTCTCTTTTAGCTTTCAAGTTTTTACAGGTGGATTAATTACTCAAGTAGCATATGTGGGCATTTAATTAGAGAGGCAACACCATATGACTCCCCTTTTAACTTATTTCCAAATTAAAGGGTCTGCATCAAATTTACAAATGCAGATCATTTTGTCTCAATAGGTCCAGGTTCTGAGATTTAGTTTTTACCTGCACTACTTTCTTCTGAAGAAATAGTCCCTATGAAAACCTTTCACAGTGAGGCCTGTTGACAGTGGCAGATCTAAAACATTTTACATGGGGTGGCAAAGAGGTTTTGGCAGGGTGGCATGGGTAGATGGTACGTGGGAATCCCTATATGTGAATGGCTATAACAAAAAAAACACAAACATACTTTTAAACTATGGTAGTTATTGTTTAATCATGCCCTTACCCACACTAGAAGAATAAAAACATAGCATGCGGTCCAGGGGGAATTGCAGGTCTACCCTCTTCCTCCCTGTCATCTTCCTCCTCCTGATCACTCCCTGCCTCTGTCCCTCTCTCTGAATCAGGAGCCCCCTCTTCATCCCTCACTGATTCTTCTCTTTTCTCGTCTCCTTCACTTATTTCCTCTTTTCCATCCCTTATTTCTGCATCTCTTTCTGTGGTCTTCTCCTGCTCGGACCCTCCTGGTCTCTCCAGTTTACTGCCTTCTCCTTCATTTCCCTCATTCTCTTCCTCTTGTGTAGCCTACTTATTCTTGTATTACATTACACTGTACATAGGGCCCTGTAGCTAATAAGTAACCTATAACAAATATAAAATCTGAAAATATTTATCACATGCACACAACAGTTATGTTTAGACTACTTAATCCTATGATATTTGTTATTTCCCCAGTTGTAACCTGGGTTAATTTGTGCAGCCACATTGCCGTGATATGTGAGAGTAGGTGGATTTTATAAGACTCAAATAAAAATGATCGATCTCCCAACTGCCACTGTATTGTGTGTTGTAACGTAACAACGGCGAAATGGCGACCACCAGTAGGCTAAACGTTATGGATACAAACAAGATTTTATATTTTATATTAAGCTGCTCTTGTCTTAACTAAAATCAAAACAAATCAAAGGGCAGAGTGCTCTTAGAAATCACGAGGGGGCGATTTGACTTTTGGCTAATGTAATAGACGCGCTGTTTTTGCACCTGTTTTTGCACCTGGCCCCCCCCACCCTTGCCCCCCTGTAGATCCGCCCCTGCCTGTTGATTATCTGAAGTAACGTTTAAAAAAACATATATGTATTTTTTCAATGCTGTGAGCAACAATTTGAGAGACCAGAAAATCTTGACAAATAAAACCAAATCTATCTGAATGGCAATAGCCAAACCCCTAAAAACCAGCAACCCCTATAATATTCATATCCTGTGCAGACAATCATAAGTGTGCCCGATCCACATCACACTATTTAAAATTCTACTGGAGTTCCCAAAATTAAGACATTAAGAATATTCACAAGAAATTGTTCAACCATAAGAAGTAATGGGTTATTGGGTTTGAACATTTAGTGTAAATGTACTGTATAGCTTCAAATAGTTGGAACAAGCAGATACACAGTGCATATGATAGTATCTGACAGTGTTGCAGTAGATAACTTAAAGCTACAATTTCAACAGCCACATTCAGACAATTACAAAGTCATCCTATTACCACCTTAAGAATATATCAAGGGTTAAGGGACTTATGTCTCAGCAGGACTTGGAAAAACTTGTCCATGCTTTTATCTTCAGTAGACTGGACTACTGTAACGGGGTCTTTACAGGTCTCCCTAAAAAATCAATCAGACAGCTGCAGCTGATTCAGAACGCTGCTGCTCGAGTCCTCACTAAGACCAAGAAAGTGGATCACATCACTCCAGTGCTGAAGTCTTTACACTGGCTTCCTGTGACTCAGAGAGTTGATTTCAAAATACTTTTGCTAGTTTATAAATCATTAAACGGTTTAGGTCCAAAATACATTTCTGACCTGCTAGTAAACTACGAACCACCCAGACCTCTCAGGTCGTCTGGGACAGGTCTGCTTTCTGTCCCCAGGGTCAGAACTAAACAGGGAGAAGCAGCATTTAGTTTCTATGCTCCACATATTTGGAACCAACTTCCAGAAAATTGCAGGTCCGCTGCAACTCTGGGTGCTTTTAAATCAAGGCTGAAGACCTTTCTTTTTGATGTTGCCGTTCGTTAAATAACTATCCATTTCTTATTCTTACGTTGCTTATTTTATCTGCTTTTATATAACTGTTTTTAACTTTAATGTTTAATTTCTTATACTGCACTGTAACCTTTATTCTTGTATTTTAATTGTCTTCATGTAAAGCACTTTGAATTGCCCTGTTGCTGAAAAGTGCTCTACAAATAAAGCTGCCTTGCCTTGCCTTACATAGGGTATTAAAATATCTGAGAAACTATGTTAAGGGAAGAAAATACAGTATGTTTTTTTCAATTTGGCTGAAACTACCCTTTAAATCTTGATCTTATTAAATCTTGAGCATTTTCCTTACGTCATCCAACAACATATTGATCCTCTGGTTTAATTAATGTTACTTAAAGCTTGTCAGGGTGATTGAACGCCTTCCTTCGGATGCATTAAATGCGGTCTGGCACTCCCGCAGCTTAAAGTGTGCTGGCAGTGACACAGATTCTGAAAAATACTGTGGACAGTGACCCGGCAACTCCCTCTGCCACCTCACTGTGGCGGCTTCTTCCACACTACCTTCACTTTATGAAGGAGGAACGGATTTAGAGACTGCAGCCCTCCAAAGAAGTTCCTGTCCAGGGACATGTTGCTTGATAACGACAGGTCTCTGCCAGTGGAATGAAATGAGAAACCATCCATCATAAATCATGGTGGTTGGTTGACAGAAGAAGATGCGCTGGCAGAAATTACCTTATGGCTGTGCTTACAATTTTAGCATGGAATTTGCAACATTGATGTTTTTTGCACAGTGAGCTATTTATTAAGAAGTAAATATACATAACTGATGCCGCATTTATCCACTAGATGGCAGTGTTTGTCTACCTCTCCTAATTTACCTATTGAATATCTGTTGTAGTTATTGTCTTTGTAGCTGTTTAGTGCACAGAAGGGGTATTTAAGCAGAATACTGAAACAATCCCCTGCCACTGGCTTCCAGAAACCCCCAAATTGCAAAAAAAATGCAGCTGAAGCTACTTTAAATCCTATTTGTTCTCTTTTGTGATCAGGTAATACTGTATGTAGAACATATTGTTTTCAGTATACTGACTTCCTTTGCTTTTTTTGTCCTGCGGAGGTGTGTGATGGCCCCACTCAGCTGATATCCTTCCCCACAAACAAATACTCTGGCAGGGATTAAAGCGCCAGAGAGCCACAGCCTGCTGCATTTAACTCTTCATAGGGAAGCTTTCTATGATCTCAATCGATGGGCTGGGGTAATCTAATAAGGTGATATGGCAGGGGGAGGGCCAAGACAGACCCCACTGCAGGTCTAGGAAGAGTGTTACCAGTCTTATTTTTTATTTTTGTATATACATTATTAATAATCAGAAGACCTTCTACATATTCAGTCCACCTTAAAATGTATTGCAGTACCCTCAGGATTTCCTGCAGTTTGACAAATCTTGCTACCCGGCTTTTTTTCTTGTTAATCACATCACTACAGTGCCTGGAAATTGAATTGCATTAACCAGAGTCTGAGATGCATTTGATGTGCAGAAACACATGGCAGCATTTGTTTCATCTTTTATAAAACTTTTCTTGGAAATCAATGGTAAAATATTTAGCAGAAGCATGGCAGAGCTGTAGTCTGTGTCTATCTGTGGATGTGGGTTTGCAGCCGAGTAATCAAGTCATGCAGTGGTAGGGGTGTGTTTTAATCTGTTTAGGAAGTCATCTTAATTAAAAGGCAAATCTGAACAGATGTGTGTTGTGTTGCTGTAGGTGGTCGGTGAACGTATCGAAGGAAGATGTTTGCATTTCATGAGGCTTTAAGATTCTCCCAAAGTAGTTGTACCTGACCCTGGGACTTGTCTATGTGGGTGTGGATGAGTTCTTCTCCCAGCATGCTCAGCTTGTAAGGTACACACACAAAGGGATGTGCATGTGATGGAGACCACACAAAATCCAATCAGATTACATATTATGTTGTGTATAAAATGACTCTTCTTGTGATGGGATTACAAATCAAGCTGAATGATGTATCAGACCATCCAGTGACGCTGTAGCAGTTTTTTTCTTTTCTTTTTTCTTTCTGTCCTTTGGATATAGAAAGAATTATCATTTGCTTTGCTATCTATATCTGAACTCAAAACTTGCTTTTTGTGTCTGGTCATTCAAGATGTCCCCTTGGGTTGTTGGAAATGATATAGGCTTTTCTATTTTCTGACATTTTTAAACTAAAAGATTAATCGTCAGATTAATTGATTTTGTAAAAAAAAACAACATTATTTGCAGCTGTAGTCACATGCTGTGCACTAAATAGCTCCAGGTTCAAAATGAAAGTTAGTGCTATTTTTAGCTTATGCATGCAGCCACACTTCATACCAACATATTCATTTAAATGCACATCACTTTATTTTCACCTAAACCTAACTGTATGTATTATACAATGTCACAAATGTTAATTCCCACCTGTAAGTTGCAATTAGTGGGAAAAATAACATATTACGTTCAAATGGAAAGCAAATGAGTCTCACTTGTCACCTGTCACATGAAACCTGGAGAAATAAAACAAGATTGAAGGTTTAAACTGTGGAAAACCTCACTGAGTGATGTCAGACACATTCATCCTCTTATTTTATGATCTATCAACACCTGTCTCCCTGGAAATTGGGCCATGCCTGTCCAACTTTTCTAGTGTTCTTTTCTCCACATGGGGGCACTCTTGTTCTCTGCACGACACCTCTGTAGACCCAAATGGAGGCAGAGATAAGAAACTAATAGAGATACTTGAGCCCACTCTATCTGCAAAATCACGATAAGTTTCGACCGCAAACCTCTGATATCTGATCTGTTAATGTTGCGTTGTCTCGCTCACAGCTGCTGGTTACATCAGCAGGTCTCTGCGCTCACTTGTAGGGCAAAGACCTATTAGTCCCTGAACGTTTGTCAGCGGTCACTTTCTTTTCTACCTCGAGGGAGGGAAAGAGAGAAGACGCTATATCGCTGATGCTTGCTTCCCCGTCTTTCGGGTCCGGATCATGAGAGCTTTATTCAGTCTCCTGTAACTCGCACTCGTTTGTTTTTGCATCAAGTTAGAAAAGTCTGGAAACCGCGTCGCTGCAGCGTCGGCGAGACCCGACCATTGAGCCTGAAAGTACGTGCAGTGAATCCTAAACACAGCTTGGAGTGATTTTTTCTTTTTTTTCTGACCTGAACTAGAGCATCTTCTAATCGAATTACCTCAGCCATTCCACATTGACCTCCTCTAACTTGGACTCTTTTTGCATGTATTGATTGAGAACAAAGACTCGCCAAGTTTTTCTTTTTTTGACAAAGAGTCGAAATGGCGTCCCTGTATCAGAGATTCACCGGCAAGATCAACACAAACAAATCCTTCCCTAACCCTCCAGAAGCGAGCCATCTCCTCGGGCACGGTGTCGAGGGGGACAGGGCGGCGGAGAGCCCCCTGCTTCAGTATCGTCAGCACAGCGAGGACAAGGATGTAAGAAACTTGCGCTGTCATCACTACATGCTCAGGCCATTTTCACATAGTTTTTACACAGTACTCGATACATTGACTTTAAAAGCCAATAAAATAATGTGTCTACTAAATGCCCTTCTGTTGTTAATTAGGCTACAACTCCCCCGGCACTTTTTAAAGGCAAAGTTGTCTAACTTGTGCGGCATTGCATCACTTGGTTGTCTTGTCTGTCAATCGGCTACATTACGCGTCAGTTACGTCTCTTGTCAAGCAATATACACTCAGTGGCGCTGTCTGTTCACTTCAATACGTGCATATGTTAACACTACATGTTACATGTTAATTATGTGCCACGATGCTGTTTTTAATCCCTAAGTCTACCTCCAACTGAGTGGAACTAATGTTTAATTATAACACTCAGCCTGCCAAATCCCCGGTATTTATCAGGATCATTATCTCTTGAGTGTTTTTATTTCCTCCAAACATGCTCAGTTTGTGTTCACTGTCAGCAGAAACCCCCACCATTATTGTTGTGAAATTGCACTGTAAAACTATGTTTGTTTACACCAGATGATCTGTTTGTGAATGGATTTCCATAAATTTCACCAGGGTCACCTTCGCTCTTTATAATGGCGGTATTGTAATCCATGTTTGGCAGTCTAAAGCACCTGCCTGAGCCTGAAACGTATCCAAGTATTCAGGGAGGACGTGCAGACTCGCGGCGCTGTCCGTGGTCCTAAAACAGTGACTCACTCTGTCTCTGCCCGCTGTTGTCGCTCTCCATGGTGCTGCAACATTAATTCAGCAAAACGGGACTGTTTTTATTTGTCTGTTCACTCCAGGATTATTAAACACTCTGTTGTCGTTCCTGTGAATACATTTTCATTTTTCAAATCCCCCTTCTTTGCCATCATTCCTATCAGTTGTATTTACTGTCCTTGTGTGACTTTGAATTATAAGATTCAGATCTGCAAACTGAGATATTGAGGTTCAAAGTCTTCATATCCTAGTAGCAAAGCTGCTATACAGGAAAGCTCTCTTTTATTGCTCAAAATAGTGAGCACCAAGTTATTTAAAGCCCCAGTGGTAAGAATTTCTCCCATCTAGCGGTGAAATTGTATATGACAACCAACTGAATTTCACGTTGTAGCCCCCCCCCCCCCCCCCCCCCATTCCGAGTGCGTTATAACTCCTACGGTGGCCCAACCTGAAATTAGCGATGACTTCGCCCGTGAGTGTCCCTTCCAGTGTAATAATAGTTTGACGTTATTTTGGTACCATTTCATTGCTAACATTAGCTATCAGGTTCTCAAACATATGCAAGCTAATGTTAGTAAAGTATCAGTGCTATCGTTATTCTGTATATTGTTCCAGATTAATAGTGTAAGGCAATGTTTACAGCGTAGGAGAGAAGCAACGGAGGTTTGTGTTTTTAATATATTTCTCTGAGCAGCATGAACAATGTCAAAGAAACTGAAATGATCTCTTAGTGTCTTCATCGTTTACACACAGCTGTTCTAGCTGTAGCTAGTCTGTGTTACAACTGCATGACGTGAGTTGTCTGCCAGGGAAATCACGACACATATGATTACGTTTATGTTGCAAGGTAGACAATCCTTTTTCATCATTGACGCGAGGAAAAGTATCCTAGACGTCGTTCTAGCGTTATACACAACCATGCTATAGTTAGCCAAGCAAGTAGCAACAATAAAACTTTTACACAAATAGGCAGAATTACCTGTTGAGAAGAAAGCAGGCAACTTTGGCGTCCCTTTTAAAATCCTTGCTCCTCATCAGCTCTTTCCATCTTGGAAAAGCCACAACAATATTAACTTTGGTCTTGTTGCTTTGCCTGTCACGTTGTCGTTTTAATTTCCTCGGTGACTCAGTTACATGTCCTCGATAATAGACGCAACAGGCTTTCAAATCTGCCGGCGGTGAGTCGCAAGTAATCTTCTCCCCCTCCCTCCCTGGCATACGTCACAGTCAGTGCCACTGAGTGAAAAGCGTGAAATACGGAGCAGTATAGCCTGTATGTCCCTTACGGGCTACCATATTTTCAAGATGAAAGATGAAAGCGCATATGTAAAATTTCAAGCCAATAGGAATACTTGGAGTTGAAGGTGGTGGTCAATATTCATAAAAAAGGACAAGTTTGTGAAGGGCAATACAGATTTTGATAATAAACAACTACAAATGTTACACACTGGGTCACAATCCTATCATCATTTTTGACGAATTGCCTGGTGACTTATCCTGGGTGTTCCCTGCCTCTTGGCCAATGTCAGCTGGGATTGGCTGTAAAGGGGTAATAGATGATGGATGGATGGATGGATGGATGGATGGATGGATGAATTTTCTAAATCGGGTAGATTTCAGATAGATGGATGCTACTATCCCTCTCCTGTCCACTCCACTGTTGTTGTTTTTTTGCCTCCAAATTAGCTTCTTAGTTTTGTCTGGAAAAGCTCGGGTTCTTGCTCCATTTGCCCATCGTGGTGCAAGGAATAACACTGTGGACTGCTTTGGTTGGATTCTGTTGCCTGTCGAAGGAGACACGGTTTGTGTGACATCAGGTGCTCGACATTTTTCAAACCAAAACTGAAAGGACTGATCCAAAAAGATGAGAAAAACTTGTAGCGGTCCAGTTATGAGATATTTTATTGTTTGCTGTAGCACTCCAACCACTTCAAAAGGTTGTTTGCCTACTGCTTTTGCACATTTGAAAAGGCAAATGAAAACACATTGGCAGAGGAACATGATAAGGAGGATATTAACAACAGGCATACATTCACTTCGAAGTTGGACTGGTTTGAGAGCTTGCCATTGAAAATGCTTATTGTTATGTTTAGGCACTGGGCTGAGTGTGATGGCAATGTCAATGATGAAACATACATGTATGGCCATTGTGAGTTCAAATGTTGATCATTTTGCCTCCATTTCAAAGACAAATCACACCTCCAACATGCTGTGTGTGTGTGTGTGTGTGTGTGTGTGTGTGTGTGTGTGTGTGTGTGTGTGTGTGTGTGTGTGTGTGTGTGTGTGTGTGTGTGTGTGTGAAATGTATTAATTGAAGTATATATTTTTTTATGTGGGGGTGAAGAGGGACTGGTTTACTCTTTTCTCAAGGTAAATTAACTCTGCATTCTCCATGGACATTATACTCAAACAATACTACGTGATACTGTACAAAAAGACAGTATGAACTGAGCTGTGTGGCTTTTTCGGGCTCCTACAGAGCGTCTCATACAGAGGGTGAATGTAGGTGCAGCCATGGGCAGTATACATGTTTTTTTAACCTTAAAGCATGTAAACATGTTCTAGTACAAACACAAAATGCAGGTATTATCCTGAAAATGCTATATAATAGTTGCCCTTTAACCTCAGTCACAGAGCAGTGGGTGTACATAGTAAAGGCATGGAACTTGATTGGTTCTCCTGTGTACATTCTGAGTAATGATTGGTGCTTTAGAATGTTATAGACAAGTTGGAAAATTAATTTTGAGATATAACTCTGTCTTTTCAAACGTTACACTCACTCATTAATGCATAAAAGGCTAAATTATGGCAGATGAAATAAATAATAATCATCATAAGGACATTGTTTTTTTTCAGTACGTTCTTACATTACTAACCTCCACATAAGCGTTATTTTTCTATATACAGTATATTTTTGTGCTTTCATTTGTTTTAAGTGCTTTCTTCCGAAATATTTGTTTATCAGCTGTTGCATGCTAGATTGTGTTGCAAACTCTAGTGCCGTGTACAGTACGCTGCAGCAGGTAAAACTGGTTGAGGTGCACATGAATATAACATGAGGTTGATTTATTGACCGGTGGTCCTGTCTTTGTGTTTGTTGGTGCAGAGAACTCCAACATGATCTGAAATCAATACAAACAGTGATGTATGGTCCCTATTCGTCGACCTGAGAGCGTGGCGGGGGCTACAAGAATAACTTTGTCAGATATAAAAAGTTTTGAATACAGATCTGTGCAGTGATTATTGCAGGGCAAGGATGTGATAATATAACCTCTGTTCCATTGTTTACCCGGTGCAGTTTTTAAAATGCTTTTACCATGCTCTATCCATTTCATATATACAATAATGTACTGTATCTATATAGCACTCTTATCCCACCTACTACTATTTCGTTTTTAATGTCATCCATCCAGCTGTGTGGCTTTAATGACAGTCTGGTGGAGGTGACATTTACATCATGCTGTGTGGATGAGAACTAAAGCCCACTGGGATGAAGAGCTCATCCACTGACTCAGCCTCCCTACAGGGCCACGGCACAGCCCTGCTCTGCCACTTCAGAACTTTATTCACCCTGTTCTCCTCAGCTGCTACTCCTCCTTACACACCACTTATCCGTCACGGGTAGCAATGGGCAACACTAGAATGCCAAATTAGCGTTCTTTTATCTCATTTTGCAACAAAAGCCTTAATTTACTGCAGCACATTTTCTGTTATCATATTGTATCACTGATTAATGCTTGCTTGAGATGTTGGCTTCATTCCACTCATTGTTAGTGTCAGTTACATACCTTAATTGTTAGCTCCATGGTCTCAACATCTTTTCTATTTCCAGCCCTTCTCTTTCCAGTCATCCAGTCAGAACCTGCCACCTTTTTGTTCTGCTGTGCAGTTTCCCTCCAATATTACAGTCATATTTGCAGTTCATACATTTAGCTAATTCAGGATCAGATATAATGTGGGTTAGGGCTGGGTATCGTTAATTTACGGTACCAATACCATTACCAATACCAGTACCCTTAAAGTGAAGCCGATACCAATAGATTACTTTGTTTCATACCTTTTTGTTCTACTTCATTTGATGGCCATTATGTAGTCTATATCAACGACCTTTCATTTCCAGGATTGTTCAGGTGCTGCCGGAAATTCCGTCTGATGTTCCTCATTTTGGCCGGATATCCGTCACCTTCCGCTTTCTTTGTGTTGGCATTCTAACCTCCAGTTGATTTCTGAGGACTCTGGTTAACTGCTCCTCAGATCTCTGCAGGGTAAATCCAGACAGCTAGCTAGACTATCTGTCCAATCTGAGTTTGTTGTACGACTAAAACTACTTTGAACTTACACACGTTCCACCAAAACAAGTTCCTTCCCGAGGCTATTTTGCAGAGGTGCCGTCATTGTGTCCGGCCCTTAGCGCCGCCCATGACAATTGTGATTGGTTTAAAGAAATGCCAATAAACCAGTTTTTCTCCCATCCCGGAATGCTGTGTGGACTAGCCAGACCTTCCTCCACAGCTCTGTGCATGAAGGTCTGTCAATGCGAGACTAGCCATCATGTGAATGGAAGCATCTTGGCACACTGATCTGTCAACTCCATCAAATACCCCACGCTCGCCTTCATCATACCACAGACTTGTTGTAGCTGCTGTGGTAGTGAGCCAATCCAGGCCCCCAGGAAGTGTGCCAGACTTTGAAGCAAATTGAACATAGTGGCTAAAAAGTGGAATTGCAACATCACGTGATGCCCGCTGGCCCAAAAGACTATTTCCCATAGCCTTATATGGCAAAAGAGTTGTCTGTAAATCAGTGGATATACATCCATGGGCCAATCACACGTCACATTAAATTGAAGAATGCCTGCGGTGATTGGCTGTGGGCAAAAACCATACAAATAGTGTTTTATTTCTAAATCTGGGTACAAAATGGATCAAATGCAGGTAATGTTTGACTGGAGAAGCTTCGATACTACTTGGTACTGGGTTCTTTTTGGTTGATACCTGTTAAGGTATCGAGTAACGACACCCAGCCCTGATGTGGGTGCAGGTTGGGGTTCACTGTCCTGCTGAAGGATACGTGTCTATTAAAGGGACCCTTTTTCTGAGCCAATTATTGAATGAGTGACCCTTTGGTACAGAGCCGCTCCATAATTAGTCAAGGAGTTGCTTAACTAGCCAGTTTCAGCTGTGTCTTCCTTATCTCACATCAAGTAACATATGTATGGACAGATAATATATGTAACACACATCAGTATGTATAATCACAGAAATGACAGTCAATGTCATAGTTTTCTCTTGACCAAGACCAAAGTGATGTTGTAGCAACCAATTGGCACCAAATGCACTGCATTACAATATTATTATATAATTGACATAGCAATTTTAAAGAATGTGATTAGTTAATCGTGAAGGCCGCAATCAATCGAATGTGAAATATTTAGTTGAATGTTTGGTGTAACATTTGATTTAAAAAATTGTATTCCTCTTTTCATTATTATATTGTTTTTTTCATAAGATAAATGCTGGAATAATGTTACATATCACAGATTATGTCCTATTTTCAGTGGATCTTTCATTCATTTTTATTACTTTAACATGATCGTAGAAGGTGCAATATGTAGCTAAATCAAATCGTAATCACAATATCTGGCAGGAAAATCTCAATTAGATTTTTTCCTTCAGCCCTATTATGCACTGATTATATAAGATTGCTTAAAGTCCAACAACATAATAGGTTACTGATCAGTGTTTGTTCTACATATGGGCCCATTAGTGCCCGTCAAAAAGACTAAGCATTTAAAACAAGTCATTATTGCTTTTGTTTGGAATGAGCTTGATTCATTCTCCATTGCCTGGTAAATCCTTCTCTGTCAATACATTTGATAATGATCTTAGTCTGAAATCCTCTCCGATGATGATTCTGGCTCCTGAAACAACTCATTACAATCTTATCAAACATGTGATTTCCTCTTTAGCTTTCAGTCTGCAAGCCCATGTTATCTGCAGTCACTCTGGGTATTTGGGTTCATTTGTGATCTACTGACATTTTATCAGCTGACTTTCACAGTTCAGTGGGAATGTGAGGACTTAAATGTATAATATTGTGAAGCCTCACACCCTCATTTGGTCTAGTACAACTCTGTCTAGATAGTGGTGTTATGTAAAGCCTTTAGGTCCCCAGTTGAGCCTCTGCTCTCCCCAGCTGCTTAATTTCTAAAGCAAAAAGTACATGAAGTCTCACATTTCAGCTTCATTAACTAGATATCCTCTCCAATGGCATTTATACCAGCGAAAAGACAGACAAAAGCAGAAATGGATCTTGTAGCATAAAAGCCTTGTCCCTGTGGTGTGATTTAGTTTTTCTCCACAGACCCCATTACACGAGTAAACATCTCTGTTCTGTCTGTCTTTGTCGATCTGGTACGATCAGCACAATCGTAATGGGACTCAGGAGATATCTGGCTAGAAATACTAAGATTCAGAGCTCTTACACACAGAGGTGAGTGTGGTTTTGTGTGATGTGTGATTTGAGTCACGTTTTCCCAGAGTTCAACTTTTTTGCACTTCTTCAACTCATCTCACTTTTTCTGCGGTCTAATGGCTTTGGGCCTGCACTTTGTATTAAGAAGGAAAATGAAAAATACATACACGCTCCACATTAATGCATACATACCCTTTCTCCTTTTTGCTTTATCTCTCTGTCAAACACACACACTCGCACAAATGCACACACAGGCGAAAAGAAGATTTTTCTCTGTATGGATTATGAGACAGCCGAGCCCTGAAATGCCCTTTTAATAAGCTGGCCAATGTCAGAGTTGGGTTTATCATAACAAAATTATAATGATGAAGAAAAGAGAAGACGTAAATATACAGTATGTAGTAGAATATGCTTTTATATCCTTATTCACTGTCAGCTGATATAGAGGTTATTTTGGGGGTATAATAGGCCTTTGAATAAGCCATGGGAATCATTTTCCCCTCAATGGGCAGATAACAACTTCATGGTTTCTTATATTGTCCTATGCTTATCATTTTAATGTGTTTCTATATTGCTCTCAAAAGATAGCATAGTGATGGCTCTATTCTTACAGTGCTATCGTTAGCAGCCGGGCCTATTATTTGCATTGACAGATGATTGTCTTTTTGCAGCACCCCACACAGTACTGTGTATCCAGAACTAGTACAGTACGAATGTGTATTATTTAACTGGATTAGTCTGTTTTAATTGCCATCACTATTACTAAATTATACTAATATTAGTATGTATTTTCATGCCAATTTACAAGCCTAATGTAGAGTCCATTCTGTAAATTTATAGACTAAGCCCTAACTTGAAGTGATATTATGTGAGCTGTTTCAGTTAAAATGCTCATATTATTGGCTTTTCCCCTTTCCTTTATTGTCTTATATTTTTTTTTATGTGCATGTTATAGGTTTACAAAGTAAAAAAGCCCAAAGTCCCCCCCAAAAAGACTTGCCATCTCCAACAGAAAACACTGTTCACAAACTGCTCCAAACAGCTCTGTTGTAGTCCAGCCTTTACTTCAGAGACAAACGTGGTCACTTTGGAACACACGTTATAATGCTCGCCTAGCTGCTAGCATGGCACACCCTCATACTCTGCTTCTGACTGGCTAGTAGTCCTTACCTAGGTACTGTCAGGACACGCCCTCATACTCTGCTTCTGACTGGCTAGTAGTCCTTACCTAGGTACTGTCAGGACACGCCCTCATACTCTGCTTCTGACTGGCTAGTAGTCCTTACCTAGGTACTGGGCATGTGCGACTTCCAACAAAGATGGAACAGAAGTGTGACGCCTCACTCTGTAGCTAAAACAGAGAGCTCAACACACAGGATGAAAAGAGGAGCTGCAGCAATTTTCAGTACAACAAAAAAAATGGTGTTTTTTGAAAATGAAACCATGTAAACCTATTCTAATATAATCTCTAAATACAATTATGAACCTGAAAATGAGCATAATATGAGCACTTTAAATAATAAGATGCTGTATTTACTTTTTCTTCTTCTCCAGCAACCCACTTTGTTTTTCATTAAGTTTAAGCCCTTTGCTTCACAAACACATTCATTGTTTTCCATCAGATCTAATCGCTTCAGTTTGGTTCTTGTGCACTATTTGCTATGAGTGTGTTGTGACACAACAGTGTGACCGTGTATGTATGTGAGTAAACACACTATTCTGTAAGTGATGCATGCATTTGTGTAATTGTTTAATGCTTTGGCATACTACTGACAACATCAATGAATAATTTAGTAACTACTCATATCCACTTAATGAAAGATGTACTTGGCACTAAGGTCTGGGGAAAAACTAATGCACTGTGTAGTGCACCATGGTCCAAAGTTAGCAGTGGCACAAGTAAATATGGTAACCTGGTTATACTCTGATAAACATGTTAAGCTGCTTTTAGGAAACCTGAGATTCACAGATAGTTCCTACTGACTTTGTGATCATTACACTTTTCTTCTAGCTCCATGAAGTTAACATTTTAGTGTTTTAGTCTTGGCAACTATGGATTGCCATGACATATGCTACAGACATTCATGTCCTGCTCACCCTTTAGAGATCCTTTTCATCTAGCACCATCAGCAGGTCAAAATGTGTCCGATACTTTGGTTTGTAACCAAATACCTGCAAAACTAATAACATTCCCATCAGCCTCAGCTGTACTTTGTGTTAAGTGCTGATTAGCAAATAGCATGCTAACACACTAAAATAAGTGAACATGACAAACATTAAACCTGCTAAACGTCAGCATGTTGCAGCTCAAAGCACCGCTGTGCCAAAGTACAGCCTCACAGAACTGCTAACTTGGCTGTAGCCACCCAGATTCTGATGCATTTCGTCTTGTGACCAGTTTAGTTCGGAGGTAACGGCCTAAACAGAAGACACAATCATATGTTGTTTGCTAGCTGAAATAGCACCTTTGCTTTTGTTTTTTGTTTTTTTTGGCTTTCTTAAAGTAAATGTTGTATACTTGGTATTGCCAGAGAGAGAGAATACAGACCATTTTCAACTTAATACAGTAAACAGTTCATGTAGGCAGCTTAATCCAAGCAAGCCTTTAACCAGAATATGGCAAACAACCTTGTGACTGCATGACTACGTATAAAGGTAGCTGCTGTCTGACTTTTCTTCCTGGCAAAGTCTTAATCAGTTTAGAACAATGAACTACTACTTGTCTAGTACTATATGATTACAGAAACAATGTTTGCCAAGGGTTGCCGTATACGTGTTGATTAGTAAATGGTAAGTGAGTGATCAATATTGATACTTGAGGGATAGTCATCAGTCTACGCACTTCAGGTTGGCATAGGTGTGTGTGTGTGTGTGTGTGTGTGTGTGTGTGTGTGTGTGTGTGTGTGTGTGTGTGTGTGTGTGTGTGTGTGTGTGTGTGTGTGTGTGTGTGCTAATCAGTTTAGAACAATGAACTACTACTTGTCTTATACTATCTGATTACAGAAACCGTGTTTACCAGGTGTTGCCGTATACGTGTTGATTAGTAAATGGGTAGTGATCAGTATTGGTACTTGAGGGATAGAGTCATCAGTCTACGCACTCGATTCAAGTTGGCATGGGAAGGTGTGTGTGTGTGTGTGTGTGTGTGTGTGTGTGTGTGTGTGTGTGTGTGTGTCCATGGTAAATGCTTTCAGATTCCTGCAGTATCTCCTTCCAAAGAAAAGAAATAGAGGGCTGATTGAGGGTCGAGGGAATAACTGTTATACTTGTCCAATCAGAAAACAGCAAATGCAATTGTTTCCTCTTGTCTCCAGTCAATAGTAACAGCATTGAGCTTTCACCTGATTACTGTCATAGTCTAGGGTGACCAAACTTTTTACGTACTGTCCGGGGGGGTTTTATAAATTCATGAAAATGTCCGGTTTTTACTGTTTTTCATAGGACCAAAAGCGTGTACTTAAATTGACTGGCGCGTTGCACACAATACTACGGTACCTTGTTGCGTGGCGTGATTCCCGAGAGGCTGCCTTGTGCACATACACCGGGAGCAGAGCAGACAGCGAGCAGCATTGCACACAAAATGCCGAAGCGTAAGTGCAGCTTCACAGTTGAACTGCAAAAAAAGTTTCCCACGTACCGTCCCGGTCGGGACAATTGGGAGGCGGAGTGCACCGTGTGCAAAGCTGGCACATACAGCAAAATATGGATGGGCAGACAAGGAGGATGAAGAAGAAAGGCAGGATGAAGAAGACAACTAGCTAAAGATTTAAAGTATTGTAGAGTATTATAGTACTATATTTTTGTTTGTTAAGTTAGTATCTTTGTGAGACAGTTTTATTATGTATCTTATTACATTGAAAAGGCATTAAGAGATATTTATTTGAAGCTGGATTGTCATATTTAGAACATTATTTCATATGATTTATTTATTTGAAAAGAGAGCTATTATTTTGTTACAGTTTATAACATATTTTATTTTATTACAGAAGTTATTTTTGTACCATTGAGGCATAATAAAGTATGTTCATTAACCTCTGAGAAGCCTGTCTGAATTTGTGTCTCGAGGCCGGGCCGGGTGTCCTCTTTTTTGGAAATCAAAATATGGTCACTCTATCGTAGTCTAAATCTTCAGCGACAAGCCTCTTTGACCCCCCAGCTCTGTTTCTCAATCCAGGTAATTTCTCCTTCATCAACAAATCCTTGAACACTTCATGTTGATGAAACATGGCGAGCTTGCATGTGCACCATTTTCCCTGTGATGAATTATGCAGCTAGCGGTGTGTAAAACGTCATTATGGTTTATTTATCTTCAGGAAGCTCTCGCCAACCAAATCAGGTACACATTAAGGGTGGGGGGAAACTGTACGTAGCTAACTCGGCATCCTCATAGGAAGCCCAATCACAGCAGGGAAAAGGAGAACATGTGATGAAACGGAGACTGGAGTGGATTTTAATATGTTTGTGTCGAAGTTGTTCTATATATAAAGGTGTGTGCACGCATATATACGTAATGTATGTAATGTAAGTACAGAAATAGTTTTGTAATGCTTTTTAAGACATTACGATGAACAAAATCTCACAAAGTGCAGAAAATGGACTCTATAAGTAAAAATAAGGTAGACAATATTCCCTCTGCTTCCTCTTTAAATCTCCGTCTAGCAATGATTAAATATCCGCAGAGGGAGGGTTAGCATCATGAGATAATCCTGTACCTCTCACTGAAGGGATTTGCAAAAATAATGGCACTTTGGATCAAATTTGTCTTCCCTGAAGGCTACCAAAACAACAACATTTTTGCACTCTTTTCTATCAGTAGACATATTTCATGCCTCATAGAACTCATGTTTTGCAGAAATAGAGAAACAAATGCTCAGTAAAAGGAGCATACTTGACTTAAACCCTTTTGCTCTTTGGGGAGCATAGGTCATTCATGAACTTCCCCCTGCTGGTTCGGCATTTGGCGATTTTCTCTGCTTCCTTCCAAGATGTTGCTGTTTTCTTGAGTTCTGCCTCGTCAGACCTTTTCCAGCTGTTTCTTGGTCTTCCTGGTTTTCTTTTTCTTTGTGGGCTCCAGGTTAAGGCCTGTCTGGTCGTGTTGGACGGTGGTTTTCTGAAGGTGTGACCGATCCAGCCCCATTTCCTGCGTTTGATTTGAGTTTCAATTTGTTCTTGTTGTGTAGTTTGCCAGAGCTCTTCATTTGTAATTGTGTTAGGCCAGTAAATTTCCAAGGAGCATAGGCTATAGATAACTCCTGGAAAAAGGTCATCCATCAATACCATGGTGGCATCATGTGTCTCACTGTTGACGTCTGCGACTCTCTAACTGGTGCTGCATTCCTCTTTGTGTTGCCGCTGCTGTTCTGGCAGCTCACTGACGATAACAGATGGTGGGCATTACTAACTTCATCTCAGCGTAAAATGAATTCACATCCTGCCTCTTCAGGAGGCATTTCCACTGAAGGGAGACGCAGACAACGGAGGAGGAGCGGGAGGACGGGGAGACGGTCATCAAAATGCTCCCCTTCTGGGTTTTAAGCAGAGCTCTTCCCCCTTATCCATCTCTCTGATACATGCACATAGCTGTACACAAATGCACACACACACATGCACAGGCCTTAAGAGCAGTGCTGCGTTTCACTTTTATGGGTCAGAAAACCGGAGCGCTGATTTAGTCATTATTTATGACTGGATGCGGTATTTCTAAGATTAGTGAGGAAACAGCAGAGAGGCAACTGACTCAAGCATCCCTGCTGGTGAACAACAAGCATGTGGTTTACATCAAAGTGGGAATGGTGGGACATCAAACTCCTCTTAACATGGGAGTTAACTGTTTTATACAGTGTGATGCAATTTGGTCATGCCTCATTGTGGTGTTTGTTAAAAATCTTCCCAAAGGAGTCAAGTCGGCTTCTTTATGACTTTACAAAGTTGTTTGCTCTGGGGGTTTACTTCTGCAGCTTTGGTTTTCGAGCTTTAGACCCTTATGTGTATGTGTATTGATGTTTTTTTCTCAAACATTTTTCTCAAAATTAATATGGAAGTCTGTTTCAATGGATTTGACACAGTGTACTCCTCTAAGTTATAGCATATTACAGTAAATCAAAGCTAATCTGTCAAGCATATTGAGCTCCGGGGAACTAAAAATAGACTTCTTATAGTTCCTTTGTCCTTAAATGTTGAAAATACACTTTGAAATGAATGGAAACAGCTCACTTGCATATGGAATTTAGCATTGTATTATGGGAATGTTAACATCAGTCAGTATTTCTCAGGTGCATTTGAGGTTTGAGAGAAAAAAGCATCACTTGAAGTGCCGCCGGTGTGCCACTAGAGGCTGTCCTGTTCCCGTCTCAGAGTGAGGTGTCTCATTTCCAAGGTTCCCAGTGAGAAGGCTGGAACGTATCATTCCAGAAGCCGGGTCTGAGGGGACTGAAGGCCAGTCTTACAAAGTGAGGTTAAATCAATGTTACAGGGGATGAGGGATGATGAAAGGAAAGTACAGAGACAGAGGGACGAAGGGAGGAAGGGACAGCGACAGACAAGATAAAGCATTGCCTTAAAGGCAAAAGGGGCCAACAGAGACACACTTGATCAAAACCAGAAGGGGATCATTGAATATTGTTTTATATAATAAAAGATGAAAAGTGTATCTGAAAGACAATAAAAAGAGGGTGTGACTCAGCTTGCACAGAGTGGAGGATCACAGCAGTGGCCTGATCAGTACAACTGACTCCCTGCCTCATGGCCACTGAGTCAAGTGGAGGAAGTCGTAGTAACACTGGCGGAGTTTAAGGTCTTTGGTAATAATTTATGCTCTCGTTATTATGTAAAGGCTTTTCGTTAAAGGAAAGATCCACTGAAACAGACTAGTAAACTGCAGTAGTTATCTATAGGCACCTATTAGTCATGTCTGCATTGTCAGTGGGTCACTGCAGACATCAAGAAATGAATCATTACAGGAGCTGAGGCACAGACTTCTCCACTGGCAGTAGCCTACATTCAATATTCTAACATGCAAATCAAAAACCTCAGAGTGTTAAAGAGTACATCAAGTCTGCATGCATTGGAATCTATTTAACACTTTCAGGTTGATTTCAACACCTGTCCCAGAGCCGTATCGGCTCTGTGTGAACAAACAACACATCTCTTCAAAATGACTGTGTGCCACTGCAAAACGAGAACATACCAGCAGTAGCAAATTAGCATTTTGCATTTGCAGCCAAAAGACGTTTTGACTAAGCTTGGGTGGTAAGATTACACTACCAGCACAATAATTCCACATGTCTTTAATGTACATCTCCATGTGATTGAGTCATATTTTTCATGTCGCACTTTTCAACCCTTCCAAAATTCGCTATTGAGAGGAAGCCTACATGTGGGGAGATGTATCAGTGTATCAGTATTATACCAACTCTGAGCAGCTGTGGCTGTGCAGTTATGTATAACGGGTTGCCCACTCATTGCATTGTTGTCCCCGGCTGCCAATGGGTAGGCCAGTGCTATGCATGGTAAATCGCAGCCATCGGTGTGTGAGTGTGTATGGTGTGTGAATGCTTTGATTCAAAATACTAAATAAATGCAGTTAATTTAGCAACAACTAATGCACATAGCAGGATCAGTAGAAAGCAGTATGTAAAATAACGTATATACACTAACGTTTCAGAATTAACAGCTGTAAAGTTTCAGTGCTGTTCAAATTATGTCATTTTGACATCTTGACACTACTTGCTTTTATAGTGCAGTTCCATTGTTTCTACTCTACTTTCTTTATCTACACACACTGTAACACATCACAGCTGATTACTAATTAGTTAACATTTCCACTGGGGGTAGTTGGGAGGCTTCTGGGAAATGTAGGAAATGACTTGGCAGAAAATGAATTGGCAACTATTTTGGTAGATGAGCATTTTTTCATTTTTCAACCATTCTCTCTTTTGGCTTCTGAAATGGGATGATTTGCTGCTTTTCTTTGTCACATATGATAGTAAACTGAACATCTTTGGGTTTTGCACTGTTGATTGGATCCAACAAGGAATTTAAGGATGCTACCTCTGGGGAAATTAGATTGGCTGATATTTTATAGACCAAACCATACATTGACAGAATAATCAATAATTGTCGATAAATGTTAGTTGCTGCCTCGTTTAGAGATAAATGAGGCAGGTTAATGGACAGTCGGCAAAACACTCCTGGAATGCACTGGATATTATGACTGTACTGTAGGCCCATAATGCAACAGAGTGGCTCAGGTGGTGTCATCTTCCAAAGTTTTCAGACCAGGCTAACCTATTTTCACCAGACCACTCATCTGTCTGGGCATCTTCCTGCAACGTGACTCTCTAACAGCTGCTGATTCTAGCTTACCGTTCTGCTTTGAGTCTGTGCAAATGGAGGCAACACAATGGTGGCTGAATATATAGATGTACATGTTGGATCGTAGCAGGATACATACCTAGATATTTCTTTATCTGATAATGATGTCGATAATAGTCTTTGCATTCATTTCCGCGCCTAAACAAACTGATCATTATTCCACAAGACACACTACAGAGGGCAGAGTTCCCTTGGTGATGGATACACCGATTTCCACATCAACAAACAACAATCCACAGCTGAACAAAGCATGTCTGGGTGCTGTTATTTCTGCACTTTTCTGAGAACAACCACCACTTTACTTTTGTCTCTTCAAAAAGTGGCTTTTTCAGGTGGATCCATTCTGCCAGGTGTCTCTGGCTGAAACGCTTTTAACCACTCCAACCTTTAACGCTGAAATCTAAGGGGCACTCTGACATGTTCTTTTGATGTTGCAGTTTACCTATGCAGTTGAGGGGTGTGTTAAAAATAGGAAATGGCATGTCTCTGATTGTCAGGTTGCTCGGAGTTAAACATGGCAGTTCTGTATTGTATCTGTGATAGAGAGGAGTGTGATTGTGCATTATTAATGCAGAGCATCAGAAAAAAAAACAAGATGTTGAAATTGTATAAAGAGACTAAAGGATTTCATTAGTCACTGCTTGTGGAGCATGTGGAAAAATACTGGATGGCTACAATCTGCAGTGCTCTTTATCTTCTCTCTATTCATATTTGTTTATTGGTAGACAGAGGTATTGCTTTCAGCCTATGCATACTCCCCAGTCTGCTTGTGCTATTTTTGAAGCTTAATTATTCCTCTCCACCTTTCACTCATCTTTTGTTGTCTAACGGAGACATATTCTAGCAATTACACATCATAAACATCTAAATTATACTCATCTGCCTCTCCTTAATTTGGTCCCGTTGAAGCAGAGCTTCACATGTTTGTGATTACGCTCTGCTATTATGGCTGCTAGTGAGCACATGAAATAAAGGTTAACATCCTACAGGTAAGGGGCACTTGGTCTTAGAAATAATACAGCAATCATTCAATCACATTATTTAGAAGCGTCTCTCATTCTGTTCTTGTTAAAATGATTCTCAAGTAGGCTCACGCTGTGTAATCGCACTCACTGACATACTGTTAGCGTTAACAAATTGAGTTTTGTTGCTGTAGAGCTTCTGTGTTGGCCAGCCTATATTTATCCTTCCATCCATTACTGAGTCGGTGTTGTTTCCAGAACTCTTCACAAACTGGAATTGCCTTCCTTTTCTTTGCACTGACCTGTTGAGAGCCCCTCAATAAAACCAAGCCCCTGATCATCACCACCCCTTTGCTTCCTCTTCCGATCTACTTCCTTTTTTTCTCATTGCTCGCCTCTTTGACCCTGTGTCCCGTTGGATGGAGTCAGCCCACTGAAGCGTAACATTACATCAGCAACCTTGACGCCAGCTCAGGTTGCGTTGTGTGGACCGAACATCTCTGTATCTCGGCTGAAATAAGTTGCATTGAGTAGCATGTCCATGCT
The DNA here is from genome assembly GCA_023631565.1 of Gymnocephalus cernua. Classification (NCBI taxonomy): domain Eukaryota; kingdom Metazoa; phylum Chordata; class Actinopteri; order Perciformes; family Percidae; genus Gymnocephalus; species Gymnocephalus cernua. The sequence continues at coordinate 25,662,375 of CM042446.1, forward strand.
TAAACCTTGTTATGCTGTCTGAATTTCCCAGCAGGTACTTTTGGCAGAAACCAGACCATAAGCTGGAGGTCTCATTCTGTTTGAGGCTGGAAATTGAACTGTAGTGTTGCCATCAGGCCAAATAGCATACTGTAGTTACTTTAGATGCCAAAAAGGATGAATGCAAAGCATCCCAGAAACTCTAAATTCCTTTATTTTATTGCATGATTCTGCAGTGTGTGATTCCAACGTTCAATGCCAGCACAGGACGTTGTGTAGTCTGTATGTAGCAAGGTGAAATAAAGGTTCCAACATCCAACTTTCAATTCTTTTTCCATTTTCTAAATAGACCTTGCTAAGATGGCAGCGTTTTTACAACATACAAACTACATAAACATGTTAGACAACTGCATGGTATAGAAGAGTTTGACCAATATTCAATTAATATGCATAAACGGGTGTGCATTTCCAGAACTAGTCAAAACTATACATTTTCAGTGCTACACTAAACGGTACTAAAACAGAGCTTAGCTATTTTTAAAGTGGCTATATGTAACTTTCAGTTAGTGTTGATTCTAGCAGCTGCTTGGATAAAAGCGTGGTAACACCTGCAGTCATAAAGGTCTTTTCTTTACGGTGCTGTATTGCCCACTATATATTACCGAGTTAGCATTATGGGGAGGTCATACAGCTGCGATGAATATTTTGCTCGGACAGAAAACCATTCATTTACAATAAAAGAATAAGTTACAGTGTTGCACACGGTAACTTAGCTATGTCTCGCTAGATAAACCGGGTATCACTGTCACTGTGTCACCAGCCAAAGCATTAAGGAGATTGTTGTAGCAACCAACAGTAATAATAACTTAGATTCATATAGCGCATTTCATGAAACCCACGGATGCTTTACACAAGTAACGTTGCAGGGAAAAGAATATAGTAAGCCAACATAAACACGGGCTAAAAGGAAAACGTCCGCGCTAAATGGAAGGACAACGTCATTTAAAGTCGGCTACTGACGTACAACCACATCGCACATTGTAATGTTATTTTATGAATGAATTAGACATATGAAATACCTGAGGGCCTATTCGGGGTGGGTTTTAAATAATTTACAATCCCGTAATTGTCTCCTACTTCATCTGTTGATAGCCAGACCGAGTGTGACTCGCGTTATCACCTGTTGTCATTTTCCCTTTTAGTTTGTAGTTGTTCTTCGTTTAATTTCCTTCTTTCCTGTGATGGTCCTGCCCCAGTATCAGCCCTGGCACAGCAACATGGAAGCACATTGAGTTCTCAGCTGTTTTGGATGGAGTTTGAATGTTCTCTCTTTGTTTGCATGCTGTTGCCTCACATAGTCCAACATTTAGAAATTCCATTGGAATGGAGACACCAGATACACATTCTTCCACTTCATGTGTCTTGATACAAATATTATAACAAATTGTTATAAGCTAAATGTAGTTGGACAACATGTATATACAAATGGGGAACCTATAAAAATGTTATTGGGCTGATTCAAGTAGTTTTTTTCTTTAAAGTCCTAACTGTGAAGCCTTATACTTCATTTTAACATATGCAGCCAATCTGGGGATCTTGCTGACACTCACACACAGCCACTATTATAGCAAAACAATGATGTGTTATTATTTTCACATTTGCCCAGTCATAAATCAAGATCGTATATGTTTCATCTCTCTGGATGTTCATGATGTTCAGCTGTCAATGAAACTCATTGACAAGCTATCTGCCTCTCTCGGTCTTCACAGAACATCTATTTCTCATTCTCACCTACTTCAGAAATCGCACACAACTCATTTCCACGATTGCAAGTAAAAAACCAAGGACGCACATTGTAAGTCACAGTCCTTAACAAATGACCTCGGCGCTTTTTATTTGGTTTGAATCCATACAGTCATTACAGAACATCGAGAGGCCGTGACTGGGCTCACGACAAATGCACCTCCCTGTATGTGTGTGAAGAATTACTCTCAGATACAAACCGAAGGGAATGGAAACAAAAAATTCAACCGAGAATATTGCTTTTTTTTTGTGGCTGCAGAGATGTGTGTGTGCTTAGAGCAGAGCTTCCTGGAAAATAACTTTATTTGAACAATGGAAATGGAAAATAATTTGATGGAATAGTAGTAGGAATAGTGTTTGTGAAATGAGTTCATTTCCTGTGTTTGGACTCCTGAATGCAGTTTGTGAAAAGACTGAAAAGCAGACGATGGTTATGATGTAGGTTCATAGACCGGTGTATGTGGAATGCAACAGAGGGACTGCAGTTTTTCAAAGTGTCTCACAGTAAAAGGACACAGTTTTCTAATCCAAGTTCCTCTCTATGAAAAGATTTTTTTTCTGGTACAATTCTTTCATTTTCATTTTTTCATATTATGTCGTAAATATGTTTTCTTAAAACAAGTGACAAATATGTGACTGTGTCAGAAATATATTTTTAACCAAATTCCGGTATAAACATATTTGACTATTTCTCTACAAATAAAAGTATTTTAAAAGCAGTTAGTATGAGGCAAATTGCTGTAAAATAATTCAAAAGACAGTTCAGTCTATCACAATCTAAAAGGAGGTGATTGATTTGTAGTTGTTTCTTAAAGAAGTCTTTTAGAACTCAATAATGGACACAATATTGATGTGATGGACATGTTTGTCTTTTAAACAATGCTAGTTTGTTGCTGGTTTAATCCAATTAAGGAAGAACTGCTTACAGTGACTGCTGTTAACAGTTTTGGCCTTAAAGTATTTGCTAGCTTCCAGGAAGATTCTGATTTGGCTGCCAAGCTGTAGCCTTTTTTAATTTTCACAGTGTTCTTGTGTGCTTGTTTTCTTGTCTTCAGGGTTTTATTTTCCGACAACAGGGTTCAGAAATACAGTGCTAGTCAGCAGCCAACTCTCAAATATTGAGTGTTGGAGTGTCCTTAAACGCACCACTAAGGAGAGATGGCAGAATGGTTCCCTCTGGCAACTACATTATACCACACGGCATAATCATGACGAGTTACATCTTCATAGCATACTAAATTGAATGGAAACCAATGACTGTCTGGGATGTTAGAAATTAATCTAAAAACATATGATTTTGATATTGGTCTGCATTAATGCAAAGCATTGATCTGGGCACAATATTGTATTTAAATCTTTGAGTATTTGTGGCCTACAAATGAGACGGTTAATAATATTGATTACAGCATCCTGCCTGTGTGGTACCAGCGACACCAGGGGAGGAGGATTTGTAAATGAGCTTTGGGCAACTTTAGTCTGCAGGAGTTAGATCATTACACTGCTGACGCTCCCGTGTGATGGCCGTTTGGCTGCGTCAGCGCAATCTACAAAGCAGCACGCCGTGAAACACACTGGAACGCAGAGGTGTGCGTGTGCGTGTGTGTGTGTGTGTGTGTGTGAGAGAAACGTTCATACTGTATGCTCCTGTTCTGTCTTTGAATCCGTGTTTGGCCTTGAGAATGCAGTTCCCTCGTCACCTTTTGATCTGACAGGAAATGAAGCACAGTCATGACATTAATGACACTTTCCGAGCGCCGTGGTGTCTGCGCTTGCCGTGTGTGGTAATAGAGGCATCTGTGTGTGTGTTTGCTGTCTGTCTTGTCCGGCAGGTTGGAGGAAAATACCCCCAACTGCTCCTCTCCATCCCCGCAGATCATTCCTCCCAAGGAAGTGGTGCACAGCACTGCACCGTCCCTCCAAAGTGCCTCTGAGTCTTTCAAACGTGTCACTTACTCAGGGTTTCCTATTCATTTTTCTTCCTTGTTCCCTCTCTGTTGCACTCTTCTTTCATTCATGTCCCTCCCTACCAACCACTATGTCCTCTTTCCTATCTCCCAATTACCCTTTATTGTTATTTCTCCCTTTCTTTCCTCTTTCTCTAATCAAACAGATATGCTCCATATGATCCATTAGTAGTTCATTTCAGGGGCTGTCAGCCATATAGCAGCTGCAGAATGAAGCCTGCACGGTTTATCTGTCACTGCTTGTCAGACTTTCACTGAGCGATGAAGGCCTCAGATGAGGCTGCAACAGTGGTTGGACACAGCCTGAATTATACACACTTCTGATAAATACTGTACTGTCCTGTATGCAAAAGTAGAGCAGATAGAGAGGGTTTCCATTTGATGTTTGGGGTGGGGAAAATATGCTGAAGGTGCTTAAACAACATGTTCCTGTGTTTTAGATTCATTTAATCAAGACTGAGAGCTTTTCGTCATGTTTTGGCAATGCTGGGGTCTTCTCTCTGCCCTTTATTCTTTTCGGCCATGATACTGTAGATGGGATACAATATAATGCCACATAAACTACACTTACACTGAATACTGCATTTTGTTAACCTGACTCCGCCAGATGGATTGCTTCGCATTTGCTCAGCATATCCATCTGGGAACTTTCCGTTAGAGAACGTTTGGGAAGGGGCGAAAATACTGGTTTGCTGATTGGATAAACTATCCGTCTATCACCACCTATGTTGGTGATAGACGGACCAAATCAACCAATCAGATCAACGAAGTGTATGACGTACCAACAGAGCAACGACGAAGCCAGGCTCCCCCTGCTGCTGCAGGCAAAGCATAGCTCGTTAGCTCAGCAAGCAAGCAACATGTCGGTAAAGGATATTTGCCGTTTGTGTAACGAGAATTTACAAATAAAAGGCCCCATTTCAGGTTCCCGGTCCATATTCCAAAAGAAGGATCCAAGAGAAAAAAGCATTAGCGAGCGGCTAACAGAATCAGGAGTACCGCTGTCTGAAAATGTGTCTAGATCAGGTCAGATTTGCATGCGTTGCTTCCGCTTGCTGAGCCTCGTGAGACCATCCTGATCTTGCGAGCTCCTCGTTGCATCACACCTAAACCCGCCTCAAAACCAACGCTGATTGGTCGGTCGTTTGGTGAACGGTGTCACTGCGCGATCTGAGTCTCAACGCGATCTGAGTCGCGTCGAGTTGCGCATGCTCAGATTTAAACAATTTACGGCATAACGACAATAACGGAAGATGGGAACAGCAATAATCGAAGATATAGAATATGGAAATGGCAGTAATGTATTATTTAGCGTAAAGCATCACATGTTCACGACATGATCCCTCACGTCAGTTAATAAAAAATTAAAAAAGTCAGTAAAAATGGAGCTACATGACCAAGTTTGTTCACTGCTGGCTACAAATTGGCAATCAAACACAACAACGGCTGTTACTTGAATGGTGTTATGAGCTAACGTTAGCAATCAAACAATCATAGATAGCATTTGATAACTAAAACGTTTTTGAAATGATTTCCACCTTCTATATCTTCGATTATTGCTGTTCCCATCTTCCGTTATTGTCGTTATGCCGTAAATTGTTTAAATCTGAGCATGCGCAACTCGACGCGACTCAGATAGCGTTGAGACTCAGATCGCGCAGTGACAAACGGCTCCAAATTTTCTCTGCCTCAAGATGCCAGACTGATCTGCGAGTGGAAAACTGGACCTCGCGAGATCAGGATGGTCTCACGAGGCTAGCATTTTGTACCTCGCCTTTCACATGCTGTTATCATGTTAGCTTTTGTTTTGTGATGTTGTGTCTTCTTATTTTGTCTCTTTCTCTTGTACAAGTTTATGCTAAACTCCGAAACACACTTTTTCAAATGCAGGAGCCAAGTGGTCATAGTTAACATGCAGTAAATGCAAATTTGCAAATGCAAAAAAAAAAAGTAAATCCCCTTAAAACTTAGACTCATAGGTGAAGCTTATATTACACCCAGGTTTTTTGCTGCTACAGCCTTACTTGGTCTGGCAGTGTGTGCTGAGGGTACCTGGAAGTGCTCTGTGTGTATGCATATGTGTGTTCGTGGAAGAAAAGGGGGGGAATGGCATATGGAATATGTATGTCTCATTGTGGGATTTAGCTGCTGTACAATATGCAGACTAATCCTATAGCTGCTTGGTTGGTACACAGAGGTTTGTGAAGCTTTAGATTCCAGTTTGTAATCCTGACTGAGTCAATTAAGCACACATCTTTCTTTATGAATTGCAGACTGTGCTTTGAAGTGGGTTGGCATTCTGTCATATATTTTGAAATGCACTGTACTTGTACTTATTTGCATTCATTGCACTTCCCAGAATGAGTACCGTAACACATTTTAAGCACCGTAATTTGTTTAGTGGCAGAGTTTCAAGAGACTTTGTTACAGACATAAGCTGTGGCTGTCTTTGCATTATAGAGAAAGGTTATGCATTTTACTGTTTTCAGAAGGGTTTATATAATTACCGCAAACAAATTAAAGTTTTGTTGTTGTCACAAGTAGCCTCTGGGCCAGAAATATTCAAATTCAAATCTGCACAGTGTTTGCATGTCAACAGGGGTACAATAGATTAATCATATCCAGGCTCTCCAAAATTGTCAGCTTTAGCTTTAATGATAACCAATATTGTTTTAAACGTCTGTGCATGTGTGGGCAGCCGGTGCAAATCACTGCTTTGTGTAAATGCGTGGGGCTTCATTATTAACTACAATCAAGTAGTACCCAAGTGGGCGAATATTGCAATTGTGTACACACCCACAAATTTGCACATAAACTCTCACTTTAACACAGGTGTGCATCACATGCAGGGATTTTCTAAGCTCTTGGAAAATGTGTAGAGTCTCATCTCTTACACATGTGGGCAATTTAATGATGATTGCTGTCACAATCCGATTTGTCATATTATATTGGCTCTGCTGCCATAGTGAGAGATCAGTTCCTGACCAGGCTAGCATTGTTATTATTAGGTTTCTACTGGGATTAATCATGTCTGCTGCATCTGAAAAGAAGAAAAACAAGATTTGATAGTAAAGTTATTGCTTTTATGATGATTTTATACATTATTTGAGGTGACTAAGATTTTGGTGATTTAAAGTCTAGTTTTGGTGACAATGTATAATTTTCATGTGACAGTTCACAGCGAAGTTGGATAGATTTGGTTACGGGTTTGTGAAATTGGATGTACATTTTACTTTATTTTTCTCTGAAATTGCTCATTTACCTTCAACATGTCTTTGAACTAGGCTTGATTTGGTTAATTTGCCTATGATCCGTATGTTCTGTGTATGCTAGGAAAATAAGCTACGATTCAAGTTAATAGAAATCCTAAAAACAAAAGAAAACCTGATGCACACTGTTTCTCACTCTGGTCGAAACATTTTCAGTGCTGGCACTCTGCTCACGCCAACCCTCCCAACTGCAGGCTCATGATCTCATTATGATCTTCTATTTACCTGTCGGTACACCCTACCATGCCGTGGCTGTAATGGCTGATTAAACAGTTTAGCACTGATTGTTCCCTCAGTGGGATCTCATATAGTGGTGTTGAATTACATTTGTTCACCCTCCATCACTTCTCTACACTCCGGCTGCATCTGTATCTCCGAACTCATCTCGCTCATTATCTTAACCCCTCTAATCGCACTGTTAAGCTGATAATGGAAAGCATCATGCAATTTGATCGAGTTAAGTTGCTGTTTGTTATGAAGACTCTCCTGGCGTAGGTATACAGCCTACGAACAGAAAGTAAAAGCTAATCCTGGCCGTGACCGCTTGCGGCCTCCATTAGAGCCCGTTAATGTGCGGGACATGCAGCAGGGTTTGGAGACAGAGGGGCTGGCGGTTGTTTTGTTTGCATGCAGTTGCTGGGAAGTACACAGTGTAATGGCTCTGGGTGTGGCAGCTGCTTCTTGAATGGAAAAGGCCAGTGGGCTGGAAAGCTGAGTGGCTCGTTGGCAGAGCCGCTATAGCGTCCGCAGGACAGTAAGTGGGAAGCAGGCAGCGAGTAGGTTACTATTTACTACGGGCTGCTTCAAGATGATGTTCGATCATGCCATGGGGACATCGCTGGGCCTTCACAGGAAACCCTCCAGGGTGGAGTCGGCCAAGAGATTGTGGAGGGTGAGTCCGATTTTAATTAATGGAAATGTGCTACTGCCTGTGTGTGTGTGTGTGTGTGTGTGTGTGTGTGTGTGTGTGTGTGTGTGTGTGTGTGTGTGTGTGAAGCAGCAAGTGAAAAAACGTAAGACATTTTGTATGCAGTGTGAAGAACTTGTAGCCTGTTAGAGAATATAAAGTACATCACTGCCGAGAAGCTTTAGTGAGATCGATTATGGAATCACAATCCGCTCAAAGCTTTGGGAACAATATGAGCACATATGTAGCATGCTATCAAAACTATGCACTATGGAGCTTTAGATAAGATTACAGAGAGACATGGTTGTCCTTGGTTTATATCTTCAACTTTTACATAATTTGGGTGAGGAAGGGTAGCTATTAGGTTACTGGTGTTTAAAAGAAAATGGATGTTCCTTAAATATCTTTACAATGCCATTGTCCAGAGAGCTGTCTCATCTCGCTGATAAGGTTTTAGTTATTATCACTCCTAGAAAAAAAGTCTAATGAGCCTGAAAAAGACCAACTCCTGGTCCCTTTTGAAAAGTATCCTTCAGGTCAGACTCGCTTCGGAGAGAAGCCAGCCTTGTCCATTTGTTTTTTTAAAGGTTATCCCAGGAGAGGTGAGAACCTAATGAAACTCGATGCAGTCTGGAGGTAGGACCAAAATGCTACAGAGGGTGTTTGGAGCACCCGCTGGAGCCAGTCAATATTGCATTCCCACAGGATGGTGGCTTTTAAAGGGTAAAGGCAGACTCTTTTTGCTCAAAGGCGACCGCTGAATACAGATGCATGTGGTTTAGGCAACTTGACTGAGTGGCTTCTCAGACTGAAACCTGAAGTTAAATCAGGAGTCTCTCTTGATCCCCGTCGTCTCTGTAGCTTTGTTTTCTTTTCTTCCAGTCACATCAATCTTGCTGCCTTCCAATGGCCAGGAGCTTTGCCTTCACTTTAATCTCCATCACTCATCATGTGTGCGCACTCTAAACTCTCCCCATCTCATACTGTCGACCTTTACTCTCCACTATTTGATCTGCACTGTGTAGCACTCCACCCCACTTGACTCCACTCTGTTGAGTGTCAATCAGGACAGGTCTGCACAGACAACTGGCTCTGCTCTCCAGCTCAGACCTCATGTTCACAGTCAACAGTTCTGCATTTTCCCAATCTTAAGAGGTTTTTATTTTTTTTATTTTATGAAAGGACGCATATACCCTCATGAAGATTATTTTCTGATGTGCTGAAAATTCCTGGCCTACAACATTTTTTTTGTGTTAAGCAAGCTTTCTCTTTTCACCTAAACCAAATAAATCAATTTCCAAGGGCTGAAAAAACATGTTCATGTTTTCTGAAAAAATCAAATCTGTTGGTGAACTCCGTGTTCAGACAAAAATCGATATTATGCAGACCTGGTGTTTTTTTTGTGTCTTGGGTAAATATTCCCTATATATTAGTACAGGATGCCACATAGTTCCACATTTTTGACAACACATGCCAAATCCATCACTTGGGTTTCAACATTCTATTCCTTACCATGACACATTAACCTCCCCTGTGATCCTCTTCAGAACCAGAGGCTGTATTATCCAGAGTCCTTTCTTCTGTTGTCAGATTAAGTATCCTCTCACCAGTTTGCTATTGTGAGGGTTCTGATATGCCTGTTTGAATTCAAACTATCCCATATTGCTGATCCAGTAAGTCTCTTTGTCTCCTTTGGCAGTCCATAAAGCCAGTGAGGGAGAATACAAGCCATTTCAGGGTCAGTCGCGTTTTCTGCACTTCATCCCTTAGAGCAATTGTTGTTCTCCCACCTTACTGCTTCCCCAGGTTACCACTTAAAGGCAATCTTGCTTATATCCTACAGGCAATCTGTTGTTACCTTCGGCTATATTCAAAGTTGCTAAAGCAGCATGCAGGTCATTCCAGGGTTACTCAAGTTTTCTTTTCCACATTTATTGAAGTAAGCGTTTGCACCGCCTCGTCCCATCATTACATCGAACCGGTCAAAGCAATTTTGTTTAAGTGTGCAGTTGTTCTCTTATGGCTCCTTGAAGAAAATGAACCCCAAATGTTCAAGCTGTTCATTGCATCCAATTTCTCAGTCTTTTATCATTGTTTCTGTATCTTGTCATGTCAGCATGCTACATGAGAAACAGTGCTGATACAATAACTGTGTAGGGCTGCAGGGGTGGCTGAGCTGGATACTTGTTGAGCTGTTTGGATTTGCTTCATTTCAGATCATATTGTCCGGTTAGAAATTAACAAGGTGTTTTTTTAGTAGCTGAGTAGCTCATGTATTGAACATATTTGGTAAGTTTTATTTTGTTAAGAAGCTCCAATAGATTTTGCATAATCTCTAAGTTGGTCCTTTGTGTGTTTTGCTCGGTTAGACTTGTTTTTGAGTTGGTTTCCTACTTTATATTAGGTTTTTGATTATGTACTCAGTCCAAGGAAACCACAGCTACTGTTGAAGAGAAACAAGACTTGAGATTGTCTTGGTGCAGTTATTGTGTGCAAACAGTTTAGCTGGCAGTGTTCTTACCTACCCTGATCAACTGAAGTACAGCAGTAAAAACACTCCAAAGTTCAAAAAGTCTAGTCTGCACTTGTTGAATGATGTACAATGTCTCAGAGTTCAGTGTAGATGGAGAGTGGATATGACTAAAATGTTTTGGCAAGAGATGAACCAGAATAAATGCAGTCAGCCGCCATGTAACTTAAAGTTAAATGAAGCATCAATGCTCGGACCCACCTACCACTCTCCATCTTTTACAGGAGACTAGTCGGCTCATCTCCAGAGACAGTTTTTCATAGTACGATGAGTGTAAGACACATTTCAATTCATAGCATGACTTGGCGGCAGCATATTGGGTTGTTTCTCAGGAAAGATTACCAGTCTGCTAAGCCACCTCTTTCCTGTGAGCTAAAACCAAAAATAAAACCATTTAAAATATACTATATTGTAGCTCTAGAAACACTGTACTTTAAGAGCTAGTTTTATTCAGAGTGGAGAGTAATATTTCCTCATTGTATTCAGTAGACGATCCAAGATGTATTGATTTGCAATTCCAACATGTTTTTCACCATTTCTCTCCCAGATGTGTGCATTGTATGCATGGCTGCTCTCTGTAATTTGCCCGTAGCCGAGTGCCGAGTACTCTGCCTTGTACCTTGTCTTGTCTTTTTTCATCAGCTCATGAACCAGGAACAATACATTTTTTTTTCTCATTTATCAATGCCTCCCCCCACCTTCCACTCCCTCCTCTTTCCTCTCTTGCTCTCTTTCTTCATGACTCTCCATTCTTTGTTGGAGCTCTGGAGCTGACATGAAAGGTATTGTCTGTCTGATTGCAGGGAATCTGTAGCAAATGCCATTTCAGTGTGACTTTGGTTTCTTCCTCTTTTCTTTCTCCAGGCAGAAGTATAAGCTAATGATTGTACACAAGTATATCATTTGTTTCTCTAAAACCAAGTTGAATAAATAATACTGCAACATTTAGTCAATTTATTGTATCAGATTGACACCAATCTTATACAGATCATGGGGTGCACTACAAAACAGTTGTATAATGTATTTTGATCTGAGCTTGATTCCTACTAAAAGTTAGGGTATCTTGGCCCATGCTGCGATGGCTCCCACATGATCAAATATAGCAAGATATCATGTTTAGCAAAATAAATATAATTTAAGTAAAGTACTTAAAATACCAGTTCAACCAAGACACACATGATTGCACAACATATACAGACTTAAGTCATTAATCAAGCATCAAGACTAACTCTACAGTGATGCTAGGGGCTATGTGAGGCTGTATTTATGCACAGTGGTTCTTTGAGCTAAATGGTAACATAAGTCAAGTCAAATAGAACTTTATTTGTCCCCAAAGGGGCAATTGGTTTCGCAGCAGTGACCACACAAGATCAATACAAATACAACAATAAATAGCAAACATGTAAGAACAAGCACACTAACATGCCCACAATAATAATTAGGGCTGCACGATATGAGGAAAGTAGATAGACTTCATTGATCCCACCCTGGGGAAATTCCCTTGTATATCGTGATAATGATATTAATTGCGATAAATAAACTTTCTGCTTTGCGTATTCTGCTAAAATGCAACAAATTGCTTGTTGAATTTAAAACCAATGAGAGGAAATCATGTCCAACATTTAATTCATTGAACAAATTGAATATAAAATGCACCACTAAATAAGTATGACAGTTACATTTTAAAGTGCCGTTTTCTACTGCGATTTTCTGGCTTTCGCAATATGTTGCAGCCTTTCGTGATGTGTTTATTGTCCCAGTTGATATCGCGACGACGATAAAAAAGCGATAAATTGTGCAGCCCTAATAATAACGCTAACATTCTGATGTTTAGCAGGTATAATATTTACCATGTTCACCATCTTCATTAAGCACGGTCTATGCAAGCATAAAGGCTTACAAATATATGTCACAGAATAAAAGAGCAGAGCAATCGAATAAATAAAAAGGACAGAGAAAAAAAAAACTTTTTTCTGTAAATGTTGGGTTAGTATCATGTTGGCTAATTCAGACTTTTTAATCAGTCACGAAAGGGTGCTTAAGAGAAACTCAGAGCAACAGATTAATTTGTTTGATATGATTATGCTGTTGTACTGATGAAAAGAAAGCTGCGGAAATGTACATTATTGCCAATTTATTAAGGCAACAAGTATATATGGAAGCAGCATTGAGTTTGTATCAACAACTAATTAAAACTGTGAGCACATCAGAAAACAAAATCAAGTCTTACTAAAATATGATTAAATATACCTAATATAAGCCTGTTGTAAATGCAGGCCTTGGTTTCTCTGCATGAGATGTAAATAAAGGCCTTACTGACTATTTGACAAATGATGGTGCATGGAATGATTTAGCTGACTTCCTTTGCAGTTGGAGCTGTTCTTGCTGCAAGACAAGCAGACTCACTTCTTAAAAGTAAATTAATTTACAGTCACTTAGCTTGGAAGTGACACCATAATGAAAACTAGCTTGGATGTGACTTCTCTGTCTGAGACTGCTGGTGTGCTCCATTGAGAGTGATATTGCAATGTGAAATGTCAGACGAGGTGGATGTCTGAGTGAAGAATAGGATCAGTGCAACCCTTTTATTATTCATGAACAGGAGACTCTCTTCACTGCAGAGAAATTTATTAGAGGGCAACTTTTTTAACCTTTAAGCAGAGCAGGCAAGTCATCCAGACTGTCTTGTCTAGCCAGTGGTGTACGTCTAGTTGTGTGTATTTAACAGGTAACTGGCATTTACTCCAAGCCAATGCAAGTATATTTTAATATGTCTGTGGTATATTTCTGGCTGTGGGCTTTTCTACTATAACATTGGTAAAGCAAAATTACCTTCTTCTTTTTGCAATATTGGTCATCAAACCTATCTGATATGAAAATAAATACCTATTGAGATCTGAAGAAAAAGCTCTGAATGTAGCTTTAGGGCCATAGGAAGTATTATGTTGCTATGGATTCAATGAGTTAACACTATACTGAGGGCTTTGTCTATTATTTACTGCCTATACGTTAAAATTTGGGCAATATGGAACAATCAAAGTATGCCGAATTAGCTGTTGGCGCCAATGTACCCATGGATATACACACAACTGTCACTGGATTACTTGGATACTAAAAACAACTTAAAAAAAAAATTATGATTCTCAGGCAAGTTATGCCATTTTAAGGAGTATCGTTTTTCTATGAAATCTAACCGGATTTATGGACATTTATTCCCAATGGAATAAAAATCTAATAATAATGGTATCCTCACAACATGCAAGTCACACTGAATATAAAAAATGTGTGGCCTTTCTGTGTGTTCAGATTGGACTGAGGTATGACTCATAAAAGACGTTTGATTTTTGATGCAAATTGCACCTATTGGGCAATAAAAGTGCCTTCATATCCTCCATGATCTGTGTGTCACTACTGCTGTGGATGCAACTGTTGAATGTGTTGATCAGCTGGTCAAATCAGTGGCCCGAACTTACTACAGTAACTAACAACCGGAAGTAGTTTGTGCTTTTGTGTGTATAAAATAAATGGGTGTTATTATCATCACCATCTATTGCATTGTACAAATCTAAGTATAGTTCGGCATAGGTCAAAGTTGAACTAGGAAGTATGTTTTCAAGGTGGTTTTTGGTAAGAACTTTAATGTTCACTGTGATTTTTTCACCTCCAAAAAAAATAGTGTTCAGGTAGTATTGTTACTAAATATTGAGTTGTCGTGTCATATTTGAGCAGCAATGCTGTGGGTTGAATGTGATCATAGCCAACAGGAATGATGGCCAAAGCTGTGAAAATAAGATGTGACATTTTGTTAAAGTACTAATGATATTCTTTGTGACCACGTCATGATAATAATGAGTTTGTTTTTCTCCGTCCAACTTCTAATAACCAACTTTGATCACTGTGTGTTGATCCTTGCGTGGTTTATTTAAAAAAAAATGTAATTTGCTGCACTCAGTATACTTCTGAGATGCAAGATGTTCTGCGAGTGTGTATTGAGTTTCATCGTGCATTCATAGCGCACAGACACACACACACACACACACACACACACACACACACACACACACACACACACACACACACACACACACACACACACACACACACAGCAAGAGCAGCACAAGATCTGGACATCAGAAATGGATGAATACTTCCCAATTGTGCTTTTTATGCTCTCATCATTGTACACTTGCAGTGATTTCAAGGTGCTACACCGCAGTAATCAGTGATTATACGATTTAGCAACAGCATTGTTAATAATTAATGAGCTCCAAAGAACACATTGCTTTAATGCTGATCTAAAATTGTTTGACCCACTGTGGTGTACCACCACACTCAGACTTAAATCTTCGCCCTGTATGCATGGTCAGGCTAACTTACAAGAGAGACCTTTTATGTTGTAATCAAATATTTATGTTATAATGGCTTAGATGACAAAGCCTCTTTCTTTCTGCAATGTTAATGGCACATTTGTCTGTTCCACGGCCTCTGTTGTTGAAAATTAGACGAGCCGTAGAACGTTAGAGAACATATTGTGGGACGGGGAATGGCGCTTCAAAATGTCTAGTTTACAATGGCAACATGGTGTTTTAATGGGAACAACATAATGAAAGGGACGTCAGCAGAGCTTGGTAAACAACACTGCCCGTCCTGATCACTAAAAAACCACAAGTATTTGGCTGTGGTTTTTAATCCTCTGGCTTCTCATGCTCATGTCAAAGCTCTGTCATCAGATGTCAGCCTCCTGTGGGGTGGAGTGGGTGGAGTGGGTGTTTGGCACAGATCGAAGCTCTCCAGGAGTTTGTTTTGGACTAATTTGGGCTCACTCTGAGAGATACTTCTGAGTGCATTTGTCTGTGCCTGAAATGTGTGTGCATGTGCTTTTACCTCACTACATAAATTGGAACCACTTAGAGGAATAATCCACTGAAAATGATTCCTTTGTATCCAGTTGTCTTAAAAGCTGGTTTAAAAAGTGTAAAAAGTATGTAGTTTGCTCCTTCTTGGAGGGCAGTCAGCTTTGATTAAAGCTATAGTGTGTAGTTTCTGTCTCCCCCATGAGGAATTCTAAGTAATGACAACAAAACTGTCGGCACGTGTATGATCACAGAAGGCTTGTTGTTTCATGCTCCCACCCCTCCTCCACGCAGTTGCTAGTAGTCAAGGAGGACATGGAGGATTAAAAAACATGATGGACTCTTCAGAAGAGGTCGTTATCTTCACTCAAGTTTCTGCGCGGGAAAGTCACCGGACGACAACATCTACTGAACATAGCCATACTGAGAAATACAGAGAGTTGTGTGGAGATAATAGTCTTAATTAGCTTTGTAGCAATTCATTTGGTAAAAGGATTTTGGAAAAGATGTCTTCTTGAAGTCAGCATATTGTGCTCCAAAATTTTTTTTACTTTTCAGCATTAATGGTGCCATCACAGAAGCGCAAGTTACTTTTGCCAAGGGCACTGACACAACCCTATACCATGACAGACCCTGGCTTTTGGACTTGTTGCTGGTAACAGTCTGGATGATCCTTTTTTTCTTTGGTCCGGAGCACATGGAGTCCATTTCTCCCAAAAAATACCTGAAATACTGATTCATCTGACCACAGTACACGTTTCCACTGTGTGATGGTCCATCCCAGATGCCTCCGAGCCCAGAGAAGTCGACGGCGCTTCTGGACACTGTTAACATAGGGCTTCCTTTTGGCACAGTACAGTTTTAACTGGCATTTGTGGCTGTAACTACGTATTGTGGTACTTGACAAAGGTTTGCCAAAGTAGTCCTGAGCCCATGTGGTGATATCGCTTATAGATGAATGACGATTCTTGATGCAGTGCTGCCTGAGGGCTCGGAGATCACGGTTGTTCAGCTTAGGCTTGCGCCCTTGTCCTTTACGCACTGAAATTCCTCCTCATTCCTTGTATCTTTTAATTATGTTATGCACTGTTGAAGGTGAAATAAGCAAATGTCTTCCTATCTTTCTTTGAGGAACATAGTTTTTAAACATTTCAATAATTTTCTCACGTATTTGTTGGCAAACTGGCGATCCTCGGCCCATCTTTGCTCTTTAAGGACTAGACCTTTCTTGGATGCTGCTTTTGTACCAAATCATAATTACAATCACCTGTTGACATCACCTATTTCAAATCACATCATTATTTAACCAATTTACCTGATTACTAGCCCTAAATTGCTCCTGTCCCAACTTTTTTGGAATGTGTTGCAGGTCTGAATGACAGGAAAGGATGTATATTTACAAATGAAATTAAGTTGACCAGACAAAACCATGAAATATTTTGTGTTCACATCTGCAATGAAATACAAGTCAAAGTACATTTAGAAATCACTACTTTCTTTTTTTATTTGTGTTTTTCATACTGTCCCAACTTTTTCTGATTTGGGGTTGTATCATATACATTTTAATTCAAATGTTGCTTAAAGGTGCTCTAATCAATGTTGGGTGATGTCACCTCTTGTGGAACGGAGGCTAACTCGCCCCTCCCTCCTCCTCATCCCGTCCCATCTCCCTCCCTTCCGCGAACTAACACCCTCCCCCCCCAACTCCCAAATCCTTCTTGTCGGTTATTGGCTGGAGCACTGTTTATGTTTCGTGGTGCAGGTTGGCGCTGTTTGTTGTCGTTGGCGTTTGTGGAGCCTGGGCTGTCTACAGAGACGGCGTTTTTTTACAGTGTGTTCAGGGGACAGGCAGCTCGTGGATAGTGAGGAGATGTTTGCTATATGAGCCTAAAAATGCGTGACGTCGCTTAGAGCACATTTTTAACGCTGATTTGTGCAAGGAAGTTTGTGACATCACCCTTTTCCAACTGCCCCGCCTGCTTCAAAACATTTAGAAGGGCATGGGCAAAAAAACAAAGACAGAAATCATTCATGTAAAATAACCAAAACTTTGGCAGAACATGTTGTGTTCATGTAGGACCCCTTTGCTTGCTTGCATAATAGGAAGCTGACTTACCTTGCCTTCACAATACCATTAAAAAAAGTGTGTGATAAAACCTTTAAATAAGATACCATTTGAGAATAAAAAAATTTAAACCGCTACAAATGAAGTTTATAGACTGTTTTAACGCTGCTGAGAACTCTGAGAGTAACCCACATCAGCTCGTATTGATTTATGTTTAATAAAAGCCTTCATATTTTGGCAAACTGCTATAGCTGTCTAACCCCCAGTGTGAGCATGTGTGTGTGTGCATGCGTGTACTAAAGGTGTTAGGTCCTGGCTGCTGATGCTGTGCTGCAGCAGATAACAGCAGAATGTGTGAAGGCGGACAGCTGTAAAGGCCTGTTGATGAAACGGGTGAGAGGTGATAACACGGTGACCTCAGATGAGCCGAATCTAATAGAATTCTGCGGGAGGGCTGCCGATCCTGAACGCTCCCACGATGATAACAAGATGCAGGGATTCATTGTTGAATGCTTCTGCGGTAAATGGAAGGATGAGACGAATTGGACAGATTCAAAGCTTTCATTCATGTCGATCCTGCTGTCTCAACAGAAATGATGGAAACATTTCCTATAGGATTTCTATTGACTTTATCTTTTGCTTAAAGTCTAAATCCCTATGTTGATATTGCACTGGCAGTAAAAAGGGTATTTTTACCGCCTCTCTATACTGAGAACTTTGAACACAAAGCATCAGTTGTCATCAGAGAGCTAATCCACTACCTCAGTTTACTCTAGGAATCTATTTCCTCTCTGATCCTTTAGCACAGCTGCACCCTGAGTGTCTAGGGTATAATATGTACAATTGGCCCAAAGCCTCCCAACAACTCTATAATGCACTCTCTCGTTGGCACCACCGCTACTAATTATTGCTCTCCCGCTGTAGCTTTGCAGTCATTTGATGGAAAGGGTTAGACAGGGAGTGGGAGGTGGACTTCCTGCCTCAGCAGTGTCAATGAATCAACCCGCAAACCCAGGCAAATTAGTCACCCTCAAACCTACACTTGGGCTTCAGTTGCAAAGAAGATTTGCTTTTCTTGATTACAATATCACAGCTGCCTAATGGTATTTTCATAATTACATGAGTGATAAGTTGTCGTCAGAGCAATCAATGATGAAGTCTTTCCAGCCAGAGAGAGCAGTTTGTCTGGCCTGTATGTCAGAACGTGAAAGTATTTTTCCTCTGTGTTATAAATTGATGCCACGTTTTCCATGGGTGGATTATTAGACAATGGGCCTCTGGGCACAGCTATTCCAAAAGCCCCCCACGCCTCCTACATAGAAGGTTTCTAGTCGGTTTGTGTCTCAATTTGCAGGAGAACTAGAACTTTTAGACTCAGAGACACAAAAACCACTCAGATGTTATTTGTATTCAATTTGTAATCATTTAGCATCTGTTTATGGGTATTTTGCATCTGTTTGAAGTCATTTTGCATCTTTTTTTGTATTATTTTTGTTGTATTTTTTATTACAGACAATGTCTGTAATTATTACAAATGACTAGAGGTCACCAGGTAATACTAGTTCTGTACGAATAGGGCTTTTGTAGTTGTTTTGAGTATGTTTTTTTTTTTTATAATTTTGCATGATTGACTTTCCAACAAGAAATATTACGTGTCCTCTCATACAGGTAGGCCTGTTTATAAATCCATCCATGCTGTATTTTACTACGACAGATCAGGTGCTCCTTTTCGGCCGTGCCTCTCTATGACACAAAATCAGCATTTCTCTCTCTAGCTGCTCTCCCTTTGGATTTGCAAGATGGGCATCAGGTAAAGTATTAAATCAGGATTTACATGTTAATTCCACTGCAGGAATTTATGCTAAAACCGGATACCCAGTCGTTGATATTTCTGTCATTGTTTGCAGACCAAATTATTTTGCTGAAGAGAGAAAGCAATAGCTAAAACAGTGTATGAGTAGGATTTAACGAAAGCACAGCAGCATCTGATCTAAACCCCTTACGTGATAAATAATACACAAGAGCAGACTAATCTTTTCCATCTCCTCCCCAGCCATGATTCTGTATATTAAGTGAAAGGCATTTACCTGAATACTTTTCTGTCCTCCCCAGATGTTTGCGTCTTCACTCCAACAGCTTGTATTTCTGCTCAGCAGGACATGTTGGAGTCTCACAGGTCCTCATTGAATCTTTGATCAACCGACCGTGCGTTGTTTTGATTCTCTGTGATTTGACAGTCTGAGTGCACTGTCGTCCCCCCCGCGAAGCACACCTTGCTCACTGACACGAGCTGTGCATTGGCATTTCCACACTGTCATTCTCAGCGGATGTCTGGCAGAGCTGTTCAAATGTAGCTGAAGTTGTCATTTTACTTTCAAATACTACTTTCTGATTTATGCCCATCATTTTGTCTTCCTTGTGAAAGCTCAGACCTGCCAGACTTTGATGTGTGAACTGTACTGTGTCATTCTGTCAACAGCCCAGACACACACACAACTTCTTTTTTTTTTTTTCAAACTAATTGTTGGTCTCTGGTGTTAATTCACCTATTCTATGGATCATTCGCTTGGTTGTGCTGTGCGTAACAGAGGAACTGCTACATAGGTACCCAGGTTATTTATAGGGATATAACGATACACTAACAATTCGATACGATTCACGATACGATTTTCTCACGATTCTTTTTAACTGAGTGAAATTAAAAAAATATTCCTTTATTTATAAAAACTGTGCAAAACACAGTGTGTCCTCTTATCAATAAAGCAACTGAAATTGTATTTTATCTTAAATAACCAAAAATATATAAAACATTCACGATTAAAGAAAGGCTTGTTTATTGCGAAGGCCATATGGTTACATTTAAATGATTTATTTAAAATGTAGTAACAATAACTTTTAAGAAAAAAGTTTTTTCACCAGTCATTTGCTGTTAAACGACAAAAAAGAAGAAACACTAGATGGCAGAACAACAACATTGAACGCAGCACGCAATACAGAGCCGGATCCAAACGCAACACTAAAGTCCTGTCAGTCTCCTCTGTGTCTTCAGCTGCAGACTGTTGCAACGTTACTTCCCGCTGTTGGAATCCTTTCCAGTGAAATACAGTCACACTTTACACTGTCAGCATTTTAACCCTGTTTTAGCCAGCTAACATTTCCCGCTGTATGTTAACTAGCGTCACGCCCTAGGCTGTTTAAAAATTGCATCGCAATTCATTTTTTAACTCAACCGGTTGTAATCTTTACACATTTGAATCGATTTTTAACCGATTCACGAGGCATCGTTACATCGGTCAGGGTACAACGGAGCCTGTTTCGTTTTTTTCATTTTTGGTTTAAAACAAAAAACGGATTGTACTTTAGTACCCTGACGTACATCCCTAGTTATTTATCTGCTTTTTCATTGATAAGAACAATAATGTGTACTCTGTATTTACCGAATCAGCAGCAAACACTTAAATCCGTAAAGATACAGCGATTGAGATTATTTGCCACAGATAAAAGCATTTTCTTTAGTTTTCCCTCTGGTTCTCATTAGACCTGGTTCCTGTTGCACAAAGTGGTGTTTTTCAGCTGCATTCCAAAAATGAGAAGAGAATATTTGGCCCTCACTTTTACCTTTGGGAGGTTCATCTTTGCTTGCAATGCTTGTGCTTTGTACGTTTTCTTTTAACTTTCTATACCTTGTGTCTGCCCCTTTTTGGATTGCTTTGTCTCTTGCTGTGTTCATACTGCTGTCAACTACTCTATCCACAAGTAAAATACGTGGATTTGCCCACTTATTTTCGGGACTGTTTTTCGGTCTGGGCTTGGCCCTTTATAGTTCCAATTAAGGGAAATCTTAAAATGACAACATACAATTATATTTAGGAGAAATTACTGTCCTAAATAAATTGTTTTCCCAGTGTGGTGTAGGAGAACTTGACTGGTCTGCGCAGAAACTTGACCTCAACCCAATCCAACTCCTGTAGGATGGGAGATGGCGAGCCAGGCCTTATTGCCAAATATCAATGGCCTGACATCACTCATGCTCTTGTGGCAAAATTCCTGCAGCCAGGTTCGAACATTTTGTGTAGAGGCTTCCCAGAAGAGTTCGGTTCTAGCAGAATAATTATGCCGAATTGGCATTTCTTTAAACCAATCGCAATCGTCTTGTGCACCAGAGCCCCGATGCTGCTGCAAAATAGCCTCGGGAAGGAACTTGTTTTGGTGGAACATGTGTACATTCAAAGGTTGTTTTAGTCGTGCAACAGAAAACAGTAGATAGTCTAGCTAGCTGTCTGGATTTACCCTGCAGAGATCTGAGGAGCAGTTAACCATAGTCCTCAGAAATCCACCAGAGTTTAAAATGACAACACAAAGAAAGTGGAAGGTAACAGACATCCGGCCGGAAAAAAGAGTGACATTCAGCGGAATTTCTGGCAGCACCGAAGCAATTCTGGTAGTGGACATCATTGATATAGACTAACAGTGGCCTAGAAGGATGGAGAAAAACCAAAACATTGCTTTATATGTCCCAGTTATATTTGTATGGACCTTATGTGGGATCATAAACTACCTTTTATCCTGAATGAAAAGTCTGCCCATGAATTCACTGCATTACTGTGTAAGATCCTGGTAATAACAGCACATTGGCTACATTAAGCTGTCTTTCTGTTCATTGTCCTTCTTCTTCTGCCTCCTGATGTCACACTGTGTTCCCGTCCTTAACAGACTCACCATTTGCTCTGCAGAGCCCTGGCTGCCAGGCCTGATATTTGTCGCAGAATGCATTTGCTCACGAATCCGATTCAAGTGCATTAGTCCGGCCAATCGGAAATCCTTCTGCAGCTTGTGTCCCTTGCTGGGGAACAGTGGAAGGTCAAGTCATATACTCCAGGCAATCGAGCAGCTGGCCTGTTGCTTGATAGGAGGACGAGTACTGCCAAGTGGAGAGAGAGAACTTGCTCCTGGCAGTCAGAGTTCCTCTCTCCTTTACCACCTCCCTTGTGTTCACTCCTGCTGAAAACAAAGCAGGTCATTGTGTTCGATTATATTGGGCAACTATACAGCAATTAATCATCAGAGCAAACGTGACTTCACACAGATCTTATCCAGCAGGCTTTAGCACCAAATGTCTGTTAAGTCGTATGTTTGGGTGTAAAGGTCCGTTAGATGTTATGCTGTAACATAACGGTGTCTTTGAAAAATAATACAGATAATATCAGTCATTTTCATCCTCTCAGAGAAGCCATTCCTTTTTTCTCAGGAAAGACAACTTTCATAGAAAATTATATACTATTCTAGACATGTTATCATCACATATTAACTATTGTCACATAAATTGTTTTGGGCAACATGAGGTTTGTATAACAAATAACCTTTACAAAAATGCTTTAAACTTAAATGTACATTTTAGGAGGGACTTATAGTTGCGCATAGATTGCTGCAGGGATGACGTATTGTTTTTTAGGCCAACCCGAAGGTTAGCATCTCACTGGTTCCTTCAACAAAATGATTTTTTAAGTGTAAATGCAATCACCTCAAATAAAAAGCTAGTGCGCTATAAGCGAACTACACCACGGTCGCATGACTTCATCACCGCCACAAGCTTCCAACTGATTTTGCGCGTGAGGTGTGATGATGTTTGTAGTCTCATTTAGCCACTTGTTAGCAACCACCTTAATTCAGACACTTGAGTGAGGTTTTTACTGAATTGAATGTCTTTTAAGCTTGTGTTAACCACAGAACTTATGTTAGACATCTAACCAAAAACCTGTTGACTTTGAGGTTGAGGGAACCAAAAGTGCTAACATGCTAACTCATTTCAGAATCGACTTTATTGTCATTGTAAGTACATACAGTACAACGAGATTAAAAGTGCTACTCTATGGTGCAAACATAAAAACACACATTAAATCTAAAGATATATTATTTGAATATGACGGAGAATGTGGAGATGGTAAAAGGATTAAAACTAGAGTAAATTGTAAAATAATTTACTCCTATTATCAGTCGAGTGCAGGTGCGCTGAGTGGATGAAAGTGCTTATTGTTCTTTCTTTCAGGGTTTTTGGACTCATTCCTGCATCACTTTATAGCTTCGGAGTACTGTAGCTAGTACCATGGCTACTGTATGACGTCTATGGGATTTAACACTAAACATAACTGCCTTTAATATCTATTGTAAGATTAATTTGGGCCTTTCTCTCTTTACCATGAAGGCCAACGATACAGTATGTAGTAAAGCTGCAAATGAAAAACAATATAAAGAGATGTTGGAAACCCATGGGAAACCATTTTGTGCTTTTGAGTTTGAATATGCCTTCTGAAACGGCATGTCCATTTTTACAGTATTTCTGTCTCGGTACATTGGTCTTCACTGGTATTCAGTTCATGGTCAATATGTTGGGGTTTTTTAGTTTTCAGTGCTCAACATTAACAGTACAGAGTGCTCTGTAGAAAATGTCATTTTGAATATGCCTTTGCACATAAATTCTTCATCATATCCACTTCATAATAAAGGCAAAAAGGCAAAAAATCCTTGTAATTGAAATCCACGTCGTTACTGGAATGCGGGGGGCTTTGACATTGAATTTAGAAAAGCTCGATAAAAGGGATGATTTTGATAACGAATCAAAGCTGTCAAGGCTATGTGGTTTGTCTTTGTCAGAATCCGCCCTAGTTACCCAGTTGCTTATCTCCTGTCTTAAGAGACGAGAAGTTTTAATGAGTTATTTTATTGCCTGCTTAGAGGAAGTATCCCCTCTGCTTACAATCTCACCTTTTAATATTTCAAATCATCTTCAACTCCTCTTCATACAAAAGAATACTCCATGGGTATATGCTGCATATCTGGAAGACTTTTACTTCTGTAATTACCCTTTAAATCAGCCTGCGATCAAGGCTGGTTTGTTTTATCTTCAAAGCCCCAGACAAAGTCATTGACTTTTAAATTTAAAGGTGCAGATCTGTTTTGACTCTGGCCTTAGGGATGCAGACAGAAACCTGGGTGCCAGCTTTACTTTCAGATCCTCACTTCCTTCCTGATGCTGAGATGCCTCTGCTGTATTATTTTGATACAGCAGAGGCATACATAACAAGGCACATGCAGTTCATCAGTGAGGGTGGCTTTTGTTACTTGTGCTACTCAGAAGGATGTGTCAAGTAGAATATGGGTACCAGCGCCTATAAAAGAAGATCCCAATACAGTGCTTCGCTCCCTGGGCATCACCAAGCCCCCCTTATCTTTAAGCCCCATTGTAGCACAGCTTTGTATTTGTCTCTGTACGGTGCTGGCAAACATACGTCAAACACCACTTCAGTTTGGCGCATGTCCTTAAAGTCTCTGTATTCAAATTTCCCATATGGCACCAGTGTCCTACCTGTCAGAATGTTTGCCACCTAACCCACTATTCTTCTAGCGAGTGCCCCCACCGAGCTCCACTTCTATCTCAGCACCACCCCACACCGCTGGCCCTATTAGAAAGCCAAGGGCATGGCTAACACAGCATAGAAGCTCGGGCAGTGACAAATTCACAACAAAGCTTTTCTGTGAGGAATGAAACTAACCTGGAGGTTCAATGAGAGAGAGAGAGAGAGAGAGAGAGAGAGAGAGAGAGAGAGAGAGAGAGAGAGAGAGAGAGAGAGAGAGAGAGAGAGAGAGAGAGAGAGAGAGAGAGAGAGAGAGAGAGAGAGAGAGAGAGAGAGAGAGAGAGAGAGACCCACTGTGACAAATGTTCTCCCGACTTGTGATTTATCACGGTGTAGAAGAGACTGAGAGAGCAAACATCCGCAGCAGCTTCAACCACTGCAGGTGTGGATAATACAGATGACTTCTCGTAGAAAAGAAAGTATGATTTTAGTTTTTTTGTTTTATGTATTAATTATTTGAGCCACAACTTCACACACTGTACTTTAAGACCATAAGGAGGAAGAAAATGAATGCAGTTTAAGATCGGCCACTATTGAGCCCATGAGTCATTTAGGAGAAACTGGGTATTATCTGCAGCTGTGGAATAAAAGAGATGCTTACACCGTTTGGAGTCACAGTTCCATTTCTCATTCAGGCATAGAAAGCAAAACTGCTGAACTGCACAGTTTGGTAGCTTACTGTTTATTGAATAAGCTTTAATGGAGCACGCTGGCATAACGCCGGACCAGTGGCATGTAATTAGGAGGCAGGTTGTGTTATTTTTCTTTGTTCTCTGAACTCCATTATGTTACATTAAAGTGCTAGACACATTTTTTGTTTCTACATAGATTCAGAACAATGAAGTGGATTGTGGTGTGAGCAAAATGTGTCGCTTAGACCAGTGATTCTCAACTGGTGGGTTGCGACCCAAAAGTGGGTAGCGGACCCGTTGTGGGTGGGTCGCGTATAGCTGGTCAATAAATAAATAAATAATATTTAATGCGCATCTGATTTTGGACTTGTCTTTTATTTTGAAAAAAAAATATTTTGATGGACATGCATCAGAGTCATTCAGCAGTCTACTGCCGTAGCCATGGTAACCATCATTTGATTAACGTTCACTTTAAGTTTGTGTTGATCTTCGGAGGCAAGATGGCGAAGCGCAAAATATGAGTTTTTAAAATCTGAATTTTCATACATTGATAAAAAGGGACATAAACCCCAGTGTGTGATATGGAATGAAGTTGCACATGAAAGCATGAAACCATCCAAAAAACGTAAATATGTGTTTATGTAAACAAAAAAAAGATGATGTACGTGTTTTTGAAGGCTATTTTAAAAAAATAAATTTGCTTGGTTTGAATTCTATAAAAGGGGGTCTTGAAAATGTGGGTCACAGGGTGAGACAATTTGAGAACCCCTGGCTTAGACCAGCGGTTCCCAACCGGTTTCTGTAAGCTTGTGACCCTTAAAATGAAGTTACTGGCTGCAAACATCTGTGTTTCAGTTTTATTTGAACAATTCATAGAAGTACAACAATCCAAATATTCAAAGAGGAAAAAAGATTAGAAGAAAGTGTAAATAAATCAACACACTTTGGTTGGACACATCTGCCTTAGACAGTGAATGTTAGACCCCAGTGGTGAGTTTTGGTTTGATTGATTGATTGACAGTGCCCATTTCAGAAATACCTCCCTTTGAGATTAAAAGCTGATGCCATTTGTAGTAGTAATAATACATTTTTTTTTTAGCACAAATAATTAAAGAGGCAGTATTTTGGAATCAAATGTACTCGTACTTCGACTTGAATTTAGCTTCTCTGAAACAAACTCCTGCTCAATTTTCTGCATCACTGGGAACAAGATGTTCCCTTTTGACACTACAGAAGATTAGAGGGCATATTCAAGTTGTTGCTCATGTGGTGGAAAATATTTCAGAGTGCAACAGGTGTGGATCAATTCGGAATTAGAATAATTGAGGATAAAACAAATACAAAAGAGTCGAAGACTGAATCAATGTAGGTTTTGTAGTTTATTAAAGTATATATTCTGCGCAGAATAGGAGGACCAGTTGACAAAACTGCATGTAGCAAGGTGTAAAGGAGTTCTCGAAGTGAAAAACACAGATGTACAGCTTGTATACAAAGATAAGGACTGGAGGAGTGACATCAACACATGAACCACGACATCTGCTACCTTCTGCAATTTCCAGCCTATCTTGACCTTTTAACGTATAATGCAAATCATGAAGACAAGCTGAGGTGCCCTGGAGTCTGTCCCTTTCCTCCCTATCACCCCTTGGGGACCAAATGCTCCGATCATCATTCGGAGATGTTCAGATGCCCCAGAACAGGAGATAATTTAGCAGTTTGACCTGCACCCTATCAGTTCACACAGAGGCCGCGTTCTTTTCATCTGTAGACTTTGCGGCTCCTGCACATTTGGCAAAACAACACAAGGTCTTTCATGGGTAAATAAAGATAAATCAATAGAGCACATACAGAAATTCAAAGTTAATCATGTTAATTTTGCCATTACACTCATTACTGTCATTTTTCTGCTACCCTAAACACTTTTATAGTCAACGCATTTGAAAAAGTAGGTGGCAGTGGTGGAAAGTAACTGCAATTAAGTACACTTTTGAGGTACTTGTACCTCTAGCTCACCCAGTAAGAGCGTTCACCCCATGTTGGCTGAGTCCTTTGCAGCGGCGCATGTTCGAATCTGACCTGCTGCCCTTTGCTGTGTATCAGCCCCATCTCTCTCCCCTTTCATGTCTATCCACTGTCACTAAATGCAAATAAATAAATAAAATATTCATAACAAGAATGGGACCTCATGTTATCTGCACTGTTAGACAAGTTTGTAGAAATACGTGCTAATATATTGTGTTGATATGAAGACATTTTTTGTAATGATTTTTCACAGGTGTTTTTCCGTATATTTAGATTTTTGGATTCACAGAAATGTCCGTTGAAGGTACAGATGATATACTGTAAATATATATATACATAGTTTATCTACGGATCTTTTCTTACATTGTGGAGCTGCATGAATATGGATGGAAAAATTACCTGAACGTAAGCACTCTTTGGTACTTCATAGTGTGGAATGAGAAGAAAAAGGATCATTGAGAAATGTGTTGGTGCAGACCAAACATTGGACCCCGTTATATTTGCTCGAAAGTCTAGTTATTATTATTATTACTATTATGTTAAATAATTGGCTGTAAGTTCTCAGATAACCAGGGATTTCCAGTGTAGATTACATCAGAATAAAAGCTTTCTGTAACGTACACTCTGATGTGTAATGTCTACATTATAGCCCCTAATGCTGCTGGCCTCTGTGTCAGTATCAACATATCAGCGATGTCAGGCGAAAACCTTGTATGTCCAAAACTGTTGCTTTTTAGGAAATGAAAAAAGGATAGTTTGAAAACATTTCATTGAGCTATTCACCTTCGACAAAGTCAGATGAAATAGCTCTGTCCCTGTTTAAATATTTCTAAAACCCACAGACAGACTAAATGGTGACAAATGGCATTGATTTATGAAAAGAAAATGTAAAAGACAAAATACGGAGATAAGATGTTTCTGCCCGATTGGACTATAGAGATGGAGACGATAGAGTTTGAACCTTCTTGCCTATACAATAAAAGCTGGTGATGTGATATAAACCAGCATTAGTAAAGTAGCATTAAGGTAAGGTGAAAACATAACATTATACAGTCTATTATACAGAATAGTTCTTCAACATGGCAATTATAAGAATAATGATGTGTTATTAATAACAGCTGTCATACAGGAATTAATCCTTTCTAGCCATATCAATGTATAATAATAATAGGACCCTAATGACATGTGATGCCTATTCAGATAATTTCCACATGGCTTCTACACTCACCATCTTCTTCAAAATGGGAAAAGAGTCCATTGTGCTGGTGTTTTTCTCTCCGTGTCCCGTCTTCTCTGTGAAAGGAGTTCTGGATGTTGGGGTGAAATGCACCGTTGGAACTGTCCGTTAAGTGATGCTGAAATCTACTTCAGCACAGTGAAGCTTTTGATGGTGTCGGGATCAGTATCGGAAGCTGTCCTTAAACCTTGGTGCTGACATGTGTTACAGTTTGCTGGCCTTTTAGCGGGGCACTAAATGTGTTAGCAGGCGCTGTTTGGAGGAAATGTTAGTCCTTGAAGGTGTGATACAGTGCCGAATCAGCCACTTTTCATCTTGTCATAGTGCATGTCAGAGAGTGTTACTTTTCACGGTTACTTTGATTGCTTTCTTTTTTTATTTCTTTTTTTTGGGTTTTGGATATGTGCTGCTGAAATTTTCAGATTTTATTTTCTTAAAAGGCTTGAAGATAATTTCTAAAAGCTCTTTACAGTCTGCTCAGTTTCTCTTCTTTGAGCATTTAATGCAAAACACAAAGCCATCCTGAACAAACTCTATTTAATGCATGAGGCAACTGCTGTTGTCATGACTACGGAGCCTTTTTTTAATGTCCATGTGACACCTGTTGAGAATATGGCATTAATATGCATTAACTCAGGGAAGAAAATAGGATTGTAAAACTTAAACAACGAAATCAAAATGTGTTTCACTGTACGCACTTTGGTTGCATATATGCAGTTTCTCACAGCAGAAACTTTAGGATATGGACTGTATATACAAAAAAATACCACAAATGCATCTAAAAATGTAACGATTTTAAAACCTCAGTAGTCAATAGGTTACTATTGGAAGACTTGGTTGGTGTGTGTCACTATTTTTAAGGCTCAGTTTTACTCTCCAGCCGGAGGGGCACTTTCTCTGTACACAGAGAGTATGCTAATAAAGATGAAGACTCATTCAACACCTCAAGACGTCATCGGCACGGTTGTGGAATCTGGCTCTGTTGACATTTCGCAACTGAGTGGTGTGAAGGCTGGTGAGTCACACCTGGCATAAAGTGCTGTATGCCGGCAAGACACGAGACTGCATCCTGATGCATCCCCTCTCTGTCAGCAGGATGGGTCCGGAATGTTTATGTAAGGACCTCGCATACTGTAGAGGATGCACAGGGGGAGGGAGCAGAAGGAGCGATGGAAAAGCAATTACTTTTTTTTCTCCAATATCTCGATGCTTGCCATCATGTGTCAGACAACTAAGTAAGAGCTGAAAAATTGAGGCACACAGTCCTACGACGCACCACCTGCTAGAAAGTAGAGTCTCAGAGTGTGAATCCCAGACCTTTGGTCTTGCTCTGTGAGTAATCACTTATCCATCCTCCACCCCTCTCTGGGGCGATATTGGTCTTATTGTGTGAGCAAGCTTGTTCAATCATATAGTATACAAGATGTGTTGCTATCAAAATGTACGTACCGAGAAATAACGCTGCATCCCAAAGGAAAATGGATGCCTCCTTAAAGTATTTAATAAAAACAAGTCATGGGGTGTCACAGCACTGAACAACTTTTGTTTTTGAAACATCCCATTACACTTGTTTTCCTGGCTATTCCACACACTAGGGCCTTGCTGCATTGAAGTGTTTGAAATAGGAATTAATGTAACACTGACAGATGGCTTTGGCCATGCGCAATGACAGAATATGTTCTGGGAGACTGGAGCTGACTGTAAATCAGAAAATATATTTTTCTATATTCCATTTTCTCCACAAATGGGTGTGTTGGGACACATTTTATGGATGTGGATGTGTGCATGCTTAAACTTAAAACCAAAATGGTGGCTGTATTTAATGCAAGTGGGTGCAGACAATGAAAACAACAAAATGTACTTGGTTGGTTTAAATAATCATATATGCCAAAGTTATGTTATTTGACCTTTTTAAGTCTTTTTTTCAGAACATAGTGCAGTGTTCCGCGCTGCATGGCTGCAATTTTATAACTTCAAGATTTAACATTTAAGTAAGAGACTTCATCAAAAACGCAGCAGATTTCCATGTAATGTGCATGATCCCCCCCCCCAACAGGGATTTAACGATTTGGTTCTCCAAGTATCTCAATTAAAAAGCTGTACAGCCAGAGCACTTGAGGAAACAACTGTTAGCTTTATGCAAACCATGGTTTGTGCTTCTCAAATTAAATTGAGGAAGGAAAACAGGAATTCTGCTCTCAGACTAGCAGCCCTTTGCTATTCACCTCTTCGTCTCAATTTAAGTATCAGTTCACTTTTTACAGCTTCCTCTTGATTGACTTTTGGATTCCTATCCATTGTCTCTATCTTCTCAGCCTATCAAGGCTGTTTTTTATATACTGTAGGATGCACATGTAAATAAGTATCGGAGACGTTTCTGAGTCTCATAGTCCACTTCTTGGCTTCATTGAAGCAATCTAAATATAAAAGGCAATTGCAAAGTTTGAGGGTTAATTGGAGATGCCTCTTTACCAAAAGCAATTATTATCTACACAATTATCACCCAGTAGCCATAATTTTGTTTGCAGGGAGAACTAAAATCAGTGCCAAAAATAATCCATCAGTGTATTGTGTTTTCAGATTATGGCATGTATTGATTAAGTTGAAGTTTTAATTGGGCAAAAGCTCTTACAGGAAGTTCATTACGTCGGCTGCTACAGTAGCTTGGAATCCAATGTGAAACGATGACTGGACTCTATTTGTTTAGGCGGGTTGGCTCAATCAGTCCGTTCATTTCTGACTTTCCAGGAATGTGTATTTAAACACATTCCCCCCAGGAGCATTCATCACTGCCGTCTCTTGTCCATTTTTCAACATCAGATACATTTGGTTTGTACACTCACTCTGTAACACAGCCACAATAAGGTGGTTATTGTGTTCCCGGTGGCCGCGGTCAGACCACATACAGTAGCATCCGTCATCAGCCAATAGGGCTTTGGCCCAGAGTGGCCGTCGTTAGTTTGGAGCTGATTGATTGGCTGTTGAGAAGTCGTTTCAGTTTCATACATCATGGTATTCATGGTAAACACAGACTGATTTGTTGGAGAAGGCTGCTAATGTAGTTTTGAGCCACAAGTGGATGGTGCTGTGAACACTCGGAGGGCTTTCATTCTTTTTTAATACGTCAAAAATGACAACATAGCCTTTAGGTTTCATGGCTTTATTTGGCAAGAATCAAAATACAAAAATGTCTTCAATGGAAAAATGTGCATTTTTAACATGGTGAACAATCAGAGAAGACAATTTCTTTAAGAACATTATCCACAACTAAGCCATATTTTTTGTTTTATCATGGCAGACTTAATTTCCTCATTAACCATACGTTCGAAAAGCTACAAAAAGATAAGCATTGTAAATCGTATGATTTCCATGTTTTTTTTTTGCTGGGCGCACCACATTGACTGTATAAGAACGTGGCTGGCTGGCTATCTACAGCTAGGGGAGAACGTGATAAGCCCTATTTCAACAAACGGTGGCGTATCCCTTTAACTTAAATAAAGTCAATTTGATTTCATTTTGTCCAATACTTGTATCTAGTGCTATTTAGCAAACATTAGCATCGTAACACCTTAAACAATGATGTAAAAATATGGTAAACGTATACCTGCTAAACATCAGCTTTTTAACATTGTAAGGATGATAATGTGCTGACATTTAGCACCTAGCTCAAAGCACCACGGTGCCTGTGCTCAGAGCTTTTGGTCTTGTTGACTAAGCAGGTATGGAAATTAAAGTGAGGTCACTTTAATCAAGTAGAAAATCTAACTAAGCCTAACTACACTGTATGTCCACACCTATACATAAGACACTTTTAGTTTGGGGACTGTCATCATTCAAATGTAGAGAAGTCACTAACAAAGCTAAAACTCATGGGCCGTGAAAGTAAATTACAAAACAAAATAGCACAATGATATCTCATTCAAGGGTGTCAGGCGGTGGATTTTTGTCCTTTGAGGGTACTTTTTTGAAAGACAAGCCTTTTCATGTGCTCGGCCGCTCACATGAAGCAACACTGCAGACATTCATTCGGGATTCCAGGGTAATTGGCTTCACCGAGCTGCCACCACACTTTAATTAACAGTGCAGCACGTTGGGTTGCACACCTGCAATATAAATAGTCAAACTGGAGACTAAGGTATTAATTAACATTAAGCACATCTTGGAACGAATCAAAGGAAGTCATTTCCTCGCAGTGTTTAATAGGGATTGTACAACAGTTTTTGTAGATGTAATTAATGGAACAAACCCACGAAAACATGTCTGGTTCTAATTGTGAAATATATATATATATATATATATATATATATATATATATATATATATATATATATATATATATATAAACATAAACATGAGAGGTTCCTTTCAGTGCCACTGCAGTAAACTGAATGTGCTAATTATATTTTAGTCTCAGAATTTAGTTGAAATCTCAGAGTGACTGAACTTTTTTAAAAGCTGTATTTGCCTAAGTCCTAATAAGTTTCACTTTATTGCAACTACTTCATTCCCGGGATCATAACGTTTTTACAGCCACTCGTGTCTTAAACATTTTCACTGTTGACTCTGTGTTATTACTTCTGCTGCTGCTGTTTGAGTGTAATATTTAATCCTTTTACATTACATTCAGACCACTTAGTGTGTCAGTGCTGTTACTAACGCATCAGCGCAGCAGCACATTAGTGTTTTGTTTCTAATTACAGCAAGAAAGTTACACAATGCAGAAATTGTTATCTCCAAATGCAGAAGCAATACTGTCTTCAATTCTACTTGCCTAGTTTACCAGCAGCTTTACCACAACAGTGTCTCTGACAGATAAAATGATGGGACCTGATTTAATGAGATGGACCTTTATTTTTTAGTGAATATGAATAAACTAATAGATATGTGACACTGTATATGATTGACATTAAGAGTGTTAGAATGTCCTTCTGGTTGCAAATGGAAATTTGATGATCTTATATTCATGAATTCAGCATTCAAGTTTCAGTATGTAATTTGTTTGGTGCAATTTTGAACTGATACCCACTCACTCTGCAACATGTAGCCCCCCTTGGCTGACTTGACGTGTTTGTGCGTGTGTGTGTGTGTGTGTGTGGGGGGGGGGGGGCGTGTGGGTGCACGCGCTTGTGGAATATTGAACAGCTCACGCATAGTCCCTCATCAAGCGTTTAAAGAGATGCGCAGCTTCTCTCTCTCTCTCTCTCTCTCTCTCTCTCTCTCTCTCTCTCTCTCTCTCTCTCTCTCTCTCTCTCTCTCTCTCTCTCTCTCTCTCTCTCTGTGTGTTGTCTCCTCCTCTTCTCTTTCGCTTCCACTGAGAATCTTTTGCCTTTTCTCATCTTGAACAGCGCGTCCTTAATATTTCACACCTTCGCCGCTGAAACGCAGCCTGTGGGCGCCGTGAACACACCATCTTCTTCTTCTTCTTCTTCTTGTGCCTGCCGGTGGTTCTCTACTGCACCTGTGTAGCTTTCTCTGTTTGATTTTTTTTTTCTCCTGCCGGGGAAACAACAGTTTCTCCCAGCTGTAGGGGAATCATGACCACGGCGAAGGAAGGCAATGCACCGGCGAAAACGGCTCACCAGCAAGAACAGGTACCGATGAGCTTTCCTCTCTCTTAGCCTTCGCATATTAAAATCAACATCACCCTGTGTCGCCCTGCTTTAGTTGGCCAACACTGAATAATATTGGCATGCAGCGCTGCAGTGACTTTTGTCTGACCGCTTGTAATGGTGTGTTGGAGGAAAACATAATCATTTGGTAGCCCGAGGCTCGTCCTGTAGACATTTGCACTAAGAGTCCATTGGAAGTGATAGCCGGTGCCGTGCTGATTTACAGCCTCGTGCTCGCTTGTGATCGTCATCGTTATGATGCAGTGATCATTATTCAGTGACTTTACGCACGGGAGACAAACAAACAGTTTGTTTTCCATTCCGTCCAGTGCGCTTCACCTTGCACACGCAAATCAGCTCAATTAGTCCAACTTGGATCAGATTGTGCCTAATGTAAAAGGCCTGCAAATGTGCGACTTGTGTTTATGTTAACAGTTTGATCACCATGTCATGCTCGTGCTTTCTACCTATGTAATAAAACGCCTTTAAAGCGTCTGACCTCTTCAGAAGAGCTCAACTGTCTCTCCGGTCTGAAGGCTGGAAACACTGTTGCATTTCAGTGTGGTGCAGGGTGGCTCTGCTCTGTTTTCTTTGCTCCTCCATCACTCAGTGATGATGGAGCATCTGTTGACCCGCCTCCACAGAGGTACACGCTTGCCTAAATAATGGAGGAAACAATGGATTTTATTTTTAAGAATCAATATTTCATGAGGAGGGGAAAAAAGCCCACTCATTTTCTATTGTGCTCTGTTAAGTGTCAGGGTTGACAAACAATGCACCTCCTCCTGCAGTGCAGAGCCAGTGAATGTGTACTAACACCTTTTTATAAGGATTCCCACTAAAGCAAATCTTTGAAAGTTTGATGAAAAATAAATGTAACTTCTCCAGTTTTTCTGAAATGGCACATTTCTTTTGAAGTTCTAACAATATACAGCAATATACCCAAGCACTCTTTTTTACAGCATTACTGTTTGGGAAAATGCTCTGGCAGATGTTTGTTTTCATTGCTAATTTCATTACTGCTTGAAAGAAAGGGACTACACACATGTTTTACCTCCTTAACTCATTTTCTGACCTGAATTTAAACCAGACTAGACCTTTAAGGTAATTTGTATGTGGGAATCCTGTCTTTACATGGAACAGGAACCTGTTTAGGAATCATCATTTAGTAAACTTTCTGTGTTTTGAACCATGTCTATCAACACAAACTGTAAGTTTAGATGGCATCTGTCACTGCTGGCCTCCACCTGTGCGCTGCACCTGTCTGAAGATGACAGAAAAGGTGAGAGGGACACTCTGTTTTATCCTGCAAAGCAGACAATCTTCCCCCACTGTGATTTAGCTGCAGGCTGTCAGTCACACCCTCGGAGGCAGCCAAAGGGCCGCCAGTCCCACCCTGCATATTATGCACGCTGGCTGTGTAGGCGCAAACATCAGCAAAAGCAACTGACGATTGACTCTTTTAGTTTTTCTCAATCCTCAAGCAAAAAAAACAAAGAGTTTGCTGCTTTCAGCTCCACAGATGTGAGGATTTGCTGCTTTTTCCTTTTGTGTATTGTGAATTCAAGACATCACTTTGAACTCGGATGTTCATTTACTATTTTCTAACAATGTAACATTGCCAACACCCCATCTTCAAAGGACTTATTTTGTGCATCCAGCTGTGTTAAATATGAAAAATATATGTTAGATATTTTCATATCTACATTTGTAATAGCCAACCAAAGAGAAAATAAACACACATTTGATAAACTGGAGATTTTTTGTTTTGCTTGATAATTTATTTAAACAATCAATTTCAACACTAGACTGAGAAAAAATTATTTAATTGTATTTAATTAAAGCTTAATTTTGAGCACAAATAACTACCACCTGTAGAAACTGACCCTTTTTTTGGAATTACTGACAAAATTCGAGAGCTGGTGATGCTGGAACACCGGTATATAATCAATGGCGGCTGTCAGTGGATTTTCTTGAGGCGTGACGCTCCAACAAAGTGAAAAATTGCTTCAAGCATATCAGGTTGTAAAATTGGCACTGTAACATAGACATGCATGCATGCACACACACGGGCAAAAATATTGCAGCTGGTGCGCGCAGACATACACAGCCGCTGTGATTACGTGAGGTCCTGTTGCGGCCTCCTGATTGATGGTGTGCTGGCCAGGCTTGTGGTCCAGGGACAGAGGACGGAGATAGAGGGCAGCTCACCAGAGATAGCAACAACTCTTCAGTAATCAGCTAGCCGCAGCACAGACAGAGAGAGTCACACCACTAACACTCATTACTCCAACGGGGCGGAGGTTCTCATGGTGTGAAAGGTTGAGTCAGGGTAGTAATGAACTTACAAAGGCAAGGCACTTTAGACTAAATTAAAGCTAAAGTAGCACTATTTTGTTGCCAAAATACTCCCATCTAGTGCTGTGACAGAGAGTACAGTGATTGGGAAACGGTGAATTTGGCACAAGGTGCTTGCTCAAATTAAATTATGTTGCTTGACATGGGCACTTCTTCACCAACAAAAAAGAAGATAAACCAGTGAGAACCGCTTGTGTCCAAAAGCCTCAACAACTCATAAAGCAGCTGGCTTTAAACATATATCTGCTGTGAGCAGTTTAAGGATCTCACATTACATGAGTAATTGGGATTTTCCCAGTTTAGATTTATCACTTACTTCCCACAGGCAGTTGGAGCTTTAAAGCACAGCCCCAACATTTAATGGGGAAGACATCTGTGGAGATGCCACTGCCATCCAGCGCGATGGTCAGGCTTTTAACTGCTTTTTCACATTCTGTGTGACTAGCGAACTTGGGAAGCCGTAGCGGGTAATGCATGCTAAAGGGAGAGACTTGGATACTGTGAGAGCCGAGGTGAAACGCAGGGTCTGCCCTGTTAAAGTTGATTTAGTAGCATCTCATAGTAGCAGAGCAGTAAAGCCAAAACCTCCGATCAGGACAGCAGCTTGAGAAACAGCTGAGCGGAGCAGCCTGCGGGTGTTCCTGAAGAGAATAGATACCCAAGGACCAAAGAAGGAAATGAATCATAAATAAGCCATAGCATTGGATAGGATGGTAGGTCTTACTTACTCTGTAGCTTTTTGTTGCTGTCAAATCACGATTTATTTGCCTATTTATTTATATTCTTAAGTTTCTTCTAAGCTACTATGATGTCTACTTAGTAAACTCTTTGTGCTCAATGTCCTACATCTAGCAAGTAAGATTTCCGAGGATGTGCTCTTGTCAAATATTGATAACATGTTGTTTACCTGAAACGGTGCCTGTCTGCTATGAGCTGATGAATGCAAGAATCAAAGGTGAAGATGCTCACTTGAAAGTCCAAATATAGGAGAAACAAAAAGCCAGACGGGAACGTGCTCTTTTAACATAGTGAAAGGCTTGAATGTTGTCGAATTGATGATGTTTGACTTAAACATTTTGCTATGTTTTGTTTTGTGTAATCGCACTAGGAGAAAAACAAGTAGCACTTTTAATCAGCCGTGTTTTGTTTCCTTCACCTCGCTGTGGTAAAGCTGCTGCCTCTGTGGCCTGCTGATGAATAGCTCAAGTAATAAGCGCTTAAATGGATGTTAATTAAAGTAGGAACTTGCACACAAGACACAGTGGGACAACGACGAGTCATCTGCGCGGCGCATGCTTTGGCTTTTGTGTTTTTAAGCATGAACCTGCCTGCAGTAAGTGCCATACAGCAGTGTTATAGTGCCCCAGAGTTTCCTTTTTCCAAATCGGTACATCTACAGAATGCATTTGTTATCCGTCGATCCAGAGCTGCCACTGTTCATCAGGTTGTCTAATGTCCTTAATGAAGACTCTTTTCCCCTTTTCCCAAGCCAATTCACTGGTAATGTGATAAGTAGTTCATTGTGAAAGTGACCAGGACATGTTGCCAAATCAGGTGTCAAGGTGTCATCATGCCTGTTGGTCTGCCAGGATGTCCCATAACAGAACGGTCACAAATGAGATCATATAAATGCAGA
Organism: Gymnocephalus cernua; assembly: GCA_023631565.1. Taxonomy (NCBI): domain Eukaryota; kingdom Metazoa; phylum Chordata; class Actinopteri; order Perciformes; family Percidae; genus Gymnocephalus; species Gymnocephalus cernua. The sequence continues at coordinate 25,700,651 of CM042446.1, forward strand.
TTTGCTCTGCCTGTGTAGCATGTGTAAAGGCCCGGTCACACATTTAAAACAAACTCAATTCATTTCAATGGAATGGCCGTGATTAATAGATTCATCCTGTGAGGACAAAGTAAATAGTAAATCTGCACTCGGTTTTCACTTAGAGTTCAATTGACCAATAGCAAACCACACTGCCAAGATGGTGAAAGCTAACGTAGCTTATTAGCTGGGTTGAACCTTCCCCTTTCATTTAACCTCCATACAAAGAGGAATGGTTTGCAGGCAGCTATGAGACAGGAGTCAATGGCAAAAGTACGTCTTTTGACGTTCAGAGAGTTTATTTTTTTCGTCATTTCATTCAATAAATTAGAAGGGCACTCGGAGAGTGCAGACCTCCGTCAAGTAAAAGCAGTTTAAATTTCCCTGTCGGCAAACCATTTCCCCGATTATTCCGACACCACATGAATCTACTATCTCGCAATGGCAACAAAAGTGAAAATGAATTTGTGAATCCGCCCCGTGATTCGGAACTCCTCCAAAATATGAGTTCTTCCTTGGCCCCATGCTCCCTTCCACCAACCTTATTGAAAATCAGGCCAGCAGTTTTTCAGTGATCCTGCTGACAGACAGACAAACAAACAAACCAACAAACAGACAAACCAAGCCTAAAACATAACCTCCTTGGCGGAGGTAATAACACTTTACCGAATGGAGTGATGTACAATCCTGAGAAAAAAAATGCCAGGAGGAGCAAATGGCCCAGTACAGACAAAATATAAAAGCAACTTCAACAGAGCCGAAGTGACTGACTAGCACTAGGATGTTCCGGCTGGTTAGCTTGTTAGCGGTTAGTTCACCAGGCACAATAATTCACCATCTCGCCCTACGAGTTGTCACCAAGCTTTAAGGCAGAGACTAGACCAGCACCTGCTCCACCAGTGTGAGACATTCTGCTTCAGAGTTTAAGCAAAAAGTCTGAAAATGTAAGGTGCAAAAATAGAAAACATTACCCACCTCCCAAGAGGCATCTTTTCATATGCATGATGTTATATAGAACTCACCCCTTGCATGTACTCTGCATAATTTGAATTTATGGTTCTCTTGCCAGGTTCTAGTTACTGTGCTTCCCAGTCAGATTGCAAACACTATAGTATAGTTCTTTTAGGGAATTCACCGATTTGATTTGAAACTGCAACTTATCTATCATTTTGATGCTTCCTTTACTTGTGCATAGCTTTATTCCTATGGTGAATCAGTGGCTAACGCGCTGTTAGGTCATCCACTGTTATCACGTACACTTAATCTCTTTTGTTTTTTTTCCGCACAGCCACTTTTTAATGAGAGAGATAAGTGGCGTGACCAAAATAAGTTTGGAAAAGCAAAGAGTGATGAGAGAATTCACTTTTGGAATGCAAATAGATAATAGGCCAGTTCCTCCTGTTCACAGAGTGCCCTTGACTGATAAGAGGGAGTGGGAGATGGATTTCGAGGAGAATTGGATGCCCCTAATGTTTGTGCCATAGTTCATTTTAAGGGCAATTATGAACAATTGAGCCGTGATGTTGGGGTCTAAAGTGGAGATTAGAGGCAAGATTGCCAGGCAGCAACCACAGCGATTTATCATGATTGTTGTCATGATTTAAATGTTCTTTGCCAAAATGGCTTATAACATGGGGGGGGGGGGCTTTAATACAGCAATAAATATTCAGTGTTTGGAGCAACGGTCAAACTAAATGTCACGATAATCCTTCATCTTGCTAATGGTCTGTGTAGACATCAGGTGTGTGCGTGTCTGTGTCTGTGAGTAAACACAATTTAGGAGGCGTTTCCAAACAGTGTGTAGAACTGCCTCATTTAGGAAAAGGTCAGCATTTTTTTCAGTCAGGTGTCTTCTTTTGTTTTAATGTAATTGTGTCCCTAATGCACTATGGACGCCAGCGCAGGATATGCATATAGATCCCATTACACTCTTTTTCTATATCAACCGGAGTGGGCATATTTCCATAAATGAAGGAGCTCGCCGAGCATTTTTAATGAAAGCTTTCTTTCCTTTCTCCCTTGTGTTGAGGTATAAAACACAGTTTCATAACCCTCACGTTGTCTTTGAGGTCAAATATGACCCGTTTTCAAAAGTTTCTATATCAAAAATATGGGACTCTTTCAACCAAATTGCCCAAAGATAACATGGATGGTTCCATACACTAAACAGTCTGTGATTATACATCGACAAACATTTCTCGGATCGGGTGATAATTTGATTATTTGATGCTTTATAAACAGGCAAAACAGACCACAACAAGTGCATGGTCGATGGGAAGACAACACAAGGGTTAAGGAGGTAAATAAGCTAACTGCATTTAGAATACTTAATGTCAGACAATCTATATATTTTTACAGATGACCTACAATAGGTTTTTGAACCAGAAGTTTCCAGTCCGTTTGGTGTGCTGAGCTAAAATAATCAGCAAGTGTGATTAATCATGCTTCAGACTGTCAGGGGAGTGTCAGCCTGTATCTGTGCACCCTATAAAATGCATGTGTGAGTCAGTGTATAAGTTAATATGTCTCTGTATTCTCGTGTCTTTGTTTATCTGCGTCTTGCCTCAGTCCGTTCGAGCTGTGTTTTCTGGCCTTATCGACCTGCTGTAATTAGAAGCCCAAAGCTGTGGAGCAGGAAGGCGATCAGGAGCCGCCATGTTCCGCCGAGCCTCTAATTGAAACGTTGAGCGTTGCCAGGTTCACCCCCCCCCCCGCCCCTTGGGTCCTGCTGTCTTTTTGCGCCACCTCCATGTCAGTGACAAACATTCACAAGAGCGAGAGCTAGTCACGAACGATAAGCAGGTAATTGCCTGTAGGCTCAGATGCGAATTAGGAGAAGCTGGCGCTCCAGCTTCATTGGACATGCTGCTAGGAGTTGTTTGTGCCCATGTCGAGGAAGTCTGACAGCTCAAAGTGATACACATAGCTGAGCTCAGAATGTCATTATCTTTGTCTTATTTACACTTTGGTTTCAGGCCTTTATCTCAACATCTGTTATATATTGTTAAAATCCTTGTTTTGCAAAGTTGTATCTTTTCCTTTAAAATAAAATTGAACAACAATGTCCTCCCCACTTTCTTCAGTGACGCAAATTGCTGGATGAGGCAGCACACAGAGCCACTCAGCAGCCTGCAGGAGGCTAAAGGCTGTGCCCGAATCTTGGCATCTGGCTGCTCAGCCTGGCACAAACCTAGAGGAATGAGCTTGCTTTTTCAAAGCCTGGGCCCAATGTTACAACCACTGTTCCTGCTGACATTTATAGCTTAGAACCTTTAGTGTTATTGTTATGGCTGCAATAATTCTCGCCGCCGTGGAATGCTGATGGCGCTCCAAATTGACCAACTCGAGGATTTTAACGTGACAGCTCACCACATTATGGAGATGGGAGCGTGAAAGTAGGCGGCCTGCTGCAATATCATCTTTCTCTACTCCAGAAGCATGCGTCCCTGTCATCAGTCTGACAGTCATGTTATCATCTCTATCCTGGACTGCCTATTTGCTGGCATGCATCCCACTCCCGCTTCCTCCAGCCATAAGAAATGCGTCTGGGTGGAAGGGAATTGGTCAGAGGCGACAATGTCAACCTCCTGCTGATTTTCCATGCTCAAAAATATTGGCAGCCATTACATACCTCCTCAGTTGTGTTTAGTGTCATGCCTGAAATACTGACTTTCATCAGGACATTTGCTGGGCACACTCCAAATGCCCAGCGGCAGCCTAGTTTCTATGGAGATGCTGTAGCTCAGTGTGCAGCCTTGTACAAAGAAAACACCAACACAGATTAAAAGAGACAAAGTGAGTGGGGGGGAATAATAATAATTCATTAATTTTGTCACCATCTTGTTTATCCTTTCCTTTGTTGACGAGCGGCTGAAATTGAATCAAATGCTCAGCTGAATTTGAGTCTCAGACTGGAAAATGGGCATGCAACCTTAATTTCAGAGTGTTCCAGCAAATGAGCATCAGATTTTGTTCGAACATCAAACACCACAGGAAGCTTGATTGAGTCTTTGGTTGTTGTTCTGCTGATATGAAAATGTGGTACATCGGCACTTTGCTGGAATTGTCATTCCACGCGGGATGCTAATTACTACAGGAAGTCAGTGTGCGGACATCTACTTAAAGTGTTTTCATCATTTGGAAATGTTGCCATTCTTAGACAATATAGAGACTTTTTGCTTCTTTGATAATGAAAAATATCCCACTTAAGTAATCACGCTTATACAATAATTCATTTGGATATTACAAACAAGCAGAGATACGAAAAGATTCTAAGTCGCGGTTACACAGCCTGATTGAATCTTCCTCCTTTACCATTTTGGATATTAGAAGTCCACAGTGGGTTTTCACTCTGGAGTTTATTATCTCATTTTAGTGATCCTCAGTGTGCTGTCAATTGCCACTAAATTATATGTTCTATCTCTGCTTATATCAGTGAAATCCTCCACTCAGTCATTTGTAATCTTTTTAGAAAAGAAGAGCAAAAAACTATATTCCTTAGGGTAACCTTAGAAAGCTATTCAATGATTTTTTTTTTTTTAATAACACATTTATTGGCCTCTCAGCCCTCAGGGCACTCTTTCAAGTACCTTTTACATTTAATATCCATATTAAAGATGCTATTCTTTCATATACTGTATAATATTGAAATTCGGACATTACTTACATTTTAAATGAAAATCTTAACGCTATATAAGTAATCACCACAAAACTGGTCAGCTGGTCCACATAATACAAGTCTTCCTTTGGCAATGGCTTGAATGTAACGGACGTTCATTAATATCAAAAAGTTATGCAAAAATACAAAGGAAGCCTGTGCCAAACAAACAAAAGAGCAAACAATCCGGAAAAAGATTAACAATGTGAAAAGAAAAGCTTTTGCTCTGCCACAAACAGGCATAAATATGGACAGTTTGTATGATGAGTACTGTGTTGTTGCACAAGTACAGGGGGAGGTAAACACAGGAAGATCGCTTTGCTCAGAGATGGGTGAAGGTTGTGAAGCACTTACCCGATGGTGGCTCACTGATTTACAAAACAAACAAACAAATTTGCACGCTCCATCCAAGTATTGAATGCCTACTGTGAAAGGGTCTTAAGTCTGATGACACAGCTTCAGACCAAAAAACGTACCACTTATCAAAGCCAAACTGGCGATTTTGCACTTTTATGGCTGCTTAATGCCAGGAAAAAATACAAGTGTTTGTTAAATTTTGTATGTTTATATTTTGCGTATTCAATGTGTAACTCTCGCACGTTTTATACCTTGTCTTGGCCAGGTCGTCGTTGCAAATGAGAATTTGTTCTGATTTGGCTTACCTGGTTAAATAAAGGTTAAATTAAAAAAAAATTGAAAAGTTGATGGCAAATGTGTGACAATTAAAAAATAATTGAATATACTTTATGTTAGGCCACTTGTATGAAAATAGTTCTGTAGGCCTTATACCATTGCTGGTCTCATGCCTTGTGTTGTGGCTTTGTGGTGCTGAATGGACAGCTCCCATGAAGTTTTTCTGTCTCTCCCATTCTGTCTCTGTGGCTGTTTGTCTCTCTCTCTCTCTCTCTCTCTCTCTCTCTCTCTCTCTCTCTCTCTCTCTCTCTCTCTCTCTCTCTCTCTCTCTCTCTCTCTCTCTCTCTCTCTTCCTCTTTGACCCTCTTATCTCTCTTTTTCACCATATGTGTGAATGTGGCATCTCTCTCTGTCGCTTGATCACTCGGCCTGACTGGCACACTCCTTGTTCGTGGTGGTTTATTAAATAGATCATCACAGAGCACTACCGAACCTAACTTGACTGTGGGGTGCACTTGTGCACATGCAGTCATGCTGTTATGTCGTTGGTGTTGTTCACATCAATGTGGTTGCCACCTCTTGCTTATGATTTTTTAGTGTTCATGGTGGACAGGCTTGAAAATGTATTTCAAGTTTATTTTACATTTTTATTTGTTTGAACTCAAGAGTTAAAATATCTGAAACTATTTGTCCAATGAACTGTATTTGTAGTAGTAGAGAGAACCTGTAACCCTCCGCTGGCATAGTGTTTTTTTCTCTCCAGTTGTTATATTGTGGAGGTAAAATAACAACATACTTGTGAAATAAGAACATCTTATGCTGTGGTCAGATTTGGAGTGGGGGAAACACTCTTGCAAGAGAATACTGTTGGCTTTAACATGTAAACAACATCTGAGAGCTTCTCCAATGTGTTTTTTATCAATAGGGAACAAAGGACATGTTGAAAATCAATTTCATCACACTTAGAAAGTGTGTGCCGATGTCTTACTTTGTGGCAACATAATGCATTAGAGAGCATAAGTGCATTTAGACAACACATCAGTAATTTCATATGTGCTTGTTGTTCTATGATAGGTTTGTGCTGAACAGTGCAGTGAAAGGTTTTTACCGCTTCTCCGAAATGAACCAATGCAATGACATCAATACATTTTATCAGCTTATCAAGCATCCCAGCAGCATTGGAGCTCACTTACACCCACAAATGTACCGAGCCATTCCTGTGTTCTGATTTGATGATACGCTCCTGCAGTGCAGAAAGTCACACTCTCTCTGTACACCCCACATATCAGAACAGGGTCACTGCTTTAATGCCTGGGGATTCTTATTGGACAATAATAGTGTCTGTGATACCCAGCATGTGCCTGAATAAACCCTCTAATAGAGCAATTATTCTCAAACAAAAGGTCACCTCAGGCGTGACGACAGGCCCGGAAATCAATAAAGCTCCCAATTACGACCGAAGCACTGGGCCTATATTTGGTCTCCGGTCGCCAGCCTTCCAGGTAGCAGATCAGATTTCAAGGCAACCTCATTCCCTCAGTATGTCTTTGAGATTTAGTTACCAAATTTTATTTCAGGACTCTTTGCTTCACCCATCTTTAAAAATGCATAAATGACGCAGGCCCTTCTGATAGCAGTCTCTATGATAGCAGATGCCCAGGGACTGATGTGGCCTTCCTTTTCTTAGCTCACATAAAACATTACAATTCCTTTTCTCCAGTAGGATTTTTTAAGCCTTCATTTAGCCAGAAAATCTCACTGAGATCAGTATTGTTTTTGCAAGAGAGACCTGAGAACAAATTAAATGAGAAAAGCAAAATGCATTCACTCACAATAACCATCACACACATGCAGCCACAAGAATGATGAAGTCTCATACTGACTTTAAGTTGTGTTGCAGCTCATTCTAGTACTAAGGTACCAGAAGCCTGTTTACAGGATGTCTCCATAATAAAATGTAAACCCTGTGGTGGATTGTATAATGTATTTTCTTTTTTCAAAGGAGAAATACGTCAGTATAATTATCCAATTAGAATTTGGGATCTTGAGCATGCTTTTCAACATGAGTTTTGCATTACAATCTGCTGTCTTACCAAATCCTCGGTGTTGTTAAAGTACTTGTAATGCTGTACTGTTTGTGAAAGGTGCCACTAAAACAGTTTTTAATCACGCAACATCTGAAACATTCTTGTAGTTGTCAGAAAAGATCCCCAAGTTCACACTTAAATCAATGTTGAAAGTGAGAGATAGGCTCCTGAATGGCACTGCCTGTGTTTTGCAAAAGGGTACGTTCATGATCTGACATCTAAAACAACATCAACTGGTGTGCCTGGAACTAAATGTGCACTCTGAGGTGACATTTTCTCGCTGACATTTGTAGCAGCGTGACGACACAACAGTCTTCCACTTTATTACCTGCAATTACCTGCAGTGAGCGTTGTCTGAATACAGACAGCATCCTGATGGTAAAACAAGGTGTGTTGTCTACATGGACCTGAGAGTGGATGGGAAAGATGCATCTCCTCGGCTGCCTGAACACATCACAGTGTGTGTGATTCTAAGCGGCTGGACATAATGTTCTCCATCCCCCCCTCCATTGGAGGAGCAACACGTTTGTGGGCTGACTGGTTCAACAAGCTATTAGATTTTAGTGCAAGCCTTTTCATTCAAGATCATGACCAAATTAGATTTGTACTGGACTAAATCAGAAGAAGTGCTGCACTTAGTCTGAAGAGATGATCAGATGGCTATAAAACCATTACGTTGGCCACAAGTGTTGTTTTTTAATTGGGTGCAGGTTTTTCCTGCATTTTGATGTTGCATAACCAACAGACCATATGCTTATGGAACAGCCTTTTTTTAACAACAATAAAGCATTATTTAGTTTACGGCACATTTCTGTATCAATACCCACCCTTGAATTTTCAGGCATTATCCATCTTAATGAGGTCGATGGGTTTCTTTTGTCTGTAGAGAAATAGTTACCATGTTCCTCTCAGGCAGGAAGTTTGACAACTGGTTGACAACTTTCCAATAAGTAGATAGCTAGTCTGTGTGCTCACAGGAACAGTTTAGATTTAAAAGTTCATGTTCTATCTGTTCACTCATAATGCATGTTATTTTCTGACGGTGCTGTCACAGCGGTTCTTCATAACTGCCTACTAACCAACCAGCAGGAAATACGTTTTTACAACTCATGTCTTTGGTTTAAAGGGATACTCCACCGTTTGTTGAAATAGGGCTTATCACGGTCTCCTCCTAGATGTAGTTAGGTGGGCAAACACCTTTTTTGTCTCAGTGCATGCATTGTCTCAGTCTGGCGGAGCCGCTGCTAGCTTAGCTTAGCGTAGTGAATGGAATCCTTTGTTTCTGTTAGCATGTCGTGAGTAAAAGTGAGCCAACAACAACAAAAAACAACCTAATTACTTCTTGTGGCCTGCGTATTCACAATGAGTATAAATACCAATGCAAAATAAAACTAGACGATTTCCTAGGCATATATTGATTCGGGACTATATTGGGTGGAAGTAGCCTACAGCCGAAGCACTGCTATTTGGCACAGAGATCACACAGCACCTCTGTGTATTTACAGGTCTAATATGGGTCGATCTATCCCGTAAAATAACCATGCGTCATGTTTACAGTAATCACTTACTCTGTGGACAGCTGTTTATTGGGGCCATTCAGCGTTTTTCCCAGTTGACTTTATCACACCGGGAAAAAAAGTCGAGGACTGCAGGATGATCAATGCCGAGAAATTCTTGGTAGCTGTGACACAACTGCGGGCAGCACGCTCATCTTGATCTGACACGTTGAGCCTGGTCTGCCGGTACATTGTCCCACTCGCCATATCATAGACACTCTATTTCACTCGGCATATGTTGGCATATTCCCGCATACTCACACCACCGTCGCTTTATTCCCAAAGCCCGCAGCTCCTCTTCTGAAAACTCTGGTTCGTAGAGGTATGCTTCTGGGTCTTGACTGTCTGAGAAGTCATCCTCCTCGTCTCTCACAAAATCTGCCATGTTCGTCGCCATTCACTGTCTACTGTAGGAAAAATAGCCAGCTATTCACGCCGGTATGTTGACGGAAGTTGGGGGGTTTCAGGTGCTGCTGTTATGGGGGAGCTATTCTCTCCATCCTGTGTGTTGGTGGCGCTGCCTGAAAGTAGGTCAAGGGGCGTGGCCGGGCGATCTACCTGCCTGCACAGCTGTAGTTGATTCAGCTAAGGACTGCTGCAGTATTTAGACCGTATTTAGGCGGAACTCATCTTCGGCGCCAGATCCTTACAGCTACCAATGTGGTACCTTGGCTCCCAGTGTGACTTGGCTCGCCCACTGTCTGCCTGTGATTCTCTGTGTTTTGGTTCAGAACCTCGGCTGTAACAGCAGCGTGATCTCTGCGCCAAGTAGCAGTGCTTCGGCTGTAGGCTACTTCCACCCAGTATAGTCCCAAATCAATATGGAAATCGTCTAGTCTTATTTTGCATTGCTATTTGTACTCGTTGTGAATACGCAGGCCACAATAAGTAATTAGGTTGTTTTTTGTTGTTGTTGGCTCACTCACGACATGCTAACGGAAACAAGGGATTCCATTCACTACGCTAAGCTAAGCTAGCAGCGGCTCCGCCGGACTGAGACAATGCATGCATTGAGACAAAAAATGTTTTTGCCCACCTATCTATATCTAGGGGAGACCATGATAAGCCCTATTTCAACAAACGGTGGCGTATTCCTTTAAAGATAAATAAGAAGTTATAATATTGTGAAAAACTGAAACATGGATTCAATCTGATGGGCACATCTTGCCATTTTTCACATCAAAGTTACCAGATATTGTTTAAAGCAACACTAGAGATCTTTTCCCGCTTTGGTCGGTCCCCCTACAGGTTGGAAGCGGAACTGTCCATTACATTACATTATGCTAGTTTGCCAGATCGGGTAGCGGATTTGTAGTTCGAATGAACTAGTGTTGCTTTAAAAGAACTATGGAAGCATATTCTGAATAAAGATCTGATATTTTGCTATAGGACTAGTTATTGAGTACTAGAACTGCTGTAGTTGTCAACCACAACTGTGTCTGGCATGTGTTAAGAGTGGCAATAACTTGATTATTATAACTTATTGATTGTAGCTAATTGTGAAGCAACACAATTAGACGGCCAAATGAAAATATAATTAAGCAACATGAAGTTGTTATTTTAACAAGTCAACATGCTTTTATTTAGTTACGTCTCCGCTGTAAGTTTAAACAGCACTATTGGAGTCTAGCATAATTGGATAACAAATTGATGAAGCAGCATCGATAGCTTTACCCTCTAGTTATTGACATCCACTATTGACTCCAAAGCAAGAGGCGTTCCGCATGAACAAAAACCTTGTTAGCCATTTTTTTTCCTGTGCATATTGACATCAGCGTATGCATGGGTGCGTACCATCCCCGCTGGCTTCAGTGTAATTGAACGGCATGTGCAAAACTCCGTCTCAGACTCTCTCGCTGTAGCTGCTCTTTTTTTACCCTCCCAACAACTTCAATTCATGACCTTCCTCTCAACCTCTGCTACTCTTTATTGTAGTAAAGGAGAGGAGGAGAGTCACACACCCCAACCCAATGACAAGCAACTCTTAGATGTCTGAAGATACATTCTTGAGGCTACAGTATATTACTTCAGTCTGAGAGAGAGCAAGGAATGGATATTGGCAACACGTATACTTCTTTTTTCATCCTGTCAATACCCTGTGATTGAGACAATAATTATACACATTTGAGGTGAATATGTACTGGATGTCATACTAACAACAGATGGACAGTGAGTGTAGCATAAAGCAGAAAGTCATTGTGTCACTGTATTTCATACCATAGTACATATGGCATTTTTTATTCATAATATTTCATCATTGATGAAACGCTTCAATTAGCTCATGCTCATTGCCAATTTCAATTAACTGATGAAGTGTGAAGAACAGTAAAGTGCTGCTTTACAAAGTTATCCATCTCCATCCAGCTGTTCCTTCTTATTTAGAGTGATACAACCAGATATCAAAAGCTCACATTACACTTGTTGTCATTGCTTTTCAACTGCAAGAATGTTCAAAAATAAGAGCATTTTAGAGCAGTTCAGGCATTTAAAACCACTTGGTTAGGGTCAGTGTAGGATCACGGTGATGGATAATGTTACACAAAGACTGCCTAATGGTTAAAAGAGACTGAGACAGCGTCCCAAAACAGGACGTGAACAGTAGTCTCTGTTGTCAAACTTACACTCAACTATAACTATAAACTCTAGGTTTTGCTCTGTTTGAAGTTTAAAAAATATACATACCAAAACCTTTAAAGTTCACCTATTAACATCTTGTATCTTTTTTCTGTTATGTTTTTCTGTTATTGTTGTTTCCAACAGAAGTACTGGGTGGATAACCTGCTCGGCAAAGAATACTTCCCCTAGTGTAAAGTGTTTATGTACATTGTTTATCTGGTGAGTCTCAGAGCCTCTACCTGTACTCTGTGAGCTTACCTTTAATAGTTGACTGATACATTGTCTTCATTATAAAGAGATTGACCACCACTTCTGTTCCTCTGTTCAGATTTGATGCACCCGCAGAGGCTAATGCACACATTCCTTTTCTCTCCGACACCCTCGTAGGAGACGCGCTGTCGACCTTTCTTTCCACTGTAGCCTGACAGGAGAGCAAACTGCTCCCCGCTTGTCAGAGAAAAGAGCACTTTCTCTGGGCTATTTTCAGGTGAAGGCAGCAGCAAGGTGGAGGGAGGAGGAAACAGGGAGGGAAAGCAAGAAAGGAGGGCAGAGAATGCATGTTTTTTTTATGGAAAAATCAATTCTCCGTTGGTACTTTTTCCACATGATTCCTCATGCTGTTACATTTAAAAAACACTGCATTGCACCTATAAATAGGGATGGATATTGTTCAGAAATATTCAATACAGGTACCAATACCGATACCAATACCGTGACTTCAATACCGGTTCCTAAATGCTACTTTTTTCTATAGCAATTTTATAAAATCCATTTTAACGAAAATAAATTACAACATTACGGTACAAATATTTTTATTTTTCAGCTCCTGCTGTGAGCCCTGTCTCTGTGTGTAACATAGAGTTTTTCCTGCGTGTCTCTATGACGTGTAACAGCCAATCACAAGCATTATTAGATCTTGGTAGAAGCATGCTGCATGCTTATTGGCTCGCTGGCACTAATGATTTACTCCATTTTTCGATACTCGGTCAGTGCCTAAAAAGTATTGAATTCGTTACCCAGCCCTACCTATAAAACACTTTGTTGTGGGGGTATATTAGTACTTTATTCATCTTCAGTTTTACAATACATGTTGCTCCCTAATTATGCTTCTCTCCAAATAGAATGTCAATGAGGTGTAGAACGAAATCAAAGCTGAGCTGCACTCGAGGTACATGTGTGAATGTGCTACCTTGTGTAACTCACACCGTCATCTGTCTGCATCTGGTCAACTCTACTGCCTCACTGACAATCCTCGAGCCTCGACATCAGGGCTCATTAGCTGCGGCCCACTAAGCATATCCGTCAGAGCCGAATGCCTTTTTCCACCGATTGCCGCGTTTATTTTGATGCACCGGAGAATTCGTTCAGGATCACAAACTGGTTCATTGGTGGCTGTTGTTTGGGAATTATCTGTATTTCAGGGCATTCTCCCTGCCAGTAATTATCTGCTCGGCGACTGAAGTGCCGAGCTTGAATTGAAATGTCAGGCTTTGTATGCGGAAAGAGAATTCGAAGAGATTGTGTGGAGGAGCGTTAAGCTGTATTGATGGGAGTGTTTGAGCTATTGGAACCGTATGATTAATGTGACTGCTTGTAATTATCATCAATAGTATGATATATGACAGGAGGATGGTGAGCGTGAGACAAGCAAAGGAAATGGTCTCTGATTGTACCCCAAAACCACTGTTAGCTCATGTTGTAGATGTAAATCACAATTTTGCATTATAGTTGTATATTTTGTGACATTTTTGCACATTATATGCCTCCTTCACCTTGACAGTTTTCTGAATAAGGTTAATTTTCTTAACATTTACTTTTATTTTAAGGCCTAACTTTTCAACGAGGACCCACTATGGGCTGAAATATGTGCCACCAGAAACTGAATTGGAATCATTTATTTTTTAATTTTAATTGCTAAACTTGAATAATTGCGTTGAAAAACTGAATCTGAATAGTATAATTTGAAATTGAATTTGTTTGTAACTGAAGTCCAATACAATTTGATCCTCACTGAAAATCCTATAAATCTCTATATATATTCACATTCAGTCCTCACAATTCAGATTTAGTTCTCAAAATTCAGTTTCAAGTTACTGAGACTGACGTCCGGGTAGTTGGAGGATGAAGGAAAAGCAATCGAGCGCAGATCGATAGAGTTCAGTGTATCTCTGTTGCCTTGGCTACAACTGCTGTTCCTTGGAACGAATGCATCAATAGAGTCCCCATCATCCAACTCTAATATCTGATCATTTGTCTCCTTCCTTAGAGCGTTTATAGAAATATTAAAGTTAGTTTTGTTTATGATTTAAAAGTGTAGCTTTATCATCATGTGCAGTAACAAACAAAACAAAGAGACTAATTAATGTGTTAATACAAAGAATATGTATTATAATCAGTTCACAGCTCTGAGTCCAAACGGAAACTTCACCCTTCTGAACTAAGAGTTTATGCTTCAACTGAAATGCCCAGGCTCACTCCTCCACTATTTATTAATTTATTTCTGCATGTATTTATTTATTTAACAAGACTTAGTCATGTTTCATCGTCCACAGTCCGAGTCCCGCCAGACTCCCTTTAGGAAACCTGTGATTTAAACTTCAGCAGGCTGTGACAGTCCGCTCCACTCAGTCCTGGTTCTGGTTCTCCCGGGATTCCCTTCCCTCCAGCGGGCCCAGCAGAACGGCGTGGGCCTCCAGCAGCGTGGTGTCGGTTTTGGCTCGCGGGAAGTGAGCGCCAGATCCTGCAGCCGCAGACAAACTCTGCTGAAGCTTCTCTCCACCGGCCGCTGGCAAACGCAGGGGAACTTCCTGCCGAAATCTACGTACAGGTCATCCTGGACTACGTGGAAGATCCTCCCGATCACCACTCTGTCTTTGGCCGGTCCCATCTGGATCAGCGGGGTCCGGCGCAGCAGCGAGGCGAAGCTGTGTTCCTGCCCGGAGGAAGAGACGTGCTGCCGGCCACGGAACTCTCCGTCTCCCGCCGCCGCCAGAGCTCAGATTGCAGGTCGAAGGCGGCATATATATATATCATAAAACACATTCTCACCTGTGAAATGTTATCCCTTGCTGTTTGGTTTTTTCATTTCTTTCGTTCAAACATCCATAAGCAGCACAACAGTCTGGCATCATCCTGCGGCACTGAACTCTATCTATCGTTCTGCGCTCGATTGCTCTTCCTTCATCCTCCAACTACCCGGATGTCAGTCTCAGTAACTTGAAATTGAATTTTGAGAACTGAATCTGAATTGTGAGGACTGAATGTGAAGATATATGGAGTTGAATGTTCAGTGAGGATCAAATTTTATTGGACTTCAGTTCCAAACGAATAAATTCAATTTCAAATTATATTCAGTTTCAGTTTCTCCACCTACCTACGTACGTACCCACAGCGTCGATTTAACGCAGAAGCATAAACTTGCCTTCAAACACTTTGTCTGAGCTCTTGGCCCGCCTTCCTGAAAAGCTCAGTCTGCTTTGTGATTGGTCAACCAAATTCAAACAAGCCGCTGGGCGGGCTGTGCTTGCTCAAGCAGCACATACGAAAAAACTGGACTGGCATTCTCAATAAATGACATCACCAATTGTGTACACATGAATGTGGGTGACCCGCTGATTTCTGAAGCCAGTCTGGGGATTTAATGCAGCAAACTGTTAGTTTTGTTTAGACATTCAAAAACATAACTTGCAACTGAATGCACAGTTGCTAGCAATCCGGGATGGGAGAAAAACGTGCTCTGGTTTATTGGCATTCCTTTAAACCAATCACAATGGTCTTGGGCATCGCTAAGCAGCGGGCAGAGACACCGTGCCTCTGCAAAATAGCCTCGGGCAGGAACTTGTTTTGGTGGAACATGAGTATGTTCAAAAGTTGTTTTAGTCGTGCAACAGAAATCTCAGATTGGACAGATAGTCTAGCTATGGTGGTCATAAATCCACCAGAGTTTAAAATTCAAACACAAAAAACACGGAAGGTACCGAAAATCCGGCTGAAAATAGTGAAATCCGGCAGAATTTACTGCGACAACAGAGCAATCCCGGAAGTGGAACGTCAAGGATGGATATAGACTCCTCAAACAGCTACTTGCTCTATAAACAAATCAGAAGACTGAAGACAGCACGTTATTACGACCAGACGACATTTCGGTCTATTCATCTTCACTTGGCAGACACTCTGCATCCTGCCAACTGTATGATCGAAAGGATGGTGTGAGGATTAAGGCAGATGCAGTGTTTTAAGACTTATTTGTTATTGATGTTTGGAACATACGGAGCATACAGATGGACAGAGGATTGGATTTCGCTGCAGGAGTGGTTTGAGAAGTTTCTGTGGACTTTTTTGTTCCTCCCGTGAGTGAAAACGTATCCTGATTGTGATCCTTTCTGACGACTTTGAATCTAAACAGACTACAGCCTGTGTTCTCTGTAAAGAAGCAAACTACAAACTTTAAACACGGACCTTTCAAATAGACAGTGCGTGAGTGTTTCATGCTCACAATGGGGATAGTAAAAGGAGTAAAACAAAGGCTTTTCATTATTCATGTAATGTTTCCATAAGATCAAAGAAGCCTTATCAGAAAAAGAGCTTTAGAAGAATTTTGAGTGTGGCAAAAAGCAAATATCCATTTGTAGATTTAAAGTTACACTACACAACTTTTTGCCTTGTGGCAGCAGTAAGTGCATCTGTAGTCCTGCTCCTCAGTTGGTCAAGTTCATACCCTGAAAACTCAATGAGCTGTCTACCTTCAAACAGCATGTATCCTGAGACTGAGGGAACCAGCATCCATAAAACCTCCACATGCATTGAGAACAGATCCAACTTTTGTTACTGCCTTCTTCCCCTGTGCACCATTTTCACCTTTTCAGCACCTGCTTTTTGGTTGATACAAACAACCCTGGACATGCCTTAAAATCATCCTTCATGTCACTGAAAATAGATATACAGGCAGATAATGTGCATTTGACCAAAAGATAACAGTACATGTTGTCAGTGGTGGAATGTAACTAAGTACATTGACTCAACATATTTGAGGTACTTGTACTTTACTTAGTCTTTTCCTTTCATGCCATTTTCTACTTCTACTCCTACATGTCAGAGGGGAATATTGTGCTTTTTACTCCACTACATTAATCACTTGTTACATAAAACATTAAGATTATTACACAAAAAACCCTTGTAGTTTTACTTGAGTAACATTTTTAATGCAGGGCTTTTACTTGTAACAGAGTATTTTTTACAGTGTGGTATTAGTTTTTTAACTTAAGTAAAGGATCTGGGTACTTTGTCCACCACTGCATGTTGTAGCTTTAAAAGCAGAAATATGCTAAAACAAACTCTATTGAATGCCAGCGCACTGATCCAACATTTTAAAATTGTAGTTCTTAAGATTTTTATTAGGGCTGCTTGATTATGGAAAAAATCATAATCTCGGTTATTTTGGTCCAAATTGAAATCACGATTATTCAACATGATTAGTCATTGTCTTTTGGAAAGATGTTGCAAGTTGCAGTTACAGACGACTCATCCAGAAATACATGCGAAGGTAAGCATACACGCTAAGGTTATTTTATCAGATAAACCACCGTGTTTCTACTAAACTTGGAATAAAATAGAAGCTAAAGGAAACCACCTCTGAACTGTATTGCTTATACGATTGTCTCGCTGAATTAATGAGTATAAATATTCAATCTCCTCAAATTGAAGAATCGTGTGTGTGTGTGTGTGTGTGTGTGTGTGTGTGTGTGTGTGTGTGTGTGTGTGTGTGTGTGTGTGTGGAGATTGGGCAAGAAACTAGACTAAGACTAAAAGACTAAAGACTAGACTAAGACTAAAACTCTTATGATATTTAGTCGACTAAAACTAGACTAAGACTAAAAGATTTCAGATGACTAAAATAAGACTAAAACTAAATGGTGTGTTATTCAAAAGACTAAGACTAAATCAGAATTTGTTGTCAAAATTAACACTGCCTTGTAACTGACCAAAGTTGGAGAAACAACCTTTCTTTTACTGTCTATGGAGCTAACTGACATGAGCTACGATCTGAGCTACTGCGCATGTGCGAGTGGAATCAAAGATAGTACAGAAGAAAAGATGATTGATGACCTGAACACAAGGTGAAAAGAGAAGCTGCAGCAGTGAGAGAGAGCTGTGCAGTACAACAAAAATATGGTGTTTTTTGAAAATTAAACCATGTAAACCTATTCTGGTACAACCTTAAAATACAATTATGAACCTGAAAATGAGCATAATATGGCATCTTTAAGCAGCTGCAGATCAGTTTTAAGGGCGAGGCTCAAGGTTTTTGCAGGGAGTAATGAAACATGAAGGAGCAGCTTTTAGATGAAGAGCTGCAGGCAACAGGCTGCACACCTCCAGCCTCTCAGCAAGTTAACCTTAACTTTACAGAACCCTGCTGGAAAACTATTGCAAGTTTAAAGCCTGTATATAGTTTTAAGTCGGAATTTGCCATTTGTGACTTTGTTGAAGGAACATATGGATGACTCAAATACAAAGGAAAAAATTAGCTCAGTACAAAGCATAGCACATAGCACTTAGACATACTGTATACACAAAAAGCATGTTGTACTATACATGCATTCATGCTGTGTTGAGTGCAGAAGGCTGTAACCCTAACTCTAGCCCTAACTGCTAAGAGTCCAGCAATAGCCTGTACTGGAAAAAAACAAACAGCATTTTCTGTTGATTTCAGTCACACATGCTTCAACAATCACTTAGGACTCTTGAATAAGGGCTCATGTAATATGGAGCTATATGTTGAAGTGAATGCTGAGCACAAAAGCCTTAACCACCAATTAATAGATAAATATAGTACTTAAAAACCTGTTTAATTATTAAGTGGCCATACTTACATGCAAAGCGCTCTCTCCCATTTTCATCTGAATAGCATGAACAATTGTGCAGCGGCAGTAACAACAGGTGGCCAGACAGAGGCCAAGTGGTGAATTATTCTTGCGGCTTTGACAGGGTTGCCATGGAAACTCAACAAGAGGCCACACAAACAAAGTAGATGGATGGAAATGCCCCTGTGTACACACTGCCGTAACCAGGGAATTCATCACAGATTGTGATTTATTATGCCCTGTGAATTATTATTATTATAATTATTATTTATTTATTTATTTTTTAATTTTTTTGGACTCCTCTGGGCCTTTATGGAGAACTCACTGAGTGTATCTGAACTTCCACTGAGCATTCACTGGGATGCTGGAGTGTTCATAATACATTAAAGTACCCATCAATGTCCTGCTTCTTCCATCTCCCACAGAGCAACAGTGAGTGTTTTTGCAAGTAAAGTAGCTGCCCCAAGCACTTGATATTTTTTTTATGTTGCGAGAGAGGTGAAACCAGGTGTTTTGTCGAGATTTTTTTTTTTTAGAAAAGGAAAAGACATTTTTCATCAGAAGGGCACTTCAGCCAAACATTATGCCAATGATAAGAGCCTGGAAGTCTATTCTTTCTACATGATTCATATTTTGTTGGAGAGAGTGATAAAAAAAAAAACAGCAGGCCAGAATACATTAGCCTGGGTAAACATCAACAGAAGCAGCAGCCTCTTTTTATTAGACCCCTGCGCCTGGAAGCAGTGGGTTGTGGGGCATTTCATTTCCAGGAAGCGAGTGTGTCTGCCGGTGCATATTGTTTCCATGACGGCAATTTATTTTGCCCGAGTGGCACGGCGAAGTGTTGCGTTATGGAATGAAGGCTGATAGATAAGAACAGAAAGAAAGATACTTTTCAATTCTTAATGTTCCTGAGAGATGCAGCACACACTAGCACTGCCGCTTGGCCGCAGTGAATACCAATCGCTCTGGGTGTGGGCCGAGGGACATGCAGCGCTCTGCAGTGAAATCCTGCTGCCCGGCTTTCTCTCTGCTTCCCTCTCTTGCGTTTTCTGTATTCTCCGCAACTCTACTTCTCAACACAGGCTCAGATGACTTTCTAGTTGGTTTGCAGCTGTAAGTTTCCATGCAAAACGTCTTTCAGGCTGTTTGATGCTGTCAAAAAAGCCAGCAAACATGCATCTCATAAAACTCAAGTAACTTGGGCAGGTATAGAGTGTATACTGATCTTTCAGTACCAGTTATTCTGAATGGGAAGCCTCTGATTGGAGATTTGTTTGCATTCTTATAGAAAAAGAGAAAACAAGTGACAGAGCAATCTACATAACCGTGAATATATGCCATGAAATTGTGACTTAGCTGGTTGCTTGGGTTGTAAATACTGAGACTACTGTCATTTTCCTGACACGCAAATTCAAATAAAATCCCACAGCCCCCACTGACAACAGTTCGTATCAGATCTCCTACAAACAGTAAAGCATTGGTTTCCTCTACTCCTGGACACAATCTCTAACCTTAACCAAGTAGTTCTAGTTGCCTAGACTCAACCACACCTTGATATAAGTAGTATATAGGAAAAATGCCCATATGAATAATTTTTGTAATGGTCATATTGGTTTTGAAAGGCACTACTATGAGACTACTAAGCAGGCTAGCTATTGTCTTCTTTAGGTATGAGGTCTTTGTTTTTCTGGCATTTCTTTTGTGGTGGTTTTTGTTTTGCATGTTGCCCTCATTTGACACAAGAGACAGACAAGTCTCTTGTGTCAGGATTAAATGACTCTTAATTAATCAAATGGTCAATTGACAGAAAACTATTTGCTTAAGTGATTTTTCAAGCAAAAATAATTTTAGCCTTTTCATTGTCGTATGTAATGATGAACGGAATATCGTTGGCTTTTGGACTGTTGATCAGACAAAAGAAGGAATTTAAAAATAACACATGGGCTCAATCGGACATTACACAGACTTTGTACTCGGGACATGGCAGGGTAAAGTCTGTTTAATGTCCGGTCCAAACTGATTTGGAATTGAGAAAGACTCTTGTGTTGTGTGTGTGTGTGTGTGTGTGTGTATATATATAGTATGAATAGGCTGTGCTTTTATCCATTCTGTAAAACACACTACTAAAGGCTTTGTGCTGAAACCCGCTGATTGAATAAAGCACAGACACTTCCAGGAAGTCATTTAGTGTTGCTTAGTTGTTTTTCACATTTGGTTCTTTGTTCCTTGAGCACCTATTCGACTGGCAGCGGCATCCCTCTCTTGGTACATCTGAACTGAAGTTGACAGAAGAATTACCCACTAATCCATATAGAAGGTTATATGGTGTGTACATTCTGTGTCAATAGTAATTAATAACTTGTAAAAGTAACCTGACCAAAGAGAGAAATAGATTAATGAGCTGATTTAATTTCTAAAGGAGTTAAATTAACTCTGCAGAGCATGCACAGGCAATGGCCTGGTTGATACTTTTACACACATTTACTGTAACACTTTCTTTAACACAAGAAGACAATGCTATTGACTTCAGCTAGACAGCTTATTTAAGAGTTTGTCCCTGACGATCCATACAGATCCAATTCAAGTCAGAGGTCTAGGACTCACATGGTCGCCACATCAAACATTTGCACACAAAGGTACAGCTTTAAATACTCTGCAAATTATATGCTGGGACATTTCCCCGGTACAATCTTTGAATAGACATTTCTCATTAACGGTAGCATGCAAGTCAGAAGGATGACCACACAATTAATCATTTTCTACCTGCATGGTGCAGATCTCCCCCTCTTCTAAGCAGGCATGTACTTGTAGTGCTACTGAAGTCTGGAGATCAAGGTATCAGTTTGAATCAGTGGAACCGCAGTAACGTTTGTGGATATTCTTTTTTTTTTCCTGTGACAGATGTGTAGACACACACTGCCACAGGAAAAGTGATGAAATGAGGAGAAACTCTATTCTGTCTCTATTTTGTATTGTTCTTGTTTCCTAAAGAAGGCTTATGTGTTCAGGCTGCCAAAATAGAAGAGGAAAAAAAGATTGTGACTTTATCCATTATACATGAGACCCAAGCAGGAAACACTTTCCCCTCGTGTGTGCATCGTCTTGTTTAGCCGTGTCATAACGCATGTTACCCACGCAGAAGAGCTATAGGGGACCCTCACCGATAAAAACCTGAATCATTCTCACTCTGTTTCCATAGAGACATGGGAAAATACAGAATAGATGTGATAAATTGCCTCTATAGAATGGTTGCTTGAATGTAAATGGGCATCTTGCCTATATCTGCTTCAGAAATCATATTTAAGTGAATAGCACAGTATTATCAGTTGTGGGCTTGGCGATTCAGGAAGACTTTCATTACGTATGCAAATCATGTCACGAGAAACATTCCTCCAGGTTTGTTTCCACAATGTTACAGACACACACACACACACACACACACACACACACACACTGATTCATCCTCTGGCAGTAGGTATTATATGGTATTTTACAGAGATGTGATTTAGTGCAAACTCTGCAGAGAGGTCAGCTGGTGGTGGCGCCCTCCCAGCATCACACTAATGGACTGAAGAGATTCACTCACAAATCAAGCAAACCAGGCGGAAAGAACGCTCAAGAACAATACACACACACACACACACACACACACACACACACACACACACACACACACACACACACACACACACACACCAGGCAAAGTTGGAAATTATTTCTCCTGCCGTGAGTAACAAATAAGACTGCTTGTTTATGTACAGCCGTCCCGCTGTGCCATGTTATGACAACAACAAAAAACTGTCCAATTTAGGTTTGGATTCTATCACACTGCATTGATGTTCTCTGACCTGTGAAGAGGAGATGTGTGATTTTGTTATCTTTTAGTCAAAGGTGAAAAGTCTGATTTGAGAAGAGTGCAAAAGAAAATCTGCCTCTACTTAAAAACACTTAAACAGTTAGAGAGGATTTGGATTTCAGATTAATCTTACATTTTTGGAAGTCCATTTGAGGAGGATGAAAGAAAGAAAGATTTGAAATCTCTCTATTTGAGGATTAGAATCACATCGCTGCAGTGTAAAAATGAGCTGAAAAGTGTCAGACTCACACCCCCTCCAGCTCCGTGGGGATCATCAGCCGGTCTACTGTCTTCTCTCTTGCTGCACCCAACTCACTTCCCCCTCACGTTCGCATATTTGAATCCATTAAAGAATTTACAACTGCTTTCAAAACCATTCTTTTTAAACTACCTTACTCACTTTAACTGCAACAACTGCATCTTATTTTATACCCATTTTAACTCCTTGTAGAGATATGCTCTGTTCCTTATTGAATGTGTTATTGTAGATTTCATTGTTTTATTACTGTAATCTTTCAGTTCAGTTTGTTGGTGTGTTTGTCAGTTTTTCACGCCGGAGTTCTGCAAGATATTTGCCGATATTTGCAGATGCAATTTTCTTGAAATCACAAACCGTCTTGAAGAACTTAATTAATTTTGAGTGTTCCTGTCAACCCTCATGCCAGCGGTTGCTATCATCAACGTCTGTTGCTACTCGTTGTATCAGATGACATCACAGCTGTCATGCTGAGAGACATCGCTCTAATTGTTTTATGATTTGCGTCCGTCGATGGGAGATGCCAACTTGTTTCCGTTAACATCATGTGCCATCTTGTGTCTGTCAAAGTGTCAGTGAGCACACCACCGGCTGCTTGTTTAGGTCCCTCTGGATAAAGTGCATGAGTTAAAAGCTGACTGACTCATTACATTCTGTTGCGGTTTGATTTTAGCAGTAAAAAAAGCCCGCTGTTCTTCGCTGCAGTCTGTTGACATTCCCTCTCTGCGTGTCCATGATGTTTCAGGCTTTCTATAAGTCCTGTATAGCTACTTCCCCTACAGTACATCTCCACTAGTATTGTGCCATCAGTGAATTTTAATGTGGGCCTAATGTCAAGGTGGTATTTTTGGTAACACTATTCTGTATGGAATAATAAAAACTGATGGAAATATGCACAGAAAATATGCACACATGCAATCGCCCACAGGCCCTTAGATAGCAGACACCCTGCATGCTATAGCTTTAGTGTATTCATTGAGAGTCAGAATTAATGACCTATACCATCACTTATGCTGGAGCCCAAAGGCATTATCATTTCATCCTCAGGGAGAGCACATGTAGTCTATGCTCGCTCAAGATCTTTTAGTATGAGCTATTAAAGCGCCAATGGAAGATGGGCCAAGCCTTCATTTCTAGTTTAGCGTCCCATAAAGGCAGCACAAATGGAGCAGTTACTCACGCTATACAGCCTTTGTCATGGCTTGTTCCTAGTCATTTCATTAAACCTCAAACTTGACTTTAGTTTCCGTTTTTTTTTGTTTGTTTTTTGCCATCATGTCAATAGATTTAGCACAGTTGTATTTGTGGCTCACAGTTTAATACAAAATGAATTCAAATGTATTTACAGAGTGGCAGAACAATTAAAACAAAAAGGTTAAAGCATTGAGACAGACAGGCAACACACAGACAGGTTGTAACTTAGCAAATCATGTATTTTCTTTATTGCTAAAGAAAGATAGTGTTGATGCTAACCCCTTGTTTTAAATGATTTTTGCCATAAAGTAGATGGCAGTCTTTTGACCCAAAAAAGTATCCAGGTTGATACACTGGAAGCATGCCAGATATATAATCTGGGGCCAGAGTTTTATAGATCAGGATATTAAAGTCAGTTCTATAATGAACAGGCAGGGGAGATGTTGGAGAATCAATGATATGATTACATTTTTTGGAGCTATAGCCAACTGTCATTTACACTGAGGATTGTCCTCTGACAATGATAGTGCAGATGAGAAAATAGAGTTGACAAAAAAGTTGATATGGTCAGCTGAGTGGTTATTGAAGTGCCCTCATAGAAATAAACTTAATGAGCAGCAGTGAGTGGTGCAGTGAGTGCTTTGTAGGCTACATTCAGGCTGCCCTGCCATAATAGTGGAGGTTGTTGGGGTTATGCAGCACAGTCCTCAGGGCTGAAGCCCTTCCATCATACTGTATCTACATAATGTTCTCAGGTAAAAATCTATATTCTTTAAGATGTATTTTTAATTTATATTATACCGAACATTAGTCAAAGATAATGCAGCAAGCAAAGTCCGAGAGAGCACTTCTTTTGTGATGTTTTCTATATTATAGAAAGCACCTACTGTATGCTCTAGTTAGTCCAAATGTGGGCTGCTGCATTTTGAATAAGCTGAAGCTGCTGAATGGCTTTTATGTTGCAGTAATAATCTGGAGGACGAGTGTTTACAAATCTCACAGGGATAGAAAGTATCATATTAGATAAGTGGTTTAACAGGATCAGGAATCTGTTGCTTCTGAACCAGGTAGCACCCAACACGTCAAGCCTTTTCTTTGGCCCAACCAGCGGAAAAGAAAAGAAAAAGCTGAAATAGCTCTGCATGCTCAAAACTCTTAAAGTGTTGCACTAACTTTCAAGGACTTTGACTGTAAGAGACATTGGCAAACAGTGTTGCGTTTCTCAATCTCAGGGAGGAATCAACACTGATGATTCCTGTGCATGCTCTGCAGATGTAAACCTGACAGCTGCTGAGGACAAGAAAACACCAGGATCTTGACTTTGGACCTCAATCCATCTACAGTGTCCCATACTTTTCTTTCTCTCTCTGTCATGTTCTGTCACGCCTCAAGCTTTCCTGTCAATGAATCTTCCTGCAGCCTCCCAACATGTTATTTATTTACTGTTCCTGCAAGCTCTGATGTCTGTCTCCTCACTGCTCATTTTATACTTCATCTCTCCTCTGCAATAGTCAGTTGTAATCACACCGTCATTACTTCAGCACATAAGGTCTAGCTAATTAGACCAATCATTATTATAATTACAGATCAGAGGGCGCATGATCGGGAAGGTTAGGCAAGGTTTTCAGCCTGTGCCTGCACCCTTACACAGACTGAATATGTGATTATGTCCTCCAAGCCCAGAAATAGGACAATAAGTGGTCATTTCCGGGGAAGGTTTCTGTCTGCTGAATTGTTTGGGGTCTAATTATTAGTATGCTTCAACTCGAAGTAAGTATGGATCCTCACAAGAATGCTGCTCATTCGCTCTCTGAGAGGGAGGATTTGTATTTTTGGATAGTCTACAATATCAATATGTTCCAACAGAGATGCTGATCTATATGGAAATGCTGTTTGACATTGACTCTTTATAGTCATACTAAGAGTGCAATAGATTTTTCAGCATGCCAGAGTTTACTGTTGTAGAATGTGAGAGAAAATAAAAAAAGCAATTTGCAGACATGCAGCATGTGTGTGTGTGTGTGTGTGTGTGTGTGTGTGTGTGTGTGTGTGTGTGTGTGTGTGTTTGTGTGTGTGTGTGTGTGTGTGTGTGTGTGTATGTGTGTGTTTGCTTGTTATACAGTAGTAGAGCTGAACATTTACTGCCATTGGACAGTCCCCTAAACTTTCTTCTCACTTCTACTAGACAGTGTTAAATCTGAGAGTGCAGACTGTCTTCCAATGTAGAAGGGTTACTAGGTTGTTGTTTTTTTGAAGATTAAGAAGGTTAAGTGAATTTAAATATACAATCTTCACTTGGAAATGTTGGACTATGAAAACATTGTGAGATTTGATGCTTCACTGAGCTGCATTGATTCTTGAATATACTGTATATATGTGGAACAAAATAGCGTGGACATTTACATGAACACTTTACCTTGACCAAATCACTTTTGCTTCACATAATGCATCAGGCTGAAGTCCAGCTTTAGTTTAGGTTGCCTTTCAGTCTGAATTTCCAAATATGCCTTCATACGCACACAGATAAGTTTGTTGAAATTCAGATGCTGTGATGGAATCCTGCCCAGCTTTCAATTGTATTCAGTGCATAGTGTACACTTATTAGTCATTAGTCATTCAGCTCAGGATTGCATGAGGATTTCTTTGGCTCTTTTATTGTGCATTACACCCATTGAGCACTCTTGTTGCACTCGCTTTATATCCCATTATTGCATGTGAATAGTTGCTCTCTATAGAGCAGTTTTTCTGAAATTGTGCCACCATTTCCCATACTGTAAATCCCACTTAGTCACATACTGTATCAAACACAACAATCATCAGTGGGCTCCATGCCAGTCTCTCGAAATCTGCCAAATCTCCAGTAGGAATTTCACTTTTGCAGAAAAACATAAAGATTGTTCCAGATAGATGGCTCAGCACAGAATTGGAGAAAATAAATCACATCGTAGACTGTCGGCTCATCACCCACAACATTGTTTTTTATCACTTGATCTCTGAAATGATCCCTGCTCAACAACTAAACTCATGACTGGGCATGTTTGTAGTTTATGTTTATAGATCTAATAATTTTGCTATAATTGGCCGTGGTCACTGTTGTTACATTAAAGACTTGGTTGTTCCTCAGTTCGAATTTAGACCCATAAGAAAGTTTTAATGTGCAAGAGGTTAAAACGTCTTTTGTTGTCACTCAACCTGGGCTGGGCCTATTGTTTTATTTTATAAGAGTTGATGGTTCTCTGAATAATTTGTGATTGGTTTCAGTCAGTATCTGTCTACAAGAGATGGAGTAATTCCAAGGTTTGAATAGTCTTGAAATTCTTGTTGAATTGAATCATGGGTACAAAATGGAAGGTAACTGTGATAGAAAAATATGTTTTTTATTGTAAAAAAAGTTTGTGTACATTAAACTGAAGGACAGTTATGAACTCCCAAGATGTATTTCTATTATTAAGAAACACTCACACAATCACTAAGCTTAAAATGTTGTAGTATTCCCTGCTAACAGCTGTGTAGAAACCAGACATCATATTACGCAGTAATAAATTATGTTTAGTCAATTTTTGGTTAAATTCAGCAACTATGAAAAGTTTTTTTATTCCCATTTACAACAGCAAAATATTGTAAATTGTAACTTCTATCTGGCTATTTGTCCGGAGCAGCAGAGGATCATGGGTGTCACAATATATTGAGACTGTTTTAAATAAATTGTGTTTTTTCTATCAAAGTTGATATAATTAAAGCTGAAATAGTACTTAAATTATCCCAGAAACTGCTGTTCTTCTATGTTGAAGAACATTGAGGATATAATTAAAAGAAAATGTTTCAGATGAGGACAAGAACAGCAGTAAAATGACTTTTGTAACAACTCTATCGTGTTTACACTCTCCCATCTGTTTCATAAGCTTATTTATTCACTCATACTGAGAGCAAATCACTCGTCATCTGCTCTCCTTAACTCAGTAGCTGAATAGGCATATCCCTTATATAGCAACATGTTCAGCTTTTTCTTGTTTCTTGTTTTGTGTCTAGCTGCCACTGCTCCTCATTATGGCCATACAGTTAACTAACTGTTGTAATGAATGTGTGTAATGGACAGTCTGGTAAATAGCCCCAATAGCTCTTATCTGCAGTAATGATGTCTCGGGCTCCTTTCAATTAAGGTGGGAACGAGGTCACTAAAAGGTTTGCTTCATAGCTCAGCCATTCAGCTTCATTAAAGCCTAAGCGTGTGTATTCATTAAGGCTCCAGCCACAGTTCCCCACAGCACATGCTCTGCTTTGCTCTTTTTATCCTCTATAAACTAATTAAGAACTTCTTAATCCTCCACTAATAGTTTTGGCTCTTTTTGCCAAGTCCCCCTTGGTTGTGGTTTTGGCGCTGGTTCATCTGTGTGCAAGCCAGACCAAGCAGGGCTAAGGTACAAACTTTCAGGGACGCTTTATCTTAGAAATTCACACATTGAGCCATTTTTCTCTGGGTGCTTTATTTGCTTTAGCACCTTAAAGTTACAGTTAGCAATGCAGCGCAAAGATTGTTGATATTTGAACTGAACAGCCAAACAAATACAATCCCCCCCCCCCCCCTTCAGAAGCTCCGCCCCCCAGATTCACGGATAGATAACCACTGGCCAGCCAGCACATTCACATGTTGCCTCCCCCCCCCCTACCATCAACTGTCGCCCCCTGTTGCCAATTGGCTGAAATAGTGTTTTGTGGCTCATGCACTCCTTTCTGTTTGTTTTCTGTTTACACAGCCAGGGCTGTGTATAACCACCAGATTTTCAGTGCCCACACGAAATAGAGAGCTAGGTGACCGTGAGGAGATATTTGCTGAATTTGACAAACATTTTAACACCTTAAATTACATCCCCATCATGCTTCAACATTCATGTTTTCAACTTCTAGATATAACAAAATCTAATATCCCAGATGTGTACACATAGCTTACAGTTACCTCAAGGTAGGCATCTCTTCAGTTATACCTAGTGGAATAGAATTTAAGATAATGGCTACTTTTAAATGTACATTAATCAAACACAGATTAATCCATTCCATATTGATGGAGCCGTTCTAGCCACCATTCGACTGTAAAATGAAGGAGGGAGACGAGAGAATGCGTTGCCACAGGCAACAGAAACATCGCTGTACGTGACGCTAATTAACACTACACTCAACAGCAGGTAACGTTAGCCTACCGCTAGCTAGCAGCGGTTAAAATGCTGACAGCTAACGCTAAACGGTGTAAAGTTTGACTGTATTTCACTGTATATCACCCTATTCCTGAAGCACTTTTTAATTTCTTTCCATAGCATATTAGGTCATATTTTTGATTGTTATGGTCATTATTTGAACAGTGAAAATAATAATAAAAAGTTTTTTTTTAATTTTAATGTCACTAATGGTGATTATTCATTGATTCATTTGAGTTGAAATATTTAAAATAATTTCACAGCAAAAATAACGCATGCAATTAATTTAGATTAATTAATCACAGAGTATGTAATTAATTCGATTACATTTTTTAATCTATTGACAGCCCTAGTTTTTATATATTAACAATGGCTGTAATTTATGTTTGGAAAAAGGTGGGGAAAAGGCTTATAAGTTTAGTTGATAACTGTTCCGATAAACCAGCTGTACGCTGCCAGCACTGTAATCTAGCAGCTAAAGACATGTAGCCTATATTTCCCTCAGGACATGGTGGAGACAGAAACAGCTAAAACAGCTAAAGAATGAATATTGGACTGGTATTTGTATGATGACCAGACACACAACTTGTGCATGCTAATGTATGTCAGCAGGATGTGTGAATAGGCAGTTGTTTGCTAACAAGTGTATGCTGACACCATAACAACTTTACACCACGTAAGCTAGCTAGCTGTTCCCTGGGTCCTATGATATAAACTAACATTGTGAGTGATTGGCAAGGGCTATCTTTGCAGTTCAGATGTCAAAAGAACGAATTGGAATGGTAAAAATATGTTAAGCCACTATGGTGATACATGTCAAAAGTCAAGGAAACTAATTTGAGGGCATATTGAGGAGTAGCCTATAACATCAGTAGGCTAAAAGCTGTGAGGGATTTAAACATATTGACCCAGGGAAACATACATTAGACATTTGCTGGGGAACATTAAAATCCTTTGAATGGTATCCTTATTGTGTCATATTAAGAGGATATTGAGCTGGGGAACATACTGTATATACACTCCTCTAGCTAGATTAGCCTTTTCTCTGATGGTTTTGTAGTATGTCTCCCTGAGCTTTTGTGGCATTCTTAGTTGTTGTTTTTTGTAAAACACTTGCATAGCACTAGTAGCTTAAAAAAGGTTGTACATAAATACATTGTTCAGATTGTTATCATGACATTAAGACAGGCTACAACTTTACTATTAAGTGTTTGCTGTCCAATAGCTGTAAAATAAGGAAAATCTGAGTTGATCTACAGTAGCTCTGAGCTGGAAGCTGGGGGACACCCAGAGTCATCCAAAGCTGCTGACTGGTCTTGAATTGTAACGTTAATATATTGTGAAAAAAATGTTTATTGCTTATTTCATTTTTTCACTTAACTGAGCCACCTGCTGCACATCACCGTGTCTCAAATAAAGTTCTCCTGCATATTATTTGATTTGGGCATGTACAAAAAGCCAAAAGCTGCTTTCCCCCTATTGTTTTCATTTTATATCCTGCTGTGATACTTTGTCTAGTGGCATAATCTTTCTTTAAAATTCAGTTTTCACATTTAACAATATTAAACTGCAATAAGTTTATTTCTGGTTATGTCGGTCAGACGTGGGGAAAAAAAATCTCTTCAAGGTTGCTCGTTTTCCCAACCCCAAAGATTCTCTCTGCTGTTGCTGAGCTTTTGTCAAGCATGCAATTGCAATGCAACGTGTCGTAGGCTCCATTTTTATCTGTCACATTCGTTTGGGGGTGATGGCCGCTGATGCTCGGCTCATTAAGAATTCTCCCCCCTCCTCCTCCTCCTCCACTGCTGTGGCTGCTGTTGGCGTGTCTCCTTGAGAACTGAGATGCTGCGACTGACTCACGTTCGTCCTGGACTGACACCCCGTTGTTCCTTTTCATGAGTTTACCATTTATACAACATCTGATTATTTTTCCTTTATTTAAGTCTCTCAGATATTTCTCCCTTTTGCTTTTCTTCTTTCTTTCTGCTTTGCTTCTCACATCCCACATATTGTTCTTTTCCATTTTTTTTTAATTTTGTCGTCATCCTTCGTAAGTCGTACTCTGATTCACTCCCGTAATAGTCTTTTTTTATTTTATTTTTACTGTTTCTGACCATGTCTTTTCCCCCTCCTCTCTGTCTATCTGTAGGAGCTGGTGGGCAGTAACCCTCCGCAGAGGAACTGGAAGGGAATAGCGATTGCCCTTCTTGTCATTCTGGTCATCTGCTCGCTGATCGTCACCTCTGTCATCCTGTTGACACCAGGTACACGGTGCAGGACGAGGGGGGGTGGTCACGACACCATACACCACACATCGCTCTGTTTACACGGCTATTATTATGCACAGACATGCCCATTAGGTTTCACAATCAATCTCACCACAAACAATGCAAACAATAGCGTGCGTATGTCTGTATCTCTGTCCTTGTGTGTGGTCCACGCTCTCATGCAGTGTTTTGCAGTGTCACCCACTGTACTGTCACAGTTACAGTTATCTTACACACGGACACTCTTTCTTGCTGTAACAGACACATTTAGGGAAGGTCAGTAAACCGCATTGTCAGCTTGTGCTGCATTGCTTTCTTCATAAACATATTTTCCATCTGTCTCCTTTACTTAGTGCTTCTTTCCCCTGCACACACACAACACACATGCACGTTTTGGACGTCCGCAATTTCCTTAGTTATTTTAAGGCTTCCGACTTTCATTTCAGAGTGACCTTCAGGTGTCCTGTTTGCACATTTACATGAAAGTTTAATCAATAGGCCATCTGTGTATATTTAGGCTCATAAAGCGCATTGATATGGCTTTATGCACTGCCAGAGCCAAATCAGTCAATACAACTGTCAATGTGTGTGCAGTATAATTCAGTTACAAAGACATTTATCACTGTGCCCTTGTTTATGATTTTCTGTCTCAAGTCAATTGCAGTTGATGTTTCAAGGATGTCGGGGGGTGTGGTCTGCTATCCTAAAATACATCCAATATTTCTACATAATCCTAGACAGGTGTTGGAGCAACAATATTGCGTAGCAGCAGGTGTCAAAGCAGCAAGAACGCCTAAAATGCCTCGTCACCTCCTGGCCGCGTCCTGTTCCTGTCCCGAGGCGTTTGTAATGGACTCGGATAAACCGGAGCTGTTTATTGTGCCAATTCCCAACAAGGCGGGCCAACGGGAGTCAGGCAGAAAGAGGAGGCCGAGCAGGTGGTGTTTCCAGCCTGTACCTCGCCCTAATCTGTTCCCTCCCTGTTTCGAGTCTATGTGCTCAAGCATAACCGCTGTTCCGTTCCAAGTCCGCAAGCCCGGGTTCTTGCAGCAACTGTGGGGCCTCCAGCAGACGGCCCATTAAAAGGGGTTTATAGAGGATATTTGGTATTTTTTAAAAGGCTTTGGGGATGTTAGAATATGCTCTGGCTTTACCAGATGCAGTTTTGAAAGTTGGTGTGAATTAATTGGGTATCTTGACCAACTGAGATATGCTTCAGAATAATGCAGCTCCATGAATCATTCCTCAAGGATAGTGTTTTTTTCTGAGCAAAGACAGTTTAGTTTTCTCCTTCTTGGAGCTCTCATATTCAGGATTGAACTATTAATCCCTGGATTCTACACAGTCGAATATATTTCTTTGTACAAAGTTAAAGAAAAAGCAAACGTGCGGTCATGTAATCTGGGACATTTAGCACACATAATCACCAACTAATTCAAACTCAAAACATTGCAGACTGGCAGTTTTGCAAGTTTTTAGTTCATAGTGGTGTATTTCTTAAAAAAACTGTCAGAGCAACTCTCCCTAGTTATTGTACCTTGCATACACGTATACGGAGGGAGCATCATTAAACTCAAGAAAAGAGAAACAACAATGATGTGGTTTGCCTAAACTGTATGTTCAAATTACGAATAACCACTGAAAAGGGTATTGTATTTCACACACAACCGATGATGATCTCCAAAGATGCAGGCTGCGGCGGTATTGCATTCTATTCTGTGTGGTAGTTGGGTCTATTCAGGCTCCTGTCTGTGCAGAATTTGCTATCTGTGCCTCTTAAAACGAATTCCACCCTGTATGACAAAATAGTGAGAGTACATGCCTTGATTCTCAGGAACTGATACAAAATATAGTAGCTGCTGTAAATCAGTCAAATATGGTTACACTGCAAAAAACATCTTACCAAGGCAGTTTGATTTAGTCCTATGTCCTCTACTTTATTAAGTTAAACAAATCCTGTTTTACAAGGACATCAGGATCAGAATCAAGAAGCAAGACAATAATCAAACACCAGAATCAAGAAATGTTAAGTTTGGTTATAAAAAACAAGCATTTTATTTCACTTCTTTTAAGAAAATAAGATGTTCAGGGCTTAATTACAGACATTTCTTTGGCCATTTTTTGCAGTGCAAATGAGCCCAAGAGTGTAAGGTACATTACCAATGTTTTGTATCACTTGTTGAGTAGTTCCTATTAAAATGCTAAATCCAACAGCCATTTAGAACAACTTAGTTTTTTATAATCACACATGAAGGAGACTCATTTTGAGAACAAGGGCACCTCAAACTGCAAACTGTAGCAGTGCGGCTCATGTGAGGAGTTATGAGATAGCATGTTGTTTCCACTCAGTTAGAAGGGTTTGTTGATGGATGTTCCCTTGCCAGACAGGCCCGCCTGATTCTAACTGCTCCTGACAACCACTTCTCTCTCTCTCTCTCTCTCTCTCTCTCTCTCTCTCTCTCTCTCTCTCTCTCTCTCTCTCTCTCTCTCTCTCTCTCTCTCTCTCACACTCTCACACTCTCTCACACACACACACACACACACACACACTCACAACCTGTGCCTGCTCTAGCTGATAGCTCCATATTGCGAAGAGGTTGCTCTGTTCTCTACATCAATACAACTGGGTCAGATGTTCACAACTGGCATATGGGTATTCCTCAGACTGAAGGATGTCAGGCTGACTGACAGAGTGACAGCTAGCTGAACCTGTGGGAGGATCGCATGTTACATTAATTTGGTGCAGCTGAATGCAAGCAGTCACTGAGATTGTTGCATGAAGCCAACGCTAAGTTGGATCACTCTCATGGCTACTTCAGTGGCATTCAACATTGTGTTGAACATACAGTATATCAAATCCTTATTTTATTTTATTTGAACAATTTGTCATACATCTTTCAGAACCGGTTACTTTGTGAATTCAGTATATTAGGAGCAAAATGGTTCTCATGTACTGTATAGTGAAAAATGATCCGTTAATATAGGGTACTTCATTAACTTATTGTCTTTTAAAGAGTAGCTACAGTGTAAAACTTTATGTGAAGTATAATCTAAACAAAAGACAAATATTCCTGTGTGCACAGTTTCACTCGGGAACATTACCATTAACCCGAGAGACCAGCAGGTTTAATGCCACTCCAGAGGAGGTTTATTGTGTAAGCTAGCTGAAATTGACAATGGGGTTCATTTTTTTTTTCATTTATGTTGATTTATTTTGGCTGGATTTTTATCAAAGTACTCCAACTAGCACATTTGTGTTTCCCCACACTGGGTTAAACTTGCCATAACTGATTTTTGGCAGCAGAGCCCAGTTGTTAAAGACATTATTGACATATTATCACCTCATAACTTTGATATGGCAAACAGCATACACAGCAGACACAAAGCAAGATTAGTCATGTTTCTGTCGACCCTGTGAACATTAGTCTAATATTTACTCTCCTTTTAGTTCTCTATTGGCCTCCAGTTCAAAGGTAACTTGTTAGTTTTTTCTTTCAGGTGGTGAATATCTAATTCTAGAATGACCTACTTGCAAAACCTCAATATGATTAGATAGGATTACCTTTTCTTTTGTAGTCAACACTGCAGAGTTACTGTATTTGACTCAGTCCCAAAGAGACACACTGTTATCTTTCAAATTGCCAGGTTCAATGTTCGATCAGACTCTATTGTGTTGAGAAGAGGCCGTGTTACATTAGCATATAAACTGAGCTGACCCCGCTGGGGCCGACAGTTGGCTTTTCTCAGACTAATTCAAAGTTTTTGCCTATGATCACAGTGAGGGTAAGATAAAGACATATTTTACTACAGGAAATGGATTTGCCTTTAAGAGATTGTCCTACAGTATATAAAAAAAGTCATTTTAAATGTAAACTCTCACATGTATAACTTAATTTGTTCCTGTGACTGCTGCTGTGTTCAATCTATAAATCTGGATATCATAACTAATTAAAAAATCAATATTTATCCCTGTTAAGCCTCGCCATCTGATGGGAGGCTGCAACTTATGTGCACTATTGCGTTCCCCTGCAGTCTATACACTGTCTGGAGACTCTGATAATCACGATCAAAATCAAGTGATGCATCGAGCAGATGCCTTCAAAGGTGTTTTTGTCCCTCATGATGAAATCGGGGAGGAACCGCAGATCAGTCGGTGCCTGTCCATCTGTTAGGCACAATATGCCACGCGCACACAGCTGACGCACGAGTTCGGAGAGTGATGCAAGTCGTTGTTACGCTCTTGCAATTTAAAACCACTTTGATTGGTAAAAGAAAAGGAACAGGTTTTTTTTTACTTGCTGAATTTTGTCTAAAACATTTTCTTCACTTATCATTGAGTCAAAGATATTTTCTCAGAAACCATTGGTTTTAACATATGACATTTCACAATCAATGGTGTATACTTACATCTGTTGTGTTTTAGAAGGAAAAAAGATCCATCGAAGTTATGCTGGGTATAGTATCTGCTGTTAAAAAACTGGATAAACCATCTGTCTAATACGCATTGTTGTTTTTAACGAACAGTTGCGGCCGTTACACACACCTAAACCACAGCCTTAGCTGCTAGTAGATTCTCACTGGACGCTGGTTCTGTCCTCTGCGGTGCAGAGACACATGACTACTTGAAGCCTAGTCTCGCATCGCCTGACCTTCCTCAACAGGGCTGCGGAGGAGGGTCTGGCTAGTCCACACAGCATTCCACAATGGGAGGAAAACGTGCTCTGGTTTATTGGCATTTCTTTAAACCAATCAGAATCGTCTTAGGTGGTGCTAAGCGCTGGACGGAGCCACATTTCAGCTGCATAATAGCCTCGAGAAGAAACTTGTTATGGTGGAACGTGTAGTTCAAAGGTTGTTTTAGTTGTGCAACAGAAAACTCAGATTGGACAGATAGTCTAGCTAGCTGTCTGGATTTACCCTGCAGAGATCTGAGGAGCAGTTAACCAGAGTCCTCAGAAATCCACCAGTTTAAAATTACAACACAAAGAAAGAGGAAGGTGATGGGCATCCGGCCAAAATGAGGGACATCTGGTGGAATTTCTGGCGGCACCTGAACAATCCCGGAAATGAAACGTCGTCGATATAGACTACTTGAAGCCTGACGAGATGGATTCTCACGTGTTATCGCAAGAATCCAGCTGCCTGTGCAAGGCAATCGCCTTGCTTCTTTGCTCTTCAAATAAACGGATCACAACTCATAAATGTGCACCCCGTGCAGTTTGCTAAATATTAAGGCGTCTGCTTTTGCCAGACGTTTTTTTCACTTTCTTCACTAAATGATTCATTGGTTAACAACCCTACTTGCAGTTCAAATGCGTTTCAGTTAAATACCTGAATTTGTAATGCATACAAGGTTTTCAAGACTGTGTGGATCATACAACTTATTCCCCATCATCTGTTATTGATATTTCAGATCCTCTTGAGACATTTCGCTGTCACTGAAGTGTGAATACTGCTCTTTGGTGTTATTTTTCTGACGTAAGATCTCAGACTCGTAGAATCACATCCAGTTGTTAAGATCTCACATTGATCCGAAGGCTGACATTAAACTTTTTTTTCTTCAACAGTGTGTAATGTCATGGTGTTAACATGACAAGAGGAAGTTGTTAAGTGTCATTTTTTTGTTGCCTGGCTGTCTGAACCTCCCCTTCTCGCATCCTTCTGCTCTTTAGAGCTGATTTCTCCGACAGCTGCGACACACGGATCAAAGCATATGTCAGATTTAAATTAGGGGACGTGGTCACAGTTAGGCTTTGCTGAGGAAACATTTGGAACTCTTCTTCTTTGTGGTCCGGTGGTGCTATAGCAGTTAGAAAAAAACATTTCTCCATTAATGACTTTGTTTTGTTTCTCCCTCTGTCCAGTTTGTCCATTACCGCAATGGCATTTAGTTTTGATCAGTCATTGTGCCTATTAATCCGTCTCAGGCCATAGTTTGTTAATGTGAGGATGATATGAGTCTACGTGGACCAATACTTTGCTTTATGACTAAATACCTGCAAAACTAAAGGGATTGCCATCATCTTTAGACATACTTTGTGAGCATGGTAAGCATGTTGGCATATAAGGGTGTAAATCACAAGTTTCATTACGATACAATATTATATAGATTCTTTGGACACCGATACAATATTTACTGATATCTCAAAGTCTGTCATGATATGATTTTGATTCAATTCAGATTCCTGTGATCAATATGAGACAATATCATATGCTTGTTAGATTTATATCAATTCAAAAAAGCAACATTAGCATTTAGCTCAAAGCACCGCTGTGCAGTTCCTACTGTGGCTGTAGATTGTGAGTGTTGTTCAACCATCACAGCTTTACAGGCTGATCAATGTGTCTATTCAACCTTTTTCTTAAAGCCTCTGTCCCTCAAATCAACTTGCTTTGAGATACTGTAGGTAATCCATCATGCTGTAGGTTTTTTATCTATTTATTAACCGTTGCTATGACAGCATGATAAGTGACATGTGTAGTAAGCACAAGCTGTTTTCTCTCTTCATTCAGTGATGGAAATGTATATGTGCTTGTTAGAAGCCTCCGCATCTGAGAATTTAGATTTGGTTGCCAAACACAATCCTCTCTCACACAACTCTAAATCACTGATATCAGAGCCGCTCACAAGCACTTGAATGCATCATGTATAAAAAGGTTTTAAACAAGCCACATTTCATGTCTCTGCCAATTGGATCAGTAGATGCGTCTCACTGGCTGCTGGTGAGTAGCAAAGGTTTTCACCAGTTTTGAGAGTGCAGCATGATTTTTTAAAATGGTCAGCTGTGATGTAAAGTGTATGCAATTAAATTTCACAGCCAGGTAAAACACACAAAACACCGGTATGGTCTTTTGATTGTTCGGTTCCAGAGGTTTCTCTACCACTAGTCTATATCCCCCGAAGTTCCACTTCTGGGTGTGCTCTGTTGCCGCCGGAAATTCCGCCAAAAGACCTTCTTTTCGTCCGGATGTCCTTTAGCTTAAGCTTTCTTTGTGTTGCCTTTCTAAACTCCGGTGGATTTCTGAGGACTCTGGTTAACTGCTCCTCAGATCTCTGCAGGGTAAATCCAGACAGCTAGCTAGACTATCTGTCCAATCGGAGTTTTCTGTTGCAACTACACATGTTCCACCAAAACAAGTTCCTTCCTGAGGCTGTTTTGCAGCGGCACCGGGTCTCTGTGCGGCGCTTAGCACTGCCCAAGACGATTGTGATTGGTTTAAAGAAATGCCAGTAAACCAGAATACGTTTTTCTCCCATCCCGGAATGCTGTGTGGACTAGGCCCTCCTCCGCAGCGCCATGGAGGAAGGTCTGGCAAAAGCAAGACTGCTCTACCACTGAACAATCAAAAGACATCCTATCTCATGGAGCTTTAAACTCACCTAAAAGCATTTTTGTTATTTCTTGTCTCAGTAGACACAGTGTAAAGTGTCACATAATGGTCTGCCTGCTGATGCGCAGGCTTTTCAACCCTGCAAAGAAGTAAGAAACACTTATACCTCATTTTTTTCCAACCACTTTTTGGTCAATTTTTTTGTATGCTGCTGCATACCTTCTTTCATCCAAATCTGGTTGTCACGATAGTAAAAATGTAGCAGAACATCACTCAAATATTGAGTATGTATCTCTTCCAGTAATTGATGTCACTATGATGTAATTGTAGATGTTCTACTTTCATTTGTTTAATTAATTAATTAACTAATAACTTACTTTAATGACTATAAAGAAACAGGGAAAAGAGTCACATTAAGAATACATACTGTAGTAACCAAACACACATAAATGCCTCCCGGGTTTAGCTTCAAAACCCGATAACACCTCAAACATCTTTCATGAATGGTAATAGTGTTGCATTTCTTATTTCTCTTCTGTTTTTCTCATCTTTTTCAAAGCCATTTTGGCATAATTTTCCGTATGAAGAGATAGATAAAATTGGAACATTAGTTAGAGAGACCTGGACAAGTATAAAAGCTCAGACACACTACACACAATTCAAAAACATTTGATACAGATACAGAAAACTTTATTAAACCCCAAGGGGCAATTAATTTTACAGTCTATCCCATCCATGCCACTAAAAAATCACTAAAAGGTGCATGGTCAGGTTGAGTTAATTTGCATACACATTATACATTTGTTCCATATAAAAACAAAATATTACATTGATCAAAGTAGAATGTTTTGAAAAAAACATTTTTAAATTCAGCCGTCACTGTACTATCCTGCTTTACCTTCTGATCTTGTCTCCATTGTATTTTATAGAATGAAAGAACAAATATTCCAAAAAAGAAAAAAATGTTACCTAATATATAAAATGACAGCTGCAGCATGGACACTGGCAGGTTTAGCAGAGGGATTAAACATCACACATTAGAAAAATATTCCAGCTTTGATCCTCAATGTGTCCATCAACTGCCATGTCGTGTCAAAGTGTCCCTGTGCTGGAGACAGAATCCCTCAAAACATCTTTGAAATTAATGTTAAACTGAAACTTAGCAAAATGAAACGTCAGGCTTTGAATGGTCTTGTTAAATACAAAGAAGTGATATATTGTCTGTCCCCCCCCCCCCCCCCCCCCCCCCTCCCTCCCACACACACACACACACACCATTTATATGGAGGTTAAATGAGTAATATTATGTAGCAGGAGATGATATGATGAGCATTGATGGATGAAATTAAGCTGAAATGAATTGCAGGGGGCATCTGCTGTAAATATGCTTTTCTGGTCTGATGATCAGAAGCCACACTAGTCTAAATCAGAGGCCTGTGGGAGGAGTGACGGTGCTCTGCTTTGTTGTTTTAACTTGTGTTTTTTTCTGTCTTAGCGAAGTGCTTCATTCTTTAAAAGGCAAACTGTTCCAGCCTGCAGCAGAAAGAAAAAGTTGTTAAGACACAGTTTGTGATCAAAATGTGTCAAAAGGCCATTATATATTACTATGGCTTTTTTGACAGAATTAGAAGGAAAATAATTATTTTCTTTGTTACCTTTTTCTTTTCTTCATATGATTTGTTTTTAGTCTGTTTTAAATGCCACCCATTGATAATATAGTGTGTCATTACATCAAACTAATTTCCCTTCTGGGACAATAAAGTATATCTTATCTATCTATTACAGGTCTAAGTTTATTTATGCGTAATTATCTAATAATAGAATAAATCACCCTCTGGTTGTCTTTCTTCTCCAAAATCTGAAAACTCAGCATGAATAGAGTCTTCTGCCATTACTCTGTTCTGTACCCCTACACATGCTTAATTACCATGCTTACTTACTCTAAAAACAACTATAGCTGCACTTTTCTCCAACTTGATATGGATCTGTCCATCTGTCTAACAAACATGATATTTCTGACGATATCTCACTCTTAAGGCCTCTGCACACCAAGTCCATATTTTTTATATGTGTCATCCGCTGAGAATCGTTACGCACAGAAACATTACTCTGAGTCCGATGCATTTTATTATTCTATTCGCAAAGTAGAGTTTTACCTTCCAATAAATTATACATATTACCGTTTCCAGATCTATTTCAGGATGTCAGTGGTTCAGTTGGATATGTTGCTAGCAATACTGGCACCACACATAAAAAAGACTTTGTTGTTAAGTGACTTTGTGCTGGGAAACAAACTGAATCAGCCTATCAGATGCCATTTTAGATTATAACATGGCTTTTGATGAATGCTATAAAACGGAGAAAATCAAAACTTGTTCCAAAAACTTTAAAGCTATAGTACGTAGTTCCTGTCTCCAGCCTTTTGTAACAATTTACAGCAACAATTTAGCAACCAATTGTGATTGGTTTAAAGAAATGCCAAAAACCAGAGCACGTTTTTCTCCCATCCCAGATGTGTGGACTAGCCAGACCCTCCTCCGCAGCGCTGTGGAGGAAGGTCTGGCAATGGGAGACTAGTTGCTATGTGATGTTATGTAGCAGTATATTCTTAAACCGTGCTACTGAAAATAAAGGATGACAGGAAGCAGTTTGAGAAACAGACTGAGACTGAAACTTAGACTGGTTACCGAGGAATTTACAGACATGGACGTGGACATTACTTTTGTCCTCTTTAATATATTTTTCTACAACCTTCCTCTTATATTAAGAGGCATTATTGCCAACTCACTGTGTTTTATACGGAAGCTGAGAATGGCCATTGATTTTTTTTTTCATGCACTGTTATCTTGTGATAACGACTTATTAATTTGTTATCTTGATATAACAAAGTTTGTTTCTCAAGATTTTTTTTTTTATGGATTTTTTTTTTTTTTGCCTAAGAAACCCTTCCATTTAACCCGGGGAGTGGGGCTCCATAAGCAGATAGAGGTCTGCCGTTTCTCCCTCCTCTTCTCCGGTCAAATACTTGGGAAAAATCCCACTAAAACAGCCTTCAATTTAACCTGGAGAAGAGGAGGGAGAAACGGCAGACCTCTATCCCCTCATGGAGCTCCTTCCTCGGGTTAAATGGAAGGGTGTCTTAGGCAACAACAAAAAAATCCATAAAAAAAAAAACATCTGGAGAAAACAAAAAACAAAATCTTGAGAAAACAAACTTTGTTATATCGAGATAACGAATGAATAAGTCACAAGATAACAGTGCATGGAAAAAAAAAAATCAATGGCCGTTCTCGGCTTCCGTAGTTTTATACCTTTACGATGTGAGGTTTTAAAAGACTTACAACTCATTTACTCCCTCCAGGATGTTATGGAAATAAAAACCTACAAGTGTAAGATGTTAAGTAGTTTTCTGTGATTGGTACACAGGAGTTGCTCAGTTTTCTTTATATTGATGTTTTGGTTCTTTCCTTTGCAGGTGAGGATGACCAGCTGGCTCTCAAAGGCAAGGTGACTGTTGCAGACCTCTTCAGAAAAGACTTCAAGGTTCACGACCCTAACGCCAAATGGATAAGCAGTAAGTAGTCTTATTAAATGTAAGGGTTGCACAAATTACTGAATTACAACTGGATTCGGACATGTGCGTCAAAGGGTTGTTTAAAAAATTCTTATTGACGCATCGCAAGAACAAGAGACATATGTTTCTCAGGTCCCAATCATTGGAAAGGCAAGAGAAGGGAATATTGGACACTTGTCCTCCATGGTGCATCCATCTAGCATGGTTAGCCTAACAACTTCATAAGGAAGAAGATGCCTCGTCTCTCCCTTCGTTTTTTTATCTAAATTAGCTTAATGCATCTTAAAACTAAATTAATAGGCAACTTTAAAATCATAAGAGCGACATAATGTCTTGTTGCCCGATAAAAAATCAAGAAGGGCAATTCTTCACAATCAGAGGAAGAAGAGCAGATGTATTAAAGCACAGACAAAGCAAGAACATGTTGTGATGACGACATAAAACTACACAGACAATCTGTTCCAATACCTCAAGAAACAGGGAAGAGAGTCGCTAAGTGGTTAAGAACGTACTGTAGTAACCAAACACACATAATACAGTTCGAGTGCATCTGGATTACAGCTTCATAACCCAATAATACCTCATAAAGATCTTTCATAAATAACATTTGGCATTAATGTTGCACTTGTTAAAGGTATTGATTTAATAATATTGCTGATATATTTCTGTGTTTAGCTGATAACAGTTGAAACGGCAAACATATTATAACATAAATTGATGTTTGTCTTCTTAAACACCTTCTGTAATAACATGCCAATACATATTGCAAAACTGTGTTCCTGTACATTGTGTGTGTGTGTGTGTGTGTGTCCTTGCTGTCTGACATTCCTCCAAACGATTTATTCCATATGCTTCAATAGCTACCCAATTACCTGCAACCACCAGCGCTCATTTTGTTCTGATCAATGCCTGTGCGTGGATGCTGCTATTGTTACAATTCATCACCGCCAATTTCAAACAATATTTTTTTATTAACAGCGGGGCTGCGACAGTATAAACGCTGACGGCACCGCAGGGAGCCAATGAGATAAAATGATATACTTTATTTTGTATCAAGGTAAAACAGCGACTCGATGCAGCCTCACATCTCAGCGCCACATTGAAGAGAATGATCACAGCTCCAGGATGTGAGGAATTTGTACAGCTGAAGGATTAATGAGGTGGATTTAGTCTTCTCTCCTGCACAACGTAGCTGTCTCCTCCAATCACCGCATTTAAGATGGCTCTTAGAAGCGGCGCAGCTGTTAAATCTCGTATCGCGAAATTGCAAAGCCTTCCTCTTCTGTTATTGGCTGTAATTAGAAAGCTGAAAACCCATATCAGTGACAGGAAGATGCCATCCCTCTGGATCTCTGAGTTCAGTGTTTGTTTTAGCTAATGGTCCCCATATGTGCTTAAGGATGAGACTTCTCTCACATGGCTGGTTTGTCGCCATTTTTTTCTGTGACCCATAAAAGTTGTAAACAAATCGATCACGCTCAAGTGAGCCTTGGTGAACATCCCAAACTGCGGTTGTACTGTACACATCTGGAAGGTAACATCTGTCGTGTTCTCAGCGAAAGCTCAAACAGGGATCATATTTCTCTGAGCAACAGAGCGTTTGAATTACAGATCATTAGATCATTACCATCAATGGTTATTTTTTTACTTCTTCTCTTAACCTGAGGCTGTTAAATAAGATGCACAGAGAAAAGAACAGAGCGTTGTAATAAGCCATACATAAAGGAGCAGCCGCCATTAAACAGGACTTTTAATTCGAAAGCAGTCCGCGCGTCAACTCCTCCTTTTTGTGCCGTTGACAGTACCGTCCTTGATCCTGAGGTATTTTCAGTGTATCATCAGACACGGCTGACAAGGAGGAGAGAAAGAGGAAGACAGATCCATCAGCTGATTATTCCGAATTGGTTAGTGTGTCATTTCTACTAGACCCGGTGCTCGACCAACCTGCATTCTTCCAGGGCTGTCTATAGGATTTGCAGTAATGGCTTTCCTGGTTGGGGGGCTGAAATTGAATTTTTTTTTTTTTTTAAACCTAATTTAGCCAGTTTTATGTTTTCCCTTCCCTTGGCTGTCTCCATCTATCAATCTACTCCCTGGAGACAGACTGAGTATAACCTTAAGAATTCATAATGATCATATATTAGGCTATTTTTACCAGGAGAAATTGCTTCCTCATGTCTTGTCTAACAGTATTAACTTGGATATATACTGTACTTGGGTATCATTAGGTGTTCTTAAGCTGCCCCTCATGATGGTTGCAGGGACTCTGATCCCTGTCTGCGCAGCCAATGGATCATCATTTTTCAAGGATCATTTGGATTTAAATTTGGGTTTTATTTGAGTGTTTTTTGTCTATCAGTCTTATCTGTAATGAAATTGTACTCACCAAGTTACTTGCTGAGATCAGGGTATGCAGCAACATTACTAAATAGCAGTCAGATGGAGCAAGAAACGTGAGCAGTCA
Source organism: Gymnocephalus cernua (assembly GCA_023631565.1). Lineage (NCBI taxonomy): Eukaryota > Metazoa > Chordata > Actinopteri > Perciformes > Percidae > Gymnocephalus > Gymnocephalus cernua. The sequence continues at coordinate 25,745,216 of CM042446.1, forward strand.
AGCAATCATACATATTTTAAAGGTATATCTGACTACTACTACAACCGTACTCACATGTTTTCCTACGGATTGAGGCATTATTACCTACACTTGGGATATGTTTGCTTTTAGATTACGTGACCGTAAGGGATGCACTGATCAAACTTCTTCATCACCAATTCCAATTCCGACTCGCTCAGGGTATCTGCCAGTACTGACATGAGATCAGATATTAGTGCTCTTTTCCCCAAATTTAAGTCTGTATACCGCAGTGTGTGCAAGTCATACAGATGTGTTTATGTAAGTTAACACAAGGCCAGAGTCACTGGCCAACTGTGTTGAGTATGAATTGATATGATATAATGAGTGGAAACAGAATTTTAGCATGGATCAGGTACTTCATGATAAAGCAAAATTATCCTTTTAATTCTGTGATGTATCTAACACTAGCTGCATAAACTACGTCACCCTGAACTCTGCATCAGTATTCTGATCGTGTTCTGACACTGTCATTATAAGTCCCTCTGGTTAGGTAATTGCACAGTTAGCAGGCACTGCTGATAACTCACACGCCTGTTTTTTACCATTCTATCTGAATCAAACAGACACAGCATCAACATCATTCTCACACCACCAAGGTGAAGCCAGCCCTGTGGGACACGATGCAGGCACTCTGCAGCAGCTGCTTGCCATTTTAATGGCCACGTTTCTCTTGTTTGCCCCTCCAGGACGCCTCTTGTCTCGTTGATGTTTGATAAATATGGTGTATGGTTCGACCGATTGGGACTAACTTAAAAGCGTTATCGCCGTGACTTTGAGAGGGGCTTGTGACTGTGATTTAGATAAGAATGAAGTGATGTTTGCTTTGTCTGTGTGTGTACACTTATGCGAGCATGTCTGAGAATTACCTTGTTTCTGAGTGATGCACAACCTCCCATCCCTAATGTGTATGTAAAGCAGTCATTTTGGAGATGATTAGCCAGTTGTCTCACTCCCTTATTGACTTTTCATAGCTCAGCCCCCATGACACAACATGAGTAATTATGTTATTGTCATTTGTTAATGGAGTTCTGCAATGGATCTTTTTCTTACCAATGAGACATATCAAATTAGCCCATACACTCACCGTTAGCATCCAGTGTTCATTCGGTGTCACAGACAATCAGCTTTTGTAAAATGGTAATATTATATGAAGCAGCCGGTGCAAATATCCTCCATTGGGATGGCCCAGTTCTACTGCAAGTGCGACTGATGCTTTATCTCTGGGTGTGTCTCGGCACAAACTCACATTTTGTCGTCCCTTTCAACCTCCAGAAAGCAGCAGAAGTGGTGCGACAACTCTTTAGACAACACAAGCTGTCACAATACACTGATGTTGTTCAGGGTTTTAACACCCCGAGGGAATAGAATAAAAAAAGCATCTGATGCACAACTGAAGAGGAGAAGCAGACTTTGGAATTATACGTTTACTTCAGAGCGTCGCATGACAAATTCAGCAGTCTCTTAGCTCCTTAGCTGCTAACGTCAAGGCAACATCTGAAGAGTTTTAAGCAACAAAAATTGAAAAACAGCTTTGTCACTCATGTTTTGTCCAGCTTAAGAATCTTGCCAAAACTTAGATTACTCCTTTCTCCCAGTGATAGGGAGAAAATCATACTTACTTTTATGATTCTCATCGTGAACACTGTATTATGTTTCCTCCTTTCATAAAGAAGCAATGGCACACATTGTGCACAATTCTCAGAAAAAGCTTTTGATCAGAACTTCCAGTAGGGACTAAATTACACTAAATTGCACTCCTTTGACAATCTCAGCTTCAGTTTATAAATGTAATTCAAAATGTTACTGATGAATGGTATGCTTTATACTGTAACCTATTAGCTCGGTCTCAAGAACTCAGGCAAGGTCTCTCTCCAGTTGCGAGGTCAAAGCCTAAACAGAAAACACGGCTTTTCATGGCTTTCGCTGGCCATGCATCAAGGTTTTCAAATGCCCTGTGTGCAGGTCTTTAACTGATTATATGAGTGTTTAAATCACTGCTTAAAACTCAATGACTGCTGACTCTTTGCTTAGCTCCATAGTTAACAGGAAATTCAAATCTGAGATATTTTAATCCACACACACACACACACACACACACACACACACACACACACACACACACACACACACACACACACACACACACACACACACACACACAGGGACAGTCATGTTTTCTCCTCTTTTGAGCAGCTGCACATATTATCCTTAGACCTTGTTTGTGATATACTTCACAGTTCTATATGCAGAAGCTACTGTGTTGTTAAGGCAGGAATGCATGATGTAACATTTCTGCAGTAGCTACCACTGTATATTTACACATCTCTACTGCAGCTGAATATCCAGTAAGCCCGTCCACATCCCTGTACTGCTTACTGCACATGGCATTCACATCCAAGCCGTGAAATAGACTTACAATCCTTTGAATTCAGTTTAGCAGTATTATCACTGAAGATTCCTATCTTAACTGTGTTTGTGTAACACAGCAGAAAGGCTGTAAGCATCCCTTCACAGCAAGAGGCCCGCTGTATAATTTTGTTACAGCGATTCTGCAGACACATTTGTTTATGATCTGAGTTTGTTTTTTTAAGAAGAAAAATGGTTGGGGAAATATGAATCATTACAAAAAACTTAAATCTGAAAGTATTTGGCCAATGAGGTAGATCCTCGGAGAGCCTGGATAATAATATTGAAAATGCATTCCGATCACGTGCTGTGATATTTAATGTCATTATTATTAGAGTTATAATTGTTTTTTCACAGGCGCTAGCCTCCCTAATGATCTTGTACAATTAGCAGGAGCAGGTCTTTTCAGGTTCAGTGATTGGTTTGCAAGCACAAGGAAACACACCACTGCTACAGTAGTCTATATCGACGACGTTTCATTTCCAGGATTGTTCAGGTGCCGCCGGAAATTCCGCCGGATGTCCCTAATTTTTGGCCAGATGTCTGTCACCTTCCGCTTTCTTTGTGTTGACATTCTAAACTCTGGTGGATTTGTGAGGACTCTGGTTAACTGCTCCTCAGATCTCTGCAGGGTAAATCCAGACAGCTAGCTAGACTATCTGTCCAATCTGAGTTTTCTGTTGCACGACTAATACTACTTCAAACATGTTTGATAAAACATCAAACATGTTCCACCAAAACAAGTTCCTTCCCGAAACTTTTGCAGAGGCGCCGTGGCTCTGTCTGGCGCTTATCGGCGCCCAAGATGATTGTGATTGGTTCAAAGAAATGCCAATAAACCAGAGCACGTTTTTTTTCCCATCCCGGAATGCTGTGTGGACTAGCCAGACCCACCTCCGCAGCACTGTGGAGGAAGGTCTGGCAATGCAAAACTACAGTAACACACACAAGGGAAAGGGGAAACTATAGGACATTAGGACTGTGGGTGGTGAATGCAGCAGCAACAGAGATTGTGGATTTATGGGGAGAATATGAACAGTTGGCAGACACTGAGGAAATGACCGTCCCCTCAGAGGCAGTGCGTCAAATCAATGACACAATGACTTAAGGATTAATTGCAAATTGAGGTTACAGGTCATAAGAAAATCACACAGGGTTTTTTAACAAGTTGATGGAGGGTTTCTGAGAACACTTACATGCTCCCTTGGGTGTCATCTTGGAAGGAATATGAAGTTAGATGAGCAGTGAGTGAGTTTTTGAGGACTTAATGTTTAGCAAATGTTCTACTTGACTGCGTTCTGGGGTAATAGACTTTTAAGGATATGGCCTAAATGCAGACAGTGAGTGTGTCCTGGCTAATCACAAGTTCAGGGACAGGTGGGTTTGAGTTTATGATGTTATTGTCATAATACTGCCCTCTGTAAGTGTGTATTTTTGAAAACAGATCTGGAAGTGCAGATGAGCAAATGCTAAACTTGACTTGCTCTTATTATTGCTTAGACCCCTGCCGGGTCCCTAACATAATGCAAGGTCGAAGTAAACCAAATAATGAGATTGATAAATAACATTATCTGTATTTTAGAAGCTAAACAGCATGAAACAGAAGTGACTGGGCAATGTGCCATTTTTCTTCCAACCTTAATGGTAAATTCAGAAACAGGAGAGGCAGTGAGTAATAAAAGCAGCAGGCACACGCTGATTGGCATTCCTGATAAACATAAATTACTTCCACTGTGAGAACTGGCCAGCAGCATGTTGGCAGTAGCCCTGGGTGGTTTCAAATATTCTGTCAGCAGATTCATACTCAAGGTTTCTGATCATTTGTTTGCTTTGCTGTTTGTTTTATCCGCTCATTCATCAAGTCGGTCAGAAATAGAATTCAAATTTGGAACAGCTTTTGGAACAGTAGCAAAAAATACACACAGCTATTATGTGGAATTCCCTTTCAAGAACCATCCACAAATGAAACGAAATTACTAGAAATATACAAGGGGGAGATTTTTAATTAAAACTGCTATTGAATTTTTTATGAACCTATATTTCACAGTCCATCTAAGCCAATGGGTGGCAAAGATTTAAGACTTTATTACTGCATCGGAGACTTCATTTTACCACAGATAGACGCCATAATTCTCCCCTCACTAGCTTGTGTTGCTTTTATCAGACCAGTCATCATCTGCAGCCTTGAGCACAGACAAATGACCTGGGACTGAGAAGAATTTAACACTGCAACCCTGCCTCACCTCACGGCTAACAATAAAGCCTACAGAAATCACCTTCATTCATCCGAGTGTGTTTTGTAATCACATGGTGATGTATTATGTGGAGGTTAGGGGCATGTAGGTAATATTTCCATTCATACTGTGATGAATAAATCATGTCTCTATTATCAGTTTCTGTTTTCACGCTCAAGACCAGAGGACATTACCATGTAATCTGACTTAATAAGAACTTTTTTGTTCTTAAGGTAAATGATATTATATATATATATATATATATATATATATATATATATATATATATATATATATATATATAATGCCTGCATTTTTCTCCTTACTAATCCAACTCGATCAGCCTCTTACAACTTTTCCTATCAGAACATGCCTGTTGAGGACTCTCACAGTGCTCTCTTGGAGTGTTTTTAACCCTCTTAGCTGACACAAAAGACACTCTGGAGAACATTAAATGTGATTACAGTTGTGTGTTCAAGAAAGGGTTGAGTGGGAATGGATAAGGAGGATGAGGAAGGTAGTAGAATGGTCAACGTTGTAAAAAGTCTCACAATTACAGTGCAGAAGAAGGTAATTTTACTTCAAGAGTCTACTCTTGTCGATGTCCTTGAAGAAGTATTATCTTTCTGCACTAAGCTGTCATATTGCACATGAGGCGAAAAAGGTTTGGTTGAAACATTAATAAAACCTACAGTAGACTAGCAAAAATTGTGTTTCCCAGGTGAGGAGAAGGATGTAGCCAGATCAGGTGAAAGGATCTGACGATCTGTCAGACGATCAGACAGGTTTTTAACAAAACAAGAGGTCAGCCAAACTTTAAGAGAATGGTAATGTTATTTATCTACAGACCAACTTCCCAGTTTCACCTAACCATATTTGTCGTATTTTGTGCACACAGTTTTTGTGTGCAATAAGGGTAATAGTTTCAGACATTTGTCTTTCAATTTTACCTCCAAATAAAGTGCTTCAGATAGGCTAAAATGTTGGTCATTTATATAGATAGTTGTTTATTTATTATGGCGTGGACATGGACATTTAAAGACACCAAAAATACCAATAATGTATTTGTGAAAGATTGGTCAGTTAGGAACATATCTTTGGAAGTGTGGAGTTAGAAAAAAGTTAGCTGTAGCCCGCTCCTCGTCTCTGCTTGAGACTACAGGCTCGAGGCTACATTAGCCGCTACTTTCATAAGAAGAAGACATACTTTATTAATCCCGAGGGAATTTCACTATTATACAGATTACTCACACCCAAACAGAACCTACAAATGCATTAAATGGAGAGTTAGACTAGATATCATCTTAGATTTTGGAAATCGTAATATCGTAAATGGCTTAAGTGTTGTGTTTTCCCCTGGTGTTAAAGGCTGCATTACAGTAAAGTGATGTCATTTTCTGTGTTACCAGACTGTTCTAGCTCTTCTATTATTTTTACCTTTACCCACTTAGTCCTTATATCTACATTAATGAATATTATTTATCTTAAATCTCATTGTGAAGATATTTTGTTAAAGCACCAATTGTCAACCATATAATATCACCACAATATCGACATTGAGGTATTAGGACAGGAATATCATGATATCTGATTTTCTCCGTATCGCCCAGCCCTAATCTTCAATCATACTGAAATCACATAAACAAACAAAGCTGGGGAGACCATTAAACCTGCCTGTTTCCATAGCTGATGGGAACATAACTGTGCACACAGAGATCTGCTATTCTACACTGTGGTTGTATTTTAAATGAGAGAATATATGCGTAATATAGGCTTGCCTTGTTTACAACCTTTATTATTGTCTGACTGCTCATGTTGCTTCGTTTTAAGATCTCAGAGGTTTTTTTGAGTGTTATAATTAACCCAAAATGATGCCCAAAACTATGACTTACATTGTAACAAACAGAAATTAACCTGTAAAAGTGGCAGTTTCACAGATAAAAGACTGTTGCATAAATATGCTTCTATAAAGGGAAGTCCATGGAGTTGAATTGTACAAACTCAATATGTAGCAATTTACCTTCTGTCTCTTTTTCTCCATCTCACTCGAGTGTGTCACCTCGTATCTCTGCCCCCCTCTCTTCCCCCTTCCTGGTGCTCTGCCTGCCTCCCTGGAGTGAGGCTGGGTTAGGGCTGTGCCCAGGGCACAGGGCTGTATTAATAAGACATACTGCCGTGGAAAGGTATAGATCAGAACAGAAAACAGCACCCTGGGCAAATGCACAGCAAGTGAAAGTAGAGGGGAAAGAGAATAGGAGAGAGCTAGAAAGAGATAGATTGAAGGGAAGACATAATGCCTAGGGTACTGTGAAAGAATAGATGGCGCTTGGTCTTTGAAAGAGCTGAAAACAAAGAGTTGGCGAGTTGAAGGGATGATAAGGTCTAAAATGATGAACTCAGCAGGAGAGCTTATAAGAGGGCAATGGTGGGCAGGATTTGAGAGATCTGAGGAATATCTGAGGTGTCTGGAGGCATGTGGATAAAGAAGGAGATCAGCAATTCGGTGAGGAATAAAGATGGGGAAAAAAAAGATGCCTTAAAGAGACGCAGGTCTTTTTACACATTCAAGGCCCATCGTCTGCAATTACCATTTAATATACAAAAGTAGACCGTTTATCAAGATGCCAAACAGAGTCAAACTAAGATAATGGAGCATGGTGGAAAAAAACAGCACTCTTTTATTTATCACCATGATTTCCATGAAGGAGTCCATTTTAGATCCTTGTTAGTATGCCGATGGGTTTTAAACAAGGAGACAAAAGCTGTTGAGGGAGCGTTTGGTCTATGCCAATCTAAAAATGTCTGCAACTGCCCTCCCCAGCACGTTCTGAATTAAAGCCATTGTGATGGTAATTTTGTCACCTCTAATGGACAATTAGATATGCTAGCAGATAGAGAGCACTCTGCATAACAATCTCTGGGTTCTAATTACCTCGCCAAATGGAGTGGTTGCTTGCACGCCTATGGATCGCTAAAGCAATAGGACAGAGGAGTGCAGATGGATTGAAGGTGAAAGGGGGCAGTTGCTGTATTAAACGTATCCTTCCCTGATAAAAGCCTGATGGATGAGGAGCTGTATGAACTTCCATACATCTTTCAAATAATGGCTCCTTTCAAGGGTTTCCTCCAGTGGCCTGAACTCGCTGTTCGATGTTTGTGCTGGAAGCTTTTGTATTCAGGTATATTAATGACATTTCATATTTTTCTATGACATCGAAAAGGTCAGATTCTTGAGCACTTTTGTTAAACCTAGCATTTACTTCCATTCTGTACATTGTGTAAAGGACCTTAAAGGTGTATTAAAGACACTGAAACCCTATTGCCTTCTTATTATAAGTGATGGGCCCATCACTTATTATAAGTGATGGGCTCTACATGAAGACAGTTTTCTTCTAAAGTTGAAACTGTTTTAGTCATTTCACATGTGAGATTTGTGTTTTTCTATGAGATCTGCTCACTGGTTCCAAGTGGGCAGGCTCTGTTGGAAAATGGTGATGCCACGTACTTCCATGCACCAATCAGGATTTCACAATATTTAAATCAAATTGTAAAGACAATTTTAGGGCATGTTTTCCGTCAATCAAAAAGAGAGTGTTTGACTGTTAAAGTTTTAGTAAGTAAACGTTTAAAGGTGTTTTTTCCCCCATACTGATTTTAATTGTTGCCCAATGTTATAGAGACATGTTTTGCAGTCTTGTGTATATATATATATATATATATATATATATATATATATATATATATATATATATATATAGCTTACTGTATCTGCAGCAGAGTTGATAGAGTTGTTGATCAAAACCACTCAATTTAGCATTACTTTAGCAAGGTGCTGAAATGTGGGCTTTCAGAACTCACTGTTACGTATCATCATAAAAACAAAACAAAAAAAAAACATATATATTTCTTGAAGCTGCACTTTCATACTTTCATATGGCTCTTTGCTTATTTAAAGCTAATGTACTTGCACTTACTACTTGTTGTCTGGAGTGTGCACCTTCAGGGTTGAAAGCATTTAATTGGTAGTCGCTTTGGATAATAGCGTCAGCTAAATGACAAGTAATGTAATGTAATCTGCACCAACATTGTTAAAATGGTTCACTATCATGGTTAAACCAAATTATAGATTAAATAAACCTAAATGATCTATACCTATAACTGATGAGCAATAGATAAATATAAAATGTCAAATGAACAAATCTTTCAATCAAAGTAAGACTCTCTTTGAAACTAACTAGTGTTTTATGAAAGAGAAGTAGAAGTCATTTTGGATGTTTATTGACAATAAACATTCCAATACACTCGCAGGTTGCCTGGCAGACTGACCTGCAGCTTCAATTGTGTTTGGGAAGCCGAAAGTGTTAAATGTGCCTGAAACAAAGGCCTGTTACTGGCCAGACAGTTCATGGTTGAGTCTGGAGCACTTGATTTGACATAAATTCAAACGCAACAAGATTGTAGAATTTCAACCGATAAAATTTGATTTATTGTCGGAGCCAATATTGTGATCGCTATCCAAGCCCTGCTTTTATATGTAAATCCAACACGCATATTCATGCCACTTAGTGACCCATTTATTTTTGTTGCACTTGTTGATAAAAGTTGCACTTATGTGGTTGCTGATAGATTAATAAAACTCTCCAACACACTTCATTTAATATGCCTTTGATATTAAAAATCCACTAAATGTGATTATGTAGTCGATGACAGCTTATAACTGCATTAACATTGAATATTGCCTTTACTGTTGAGCCAGCAGCTATTATGTAACATTTTCAAAGGGTCATTTATATGTTTTGAAACCAGAATTTTAATTTCTAGTGCCTACATATGCAGGAAACTAGACAATTAAAATGCTTGTTTTATTACTGGCATATTGGACATCTGGCTACAATGAAGGGCCAAGCTCATAACATCCTTAGTGGTGCTCGCACTCTGTCTCATGCCACTGAGTTAATTTGTTGTTAAGTTAAGTGTCCGATGTTCTAGGATTTCTGTGTAAGGAGCTTAATTATTGCTCTCTTGTGTTCTGACTGTAAAAGGTCAGTGATTGTGTCTGTCCATGTGTCTGAGCCAGGGAATGAATTTGAGCGTATTGGGTCATACACGTGCCTTTGTGTTTTTCCCCAGGAATGATTTTGTCTAAAGGGCACTTCTACGTTTGTGTGTGTGGTCATTAGAGTAATTTGTATGTCTGTAGAACGTAGATATTACATGATAAATTAAGGAAGATCTGAAATCAAGGTCTCTATTTCTCTCCCTCTCCTTGCAGGTAATGAGCTATTATACCGCAATCGTGATGGTGACGTCATCAAGTTCAACGTCGACACTGATGAGGAGACCATCTTGGTGCATAACAAGAAGTTTGTAAGTCTTTTGTCATCTCTTCTTTCTCACTAAAAGAAGTGACTGTGGCTGCATGAATTAAATTACATTTCTTATAGTGTCAGCAAATCATAGCACCCAAAGCTCTTTTTTATTACAAAGCTTAATCAAATGATCCATTATTGCTGTGATATGTGGACTGCATAGTTAAAACTTAGGGCATTGGGTATGTGGGGGGAAACGTTGAGATGGAAATGGAGATGTAGCATCAGCGCTGCGGCGGCTTGGGTGACGACACACAACATTATGTCCGCCATCAAATCGCTAAGCCCTGGTGCAAAGATTAATGCAACTCCCATTTGCTTCAGGAGCTGGGCAATCCATCAAACGCAGTCATTTAAGGACTAGTTTGATGAAAAAATACCACGCATGGTTAAAGGACTCATCTTTTTGTCTTCTCTTTCCCTCTTATGTCTGACTTTGCTTCTCAGGAAATGTACAAAGCCAGCAAGTATGAGGTCTCTCCTGACTTGAAGCATGTGCTGCTGGCCTACAACGTTGCACCGGTGAGCTTCTCATTTGTTTGCTTGTTTTTTGAATTAGCAAACTGACAGCCAAATATGTCAGCCGCCTCCACCGGGGTGGGGGGGGGGGGGTCATATTCATAGTGCAGCAAAGGCAGGGGGGGAGAGGAATGAGGGAGGCAGGGGAAAGTAATCATGGCGGGGTGTGAAGGCCTGTCGCACACCACTGCCTGTCAGTGATGGCAGCGGGGGCCAGCACAGCCGAGTGGAACTGTAGCAAGAGAGGCAGAAACACAAACAAACCCCTCGGTGCTGAAACGGGCTCGCGGGGAGAGAGATATGAGATTAGCAGAAGGAACAGGAAGTATTGGCTAGGAATTTATCATTGCTGTGAAATTCTGAATAAAGTGTCCCATGACTACATCAGCTCTGCCAGCACCTTGATATGCATCAAAGCATTTTGGCTCCTAATATAGGTGGATCAGATATATTGAATCATTTTAGGCAGCTGATGTCTGTGTGTTTACTTCATTATGCCTCACCACTGGAGAGTTTGTGCTTGTTGTTAGTGCGTGAAAGATAGAGAAAGAGATATGACCTTGTGCTATTGCCTGAGATGAATAGAGAATATGACGTCAAACTAGAGATGCCTCGTGTGTTGTTTGGATTTATTATTCCATCCAAACCTCCATCCCGCTGAGACATGACAGTCATTCCTGCTATACGCTCACTGTAGCAGTACACAATGCACAGTCACGCACACCTCATCTCTGTAACATGTTGCATGGATCGCGCGTGTTCATAATGAACAGTGTCTGCATACTAACACACAAACAAATCATCCTCCGTTTGTGTCTCCAGTAGGCAGCGACTTAATACGTTCCTGCATTTGTAGCACAAACAAGATTAAACTATTTGTATCAGACAACATCTGTCAAGAAATGTTCATCAATAGATAAGATTTCAAAGATGAAAGGCTAGTGTTAGAGATCTTTCCAGGTTTTTATCGTGTAACCTAGTTTTATCGTAGAGTGAAGTCCAATGAAATCCAGAGCAGCTTTAAATAGAAGAGAGACAAATATGTTGACGTGGAGAGTAATGGAAGAGTAACCTAACAGCTATGGCGGAACCCAAATCAGATTTTTTTCCCGATTTGAATCAGATTTGGCTGTTCAAAACAATAAAAATGACTATTCTTTTCTTTGCAATCAGAAAATCAATTGGGCTGACAACCAGGGCAAACTGTGCTAAATGTTTTTAGCCGTGTCTTCACCGTTGATATCTATAGACCACCTGTGTGAAACACTGTTCAGCACACTCGCCCTGCTAGAATATAAAAATATAATGGAATGCACACTGACTGCAGGGTCACCGATGGATGATTCGACTCCTGGACTTTCAGGGAGCAGCCTTATTAACTGTAGAATAAAAGGATATATTCTCTGCCTTGCCTGGTTAAAAAATGTAAAGGCTGTTTCACGTGTAACCACACCCAACAGTGACATCACGGTGTACTGACACACCCTAGAGTACAGTTGTACATCACTGCAGCGGGGTGGGACGTTAAACCACTGGTGGTCATAGTTACTCTTTAAACATTTGTTTTGATATGTAATGGACCTGTAGAACAATATAGAACAAATAAACAAAAAATGTAACAGTGTTATTGCACTACCTATGTTCTAGATTTTGTCAGTGCAAACAATTTTCAAAGTATTAATTTTTTCTTCAAAATTACCCACTAACCCACTGTCAATTTCTTTTTTTTGTACATACTTTATTGCTATAGAACTTTTTAGTAAGTCTTACTTAACTGTGACATCCACATTATTCCTTATGAAATAACAGAAAAAAAAGTCTGTATTAATCAAGTTGTCAAGGTAAAACTGCAACTTGCTTCATGTGAAGTGATCTGATGTGAATCCTTTTCTTCCAGGTGTACCAGCATTCTTACACAGCCTTCTACATCATCTGCAGTCTGGATACTCCGTAAGTAGGCGACAGGGCTGCATTGTTTCATTGTCATTATCTTATCCTACTGTATAGTATCTCAGCTGACTTGGCTGCCTGTGGCTCTGAAAGCAACTCATTGTTCTTACAACTACCCTCTTACAAAGCACCCGTTACATTAACTACACTGTTATCCTCCACCAATGCTATCTGTGAGATGAAAGGGTTATTAAGTAATCTGTGACATCAAATGGCAGCCAGGTTTGCCGTTACATCTGTAGATCTTACATCCGAACAATTAAAATGCTTGGAGAAAGGAACAAGCGTTAGTTCGTCATTCCTTTCTGTTCAAAACATATGAAAGAGTAGCAGAACATTTTCATTCTCACTCCAGACAAACAACCCGAAATGGCACACATTTTCAAAGTAGTAAAATCATAAAGCCAGAACTCGAGGCACTCGATTAACTGGTACTGATCAGATCAGCAGCCAAGACATATTATGGCCATATTGTCGAGTTAGCAGACGAAAAAGCTTCACTTTTTTTTACCTCACCTCCTCAGGTCACAGTATTATGGCACTGAGAGCAGCTATCATGCTCAAATCTATTTGTGTGCTGCCACCCAGTGGTAATGTGCCAAAAAATAACAACACAGCTGATGACCTCATTCATCCTCGGCTCCAGACAAAGACATAGAGCCAGTGGCACCTCTAATTCTGCAGCCTGCACTGCGCAGCACTTTTCCCAATAAGGAGAGGTGACACTGTTATAGAGCTCTGGTATTTATGGTTACACTTAAACCTTTGTTCTCAGATGTGCTACACTTGTTCTTCTCCTGCAGCAGCACTGGGAGCAGACACTCACTGTGTGTATGTGTCTGCACTTCTATCTGATAGAATGTTTTCCTCTGTCTGTGCACCCCAGGGCGACATGGAACTTGAACCCTCCAGAGGTGCGAAATGCTCAGCTGCAGTACGCAGGCTGGGGACCCCAGGACCAGCAACTGGTATGAACTACAATATGTGCATAGTGTCATCTCTGCCTGCTGGCCAATAAAGTCTCAAAGTTAAGATTCAAACCATCTTTATTGTCTAACATATAGCCAGAAACGTGTGTTTAATGTGGAGCATAAGTGAAAAACACACACTGTGAACATTCTTGATTATAAAAGTTAATATGGCTATGCAAAATGTTGCTATGTGGAAAATGCTAGCATGCAGTGTGCTTTACTGCTAGTTTATAAAGTTAATGGAGGACAGAATTCATGATTTTATGGGAATTTATAGCTGCCCCCTAATGGGAGGACTTGGAATGAGTGATGAAGGGGGTGTGAAAGGTACTTTTTTTCCTATGTTTAAACCTGAATTCATTGATTTTTTTTAATATCATGGCTACTTTGGAGCAGCACTACAAGCTGTGAACACAACATTGACAAATCCTCATCATAAAGTTTATATGGCAAATGTGCGGGCGATGAGATCAAAACTCTGAGCTGAAAGATGATAAAGTGCTCTGTAGAGCTGAGGGGAACTGCAGAGTGAGAGTCTGTGGATTCATCACTGCAACCGACACCTTTTACATACTGTACATGTAGTCATTTGATCTACAAGAGCAGCTTTGAGGTTACGTGTGCAGTTGCCAATGTCAGTCTTTATACAGATGCCAAAATCCTTTGAAGGATGCAGCCCATGAAGGTGGTTCAAGCCTCATGTAGAACAAAACTAAAGGTGCTTTTAAATGCTCCGTGTCAAATTACACAGTCAGATATTTCAGGAAATTAAACATCATTGGTATTTAGGGACAAGTTCCATCATACCTGATCTTACAGTAAGGGTTGTGACATTATAGATAAACACCCAACTGACAACTGGCAAGCAGGGTATCAGGGTAAATAAATCCAACATCCATGTACCTGTAACACCCTCTTATTCACAAAATCCCCAAATTCTGACTTTACGAGCTGACCAAGATCACCTGGACACCTTTAACCATTGCATAGACCAATTAACCAACGCACAACTTATTATGGGATACTCAGGGCTGCAAAGGATATACAGGTGATGTCCTCTAAATTTGGTGGAAAAACAGTTGCATTTTTGGCCACATTTGGAAGATGTGTGACAGGCCTTCTTGTTCCATTATGACAAATTCAGCCTAGAAATCATCAGAATAAGGACTCAGATAATCTATATATTTCAGAGGCAGCATTTTCAAATCAAACACTATTTTTTGAATCACAAGACACAATGGTCGTTTGCAACTCTTCCAAGACGAGTTGTTTTCCGCCTCCATCATCACACAGTCAAACTTGTCTGAGCATTAATGAGCTTCGGTCTGTTGGTTTGCAGGGCAGACAGACTGTAAGTGATAACATCCTGCAGCACAATGCTATTAATTACCTGTTATCTCATCAGCGGAGTAATTAACACAGTCGCTAGATTGATATAGCCTTGAGTTTCCCACCATTAGTCATGAAATGGTTTGACTTCCATCAAGAGTGTTATGTTAGCATGAAACTGAGCAGCGGCTGGTTTCCCTGAGGGTTCAGATGTCCTCTGTAGAAGAGGTGGAGGTTGAAGTGAAAGATGTCCATCAGCTAAAACAAGCTAACGCAGTCTGCAAGCCAATGCATGTGTCGTCATATTCAGACATGTAATATACATAAATAAGCCGACCTGCTGTTCTGTTCCCAAATCCCTTATGCACTTAATTAAATGTCCTGTACTTTCCCATAGTGAGGAAAGTACACTCACAAACACATCTGTCCATCCACATGTTAAGCTATTTGTTAGGCTAAACAGTCAATATAAATGGATAAATACATGGCATCTTATTTTTTTTTATTTTTTGTCTGCACAAAGATGTTGTGTACTTTTTTCTTTGTGGAAAGTAAATCCCCCCCCCCAGTGAATGAGAGTTTTTTTTCCCCTGATACCTGTAGGCAGCTAATCTTCAACATGTGGCTGACACACATTGACACAATCAAAGTTTGGACTCTCAGCCCCAGAAGGCCTCACCTTTGTATTACATTAGAGAGAGAGAGAGATAGTGTGTGAGAGTGAGAGATATCAAGAGAAAAAGGGACAAACTATAAGACTCTGTCCAAGTACATTTTGTCCTTATAGTATGGGCCATCTTCCTATAATGCATCTTGATAGCATCTTTCTTTAGACCTTTCCTTCCTGGCCAAAGCTTACATTTTTCTAACTCCATATTACCAGTTTGTAACACAAGACTACTAGTCCCAGTGGACCATCTTAAAGGATGTCTCAATTTCTAAAATGCATCTCGAGGAGAGAGGAGGCTTGCCAGAGGAGCTATGAGCCAGGATGCACAAGTGCGTTATTATGAATCCCACTACTTTTCTTGGCAAGACACGCCCTGCGTAACATTCAAGTGCTTGGATTGGCCAGGCATTCAGGCTCATGCAAGGTATTAAATTTGTTCAGGTCCTATCTCCTGACCAATGGGCTTTCCTGACCTTAAGCACTCAAGGTCACTGCCTCACCTCAGTCATCAGACTAAGGACTTAGCTTCTATGCAAGGTGTGTCTTGCCAAGAAAAGCAGTGGGATTCATAATAACAGGTGTGGTGTGTGCAGAAGTCTATTTTGGCACCCGTGACGTATAAAAGAGGCGTGGCACACAGCTGACATAAAAATTACAAGAGCTGTGCCACACATCATATTTAATTGATGTTGCTTTAAAATGATGGCTCTGAAGCAAGGATGTATCAGTTTATTAAATGCTTGTTGCCTCGCCTCCTCTTTCCTCATGTGTCTTCCTTGCCTCCTCCACTCACATCTGAGGTGGGAGGGACTAAGACGCGAGGAAAGGAATCAAGGATGTACAAACTGAAAAATAAAAAGAGGAGTGTTAGCATGCTGAGGTAATATGTTTACCATGTTCAGTGTCTTAGTTTAGCATGTTAGCATGTACATGTTAGCTAAATAGCACTACAAAAACAACACAAAGTGCAGCTGAGCCTGATTAATTGATTAATGAGCAATTAGTTTTGCAGGTCAAAAATTTGTAGATTGCCCTTTTAATACCACTTGAGAATAGAGCCCGACCGATAAAGGATTTTTAAGGCCGATATCGATACAAATATTTGGGGATTTAAAAATCCGATATTTCGATATATCGGCAGATATATATTTCAAATAAATATCCAGAAACACTTAACAACACTTAAACAGATTTCCCTAACATTAGTTATTTGTAGTTATTTATGAGTCCTCACTAAAATAATATAATAATGCTGTTTAGAAATAAACTTGTTTGTTTTATTGTCACAACAGAACAGAGGAACATCAAAATATATTAAAGTTCTGATAAATAAAATGTATAAAAATACAATCTTAAGATATGAAACTTAAAGGGTTAAACACAAGTGTTGCCAACAGGGACGTTGTAGATCGCCCTCTGGTGGACAGACTATGCAACGCCAACACTCATAACATGGTTGAAGGGTATTTCGTCCGTTTTTATTTTATTTTTTTTATATTAATTTATTGGCCATTATAAATGCCGATACCGATAGTTTGGAAAATGCCTTATATCGGCCGATAACAATAATTTTACATTTTGGAGTTGTTTCCTTTAAAGTGTTACTAAGTGTATACATTCTCCTACCTAAACAGCACAATAGTTTTCTTGGTAAAAAAAAAAAGTAAAAAATAATGCATTTATCATTCTGTTGGTGCAGTTTCAGTTGCATGGCAACCACCAGCCCAAAGTTTGTATAATCTCCTTCAAATGTTCTCGCTGAGGATAAATGTGGATCGCAGCCATCACTGGCAGATTTCTACCTTCCTTCAGAGAACGGGGCCAGGTCTTCTCTCTGTGCCGTGGCCTAAATTAGCTTCTATACAGGGACTCCATCTGCACCAAAGTGACACCAAACCACATGGGCCCCTAGCTCGCGTCTCCTCAGGAGAAACTAATTGTGACAGATCCTGTGTTACCTATAAAGAGATGCAGGGTTTGCTGGTGAAACTTTTAGCTGGGTAATTCATTTTCATGTACATATATTTGCGAAAGTAGCGACATGGCCAACCCGCAGAATGCGCACGCTGTGATACATCAGCTTACGTCGTATTTACCAAACCTGCAGTTCATCGGGTAGTCAGCACCTTTCTCCGCCCACTAAACCGTAAATTGCGCTCCACCTGTACGGTCCAAGCAGCACATCCGGCCAAATGTGCGCTCAATCACCCTCGTCTGAATGTGTGCCAGGTTGTAATTTTGCTGAGCTGCTGTTGTTGGGTTGTGTAATGGGGTCGTGGTTGTTATTTTGGCATTTAGTGGTGGGGAAATGTATGTATTGACTAGTGCGCTGTGGCAAAGCGTTATGTACTATGATATGGCTGAGTGCAGACTGCGATATTCCCACTGCTGATGCAATGACTGTTTGAAATAATTAAAGTAATGTAATGTAGCGAGGAGTTTAACAACTGCTGGAATGGAATGTGAACGCTGAGTCGGAGATTCAATGTCATTTTTGATTTCTTCCAGTAACTGTAATATTGCATGGCTGCTTAATCTGTAACGCTTAATGATTTTGTGTTCACTCAACTGAAAAAGTGTGATCCATGTGGCAAAAATCCTTTCAGCTCGTCTTGGCCTATGTCTCTGTCTTGCTCAGATTACTGCTGCCATTTCACCAGGAGGCATATGCGAGGAAACCCGCTTGCGTCTGGTTTACACCTGCTTTTAAGAGGCGGAGAAGTTTCACCGCAAAATAGAGGCGCGCTGTCACGGGCGGTTTTTGTACATACCGCGGAATACATAATTAGGCACACTTTATGCTTCCCCTCCCATCTCTTTATGGAATACTCCCACTTTCCCCTTCACCCTCCCATGAATGCATATGCATGACACAGAAAAGCACTCCAGTGTGTAGTAAAAGATTGAAAAATGCTAAATTACTGTCAGTTCATGTGGTAGAATCTTTGTAGCGCCGGTCCCTTTTTTACAGTGTAGAAAAAAGTACAAAAACAACATGCAGCTGCCGTAGCTACAGTATTGGATTTCCTGCTCTACATCGTCCCATCATTTAGACTTCTCAGTGTGAATATGTTTTTGGAGAATCATTCACAAACTGATACCATGATAAACCGACTCGAGGCCCACAGGTTTCCTAATCCTTGAGATACTGAGCAAACCCTTTTCTTTAATAGCCTGAGATTGATTTCAGCATGGCATTAAGGCTGTAACATTTTAAAATTCCAGCCCCAAGAGCTGCCCCCCCTATCACGTTCACTCTGGGTGCTGATGATCTATTATTCTCTATAATGAAAGGGGTGACCTTCAGTTATCTTGAAACCCCTGCAGGCCTGTAAAGGAGAGCGGCAAAGTCAAAGTTTGGTCCCAAGGTTTGCCTTCTTATCAGAAATTGAAAAGACTTCTTTTGTCCTCTTGTACTCTTGTCAAAGTCTTTGGTTTCATTCTAATAAAAGGGTGCTATTGCCAATAGGTGCACTCTATGGTGTGTGACAGGTGAAAAAGCACCATGCTAATGTGTGTCTTGATCCGCAGGTTGATTTAAGCTGCGATAGCATGACTTCTGCCTCCCCCAGGTTTCCCACCTGCGAAATAACGTGTCAGTACAAATACCAAAATGTCCTCAGGTTTCCTCTTGTGCGTGTTGAAAATAATAATGTAACAGCTTATTCACAATAAGGAAATTCCCTGTAGGAAGGCTGTCACTTAGGGTCAGCTACAGATTGTCAACGTTCATGGAGCTGGAAATTCAGTGTAGGAAAAAGAAGCTCTTATCGCAGGTTTTTCTTAGTTTAAAGATAGTTGGTACATTTTTTAGATTTTGTTTTAAATATGATAGTATGATGTATTTTCTCTCTCTCTGGCTCTTGTAGATCTTCGTTTTTGAGAACAACATCTACTATCGCTCCAGGGTGGACAACCGCTCCATTCGTCTGGTGTCTACTGGCAAGGAGGGCGTCATCTTCAATGGGCTCAGTGATTGGCTATATGAAGGTAAGGCAGACAAAATGTTGCCATGAAAGGAAAAGTTTGGCTTTTGTTGAATTACACTTATAGAGTTAGATGAGAAGATTGATACCACTTTCAAGACATGAGAGTAGTATCAATCTTCTCTTCTAACTCTCAGCAAGAAAGCAATTTTGGTTGTGACATAATTTACAGGATGGGAAAGAAGACAAAACTGTATTTTCCCTGAATTTTGGTGGAATTCACCAATCATTTATGTAACATGATGAGGGGTAGCATGTCAACAAAGCTTCATTTATAAGGGTCATAAAAGGTAAAAAGTTTCAGAACCGCAGACCTAAGTCATGATGACTAATATGTCAAATATGTAAAGTGAACCCTTTTTCCTCCCTCTGTCTTCTCACTCTATCCCATTGCTTTAATTTGAACACTCTGCAGTTACCCACGTATTAGCGAGTAATGACATGAGACAGTGTGACTCCCCAGCGGCTGCATCCACATTAGTATCTTTGGCGTGTAGCACTTGATTTCTTGCAGGTAAATTAAAAGTGGAAACTGCCAATTTCCTTCTGCTTTACACAGCCCCGAAAATGAATGAATGTTCTACATCGGTTAATTTGCATTAATTCAGCGCTGGCGTATGTGGTACACACTCTGATACAGATGTCATGGTGCTCTCCAAGCGTCGCCGCCACCGATCAAAGCTCACCTGTGCGCCTCGCAGTTAAAAATGGGGCGGCTGCTGTGTTAGCGTTCAACTAATGAATTTATATCCGCTGCGCTGGGTGCACTCTCTGCTCCAGTGGAGCTCTGTTTTAATAACAGAGCAAGAGGGAGATGGGGAGCGGCAAGCACATAGATATAAAGATAGCAGAAATAGAGACTGCCTATGATATACAGCAAGCTTTTAATCCTCGAGTAACACTGTAAAACAATACATATCTGTGTGATAATGGAAATGGCTGCCACCTAGGAGGCCTGTGAGGATTTATAAGCTGTGACACAGAGGTTATCTGTGGTCACCAGTGCACCAGGACAAGAGCTGTGTGGCTGTTTTCTCTCCAGGACTGGGTTGCTTTTTAAATTTAATTTAGTCAACCCACGGCTCCTCTTATCTCTGCATTAGCCAGGCTGACTTTTGAAACCACATCCATCCTTCAAGAGCAATATTCATTCTCGGCCATTTAAACATTAATCAGAGCGTTATTTCACTGTCTGACCCCCTGACTCATATTTATGCGCTGCTGAAGGCCTGGTAATTTACACTCATTATTTAGTGCAGGGTAAATCTTTCACTGAGGGATGAAACACAGAATCATAATGTAGAGATAAAAGTGAATTGATGAACAACAGAATTGTATTTTCATTATTCCTGCACATAACTTTCCAAGTGTACATAGTGCGATGTGATGGCATGTTGAGATTCTTCCAGTCTGTTTCATTATCTTGAGATATCACATAGTGGAATATTTGGTGCTTGTATAATTTAAGATATCAGACCTTATTTTAAGTTGAGATTGCATGCAGTATCTTAAAATAATTACACTTATGGTAATAATGTAGCTAAGGCAAAATCCAAAGATAGCAGGCTTAAATTAAACTAATTATTAGTAATCATGGTTGCTTCAGTTTGCTTTGCCGTAGTAGTTGGCTACTTAAGTATAGTTGTCCGTCGTCCGTTTATTGGGTAAACCAAAGCTACAGTCTAATCAAACAGTTACTGCCCTGAATCCTACCCACATGAAGATTGTAATATTCAGATATGTTAAAAGTGTTTTAGAGAGGTGTTGATTCAACTGCAAGGTGATTTTGGAGACTGTAGTCTGTGTGGCACTTGAATTGTTTGGGGTTATACTTATCTATAATGTATCATATTTGTCTATTACATATGCACATATGATGCCATGCCATATGCACCCCCCCCCCCCCCCCCACACACACACACACACACACACACACATACACACACACACACACAAACTTGATTAAAGCATAACTTTTCCCCTCAAAACATACTACTTTACTTTGATTGATTGCTTACGAGCTATGTAGATACACTACATGGCCAAAAGTATGTGGAAACGCCTGTTGTCTGGGGATGTTTTTCATGATTTGGGCTTGGCCCTTTATTTCCAATTCAAGAACCAATCTTAATGCTACATTTTTTTTTTTCTTTTTTCGCCTGCACACAGCCGTGACCTCAACCCTGTTATTACTGTACCTTACGGATGAAATGGAACCCCGACTGTAAGCCAGGCCTTATCAGTTGCCAACCTCACTAATGCTCTTGTGGCTGAATGGGAGAAAATCCCTGCTGCCAGGTTCCTAAATCTTGTGTAGAACCTTCTTGATATAGTGAAGGCTGTTATAGCAGCACATTAATGCCTGTGATTTCAGAATGAGATGTTATATATGGGTATAATGTCTTACTCCACAGTACTTTGGAGATAGGTCTGGCAATGCAAGACTAAATGTTCAGCAACATTTTGCCAAAATAAATTCCAAGTGGCTGATGATTTGATTTATTTTTATCTGGTTTTATTTATTTATTTGTGCTAATGCACTAAAAGTCCTTTTCATTCCTATTCATGATAAATCCCCTTTGAAAGAAATGTCTATAAGCCTGTAAATAGATTTGGCATTGGCCCAGTGGTGATACCAGCATCTGCAGGGGAGCTTAGAAGCGGTGCCAGGTTGTGTAATGTTTACAGTCATCAGTGGGACTGCAAGGCAGAAGATTTTCCAATGCTAATGAGTCAGACTCTGCTCTGGCCAAGGTCAAGCTGAGGCTCAGACTGCCGCAGAGGAGAAATGAGGTCTTAAGCTCTGACTGTCGCTGCGTGGCAGATTTCATGCTGAGGGGTTAAAGGTTGGCAAATAATCTCCCAGGCTTTAATATCCTCTTGCTTCCATGGCTGTCTTAATGCATGAATGTGCATGTGTGTGTTTAGTGTGCATGTAGGAGTGACAGAAAGAGATGGGAGAAAAAAATAAATAATTAAAGAGACAGCCAAGAACCCGTCGGCTGTGTGTAATAGTCCAAAACGCCTCAGGAGAGTCTCAAGTGTTCTGTCATCTGTCGGCTGTCTGATTATTGAGGCTGTACTGATACTGACACATCCTGCAGTGTGACGCAGCCCGAGGAAACAGCTGTTTATTGGGCTCTGGTGCGCCAAGATAAAAACCCGGCGTCGCTTTGATTTGAGTCATGTTTGCCCCATAGATGTTTGGCTAGATGACTGTTTGCATCGAGAGGCTTGTTCGTAGGGTTGTGTCTGTTTATCGCTCTGTTTGTGGCTGAGCCTGTGGGGCGTAGAGTAACCACATAATCAACACTTGTGTGCTAGAAAGGGAATGATTATTAAAGGAAGTAGAAATGTTGTTTGGTGTAAGAGCAAGCTGAAACTGATGTGGCACACAGTTGAAAATAGTTTTGTTTTCTTTAGTGCATTTAGGCTGCATTGCTTGGATTTGATATCTATTTCTTTGATACTGTCATTATAGGATACTGATTTAGAGTTGATTAACACAATTGTCAACATTATAAATGACATATTTGGGGCTTGTGTTTTGAATTATTTGTAGAAATCATGGATTGCGTTATGGATTGCATTATGGAAAAATACATATTTTTTTATTCACAATGTATTTACTGTAAAAAAGAGTGATGGGATAGGAAGGATTTGGAAGGAAGTGAGGTTTGTTTGTATCAATTTCAAACATGGGTGCAAAGTGTCACCTCAAAAAACTCAAGTTCGCTCAATAACATCACAATCAAAAACTGTTTTTGACAAGTGGTCAGTGTTAAAGTGCAGTGTAAAAGGACTAGTCCAACAGTTAAGTATTGCACTTCCATAGAGTCGAAGTTGGGTGGTGGATGGGGACTATTTTCTTTGAAAAAATAATGCAGTTAACTTCATGTATACAATTGATGGACTGCCTCTTTAAGATAAAAATGCTTAGCGCCAGAGAGGGAGAACAACAACATTTAGCCTATGAACAAATAGTTTACTTTCAGGAAAATGTTTTAGTGGTACCATTCCTGAGGAAAATGCATACACAGGGGCTACATCCTCCCAACATTTTTCTTTCCTCTTCTTGTTTGCTTATTAGACCTACAAAAGAAACAACTCCCAGTAAAAGTATTTTCTTCCTGCATCGTCTACCAAGGTTGTCTTTGGATGGAGCTGATGAGGCTCTGGATATGTTCAGAAAAATCTCACCTCACTCTGTCATGCGCTAGTCTATTCTTGCTCAATTATCACTTGCACTGTCACCTCAGTCAGCGCAGTAACTGTACAGTATTTATAGTTGCATCTGATTTACTGATGTGTTTTGGGGTTAGGGTTGAAAACTAGAATGTCATGTCAGCTAACCAACCTGCTTGTCAGTGATCCTTTTTTATCTCATAGATCCTAGGATTTTGCCATGCCATGTAGATTTATTTATATATATATATATATATATATATATATATATATATATATATATATATATATATATATATATATATATATATATATATATATATGTGTGACAGTTAAACGATACAATGGTTCACAGTTAGCCAGGATTTAGTTTTGTCTTGTGGGAGAGGTGACTGTAGGCTTGATGCAATTGTTACTTACGATTAGTGGGGTGAACTACAGTTTGAATACTCAGAACAAAAGAGGAAATAAGTCAGCCTCCAAAAACATAGAATTAGTGGCCTAGAAATCTGCATCAGACACTAAGAGCTGAGATAAAAGGCTGCATGTGACACTGCTGCCCTCTGTTGGAAACATGTGGTCATTTAATACAGGAACAGTCTGCTTGATCATGGTGTCCACACAGATTGCTTCAATACTACCATATGGCTTGTATCCTCAGTAGGCATATCTTTTTCTTAGTTTTTCCTAATAAAAGCAAGAAATGAACTATACGCCACCGACAACATTCCAATTTTCTTATCTTTTTCTCATTAGTTCAGTTTGCCTGTATCTGCACTCATTATTTCCTATTGGCCGCTTGACTCATGGTATCTCATGCATTAATAATGTCCTTTACTCAGTGAATAATTGAATCCGCACAGCAGGATGAAGAACATGTGGAGGGGAGATGAGCCTCAGACAGCTCACCTTGTTAATCATCACAATGAGGTGGTTGGTAAAAGAGAGTGAATCAACTTACTTAGAGGAAGAAAACGAGAGTTGGCTCATCAAAAGTAGCTCACTTACACTCTTTTCTTCCCTCACTCTCTTTTGTTACCATGCACATATCCCGACTTCTTTTCTCCTTGACTAGCCAAGGTGACTGGGCGTCCCCAGCCGAGCGAATCCGACAGCCCCACTCTACATGGAAAGCTTTTTTTAAGCCCCCGCTGGTGAAGTCAGCGGGCAGCTGTAGAACTAGCCATGTGGGAAATCATTTTTACTATTTTAATTTTCATCATTTGCAAATGCAGCATAATGCTGTGCTGCGCTGCTCTGTTCATCAGACAGTGTGATCCAATCATTCCCCACTGAGCTGTGCCAGCAGGGTGCAGGTGGACACACCAGGCAGGCAGGGAGAGCAAAGACTAACTGGACTAAATGCTACCATTACGCCGTTTTCCTCTCATGTCACTGGCATAGAGATGTGTGGTGTTATAATGAGTGTAGCCATGTCCAGCAGTGAAAAGATACTAAAGGCGCAAATACTTTTGCAGAGTTGCTTCAGAGAACAAATGTGCATATGTGTCTATGCTGAGTGTTTGTCAAATAATGCTACATATCAAGTAATTCCACCAAGCGTGCACAG
The DNA here is from genome assembly GCA_023631565.1 of Gymnocephalus cernua. Lineage (NCBI taxonomy): Eukaryota > Metazoa > Chordata > Actinopteri > Perciformes > Percidae > Gymnocephalus > Gymnocephalus cernua. The sequence continues at coordinate 25,770,426 of CM042446.1, forward strand.
TTAATGAAAATGCTAATTGGTAGTTGATGTCTGGTAATTCCCCGAAGCCAGCACCCAGTCCCACAGATAAACAACATTAATTAAATTTTAATTGCAAAAGTTGCTATAAATGAAGCTAATGGCAAGCTGCAACAATAAGTCGAACTGTTCAATGCCGTCTGCGTCGTCGCCGCAGACTTAATAATGAAGTACAGTTGTCGCGGCCATGCTTTATGTTGTCAAAAAGTTCCCTCAGTGAGCTTTTATTTGCATAATTCCTTAATGACTCACTGTGTGTTGACAGAGGAGTTTGTGTGTGTGTGTTGTAGTAGAAGAAACAGAGGACCTTGACTGCTTTCATCCTCTGTTGAACAGGAGTGTGTGTGATTGCAACGTGATTTTAAATACATGCACCTGCACACAGAAGGTGTCAAGGGAAACCTCTAGATTGCAAATCTGAAATGAGTTGATGTTAGTTTCTTGCTGAGAAAATGGTCCATACACACACACACACACACACACACACACACGCATGCACGCACACAAACCCACACACACACACACACATAAAGGAAACGACAACCCAAAAGCTAAAGCTATCTGTTGAAGTACACTGTGTAGTTGTACTTGGTGAGAAATTGGTTCATTTCTAGGAAATCTGGCTGAGTTCTATTTTGGTCGATAGGCTGCACTGAGATTAAAAGCTGTTTTGATTTATGACCTCAAGATTTGGTACTCTGTGTGTGTTTTTGTGTATGCAGGTTTAAAAGAGAGATACATAGTGAGCGAGGGAGTCCAAATATAGCAAATAGGTCAGGCAAGAGTTAGTATACTGTATTGCTGATGGGGCAAAAAGAGTAACTTTGTATTGACCTGATTTTTAGTTGTGATTATTGTCCTTTTTATGGGGGGATTTTATAACTATTGGTTTGTATTTGTTTTTTATTAAGTGGTTTGTGATTAACTGGCATTTTCTCGTGGGACTATGGGTTTGGCACTTTGACTTTTACAAGTTGTAATGCTTAAAGTGCTCATATTATGCTCGTTTTCAGGTTCATAATTGTATTTGGAGGTTATATCAGAATAGGTTTGATATATGGTTTAATTTTCAAAAAACACCATATTTTTATTGTACTGCACATTGCTGCAGCTCCTCTTTTCACCCTGTGTGTTGGGCTCTCTGTTTTAGCTACAGAGTGAGGCATCTCACTTATGTTCCATCTTTGTTGGGAGTCGCACATGCGCAGTACCTAGGTAAGGACTACTAGCCAGTCAGAAGCAGAGTATGAGGGCGTGTCCTGACAGTACCTAGGTAAGGACTACTAGCCAGTCAGAAGCAGAGTATGAGGGCGTGTCCTGACAGTACCTAGGTAAGGACTACTAGCCAGTCAGAAGCAGAGTATGAGGGCGTGCCCTGACAGTACCTAGGTAAGGACTACTAGCCAGTCAGAAGCAGAGTATGAGGGCGTGTCCTGACAGTACCTAGGTAAGGACTACTAGCCAGTCAGAAGCAGAGTATGAGGGCGTGTCCTGACAGTACCTAGGTAAGGACTACTAGCCAGTCAGAAGCAGAGTATGAGGGCGTGTCCTGACAGTAGCTAGGTAAGGACTAATAGCCAGTCAGAAGCAGAGTATGAGGGCGTGTCCTGACAGTAGCTAGGTAAGGACTACTAGCCAGTCAGAAGCAGAGTATGAGGGCGTGCCATGCTAGCAGCTAGGCGAGCATTATAACGTGTGTTCCAAAGTGACCACGTTTGTCTCTGAAGTAAAGGCTGGACTACAACAGAGCTGTTTGGAGCAGTTTGTGAACAGTGTTTTCTGTTGGAGATGGCAAGTCCTTTTGGGGGGGGGGGGACTTTGGGCTTTTTCACTTTGTAAATCTATAACGTCCACAAAACAGATATATAACACAATAAAGGAAAGGGAAAAAGCCAAAAAGCATAATATGAGCACTTCCAGCTGCATATTTCTGCTGTGAAAGACAGCTCAACTTTACATCCATGAATCCTGTACGATGGCCAACATGCATGCATGAGTAATTGAATGAGCTTCTGTGAACAGAGAGAGCAATGCAATACAAAGAGGACTACTAATGATACAGCAATTATACATTTTTAAAAGACGTTATCTCCCACATCACCTGTTAATTATTAACCGTGACAAGCAGCAGCAGCAGCATGATTCTGTTGGCCTGCAGCCATATAATTAACTTGTGTCTCTGCTGTGTGAGTTTTTTATTTAATTCCCTGTCATTATGATCGATGGTCATTTTGTTCTTACTCTTCCAGAGGAGATTTTCCAGTCCCATATTGCCCATTGGTGGTCTCCAGATGGGGCAAGGTTAGCGTACGCCACTATCAATGACACCCTGGTGCCCAGGATGGAGCTGCCCATGTTCACGGGCACACTCTACCCAATGGGGAAAGAGTACCACTACCCTAAGGTAGTATAGTTTGATCATCAACACTTTGGAATATATATTTTCTTTAGATTTTAGATGTCATATCAGTATACCTCCTCTTTCCTCGTCCCCTTCAGGCCGGCGAGGAGAACCCAGTTATCACTCTGTATATTGTGAACCTTAACGGCCCTCTTCACACCATCGAGATGAGGAGACCTGATGATCCCAGGATGGGGTGAGGCATGCAAACTGTCAACCAATCAATCTTTCCACTCATTCAAATCATGCCCGTTTTACACCTCCTGCATTTGTTCCATAAATTTACATATTTAATTCATACACAAATATTGTCTCATGTGTGTAATCTCTCCCCATGTATTCATTTTCTGATTTTATATATATATATATATATCTTTAATTTCCTTTGTATCATTATATTCTGCTTTTGTTGTCATGTATATCCTGCAAATATTCTGTACATTTCTCCAGTGATACATTTTTACTTAATGTGTTTAGTTCCATTAAGTTTAATGCCCCCATTTGCTCTGTTCATATTTATACCCAATATTTTATTCCTCCTTTGCTCTGGCTCATTATATGCTGCTCTAACGTTTAACTTTTTCTGAGATCATTAATGTTTCATTTCTATTTAAAATTCTATCATCATATGCAATTAGTAAATGGAAACATTTTGGCACATTTAGTCTTATTTTCCAACATTTTTGTCCCAGCGATTGCTCATTTACCCTCTGATGACGCTGATTCACAGATCTTGCAATGTAAATTAAGTTAATCGTATTTAATCATTTCTCTATGTTTGTCAGTGAATACTATGTCACCATGGTGAAATGGGCCACCACCACCAAATTGTCAATCAACTGGCTGAACAGAGCCCAGAACATCTCTATACTCACGCTGTGTGAGGCCACAACTGGAGTCTGCACAAAGGTGTGTGTGTGTGTGTGTATACACTGTATGTACTGTATGTATCAAAGTTTTCATACACTAATTGAAACTTGTTAACCTGTTTCTACAGAAACATGAGGATGAAAGTGAAGGATGGCTGCACAGACAGGTGACAATATTGACACACATGTTATATTTGGAGTTGTTAATGGAGGTGAACTTGCTTAGATTAAACTCTTAATTTGTGAAACTGAATTTAGATTTAGTCTATATTCTATATAGCTCGGTGTGGCACAACAATTAGATTCAACTTAAATGTTACGTGGCTCATGTTGTTCTTATGTTGTCTCTTGTAAATTGTAGAGCTTCATTCAACCAAATTGTAGTAACGTGCCACGTTATATTCTCAGTAACGATAACGGCGTTGCAACGATGGGAAAAGTAATTAATTAGATTACTCTGTTACTGAAAAAATAACTGCGTTAGTAACGCCGTTATACTTAAACGCCGTTACTGCCAACACACAGCTCTATTATTATGTTTTGTTAAGTAAAATATTTGAATGCTGTTCTCTGTGTCTTCAGAATGAGAAACCTCTGTTTTCCAAAGATGGGCTGAAACTGTTCTTTACCCGCGCTATTCCTCAAGGAGGCAGGGGCAAGTTCTTCCACATCTCCATGTCCATCTCCCAGGTAAGAAAATATTTATGTATAGAGTATTGTTTAGAGTCAGTATACATTCATCATATGTTTATTATTCAGTGTTTTTCGTTAAAATAATCATAACAGACAGTGACTTCAATATTATTCAAAAGGATGTTTTATAAGCTTAAGAAGAATGACCTTACATTTGTTTTAGTAATCAATTTTGCATCTAAACCTCATACTACACAAACTTATTCTAGCTCTCTAGCCTGTGTTGTTTTATACAAATTTTAGTTGATATAATCAGCACTTTTATTGTCTTATAACTCGTACAATAAAGTTGCCACATTATTTAACTTTTCTGTTTGTCTCCAAAGCCCAACACCAGTACAGACACACTGCAGTCCATCACGTCCGGAGACTGGGATGTCACCCAAGTCCTGGCCTATAATGAGGACAGCCAATTGATGTGAGCATGCACAAACCACCATCAGCAGCCCAAACAAATCAGCATCACCTTGCACACTCACAGCAAGAAAAACAACAGTAAATCATACTTCTTTAGCTGTTGTAATGCAGGTACAGCTTGTTTAATCATAAGCAAACAAAAGTCAAATGGATGGAAGCGCTTGCTTCATTAGGCTGCCATTCTGTTAGAGATTTGGCCTGCAATGGCATCAAAAAAGACATTGGTTTCTACCCTTTATAAAGTTAGCTAAACACACTGTGGAAATAGGAAATGTGGGTAGAACGAAATACCAATTGGACTTTTGCTGAGAGACAATGGGTTGACTGTTTCAGCACCATGGACAGAGACAGAGAGAGCCCCCATATTCATATACAGGGTTTTTCTGTCTTTCATGGTTCAGCACCATGGATAGAGCACACTGAGGCAGATTGTTGCTGCCCAACAGGCAAATGACTCTGTTTATTGTCAAGATGATACTGATCTGTTTATAGCACTGATGCTACATTTTGAGACTGCAATTAAACGTATTGTCTGTTGTGTTGAGCCTCCTGTTCTTCTACCAGCTCGCACAGAGACAAACAATAAACCGCTCTAATCCGCTCGGTGTGTCTCTGGGCACCCATGACGATTGTGACTCATCCCCATCATGCCCAGATAATTTCACACCCACACTCAGGGCCACGAGGCAACTGTGATTGAACTAACATGGGCTCACATCTACACACCTGCTTTTACACACACACACACACACACACACACACACACACACACACACACACACATACCTGCTTTTACAAACACAGACACACACACACACACACACACACACACACATACCTGCTTTTACAAACACAGACACACACACACACACACACATACACATACACACAGTTACTCATTATTCCCAGTTGAAGTGACTAAATAAACTCTCCCAAAAACATCTTTCCCAAAGGGGTAAGATTCCTCCCCTCCCCCCCTTATTTATTTATAAAACATCTATTTCAGTGAGTAATTGGGGCCCTGCTTGCGTGTTCCAGGTACTTTTTTTCCTTTCCCCAAGCTGAGTGGTGAAAACATTGTACAGCTAAACTTAAATCTGCTGCCATGACATTCTTTTTTCCCCCCTATATTAATGCAGATACTTCTTGAGCACTGAGGATGGTCCAAAGCGAAGACATTTGTACAGGTAACGGCTGTTCTTTGTATTATGTTTTCTGAATCTGCAGTTGTTTTGGAAGTGGATTTCATTTTGCTCATTTGGATAAAAACAAAAGTGGAATGTCCTCTTCTTTGTTTCCGTAGTGCGGACACCTTTGGTTCATTCAACCGTCGCTGTCTGTCATGTGCCTTGTCCGACAGCTGTGACTACATCAGCGGTTCCTTCAGCCACAACATGAGCTACTTCCTGCTCAACTGCCAAGGTAGCTAACACTGAATCTCGGACTCATGCCCGCCTCTGTATGCACTATCTACAATCCACATTATGGATACATATAGGGCTCAATTTTAACGACATTGTGACTAAAATGTCAAACCAAGAGTCCACTTGTCCAGTATGGCTACTTCAAGAAGGAAAGTAATATTAGCCGACCAGTTTGACATGCAAAGAAGGTGTTTTTTTGCAGCACTGGCTTTGGCAGTTTTTAAACTAAAGGCTGCAGATGTAATGCTGCAGTTCACAGATCTGCCTTCCTTCCTTCAGATGGCGGCAGGGAAATACTCTTACAGTCTAGCAACAGGTGAGGATGTTAGATACAGATGCAATCACTCCTTAATATTTAGCTTAATACAGACAGGCTTACCATTTCTATTGTTGCATTAGATTTATATTTTTTGATTTCTATCAAATGTATTTACTTCAGTTTTGGAAGAAATCACATAATTTACCAATACTGATAAAAGTAGCAATACTAGACTATAAAATCGTCCATTTTACTCCAACTAAAAGTCTTGCATTCAATATTTTTTTCTCAAATTAAAGTACAAAAGTATTAGCAACAAGTAGTGTTAGTGCCATGTTATTATATTTTTGGATTATAATTGTTGATGCATTAACATGTAAGTGGTATTTTTTATGTTTTAAATGTTTCACTGACAGTTGGGTATTTGAATATATAACAATGCATCCTATTTTATAAGATGATCATATGTTTTGTATGTCAAATCGTATTTTTGAAAAACAAATAGTAACTTTAGCTGGTGTAGCAGTGGATATAACACATGCCTTTGGTGTGGGAGATCAGGGTTCGATTCCCACTGCGATACATCAACCAGTGTGTTCCTGAGCAAAACACTTAGCTGTGTCATGTCACTCTTATGTAGATACCTTTGAGTAAAGTGCAACACTTTGATCTTTACATGTTGAACCAGAAATGACAATAACAAAAGAATGGGCAAAGCACGTTTCAGATTAGAAAACTGTCAAAATGTCGTAGCACTGTCTTCACATTGCTGCAAAAACAAAGCCCAAAATATTAAATAGATCCATTTTTCTGTGATTTCAGTCTGACTTGAGGCCTTGTAGCTTCAATATTTAATCACTGATCCAATACTGTTATGTCAATCACCTCTGAACCTTAGTAAGTTATCATTACTTATCAAAGCCATAATATCCCAGAAGTTACTGTTAGCTAATTGTCCTGCACCTCATACATTTGTAATCCCCCTCTCTCCTTGCAGCCTGACCAGAAGTATTTATGTGATGAGGCTATGATATCATTACCACGACAAGAGAGAGTGGGAGGGAAAAAAGGACTAAGCGAGCGAGTGGCTTGTGTACTTTCCACCATACAAAACCAAAATGTTCCTGCACTGTGTTCCCAATTTGCTAAGTGCATCAATCACTTCATTTGCTGTCCCTTCACCCCCCCCTGATTTCCAGTTTTAGGGCTTTAGCTTGCAGGAATTTGCCTCTGTTGTTGGCCTAGATATGGAAAAGCTATTTCAGTCACTGGATTACATAAATCAAATAAGCAAAGAATCATTGCTTTTTCTGTCAGAGAAAAGATCTGGAGGAGACTCGTGTTGATAATGAACACAGACTTTGTTCTTGCCACAAACAAAAACTAAATATAGCTTTGTATCTCTATGTAACAACTTTAGTGTCTAAAACAAATTACCCAAGAAGTTAAGATAATCCTAACCATGTCCCCGATTGTTTCACTAATGTCTTTGAAATGATGATACAACTTCCTGTTTTTTCTTCAGGACGGGACATCCCGTTTGTAGCCGTTTACAGGACGCAGAGAGACGGAGAAAGTGAGACGCAAGACAGGGAGAGTGAGTATTTCCACCAACTAAATCACAGATTTGCATTAACAAGACTCTGGATCATGTTAAAGACATTATGAGTGACCTTGGCTTGTGCGCAGTAGCATAATTGCTACATTGAAAACAACCTTGTCGAAAGGGGACAGAAGCGTTTCCGTTGCAGCGCAGAATGACCACCTGTCACTTTGTCTGCAAGCCAAGTCCAGCATGATGGCAGTAATCACATTACTCCTCACAATGGATGTCCTCATTAAATTATGACCTGCACGTCAGTATTAGCATACAGTAATTAGATTACTTTGGTGTGCGTGAGTGTGTGCCAGTCTGTGTCGTCTTTTACCAAAATGATGTCACTGCCCTGACTATGTTAAAAGAAGTCGTTATGTTATTACCATAGATTATTTCATGCATTTAGCTGTTAAACAGTGTTTGCAAAAAAAGTGCAAACATGTTTCCCAAATGTTCACCTTCCAAACTGGGGAGTTTGCCGTTTTTTTTAAATGGCTTTTCTACACTGAGGGATGTAAAATTCTATTCACAAGGTAATGCAATCAGGATGCCATTATTATGAACAATTCTAAGAGACTGCAACTACGTTAGCAGCTCTGTGGGTCTGTCCTAGAGCTAAAGGCTAACATCAGCATGCTAACATGCTCACAGTGCCAATGTTTACATGTTCACCTGCTATGAACATGTTAGCATTGTCATTTTGAGTATTTTAGCATGCTAACATTTGCAATGAACACAAAGTACAGCTGCAGCTAATGGGAATGTTATCAGATTTGAAAGTATGTAGTCATAACATTGTCACCTGATGATGGTGCTCAAGGAAAAGTAAGGGGTCGTAAAAGTTATTGGAACTCAACACACTGTATGAATGTGTGAACCAAAAATATCATGGCAACCATCCAATAGTTGTTTATATGTTTCAGTCTGGATCAAAGTTGTGGACCAACCAACCGGCTGAAGTTGTCATTGCTGGAGCAGTACTACTAGTGTGACCAATAAAATGTCTTGTTTTAGTGGGGTTTTTTTTGGTTGTTTTTACATGATAGGCAACATAACATTGTGCTTTGTATGTGACTAAGACTACATAGTGAGCGATGACAGAGCTTCCCCTCTCAGAAGGGTTAATTGAAGTCTTCCTCCATCAGCCTGTCAGGTTTTATCAGAGTTTGCCAGTACAGGCAGCTGCTTGTGGATTTTCCTCCTGGATGCTGCCTTTACACTCACCAATCCTCACACACAATATTCGCTACATCCCATTGGACTCCAGCAACTGAGGGTGATAAAGTTAGTGTTGCACAAACCAGCTTTAGCTGTTGAATAAGTACAGCTGGTTCTCTATTCAGGACAGCCTCTTGAGGCACGAGGGTTGCCTAAAACGAATCCAGGTCACAGTTTCAGCTGCAGTCATGTCTGTTTTTGTATTTTGTTGGAATTCATGCTGAAGGTTTTGGAAGAGGAGAGGCTCTGATATCGTGTGGAGTCGCTTTCGTGTATGCATTTGAATGCACAGCTCCATACATAGTTATAACTATTAAAAATGATATATTTTATTGAACTTTTAAAACAAAGACTATAACGGGTAGTTTTGGGTGTACTGTTACATGTCTTGATTACCAAATATCATAACTACGACTTGGACTTACTGTATATGTTTAAAATGCAAGCTCTAGCCATAATACTGTCCAAAAATAATTAAGTCAATTTTGTTAACTGCACTCTCATTGGTTATTCGTGTGCTGTCTACAGGTATTGCAGAAGTATATAAACTGGAGAGCAACGCGAACCTGAGGCTGACTCTGGACTCCATGCAGATGCCCACAGTGGAGTACAAGGAGATCAACATCGATGATTACAGTATGTATCCGGTGTCAGAGCCACGGTCACATTAATGGACAAGTAAAGTCCATGCATACAAATGATCTGATAGTTGGCAGATGAAAACTAAATAAATCAAAAAACCTTAAGCCGCCTACACGTGATATGCGATTTGCTCTCTGCGCACCGCTAGGTAGGGAGTGGAGCAAAGCGCAGAGAGGAAAGCGCAGCGCAGGTAAACGTCATCAAGGGTGGCAAGGAAGCTATTTCCTGTTGCTAGGTAACGACATGCTGTTATCTCATTGGTTGAACTTTGAGTGCAGCGCAAAGCGGCAAATCCAAGTTGTTAGTAGTAGTAGTTTTGTCGCCCATCATGTGTAGGCGGCTTTAGGAGGGTTTCATCCCTCAGGCTCAATGCTGTAAACTAGAGAAAACTGTGATGTTTTAATTACATTATCATTTAGCAACACACCAATTTGGCTTCCTTTTCTAGCGGCTGGGGATGAGACGTTTCACTCCTCCATACTTTTGTCATATCACACTTCATCATTTACCAGCACCAAATAAAAAAAAAGTAATTTGAGATGTATTTATGAAAAATTAAGGATCAAACATAACATCCCAATTTCCATAATCCTCCATGATTTACTGTATTGTGTTTTGGATAACAGCTGTTTATATCTGCATTACAGCCTTGTCGATGCAGATCCTCAAACCTGCCGGCTTCCAGGACAGTGGACACTATCCACTGCTCCTGCTCGTGTATGTATGAGCACATGTCTTCATGCACTTGTCTACAGTACATTTGGTGCACACACAGACAAAAGTATGTGTCCGTAAGCATTGGTGACCCTACATGGCTGTCCTCATCAAAGGAGACTTTCTGGACAGAGTTTTAATCAGGCATATTAATCTAAAGACACACTGCTTTATCGCCCACCTCAGCTTGATAATAATTACACAGTGAATGAGGAAACTTACCCTTCTCTCCACCCTGTTCTTTCATCAGCATGTCTTTCTTCAGGCCTGTCTTTCACTCTGCAGCTCAAATCTGAGATTTTCAGAATTAGGCCTTTTGTGCTCAGCCTGCCTCTCAGTTGTCACTCAGTTTAATCACCTACCGATCCTGAATAATCAGACAGTAAGCAGAGGGTATCTGCAATAATAATATGTATTTTAAATATATCAAGTTTCAATGTTTGGAAGAAGTTATGTCTGCTGCATGCTTTTTTTCATCCTTGTATCGCTACTCTGTACTGCTGATGATGCAGTATCTTCCCTGCATAGTGCAGTTCACTGCCAGCTCACAGATATACCCAGAATAAGTAGTACACACTAGAGTTGCAAAGAGTTATTGATTAATTGATTAGTTGCCAACTATTAAATGAATCGCCAACTCATCGCCGAATAACCGGGTTTGAGTAATTTTGTTTGTGAAAAGAAACTAAAGATTCTTTGATTCCAGCTTCTTAAATGTGAATATGTTCTAGTTTCTTCACTCCGACAGTAAACTGAATATCTTTGAGTTGTGGACAAATCAAGACATTTTAGGACATCTTCCTGGGCTTTGGAAAACCCCGATCAACATTTTTCCTTTTTTGACATTTTCTAGACCCAAACACTAATCGATTAATAGAGGAAATATTCAACAGATTAATTGACAATGAAAAAAATCATCAGTTGCAGCCCTAGTACACACCCAAAAACATCAATTATGATTTAAAAGCAATGTTCATGCAAATGAATGTACCAACATGGACCCAAAGAGAAACAAAGCTCATCATGTATATCCAATGTTTTCATTTTTATTTAGATATGAGAATAAAAAAAGCATTGCATTTACCGGTCCTGATTTCACTGATCTGGTTGTCTGTGTGCAGCGACGGGACACCTGGTGGCCAGATGGTGGCGGAGCAGTTTCACATGGACTGGGCCACGGTGCTGGTGAGCAGCTTCGGTGCCATCGTGGTGCGCTGCGACGGACGAGGCAGCGGCTTCCAGGGCACCAACCTGCTGCACCGGATCCAGAAGAAACTGGGGGTGTACGAGGAACAGGATCAGAAGGAAGCACTCAAGTATGTGATGTTTTCACCTTGTCTTATTAAAGATTTAACAGACATTCAGTAAACATGCAATAAATAGCTACTTGGGGGCCAGCGTTCACTGTCAAAATTAAACAAAACATCTATTATAGAAGGTGCGTTCAAACACCACTGGCATGCTCTATCTCACCACAAAATGGGCTTTCCAATCGATGTCCTGGGGGCTTTATTGCTTGATATTTTCAGCATTTAGAAACAGTCAAAGTGCGAAATCAGTTATACCATTTCCTATGGCATATGAAACAGTATCAGTATTTGCATAAAGCCACGTTGGCCCACTTGGAAATCAATTAAAATCTGTTTAAAATAAGTGGTTTAGGGCGCCTGGTTAGTTCACCTGGTAGAGTGGGCGCCCATATATAGAGGTTTACTCCTTGACGCTGCGGGTTCGACTCTAAATCTAAGCTGTCCTATACAAATAAAGACCTAAAATGCCCAAAAAAAATCTTTAAAAAAAGTGGTGTAAACCTTTAAATTGCTATTCAACAAGTTGTTATAGTAGTAGTACTAGTATAATTTAAAGTTTCTTGTAAACACAGCTGCTAAAAACATCTTGTATCAGTTAGCCACGGTTGCTATAGTGAGAGAGTGTATATAAAAGTTGAAATAGAAATGTTCTTCCTAACTAGAACCAATGTTTATCTTTTGCAGTTTTATTTTGAAAGAGCCCTACGTTGACAAAACCAGAGTTGGAGCTTTTGGAAAGGTAAGAATAGTCTCCCTGTATACAGCCATGCATCATATTCTATAAAATCACCATGTTTGTTGCGTTGCTGTCCTAGTAGAAACCAAATATCTCTAAAAAGTCAACTTTCAATGGTTTCAGAAAAACAGCCCTGTTTTGAGTTTTGTGACAATGCATTTTCCAGCTGATTCAAGAAGCTTTTTAAAGAGTTTATTTAGCTTAAGAAGAAGGTGAAATGTCCAGTGGAATAAAAGTATAACGTTGCATGAAATGAAAGGGCAAATACCTTACATCTGTACTTAAGCACAGTAGTTGAGTAAGTGCACTTAGTTACATACGGGCCACTGGTGATAACATGCCTGTTTGCCTCAGGTGTATGGCGGCTATGTGACCAGCCTGTTGGTCAGTGGCGAGGAATCCCCTGTAAAGTGTGGCGCTGTCCTCTCACCCATCACAGACTTTGAATTATACGGTAAGCTGTCTGTTTTATTTGTATACAGGTCTGTGTATGTATATATATGTGTGTGTGTGTGTATATATATATATATATATATATATATATATATATATATATATATATATATATATATATATATAGTCTATGCTGTATGTAGCAACAAATGCAGTATCTCTGCTCAATCATTTAGACCCATGCAGTGCTATCAAAAAAAAAGGAAAAAGAGATTGCAAATGTAGCACCTTTACCCATGCAGCAGAGTTATTTTTGTGACTGTGTTATACAAGTATGTGCTCTGTGTGTTAGGAAAAAAAAGAGCTTGTTCACTTTATCAGTGTGACGCTGCAGATGCACCTAGACATAACAGTGCCAGATAAAGTTAACAACACCAGCCTCACCTCAGCTACCAAAGGAATTAAACGTGTGAGATGTAGAATTGTGTGTATGCTGGAAAACGAGAGACTGTGCTCTTGTAGCTGCACCGAGTCAGGAAACTGCAAATTAAAGACGAGCTGGGCGTCCCGGTGTGACTGATTTCCCATCAATTTGATTTCTCTCGCTTTTTGCCTGAGGGGGTAAGAGACATGCCATGACACTATATTAGTTTGGAATTGCAAATGACGACGGTCCACGGCCGCTCCAAGACTAAAGAATATGTATATTTGTGAATATATTTGAAAATCGAGAAGAAAAACCTGAAAAAGTGTACTTTTTGCCTCAATATAACTCAGAAATTACTCATCAATCTGATTATTAATATGAAGTTTTGATTAGATTTTGATGTCAAAGCAAAGCATTAATTGAAACCACTTTTCCCCTGTAGCTTCTGCATTTTCAGAGCGATATCTTGGGCTGCCGAAACCTGATCCAAGGGCGTACACAGTAAGATTTAATTGCAATTATTAAGCGTTCAAATTCCAGTTGTGATACTTATTGTAGTATCTCATTTGATCTAATTTGTTACTGTGTGTCTCATTACTCCTCAGATGGCTAATTTAGCACACAGAGCATCTCAGTTCATGGATAAGAAGTTTCTTATTATTCATCCAACAGCTGATGGTAGGACAAGGATGTTGTGTGTACATCTATTTATTAATACATCTTACATGAAGCAAAAAGATCTCTGACATTTTGGCATATATATTGTTATGTTTTCCCAGAAAAGGTCCATTTCCAACATACAGCAAAATTCATTGCTCAGCTCATCAATGAAAAGGCCAACTATACCTTACAGGTATGTGGTTTTACTTTCTCCCCTTTGTAATTACAACCGCTGCTGATCCAGTTTCCCTGCCTGGTTCAGTTATTCTCCAACCTCTGGGAGGTTTGTGATCCCAGTGGGATGCCACAGCAGGCAGAGGATTAGCCCTCACAATGCCTTCATTCCACATAATGAGATTATGAGACCTTCTTGGGCATCCTGTATTAACACCAGGACTAATCCAATTAGGATACAATGTACTGCAGCTGAGTGTTCATCAGAGCTTATTACTGACCGATAGACGGGTTACTGTGCGTGCATGCATTAACCTGGTTTCTCATAGCTCTAATTGGCTTTAGGTCAACCCATGTCATCTTGATAACTCAGTTAGAATATCCCTGTTTTGCTTATACTCCACAAATTTATTATGAGTCTGATGTTGGGCTAATTCATTAGTCAATTCAAGAAAGTTAATGATAAAAAGCTTTTTACTTTCTCTTTTTGGTTTTGAACAAAAACCTTGCAATAGTATTTTCAAACATTGAATAACTTTAAAGGATGAGTAAACTGAAAATCAAAGGATTAATAATTATTACAATTGTAATAAAATTGCAATCCATGACTAATTTTAAGATGTATTCAGAGATTAAATGGGTTATTGACAGTGATGGAAAATAATCATCACAATCATCAACAGTACAATGCTGCTTAAACACATGACTAAAGGGTATATGAAGGAATCCCTAAACATATATAGAATAACTTTTTAAAGAAAATTTTCCATTTTCAACAACTGTCAATCTATGATGTTTTGATGACTTTTTTCAACGTACTATAATATGATGTTTTGATGGCTTTTTATGATCAACTACACTATGTTGTTTTTATGACTTTTAATGACATGCTGTACTATAACTCTTTTTTCGACAAACTATACTGTGACTTTTTTCAACATGACTTTTGTTCGACATACTATACTATACTATGACTTTTTTTCAATATACTAACTATACTATGACTTTTTTCAACATACTATACAATGATTTTTTATGACTTTTCGACATACTATACTATGAATTTTTATGACTTTTTTTGACATACTATACTATGACTTTTCATTCCTTTTTTGACATACTATACTATGACTTTTTATGAGTGTTTTCGACATACTATACTATGACGTTTTACGACATACTATACTATACTTTTTAAGACTCTTATTTTGACATACTATACTATGACTTTTTTTCGACATACTATACTATGACTTTTTCTGACTTTTTTCGCCATACTATACTATGACTTTTTATGACTTTTTCGACACACTATACTATGACTTTTTTTCGACATACTATACTATTACTCTTTTTTCAACATACTATACTATGACTTTTTTTGACATACTATACTATTACTCTTTTTTTGACATACTATACTATGACGTTTTATGACATACTATACTATGACTTTTTATGACTTTTTTTTACATTCTATGTTATTACTCTTTTTTCGCCATACTATACTATGACTTTTTACGACATACTATACTATGACTTTTTACGACTTTTTTTTCGACATACTATACTATGACTTTTTCCGTCATTTTTCGACATACTATATTATGACTTTTTTCGACATACTATACTATGACTTTTTATGACTTTTATCGACATACTATACTATGACTTTTTCCGTCATATTTCGACATACTATACTATGACTTTTTTCAACATACTATACTATGACTTTTTATGACTTTTATCGACATACTATACTATGACTTTTTCCGTCATATTTTGACATACTATATTATGACTTTTTTCAACATACTATACTATGACTTTTTATGACTTTTATCGACATACTATACTATGACTTTTCATTCCTTTTTTGACATACTATACTATGACTTTTTACGACATACTATACTATGACTTTTTTTTCGTAATTTTTCAACATACTATACTATGACTTTTTTTGACATGCTATACTATGATTTTTTTTGACATACTATACTATGTTGTTTTACGACATACTATACTATGACTTTTTATGACTTTTTTTGACATACTTTACTATGACTTTTTTCGACATACTATACTGTGACTTTTTAGCAATTTTATGACATACTATACTATGACTTTTTTTGACATGCTTTTTTTTCCGACATGCTATACTATGACTTTTTGTATTTTTTTAACATACTATACTATGACTTTTTTTGACATACTATACTATGACTTTTTTGACATACTAGAATGTGACTTTTTTCGACATACTATACTATGACTTTTTTTGACATACGAATTGTATGTCAAAAAAAGTCATAGTATCGTATGATACGATACTATGACTTTTTTGACATACTATACTATGACTTTTTTGACATACTATACTATGACTCTTTTTTTTGACATAGTATACTATGACTTTTTTCAACATACTATACTATGACTTTTTGTAATATTTTGACATACTATACTATGACTTTTTTCGACATACTATACTATGACTTTTTTCGACATGCTATACTGTGACTTTTGTTGCAATTTTATGACATACTATACTATGAATTTTTTTGACATGCCTTTTTTTCCAACATGCTATACTATGACTTTTTTTGTATTTTTTTGACATACTATACTATGACTTTTTCCGACATACTATACTATGACTCTTTTTTTTGACATACTATACTATGACTTTTTTCAACATACTATACTATGACTTTTTTGTAATTTTTTGAAATACTATACTATGACTTTTTTGTAATTTTTTGACATACTATACTATGACTTTTTTGACTTTTTTGACATACTATACTATGACTTTTGTCAACATACTATACTATGACTTTTTTCAACATACTATACTGTGTTTTTTTTCGACATGTTACTTTTTTTCGACATACTATACTATGACCTTTTTTTCGACATACTATACTATGACTTTTTCTGACTTTTTTCGCCATACTATACTATGACTTTTTTCAACATACTATACTATGACTTTTTATAACTTTTTTCGACATACTATACTATGACTTTTTATGACTTTTTCGACACACTATACTATGACTTTTTTCAACATACTATACTATGACTTTTTTCAACATACTATACTATGACTTTTTTCGACATACTATACTATTACTCTTTTTTTGACATACTATACTATGACGTTTTATGACATACTATACTATGACTTTTTTTTACATTCTATATTATTACTCTTTTTTCGCCATACTATACTATGA
Source organism: Gymnocephalus cernua (assembly GCA_023631565.1). NCBI lineage: Eukaryota > Metazoa > Chordata > Actinopteri > Perciformes > Percidae > Gymnocephalus > Gymnocephalus cernua. The sequence goes on from CM042446.1 coordinate 25,787,620, forward strand.
CTTTTTACGACATACTATACTATGACTTTTTACGACTTTTTTTTCGACATACTATACTATGACTTTTTCCGTCATTTTTCGACATACTACATTATGACTTTTTTCAACATACTATACTATGACTTTTCATAACTTTTTTTGACATACTATACTATGGCTTTTTATGACTTTTCCCAACATACTATACTATGACTTTTTACGACATGGTATACTATGATTTTTTTTTGACATACTATACTATGGCTTTTTTCGACATACTATACTATGATTTTTTTTGACATGCTATACTATGATTTTTTTTTACATGCTATACTATGATTTTTTTTGACATACTATACTATGTTGTTTTAAGACATACTATACTATGACCTTTTATGACTCTTTTTTCGACATACTATACTATGACTTTTTTCGACATACTATACTATGACTCTTTTTTTGACATAATATACTATGACGTTTTATGACATACTATACTATGACTTTTTATGACTTTTTTTACATTCTGTTATTACTCTTTTTTCGCCATACTATACTATGACTTTTTTCGACATACTATACTATGACTTTTTTGTAATTTTTTGACATACTATACTATGACTTTTTTGTAATTTTTTGACATACTATACTATGTTGTTTTAAGACATACTATACTATGACCTTTTATGACTCTTTTTTCGACATACTATACTATGACTTTTTTCGACATACTATACTATTACTCTTTTTTTGACATAATATACTATGACGTTTTATGACATACTATACTATGACTTTTTATGACTTTTTTTACATTCTGTTATTACTCTTTTTTCGCCATACTATACTATGACTTTTTTCGACATACTATACTATGACTTTTTTGTAATTTTTTGACATACTATACTATGACTTTTTTGTAATTTTTTGACATACTATACTATGACTTTTTTGATTTTTTTCGACATACTATACTATGACTTTTTTCGACATACTATACTATGACTCTTTTTTTCGACATACTATACTACGACTTTTTTCAACCTACTATACTATGACTTTTTTGTAATTTTTTGACATACTATACTATGTCTTTTTTGACTTTTTTCGACATACTATACTATGACTTTTGTCAACATACTATACTATGACTTTTTTCAACATACTATACTGTGTTTTTTTTCGACATGTTACTTTTTTTCGACATACTATACTATGACCTTTTTTTCGACATACATTACTATGACTTTTTCTGACTTTTTTCGCCATACTATACTATGACTTTTTATGACTTTTATCAACATACTATACTATGACTTTTCATAACTTTTTTTGACATACTATACTATGGCTTTTTATGACTTTTCCCAACATACTATACTATGACTTTTTACGACATACTATACTATGACTTTTTTTTCGTAATTTTTCGACATACTATACTATGACTTTTTTTGACATGCTATACTATGATTTTTTTTGACATACTGTACTATGTCATTTTACGACATACTATACTATGACTTTTTATGACTCTTTTTTTGACATACTATACTATGTCTTTTTATGACTTTTTTCGACATTTTTTTGACATGCCTTTTTTCGGCATACTATACTATGACTTTTTTCGACATGCCATACTGTGACTTTTTTTGCAATTTTATGGCATACTATACTATGACTTTTTTGACATGCCTTTTTTTCCAAAATGCTATATACTATGACTTTTTTTGTATTTTTTTAACATACTATACTATGACCTTTTTTTCGACATACTATACTATGACTTTTTCTGACTTTTTTCGCCATACTATACTATGACTTTTTTCAACATACTATACTATGACTTTTTATAACTTTTTTCGACATACTATACTATGACGGAAAATAATCATCACAATCATCAACAGTACAATGCTGCTTAAACACATGACTAAAGGGTATATGAAGGAATCCCTAAACATATATAGAATAACTTTTTAAAGAAAATTTTCCATTTTCAACAACTGTCAATCTATGATGTTTTGATGACTTTTTTCAACGTACTATAATATGATGTTTTGATGGCTTTTTATGATCAACTACACTATGTTGTTTTTATGACTTTTAATGACATGCTGTACTATAACTCTTTTTTCGACAAACTATACTGTGACTTTTTTCAACATGACTTTTGTTCGACATACTATACTATACTATGACTTTTTTTCAATATACTAACTATACTATGACTTTTTTCAACATACTATACAATGATTTTTTATGACTTTTCGACATACTATACTATGAATTTTTATGACTTTTTTTGACATACTATACTATGACTTTTCATTCCTTTTTTGACATACTATACTATGACTTTTTATGAGTGTTTTCGACATACTATACTATGACGTTTTACGACATACTATACTATACTTTTTAAGACTCTTATTTCGACATACTATACTATGACTTTTTTTCGACATACTATACTATGACTTTTTCTGATTTTTTTCGCCATACTATACTATGACTTTTTATGACTTTTTCGACACACTATACTATGACTTTTTTTCGACATACTATACTATTACTCTTTTTTCAACATACTATACTATGACTTTTTTTGACATACTATACTATTACTCTTTTTTTGACATACTATACTATGACATTTTATGACATACTATACTATGACTTTTTATGACTTTTTTTTACATTCTATGTTATTACTCTTTTTTCGCCATACTATACTATGACTTTTTACGACATACTATACTATGACTTTTTACGACTTTTTTTTCGACATACTATACTATGACTTTTTCCGTCATTTTTCGACATACTATATTATGACTTTTTTCGACATACTATACTATGACTTTTTATGACTTTTATCGACATACTATACTATGACTTTTTCCGTCATATTTCGACATACTATACTATGACTTTTTTCAACATACTATACTATGACTTTTTATGACTTTTATCGACATACTATACTATGACTTTTTCCGTCATATTTCGACATACTATATTATGACTTTTTTCAACATACTATACTATGACTTTTTATGACTTTTATCGACATACTATACTATGACTTTTCATTCCTTTTTCGACATACTATACTATGACTTTCCGTCATATTTCGACATACTATATTATGACTTTTTTCAACATACTATACTATGACTTTTTATGACTTTTATCGACATACTATACTATGACTTTTCATTCCTTTTTTGCAGACATGGGGGACTCGAGTCACATGACTTGACTCGAGTTAGACTCGAGTCGCAAATTTTAGGACTTGAGACTTGCTTGATAAACATTCATAAAAGACTCGACTTGACTTTGACTTGACATTCATGACTTGAGACTTGACTTAGACTTGAGTCAAATGACTTGAAATGACTTGATTTTCTGTTTAATAAATATATATTTTCCCCCTCTGATATTGAGGAGGAGTTAACGTTACGATTTTAGTGCTGTTGCATGCGCGGCGCCCGTTGTTATGGTGACGCGCCACACGGCGGCAGACCTGCAGTAAACGAGACTGGCTACGGCTGTTACTTAACGTCATGGATTCCTCTGCACCGAAAATAATAAAGTTTGGCTATAAGGATTACACGTCTGACCAGGCAAAGAAGAAACGAACGGCAGTTTACAAGGTCTGCTGTACAAAAAAATCCGACGTCAACCACCACCACGGCGAATTTAATCAGACACTTCAAATCGGGAAAGATTCAGGTTCCAGTCCCCATATTCAGCTGAACCACTATTGGGACGCTTGTGATGAACAGAAATCCCTTCAGTTTTGGGCCATGAATAAGCACCCCCCCCCTCCCCTCTTTGTTCAAGGTGGCGGTAAGAGCGAAATACAGCTAGGCACACTGTACATACACACAATAAACCTCTCTCTCTCTCTCTCTCTCTCTCTCTCTCTCTCACACACACACATGCAGACACACACGCAGTTGTGCAGATGAAGTATGTGAATGAAGCTAGGCACACATACACATACACACACACACACACACACACACACTGCACTCACACCCACCACATGCACACATTCACTCACCAATATTAATAACTTTTCATTCACTCTCTCTCTCAAACACGCACACATTCACTCACAAATACACTGACAAATATTAACATATAGCCTACTATTCAATCTCTCCAAATTATGCAAAGGTGGTGGGATTCAGCTACTCTTAAAGAATATGTTTTTTTTAGGTTAAATGTGTTTCTGTCCCATAAAAGTGAGGCATGTTTGAAGAATATTATTTGACTTAGAAACCATTATAGCCTACTTGAATTGTTTGAATGAATTTCATGATTTGATGTCATGTTTGAGGCATATTGATATTTTTGTTGGCCTAATATCAGTTTTAGGCTGTGCTTTTTTAAATCTGTATACATTTAAACTGTTCAGATATATGTGGCTTGGACGCAATGTCTTTTGAATATTGAGTAGGAAAAAATGCAAATAAAACTCCAGCAGTTATAACCACTGTCTTTAGCTTGTTTAAAAATACAAACTTTTGTATGACTTGACTTGACTTGCTTGACCAAAGCTATGACTTGACTTGACTTGCTTGATTGTCACACAAAATGACTTGGACTTGCTTGAGACTTGAAGGTTAAGACTTGAGACTTGCTTGTGACTTGCCCATGTGTGACTTACTCCCATCTCTGCTTTTTTGACATACTATACTATGACTTTTTACGACATACTATACTATGACTTTTTTTTCGTAATTTTTCAACATACTATACTATGACTTTTTTTGACATGCTATACTATGATTTTTTTTGACATACTATACTATGTTGTTTTACGACATACTATACTATGACTTTTTATGACTTTTTTTGACATACTTTACTATGACTTTTTTCGACATACTATACTGTGACTTTTTAGCAATTTTATGACATACTATACTATGACTTTTTTTGACATGCTTTTTTTTCCGACATGCTATACTATGACTTTTTGTATTTTTTTAACATACTATACTATGACTTTTTTCGACATACTATACTATGACTTTTTTGACATACTAGAATGTGACTTTTTTCGACATACTATACTATGACTTTTTTTGACATACGAATTGTATGTCAAAAAAAGTCATAGTATCGTATGATACGATACTATGACTTTTTTGACATACTATACTATGACTTTTTTGACATACTATACTATGACTCTTTTTTTTGACATAGTATACTATGACTTTTTTCAACATACTATACTATGACTTTTTGTAATATTTTGACATACTATACTATGACTTTTTTCGACATACTATACTATGACTTTTTTCGACATGCTATACTGTGACTTTTGTTGCAATTTTATGACATACTATACTATGAATTTTTTTGACATGCCTTTTTTTCCAACATGCTATACTATGACTTTTTTTGTATTTTTTTGACATACTATACTATGACTTTTTCCGACATACTATACTATGACTCTTTTTTTTGACATACTATACTATGACTTTTTTCAACATACTATACTATGACTTTTTTGTAATTTTTTGAAATACTATACTATGACTTTTTTGTAATTTTTTGACATACTATACTATGACTTTTTTGACTTTTTTGACATACTATACTATGACTTTTGTCAACATACTATACTATGACTTTTTTCAACATACTATACTGTGTTTTTTTTCGACATGTTACTTTTTTTCGACATACTATACTATGACCTTTTTTTCGACATACTATACTATGACTTTTTCTGACTTTTTTCGCCATACTATACTATGACTTTTTTCAACATACTATACTATGACTTTTTATAACTTTTTTCGACATACTATACTATGACTTTTTATGACTTTTTCGACACACTATACTATGACTTTTTTCAACATACTATACTATGACTTTTTTCAACATACTATACTATGACTTTTTTCGACATACTATACTATTACTCTTTTTTTGACATACTATACTATGACGTTTTATGACATACTATACTATGACTTTTTTTTACATTCTATATTATTACTCTTTTTTCGCCATACTATACTATGACTTTTTACGACATACTATACTATGACTTTTTACGACTTTTTTTTCGACATACTATACTATGACTTTTTCCGTCATTTTTCGACATACTACATTATGACTTTTTTCAACATACTATACTATGACTTTTTATGACTTTTATCGACATACTATACTATGACTTTTCATAACTTTTTTTGACATACTATACTATGGCTTTTTATGACTTTTCCCAACATACTATACTATGACTTTTTACGACATACTATACTATGACTTTTTTTTCGTAATTTTTCGACATACTATACTATGACTTTTTTTGACATGCTATACTATGATTTTTTTTTGACATACTATACTATGGCTTTTTTCGACATACTATACTATGATTTTTTTTGACATGCTATACTATGATTTTTTTTTACATGCTATACTATGATTTTTTTTGACATACTATACTATGTTGTTTTAAGACATACTATACTATGACCTTTTATGACTCTTTTTTCGACATACTATACTATGACTTTTTTCGACATACTATACTATGACTTTTTTGTAATTTTTTGACATACTATACTATGACTTTTTTGTAATTTTTTGACATACTATACTATGACTTTTTTGATTTTTTTCGACATACTATACTATGACTTTTTTCGACATACTATACTATGACTCTTTTTTTCGACATACTATACTACGACTTTTTTCAACCTACTATACTATGACTTTTTTGTAATTTTTTGACATACTATACTATGTCTTTTTGGACTTTTTTCGACATACTATACTATGACTTTTGTCAACATACTATACTATGACTTTTTTCAACATACTATACTGTGTTTTTTTTCGACATGTTACTTTTTTTCGACATACTATACTATGACCTTTTTTTCGACATACATTACTATGACTTTTTCTGACTTTTTTCGCCATACTATACTATGACTTTTTTCAACATACTATACTATGACTTTTTATAACTTTTTTCGACATACTATACTATGACTTTTTTCAACATACTATACTATGACTTTTTTCAACATACTATACTATGACTTTTTTCAACATACTATACTATTACTCTTTTTACGACTTTTTTTTCGACATACTATAATATAACTTTTTCCGTCATTTTTCGACATACTATATTATGACTTTTTTCAACATACTATACTATGACTTTTTATGACTTTTATCAACATACTATACTATGACTTTTCATAACTTTTTTTGACATACTATACTATGGCTTTTTATGACTTTTTACGACATACTATACTATGACTTTTTACGACATACTATACTATGACTTTTTTTTCGTAATTTTTCGACATACTATACTATGACTTTTTTTGACATGCTATACTATGATTTTTTTTGACATACTGTACTATGTCATTTTACGACATACTATACTATGACTTTTTATGACTCTTTTTTTGACATACTATACTATGTCTTTTTATGACTTTTTTCGACATTTTTTTGACATGCCTTTTTTCGGCATACTATACTATGACTTTTTTCGACATGCTATACTGTGACTTTTTTTGCAATTTTATGGCATACTATACTATGACTTTTTTGACATGCCTTTTTTTCCAAAATGCTATATACTATGACTTTTTTTGTATTTTTTTAACATACTATACTATGACTTTTTTTCGACATACTATACTATGACTTTTTTGACATACTATAACTTTTTTTGACATACTATACTATGGCTTTTTTCGACATACTATACTATGATTTTTTTTGACATGCTATACTATGATTTTTTTTGACATACTATACTATGTTGTTTTACGACATACTATACTATGACTTTTTATGACTTTTTTTGACATACTATACTATGGCTTTTTTCGACATACTATACTATGACTTTTTTCGACATGCTATACTGTGACGTTTTTGCAATTTTATGGCATACCTTACTATGACTTTTTTTGACATGCCTTTTTTTCCAACATGCTATACTATGACTTTTTTTGTATTTTTTTATATACTATACTATGACTTTTTTCGACATACTATGACTTTTTTCGACATACTATACTATGACTCTTTTTTTCGACATACTATACTATGACTTTTTTTAACATACTATACTATGACGTTTTATGACATACTATACGATGACTTTTTATGACTTTTTTCGACATACTATACTATGACTTTTTATGACTTTTTCGACACACTATACTATGACTTTTTTCAACATACTATGACTTTTTTCAACATACTATACTATGACTTTTTTCGACATACTATACTATTACTCTTTTTTTGACATAATATACTATGACGTTTTATGACATACTATACTATGACTTTTTATGACTTTTTTTACATTCTGTTATTACTCTTTTTTCGCCATACTATACTATGACTTTTTTCGACATACTATACTATGACTTTTTTGTAATTTTTTGACATACTATACTATGACTTTTTTGTAATTTTTTGACATACTATACTATGACTTTTTTGATTTTTTTCGACATACTATACTATGACTTTTTTCGACATACTATACTATGACTCTTTTTTTCGACATACTATACTACGACTTTTTTCAACCTACTATACTATGACTTTTTTGTAATTTTTTGACATACTATACTATGTCTTTTTTGACTTTTTTCGACATACTATACTATGACTTTTGTCAACATACTATACTATGACTTTTTTCAACATACTATACTGTGTTTTTTTTCGACATGTTACTTTTTTTCGACATACTATACTATGACCTTTTTTTCGACATACATTACTATGACTTTTTCTGACTTTTTTCGCCATACTATACTATGACTTTTTATGACTTTTATCAACATACTATACTATGACTTTTCATAACTTTTTTTGACATACTATACTATGGCTTTTTATGACTTTTCCCAACATACTATACTATGACTTTTTACGACATACTATACTATGACTTTTTTTTCGTAATTTTTCGACATACTATACTATGACTTTTTTTGACATGCTATACTATGATTTTTTTTGACATACTGTACTATGTCATTTTACGACATACTATACTATGACTTTTTATGACTCTTTTTTTGACATACTATACTATGTCTTTTTATGACTTTTTTCGACATTTTTTTGACATGCCTTTTTTCGGCATACTATACTATGACTTTTTTCGACATGCCATACTGTGACTTTTTTTGCAATTTTATGGCATACTATACTATGACTTTTTTGACATGCCTTTTTTTCCAAAATGCTATATACTATGACTTTTTTTGTATTTTTTTAACATACTATACTATGACCTTTTTTTCGACATACTATACTATGACTTTTTCTGACTTTTTTCGCCATACTATACTATGACTTTTTTCAACATACTATACTATGACTTTTTATAACTTTTTTCGACATACTATACTATGACGGAAAATAATCATCACAATCATCAACAGTACAATGCTGCTTAAACACATGACTAAAGGGTATATGAAGGAATCCCTAAACATATATAGAATAACTTTTTAAAGAAAATTTTCCATTTTCAACAACTGTCAATCTATGATGTTTTGATGACTTTTTTCAACGTACTATAATATGATGTTTTGATGGCTTTTTATGATCAACTACACTATGTTGTTTTTATGACTTTTAATGACATGCTGTACTATAACTCTTTTTTCGACAAACTATACTGTGACTTTTTTCAACATGACTTTTGTTCGACATACTATACTATACTATGACTTTTTTTCAATATACTAACTATACTATGACTTTTTTCAACATACTATACAATGATTTTTTATGACTTTTCGACATACTATACTATGAATTTTTATGACTTTTTTTGACATACTATACTATGACTTTTCATTCCTTTTTTGACATACTATACTATGACTTTTTATGAGTGTTTTCGACATACTATACTATGACGTTTTACGACATACTATACTATACTTTTTAAGACTCTTATTTCGACATACTATACTATGACTTTTTTTCGACATACTATACTATGACTTTTTCTGATTTTTTTCGCCATACTATACTATGACTTTTTATGACTTTTTCGACACACTATACTATGACTTTTTTTCGACATACTATACTATTACTCTTTTTTCAACATACTATACTATGACTTTTTTTGACATACTATACTATTACTCTTTTTTTGACATACTATACTATGACATTTTATGACATACTATACTATGACTTTTTATGACTTTTTTTTACATTCTATGTTATTACTCTTTTTTCGCCATACTATACTATGACTTTTTACGACATACTATACTATGACTTTTTACGACTTTTTTTTCGACATACTATACTATGACTTTTTCCGTCATTTTTCGACATATATATTATGACTTTTTTCGACATACTATACTATGACTTTTTATGACTTTTATCGACATACTATACTATGACTTTTTCCGTCATATTTCGACATACTATACTATGACTTTTTTCAACATACTATACTATGACTTTTTATGACTTTTATCGACATACTATACTATGACTTTTTCCGTCATATTTCGACATACTATATTATGACTTTTTTCAACATACTATACTATGACTTTTTATGACTTTTATCGACATACTATACTATGACTTTTCATTCCTTTTTCGACATACTATACTATGACTTTCCGTCATATTTCGACATACTATATTATGACTTTTTTCAACATACTATACTATGACTTTTTATGACTTTTATCGACATACTATACTATGACTTTTCATTCCTTTTTTGACATACTATACTATGACTTTTTACGACATACTATACTATGACTTTTTTTTCGTAATTTTTCAACATACTATACTATGACTTTTTTTGACATGCTATACTATGATTTTTTTTGACATACTATACTATGTTGTTTTACGACATACTATACTATGACTTTTTATGACTTTTTTTGACATACTTTACTATGACTTTTTTCGACATACTATACTGTGACTTTTTAGCAATTTTATGACATACTATACTATGACTTTTTTTGACATGCTTTTTTTTCCGACATGCTATACTATGACTTTTTGTATTTTTTTAACATACTATACTATGACTTTTTTCGACATACTATACTATGACTTTTTTGACATACTAGAATGTGACTTTTTTCGACATACTATACTATGACTTTTTTTGACATACGAATTGTATGTCAAAAAAAGTCATAGTATCGTATGATACGATACTATGACTTTTTTGACATACTATACTATGACTTTTTTGACATACTATACTATGACTCTTTTTTTTGACATAGTATACTATGACTTTTTTCAACATACTATACTATGACTTTTTGTAATATTTTGACATACTATACTATGACTTTTTTCGACATACTATACTATGACTTTTTTCGACATGCTATACTGTGACTTTTGTTGCAATTTTATGACATACTATACTATGAATTTTTTTGACATGCCTTTTTTTCCAACATGCTATACTATGACTTTTTTTGTATTTTTTTGACATACTATACTATGACTTTTTCCGACATACTATACTATGACTCTTTTTTTTGACATACTATACTATGACTTTTTTCAACATACTATACTATGACTTTTTTGTAATTTTTTGAAATACTATACTATGACTTTTTTGTAATTTTTTGACATACTATACTATGACTTTTTTGACTTTTTTGACATACTATACTATGACTTTTGTCAACATACTATACTATGACTTTTTTCAACATACTATACTGTGTTTTTTTTCGACATGTTACTTTTTTTCGACATACTATACTATGACCTTTTTTTCGACATACTATACTATCACTTTTTCTGACTTTTTTCGCCATACTATACTATGACTTTTTTCAACATACTATACTATGACTTTTTATAACTTTTTTCGACATACTATACTATGACTTTTTATGACTTTTTCGACACACTATACTATGACTTTTTTCAACATACTATACTATGACTTTTTTCAACATACTATACTATGACTTTTTTCGACATACTATACTATTACTCTTTTTTTGACATACTATACTATGACGTTTTATGACATACTATACTATGACTTTTTTTTACATTCTATATTATTACTCTTTTTTCGCCATACTATACTATGACTTTTTACGACATACTATACTATGACTTTTTACGACTTTTTTTTCGACATACTATACTATGACTTTTTCCGTCATTTTTCGACATACTACATTATGACTTTTTTCAACATACTATACTATGACTTTTTATGACTTTTATCGACATACTATACTATGACTTTTCATAACTTTTTTTGACATACTATACTATGGCTTTTTATGACTTTTCCCAACATACTATACTATGACTTTTTACGACATACTATACTATGACTTTTTTTTCGTAATTTTTCGACATACTATACTATGACTTTTTTTGACATGCTATACTATGATTCTTTTTTGACATACTATACTATGGCTTTTTTCGACATACTATACTATGATTTTTTTTGACATGCTATACTATGATTTTTTTTTACATGCTATACTATGATTTTTTTTGACATACTATACTATGTTGTTTTAAGACATACTATACTATGACCTTTTATGACTCTTTTTTCGACATACTATACTATGACTTTTTTCGACATACTATACTATGACTTTTTTGTAATTTTTTGACATACTATACTATGACTTTTTTGATTTTTTTCGACATACTATACTATGACTTTTTTCGACATACTATACTATGACTTTTTTGTAATTTTTTGACATACTATACTATGACTTTTTTGATTTTTTTCGACATACTATACTACGACTTTTTTCAACCTACTATACTATGACTTTTTTGTAATTTTTTGACATACTATACTATGTCTTTTTTGACTTTTTTCGACATACTATACTATGACTTTTGTCAACATACTATACTATGACTTTTTTCAACATACTATACTGTGTTTTTTTTCGACATGTTACTTTTTTTCGACATACTATACTATGACCTTTTTTTCGACATACATTACTATGACTTTTTCTGACTTTTTTCGCCATACTATACTATGACTTTTTTCAACATACTATACTATGACTTTTTATAACTTTTTTCGACATACTATACTATGACTTTTTATGACTTTTTCGACACACTATACTATGACTTTTTTCAACATACTATACTATGACTTTTTTCAACATACTATACTATGACTTTTTTCAACATACTATACTATTACTCTTTTTACGACTTTTTTTTCGACATACTATAATATAACTTTTTCCGTCATTTTTCGACATACTATATTATGACTTTTTTCAACATACTATACTATGACTTTTTATGACTTTTATCAACATACTATACTATGACTTTTCATAACTTTTTTTGACATACTATACTATGGCTTTTTATGACTTTTCCCAACATACTATACTATGACTTTTTACGACATACTATACTATGACTTTTTACGACATACTATACTATGACTTTTTTTTCGTAATTTTTCGACATACTATACTATGACTTTTTTTGACATGCTATACTATGATTTTTTTTGACATACTGTACTATGTCATTTTACGACATACTATACTATGACTTTTTATGACTCTTTTTTTGACATACTATACTATGTCTTTTTATGACTTTTTTCGACATTTTTTTGACATGCCTTTTTTTGGCATACTATACTATGACTTTTTTCGACATGCTATACTGTGACTTTTTTTGCAATTTTATGGCATACTATACTATGACTTTTTTGACATGCCTTTTTTTCCAAAATGCTATATACTATGACTTTTTTTGTATTTTTTTAACATACTATACTATGACTTTTTTTCGACATACTATACTATGACTTTTTTGACATACTATAACTTTTTTTGACATACTATACTATGGCTTTTTTCGACATACTATACTATGATTTTTTTTGACATGCTATACTATGATTTTTTTTGACATACTATACTATGTTGTTTTACGACATACTATACTATGACTTTTTATGACTTTTTTTGACATACTATACTATGGCTTTTTTCGACATACTATACTATGACTTTTTTCGACATGCTATACTGTGACGTTTTTGCAATTTTATGGCATACCTTACTATGACTTTTTTTGACATGCCTTTTTTTCCAACATGCTATACTATGACTTTTTTTGTATTTTTTTATATACTATACTATGACTTTTTTCGACATACTATGACTTTTTTCGACATACTATACTATGACTCTTTTTTTCGACATACTATACTATGACTTTTTTTAACATACTATACTATGACGTTTTATGACATACTATACGATGACTTTTTATGACTTTTTTCGACATACTATACTATGACTTTTTATGACTTTTTCGACACACTATACTATGACTTTTTTCAACATACTATGACTTTTTTCAACATACTATACTATGACTTTTTTCGACATACTATACTATTACTCTTTTTTTGACATAATATACTATGACGTTTTATGACATACTATACTATGACTTTTTATGACTTTTTTTACATTCTGTTATTACTCTTTTTTCGCCATACTATACTATGACTTTTTACGACATACTATACTATGACTTTTTACGACTTTTTTTTCGACATACTATACTATGACTTTTTTCAACATACTATACTATGACTTTTTATGACTTTTATCGACATACTATACTATGACTTTTCATAACTTTTTTCGACATACTATACTATGACTTTTTTTGACATGCTGTACTATGATTTTTTTTGACATACTATACTATGTCTTTTTATGAGTTTTCGACATTGTTTTGACATTTTTTTGACATGCCTTTTTTTCCAACATGCTATACTATGACTTTTTTCGACATACTATACTATGACTTTTTTTGACATGCCTTTTTTTCCAACATGCTATACTATGACTTTTTTTGTATTTTTTTAACATACTATACTATGACTTTTTTCGACATACTATACTATGACTTTTTTCGACATGCTATACTGTGACTTTTTTGCAATTTTATGGCATACCTTACTATGACTTTTTTTGACATGCCTTTTTTTCCAACATGTTATACTATGACTTTTTTTGTATTTTTTTGATATACTATACTATGACTTTTTTCGACATACTATACTATGACTTTTTTCGACATACTATACTATGACTCTTTTTTTCGACATACTATACTATGACTTTTTTTAACATACTATACTATGACGTTTTATGACATACTATACTATGACTTTTTATGACTTTTTTCGACATACTATACTATGACTTTTTATGACTTTTTCGACACACTATACTATGACTTTTTTCAACATACTATGACTTTTTTCAACATACTATACTATGACTTTTTTCGACATACTATACTATTACTCTTTTTTTGACATACTATACTATGACGTTTTATGACATACTATACTATGACTTTTTATGACTTTTTTTACATTCTATGTTATTACTCTTTTTTCGCCATACTATACTATGACTTTTTACGACATACTATACTATGACTTTTTACGACTTTTTTTTCGACATACTATACTATGACTTTTTCCGTCATTTTTCGACATACTATATTATGACTTTTTATGACTTTTATCGACATACTATACTATGACTTTTCATAACTTTTTTTGACATACTATACTATGGCTTTTTATGACTTTTCCCAACATACTATACTATGACTTTTTACGACATACTATACTATGGCTTTTTATGACTTTTCCCAACATACTATACTATGACTTTTTACGACATACTATACTATGACTTTTTTATCGTAATTTTTCGACATACTATACTATGACTTTTTTTGACATGCTATACTATGACTTTTTTTGACATCCTATACTATGATTTTTTTTGACATACTATACTATGTTGTTTTACGACATACTATACTATGACTTTTTATGACTTTTTTTGACATACTTTACTATGGCTTTTTTCGACATACTATACTATGATTTTTTTTGACATGCTATACTATGATTTTTTTTGACATACTATACTATGTTGTTTTACGACATACTATACTATGACTTTTTATGACTTTTTTTGACATGTATTTTACTATGACTTTTTTCGACATACTATACTGTGACTTTTTAGCAATTTTATGACATACTTTACTATGACTTTTTTCGACATACTATACTGTGACTTTTTAGCAATTTTATGACATACTATACTATGACTTTTTTTGACATGCCTTTTTTTCCGACATGCTATACTATGACTTTTTTTCGTAATTTTTCGACATACTATACTATGACTTTTTTTGACATGCTATACTATGATTTTTTTTGACATACTATACTATGTCGTTTTACGACATACTATACTATGACCTTTTATGACTCTTTTTTTGACATACTATACTATGTCTTTTTATGACTTTTTTCGACATTTTTTTGACATGCCTTTTTTCGGCATACTATACTATGACTTTTTTTGACATGCCTTTTTTTCGACATACTACACTATGACTTTTTTGACATACTATACTATGACTTTTTTTGACATACTATACTATGACTTTTTTCGACATGCTATACTGTGACTTTTTTTGCAATTTTATGGCATACTATACTATGACTTTTTTTGACATGCCTTTTTTTCCAACATGCTATACTGTGACTTTTTTTGTATTTTTTTGACATACTATACTATGACTTTTTTCGACATACTATACTATGACTCTTTTTTTCGACATACTATACTATAACTTTTTACGACATACTATACTATGACTATTTACGACTTTCTTTTCGACATACTATACTATGACTTTTTCAGTCATTTTTCCACATACTATATTATGACTTTTTTCAACATACTATACTATGACTTTTTATGACTTTTATCGACATACTATACTATGACTTTTCATAACTTTTTTTGACATACTATACTATGACTTTTTTTTCGTAATTTTTCGACATACTATACTATGACTTTTTTTGACATGCTATACTATTTTTTTTGACATACTATACTATGTCTTTTTATGAGTTTTCGACATTGTTTTGACATTTTTTTGACATGCCTTTTTTTCCAACATGCTATACTATGACTTTTTTTGTATTTTTTTAACATACTATACTATGACTTTTTTCGACATACTATACTATGACTTTTTTTGACATGCCTTTTTTTCCAACATGCTATACTATGACTTTTTTTGTATTTTTTTTAACATACTATACTATGACTTTTTTCGACATACTATACTATGACTTTTTTTGACATACTATACTATGGCTTTTTTCGACATACTATACTATGACTTTTTTCGACATACTATACTATGACTCTTTTTTTCGACATACTATACTATGACTTTTTTTAACATACTATACTATGACGTTTTATGACATACTATACTATGACTTTTTATGACTTTTTTCGACATACTATACTATGACTTTTTATGACTTTTTCGACACACTATACTATGACTTTTTTCAACATACTATGACTTTTTTCAACATACTATACTATGACTTTTTTCGACATACTATACTATTACTCTTTTTTTGACATACTATACTATGACGTTTTATGACATATACTATGACTTTTTATGACTTTTTTTACATTCTATGTTATTACTCTTTTTTCGCCATACTATACTATGACTTTTTACGACATACTATACTATGACTTTTTACGACTTTTTTTTCGACATACTATACTATGACTTTTTCCGTCATTTTTCGACATACTATATTATGACTTATTTCAACATACTATACTATGACTTTTTATGACTTTTATCGATATACTATACTATGACTTTTCATAACTTTTTTTGACATACTATACTATCGCTTTTTATGACTTTTCCCAACATACTATACTATGACTTTTTACGACATACTATACTATGACTTTTTTTTCGTAATTTTTCGACATACTATACTATGACTTTTTTTGACATGCTATACTATGATTTTTTTTGACATACTATACTATGTTGTTTTACGACATACTATACTATGACTTTTTATGACTTTTTTTGACATACTTTACTATGGCTTTTTTCGACATACTATACTATGATTTTTTTTGACATGCTATACTATGATTTTTTTTGACATACTATACTATGTTGTTTTACGACATACTATACTATGACTTTTTATGACTTTTTTTTACATACTTTACTATGACTTTTTTCGACATACTATACTGTGACTTTTTAGCAATTTTATGACATACTATACTATGACTTTTTTTGACATGCCTTTTTTTCCGACATGCTATACTATGACTTTTTTTTCATAATTTTTCGACATACTATACTATGACTTTTTTGACATGCCTTTTTTTCCAACATGCTATAATATGACTTTTTTTGTATTTTTTTAACATACTATACTATGACTTTTTTCGACATACTATACTATGACTTTTTTTGACATACTATACTATGGCTTTTTTCGACATACTATACTATGACTTTTTTCGACATGCTATACTGTGACTTTTTTGCAATATTATGGCATACCTTACTATGACTTTTTTTGACATGCCTTTTTTTCCAACATGCTATACTATGACTTTTTTTGTATTTTTTTGATATACTATACTATGACTTTTTTCGACACACTATACTATGACTTTTTTCGACATACTATACTATGACTCTTTTTTTCGACATACTATACTATGACTTTTTTTAACATACTATACTATGACGTTTTATGACATACTATACTATGACTTTTTATGACTTTTTTCGACATACTATACTATGACTTTTTATGACTTTTTCGACACACTATACTATGACTTTTTTCAACATACTATGACTTTTTTCAACATACTATACTATGACTTTTTTTGACATACTATACTATTACTCTTTTTTTGACATACTATACTATGACGTTTTATGACATACTATACTATGACTTTTTATGACTTTTTTTACATTCTATGTTATTACTCTTTTTTCGCCATACTATACTATGACTTTTTACGACATACTATACTATGACTTTTTACGACTTTTTTTTCGACATACTATACTATGACTTTTTCCGTCATTTTTCGACATACTATATTATGACTTATTTCAACATACTATACTATGACTTTTTATGACTTTTATCGACATACTATACTATGACTTTTCATAACTTTTTTTGACATACTATACTATGGCTTTTTATGACTTTTCCCAACATACTATACTATGACTTTTTACGACATACTATACTATGACTTTTTTTTCGTAATTTTCTGACATACTATACTATGACTTTTTTTGACATGCTATACTATGATTTTTTTGACATACTATACTATGTTGTTTTACGACATACTATACTATGACTTTTTATGACTTTTTTTGACATACTTTACTATGACTTTTTTCGACATACTATACTGTGACTTTTTAGCAATTTTATGACATACTATACTATGACTTTTTTTGACATGCCTTTTGTTCCGACATGCTATACTATGACTTTTTTTTGTAATTTTTCGACATACTATACTATGATTTTTTTTGACATACTATACTATGACCTTTTATGACTCTTTTTTCGACATACTATACTATGACTTTTTTCGACATACTATACTATGACTTTTTTGTAATTTTTTGACATACTATACTATGACTTTTTTGACTTTTTTTGACATACTATACTATGACTTTTTTCGACATACTATACTATGACTCTTTTTTTCGACATACTATACTATGACTTTTTTCAACCTACTATACTATGACTTTTTTGTAATTTTTTGACATACTATACTATGACTTTTTTGACTTTTTTCGACATACTATACTATGACTTTTGTCAACATACTATACTATGACTTTTTTCAACATACTATACTGTGTTTTTTTTCGACATGTTACTTTTTTTCGACATACTATACTATGACCTTTTTTCGACATACAATACTATGACTTTTTCTGACTTTTTTCGCCATACTATACTATGACTTTTTTCAACATACTATACTATGACTTTTTATAACTTTTTTCGACATACTATACTATGACTTTTTATGACTTTTTCGACACACTATACTATGACTTTTTTCAACATACTATACTATGACTTTTTTCGACATACTATACTATTACTCTTTTTACGACTTTTTTCTCGACATACTATACTATAACTTTTTCCGTCATTTTTCGACATACTATATTATGACTTTTTTCAACATACTATACTACGACTTTTTATGACTTTTATCGACATACTATACTATGACTTTTCATAACTTTTTTTGACATACTATACTATGGCTTTTTATGACTTTTCCCAACATACTATACTATGACTTTTTACGACATACTATACTATGACTTTGTTTTCGTAATCTTTCGACATACTATACTATAACTTTTTTTGACATGCTATACTATGATTTTTTTTGACATACTATACTATGTCGTTTTACGACATACTATACTATGACTTTTTATGACTCTTTTTTTGACATACTATACTATGTCTTTTTATGACTTTTTTCGACATTTGTTTGACATTCCTTTTTTCGACATACTATACTATGACTTTTTTCGACATACTATACTGTGACTTTTTTGCAATTTTATGGCATACTATACTATGACTTTTTTTGACATGCCTTTTTTTCCAACATACTATACCATGACTTTTTTCGACATACTATACTATGACTTTTTTGACATGCTATACTATGATTTTTTTTGACATACTATACTATGTCGTTTTACGACATACTATACTATGACTTTTTATGACTCTTTTTTTGACATACTATACTATGTCTTTTTATGACTTTTTTCGACATTTGTTTGACATTCCTTTTTTCGACATACTATACTATGACTTTTTTCGACATACTATACTGTGACTTTTTTGCAATTTTATGGCATACTATACTATGACTTTTTTTGACATGCCTTTTTTTCCAACATACTATACCATGACTTTTTTAGACATACTATACTATGACTTTTTATGACTTTTTTCGACATACTATACTATGACTTTTTATGACTTTTTCGACACACTATACTATGACTTTTTTCGACATACTATGCTATTACTCTTTTTTTGACATACTATACTATGACGTTTTACGAAATACTATACTATGACTTTTTATGACTTTTTTTACATTCTATGTTATTACTCTTTTTTCGCCATACTATACTATGACTTTTTACGACATACTATACTATGACTTTTTACGACATACTATACTATGACTTTTTTTTCGTAATTTTTCGACACACTATACTATGACTTTTTTGACATGCTATACTATGATTTTTTTTGACATACTATACTATGTCTTTTTATGACTTTTTTCGACATTTTTTTCACATGCCTTTTTTCGACATACTATACTATGACTTTTTTTGACATGCCTTTTTTTCCAACATGCTATACTATGACTTTTTTCGACATACTATACTATGACTTTTTACAACGTACTATATTATGACTTTTTGTGACTCTTTTTTCGACATACTATGGTATGACTTTTTATAACTTTTTTCGACATACTATACTATGCCTTTTTTGCAATTTTTGACATACTATACTATGACTTTTTTCGACATACTATACTATGACTTTTTTGTATTTTTTTAACATACTATACTATGACTTTTTTCGACACACTATACTATGACGTTTTTTGACATACTATACTATGCCTTTTTTCGACATACTATGCTATTACTCTTTTTTCGCCATACTATGATTTTTTATGACATTTTTCGACATACTATACTATGACGTTTTGCGACATAATATACTATAACTTTTTGACTCTTTTTTTGACATACTATACTATGACTTTTTATGTAATTTCTTTTTCAACATGCCTTTTTTTCCGACTTACTATATTATGACTTTTTTTGTCATACTGTACTATGACTTTTTTTGACATACTATACTATGACTTTTTTTTCTCGATATATTATACAATGACTTTTTATCGACATACTATACTATGAGTTTTTGACTTTTTTCACCATACTATACTATGACTTTTTTCGACTGTTTTGACATAACTATACTATGACTTTTTATGACTCTTTTTTCGACATATTATACTATGACTTTTTATGACCTTTTTTGACATACTATACTATGACTTTTTTCGTAATTTTTCGACATACAATACTATGAATTTTTATGACTTTTTCGACATACTATACTACGAGTTTTTTCGACATACTATGACTTTTTGCGACATTATACTATACTATAACTTTTTATGACTCTTTTTTTGACATACTATACTATGACTTTTTACGACCTACTATACTATGACTTTTTATGACTCTTTTTTGACATACTATGTCTATGACTTTTTTCGACATACTGTACTATTACTTTTTTCAACATACTGTACTATGACTTTTTATGACTTTTTTTGACATACTATACTATGACTTTTTTCAACATATGACTTCTTTTTAACATACTGTACTATGACTTTTTATTACTTTTTTAACATACTATACTATGACTTTTTTTCGACATACTATTCTATGACTTTTTTGTAAGTTTTTCGACATACTATACAATGACTTTTTTTTCGACATACTATACCATGACTTTTTATGACTCTTTTTTCGACATATTATACTATGACTTTTTATGACCTTTTTTGACATACTATACTATGACTTTTTTCGTAATTTTTCGACATACAATACTATGAATTTTTATGACTTTTTCGACATACTATACTATGACTTTTTGCGACATTATACTATACTATAACTTTTTATGACTCTTTTTTTGACATACTATACTATGACTTTTTACGACCTACTATACTATGACTTTTTATGACTCTTTTTTGACATACTATATGTCTATGACTTTTTTCGACATACTGTACTATTACTTTTTTCAACATACTGTACTATGACTTTTTATGACTTTTTTTGACATACTATACTATGACTTTTTTCAACATATGACTTCTTTTTAACATACTGTACTATGACTTTTTATTACTTTTTTAACATACTATACTATGACTTTTTTCGTAATTTTTCGACATACAATACTATGAATTTTTATGACTTTTTCGACATACTATACTATGACTTTTTGCGACATTATACTATACTATAACTTTTTATGACCCTTTTTTCTTGACATACTATACTATGAGTTTTTACGACCTACTATACTATGACTTTTTATGACTCTTTTTTGACATACTATACTATGACTTTTTTCAACATGACTTTTTTCTGACATACTGTACTATGACTTTTTATTACTTTTTTAACATACTATACTATGACTTTTTTTCGACATACTATTCTATGACTTTTTTGTAATTTTTTCGACATACTATACAATGACTTTTTTTTCGACATACTATACTATGACTTTTTTCTGACATACTGTACTATGACTTTTTTATGACTTTTCGACATACTATACTATGACTTTTCAACATCCTATACTATGACTCTTTTTCGACATATGCCTTTTTTTCCGACTTACTATAGACAAGTTTACGCGCCAAATCATGGGTGGCAACATTACTCTACACAAATGCATTTCATTTCCGCCGGAAGTGATTTGCGCAGCGTCTGCCGGTGTAAACACAGCGATGTCGGTGCTAGCAGTGCTAGCTTGGGAACACGGTTCTACTACTTTGACTGGATATGGCGTTACTCTCCCCCACCCGAATTCAGTGCAGAACTGGGAGGATAACATGACGATGTGGCCCAGCATAACGTACAGCAAGATTTGCTCCTACTTCGTGCAATCCACGGCAATAGATGGAAAAGCAATGGACTATCTGAAAGCCTCCGAGGCATATCAATATCTATATTTTTTGTAATTTTTTCGACATACTATACAATGACTTTTTTTTCGACATACTATACTATGACTTTTTTTTGTCATACTGTACTATGACATTTTTTGAAATACTACACTATGACTTTTTTTTCTCGATATATTATACAATGACTTTTTTTCGACATATTGTACTATGACTTTTTATGACTTTTTTTGACATACTATACTATGACTTTTTTTCGTAATTTTTCGACATACTATACTATGACTTTTCATGACTTTTTTCGACATACTATACTACAACTTTTTTCAACATATGCCTTTTTTCCCCGACATACTATACTATGACCTTTTATGACTTTTTTCGACATATTATGAGCTTTTATGACTTTCTTTCGACATAACTATACTATGAGTTTTTATGACTTTTTTTCGACAAACTATGCTATTACTCTTTTGTCGACATACTATACTATGACTTGTTTTTCGACATACTATACTATGAGTTTTTATGACTTTCTTTCGACATAACTATACTATGACTTTGTACGACATACTATATTATGACTTTTTACGACATATGACTTTTTTTTCGACATACTGTACTATGACTTTTTATTACTTGTTTTGACATACTATATTATGACTTTTTTGACATACTATGTTATTACTCTTTTTTTCGCCATACTATACTATGACTTTTTTTCGACATACTATACTATGATTTTGTAATGACTTCGTTTCGACATATGACTTTTTATGACTCTTTTTTCGACATACTATACTATGACTTTTTTTCCGACATATTGTACTATGACTTTTTTCGACATACTATACTATGACTTTTTATGACTCTTTTTTCGACATACTTTACTATGACTTTTTTTTAAATACATACTGTCTTTTTTCGAAATACTAAACTTTGATGTTTTTTTTGACAAAGTGTACTATGACTTTTTTCGAAATACCATACTGTTTTTTTTTGGCATGCTATACCATAATTTTTTTTGACATATTATTCTATGACTCTTTTTGAAGTACTATACTATGACTTTTTAATGACTTTGTTTCGACACACTATATGACTTTTTTTTGACATACTATACTATGATTTTTTTCGACCTACTATACTATGACTTTTTAATGACATACTGTTATGCAATGCCCCCAAGTCCCAAGTAGCCACAGAGACAGTGGTAACAATCTGGTTTATTTATAGTCCCATAGAATCACAGGGGGGGGGGTCCTAGTCATAACCCAGGGTGGGCCAAGGTCAACAAATCACTCTAAATAGGCAGAAGTACCTCCAGCAGAAGTAAACCATCAGATAGATAGACAAACAAAAATCACTGAAGACAGAATAGTGCAAGGAATCACAATCAAAGTAGTATGTCCTAAAAACATGTGCATGCATACAGTGTGCAGATTGGAAGTTATTGTAATTAATTACAAAAAGATAGCATTTACTTTGCCAGAGTTGCAGACATTATATTCACTTAGTGAGTCTGTAAGGATCTCAGCAGTCTATGACCAATTGGTGAAACACCTTGGGAGTATGAATCTTCTCAACCAGCATGTCGTGGAGAGGTGGGGGATGTTGTTCAGGATGCTAACCAGCTTGGACAGCATCCACTTCTCCGTCACCACCTCCAGAGAGTCCAGCTCAACTCCTCCCCTCACTGATCTGGCCTGACTAACTTGTTGAGCTTGTTAGCGTCTCTGATCTGCAGTATTCTGTTGCAGATGTTGAAGCCTCTGAGCCTCCACAGGAAGTAAAGCTGGCTCTTGACCCTTTTTTTTAGAGGGCCTCTGTATGGGTTCCATCCCACTGTAGCCTGTTGTCCAGGTGCACTCCAAGGTATTTATAGGAGTGAGCCCCCTCAACATCATCCCATTCGAAGGATGCAGGAGTCAGAGAAGGCTTAGTGCTGTGGAAGTCCACTATCAGCTCCTTTGTCTTGCTGCAGGTGGTTCCGTTTGCACCGTCCAAAAAAGTAGTCCACCAGTCCTCTGTATTCCTCTTCCTGTTGTCCGCTGATACACCCCACAATTGCAGAGTCATCTGAAAACTTTTGCAGGTGGCATTACTCCTTGTTGTGTCTGAAGTCAGAGGTGTAGAGAGTGAACAGGGAGGGGTTGAGGACAGTCCCCTGGGGTCCATCAATATAGCAAATGTTACACTTAGCCTTTATGGGGTGCCGCTGTCCGGTTGTCTCCTCATCCTGGCACACACCTATTTGCATACACACAGAGAAATTCGTTGAGAAAAAGTATGCTAATTACACTATGACTTTTTGTGACAAATTTATACTATGACATTATTATCTTTTTTAGACATAATATGCTATGATGTTTAATGTATTTTTTCAACATACTATACTATGAAGTATTTCTTTATCTTTTTGACATTATACTATGACATTTTTCAGACTTTTTTCTATGACTTTTTACGTCATATTTTTTTATGAAAATACCGTAGTATGACTTTATGTATCAATGTATGAATTACTTTTTTATGACATACTAAAGTTCTTTTTTTCCCAACATTTTTGACTTTTCTTTCGACATACTATATGTGACATTTTTTGGGACTTTTTTGACAAACTATTCTATGACGTTTCTTTTACTTTTTTTTGACATAATATACTATGAAACATTTTATAACTTTTTATGTCAAACTACAGAATGACGTTTTTGGGACTTTTAATGACATACTGTGCTATGACTTATTTATGACTGTTTTTCTACATACTATACAATCACTTTTTTTGACATACTATACTATGACATTTGTATTACTTTTTATGGCATACTATAATGATTTTTTTATGACTTTTTTTGACATACTGTACGATGACTTTTCATCACTTTTTTTGACATACTATACTATGACATTTGTATTACTTTTTATGGCATACTATGCCTATTTTATGACTTTGTTACGGCATACTAAACTATAATTATGCCATTGAAAGGTCAGAGTTGAACATTCAAAAGTAATTTCTTCCACTCTCTACCAGCCCAGTGTGGAATAAATTTAACCAGATATAATACAATTAGCAGTACAATAACTTGTCTTGTATTCACTGATGACTATGACAGAAAATGTGGCCTAAAGCAGTGTGTGTCACTCACCTATTCTTTGTGTCTCAGATCTACCCAGATGAAGGCCACTTCATTCACAGTGAAGCAACAAGGCAGCACCTCAGCCAGTCCCTGGTGAACTTCTTCGAGGAATGCTTCAGGCTACCAGAACGAGTGTTTGAGGAGGCCCCGGAGGAGGAGAGCGAAGACGAGGGTTAGCTTGGCCTCCTGAGGCTCGTGTGCCCCAAATCCTTCCCACCCATACGTTCTTCTACCTAACCTCCATCCTGTCCCTGTGCCTAAGCACAACACTGGCATACAGTCTGTTCTTGCTCAATTTGATTTGCATTTGGACTCCCAGCATCCGCATGCTGAACCTGAGACTGCCTTTCCAGCAGACGACGGATCTAGTCCTACTACATTCATCCTCCCACCTTCTGCCCAGACTTCAAATCCAAACGGCCCTCCAGAGAGCCAACAGACTGATGAGTTGACATGATGTTTTGGAATATACTGATTGATTTAACAAGGAGCCGTCTCCTTCACAGCAGGATGGACCAGCTCCTTAAAAGCAGTGGAGACAAAGCATCAGCTTTCACACAGACTTTCAAGCTGTGAGGAGAAGGAACACCTATAGCACATAACTCGTGGGCTTGTATATTAATGAAAATCAGACACCTGGTGAAAAACACTGGTTGACAGTGTTCACAATGAGTGTCTGGAATTGTGCCGATACATGAAATGTTACTATTTTTAAAGTTGTGAAGACTTTCATGTTGGATTGTGGTTGTGTCTATTGTTCTTACAGTATGTAAAATAGCACACAGA
The DNA here is from genome assembly GCA_023631565.1 of Gymnocephalus cernua. Taxonomy (NCBI): domain Eukaryota; kingdom Metazoa; phylum Chordata; class Actinopteri; order Perciformes; family Percidae; genus Gymnocephalus; species Gymnocephalus cernua. Next base: position 25,815,389 of record CM042446.1, read on the forward strand.
CATTCACTTGGCTATTGCAGATACATTTTTCTCGTTTGCCCCGATGTTCATCTCGTAGCCTCATTTTATGTATTTCAGTGATGCTGACATAATTCTCTAACTGGCAAAATGTTTGGAAGAAAAAAAGCACCGTGAGTTTCCTAATGTTCATTTGAGACATTTTATTGTTATGATCTAGTTTTATCTGATTTTTTTTCCAAAAGCAGAAGCATTAACTTGTTTTAGTCACTGTGCCTTACTGTCAGAAAACATCTTGCTGTGGGACTGCATTTATTAACTACAAGGCCAGATTTATAGAAACGGTTTGATTTTGGGAAATAAACTTCTGAGTTTAGCTTCTTGTCAAGAAATTTGGTTCCACTCTCACATCTGCCCATTAAATATGAAGCTAGCTTAGAATAAAGACTGGAAGCAAATGGGAAACAGCTAGCCTAGCTTTGTCCAAACTGTCACTGTTAGCAAGTTATGCTGTAACTACAAAATTATACAGTAAAACTACAAATTGCCTCCAGGAAGTCATTGCTTTCAGTTTTCCCTGCTTTCAGTCTTTAAGCTAAGTTAAGCATCTGCTGGATTTAACCCAATAGTTAGTGGACAGATATGACAGTGGTATCAGTCTCTTCATCTGACTCTTAGCAAGAGTGTGAAAAAGCATATTTCTCAAAATGGCAGCTATTGTTTAAATCCATAGCTTGAAATAGATAATTATCAAATTTTAAAGTTTTTAAAAATGATATCAACCCTTCTTTGGAAATTTGCCCAATGACGACATTACACCAAGTTGAAATGTACAGAATCTGCATGCAACATTGCTTATAAAGAAAACTGTACAGAAACTGAAAAGTGTCACACTTGGCTTAAACCAGTAAACACTTTGTTCAAGGTTGAAGGCAAGAAGCCATTAAGATTAGTGTTATACCCTGAGAAATTATGCATTTGTATATAAAGGGGATAATTGTCCAATGAAGACATGGCATACATAATGAAGAATTCTTGAGGCACAAATTTAATTTTCCATTTCTTTATGAACATTTGCGTTACGTTTCAGTGCATGTTAAGGTCATTTGCAGCACTATCCCTGATAGCTCAGTTCCACATGGTAATTTTGACATCTTGAATGTTCTTTACTGGATTGCATAAATTACATTTCCAGTTGTATTGTGATTGAGATCCCAGTCTCGTCAGCTTGATGTTTAAATGTTATTCAAATCTCATTTTATTCTAAGAAAAAAGAAATAATATTACCTGCGTGTTATTTGTGCATAAAGCATTTTGGAAGTTACATTTGACTATTCACTTCTGTTCTCAAGTTGCTGTCCTTGAATTGAGTTGATAAAAATGACGTTTCTTGCAGTGGTTAAGGACTTTTTCAAGCCGCTTAACTTTGTTATCGAAAGCATAGAGGGAGATTTATGGCAGATTGTCGCATGACGGTAAATGTTAGAATAAAAAAAATAGATATTTTATCAGCCGTCATTGTTTTTTGGCTCATCTCTTTATTGTGAATTTTAAAGCTGTATTGATTTTTTTTGGAAGCGGAAAACAGTACATTGATATATTATCACTGTTAAATTGTTACATGTTGTCTAAAGATTGCCTATTTCCACGTCTAGCAGACACACAGCAACATTAGCAATCATTTGAGTCATGTTTCGACCGACCCGTCCAACATTGAATCATTTCAGCTGTTTCGGTTTTCAAAAAAGTAATATTCTGGTTATTAAAGTTGCTAAATACTCCACTAAGTTCACTTGCTAGTTGCTCACAGTCTGTTTGCCGTGTTGTGCGGAGCAGGTAGCATAAATGGGGCTAATGAGAATGGAGTTTGCAGGCCGTAAAAATATTTATCAGTGCAGCTTTTAAAAAATCTGCTATGTTCACAAATGCACCAGCTATAAGCAGTTCTATTTAATATTGGTAAGTGTACAAATCCTCAACATGTAGGCCACTAACATTCACATTTTCAATGCAAAATTCCATGTCGCTATCTGCATTGTCTGTATTGGCATTTGATTACTCAGCTGTAAACCTAGATACAGCATCCACAAAGAATGATTTGACATTTTTGACTTACTAGTTTAGTTGCAGATTCAACAGATGGAGTGAGCAGCAAATCAAACAAAGTCAAACAAGTAAAATTAGCCGCAAACATTCACGAGATCGAGACAACCAATCGGGTGTTAAAAAGCTTCCCAGCAAACAAACATCAGAAAAAAAATCTTTTTTGCTCGAAGTTACTCCTGGGCCCACTGTAAACAGGACTATAGTTGTATATCAGCGCTTTGCTCTCCTCGTCCTCAAATTCAAATCTGTGATAGTTCCTCCTGGAGAAAACAATCACACTACTAATGCTGTGTTCATACCTTCATTGACAAAGAATTCAGCCACGTAGAAGGTGGTCTTGACTGCTGATGGAGAGTGTGGAATGTAAGGCCTCCCCCATTCAAATGCATTTTTCTCTGGATGCCACTGTGACCCATGAATTGGGAAATCATATGCTTTTGAGAGGTGAAGTAAGAGAAAGTACTAGTATTATTTTTCTGTAAACTTGTACCGATAAAGTAATGCTGCATTGTTCCTACCTTCTATCGTTGACACAAACTCCATTTTTCCATCTGTATTGGTGGAGAGAACTTTGTAAAAGTTTTCCAGCTTCTCATTTGTGTTAAGAGTCTGAAAGAAACCGAGAGGTTAAACTGAGTTACAATGAACCCAATTAAACTACACCGTTTTCTCTTTCTTTGCTTTCTGTTCTGAGAAAAATGCCCTCTTCAAGATCATGGATGTTCTAAAAAATGAAACCGCTAAAATAAACAACTAGTTGTGGTCATGTTATTAAACTAAAACATTTACCAATAGTTTACACTAATTGTAGAAACTTCAAAAGTTACGACTTGAACATGGATTTCCAGAGTAGAAGGTAACTGTATTAATTTAACGTTAAAGCTATAGTGTGTAGTTTCTGTCTCCCCCATGAGGAATAAGTAATGACAACAAAACGTCCACATGATACAAGCCTTCCGTGATCGCGCACCACCCCCACCCCTCCTCCACGCTGTTGCTAGTAGCCAAGGAGGACACAGAGGATTAAAAAAAACATGGCGGACTATTCAGATGAAGTCATTATCTTCACTCGACCTTCACCGTGCAAAAGTCACCGGACGACAATCATCTGAACATAGTCATACTGAGAGAGTCTTAATCAGCTTTGTAGCAACTCATTTGGCAAAGGCTTGAAAGTAACGGACATTCATTAATATAAAAAAGTTACGCACTAAAGCTTTAAGACTTCCTCTATTAGGACAAAGCCATACCATTAGTAGTCCAGATGTAATGGGACATCACTTGTATTAGTACGCAACAACAGATTCTTTTCACTCGTCAAAACGGCCAGCTGCTCATATCCAAGACAGGTGCCCCACACAGGAATATAGTCGCCTCTCTTGTTTGCCTGAAACATCACATAGATTCTGCATAATAATCCTAATGTAAAACATTACACTTTGTCTCAATCGATTTGGTACATTTCTCCAAACTCAGGTAACAGCTCTCAGTTAACACAGTGCTCTGTACACTTTGTAATTGTCCTAAACAGATAGTAAATTCTCCTTCATTTCATACAAATTACAAATCAAAAGCATAATTTTCTCAAAACACTGTGCTTACAATTCCCTAATGTTATCACAGCAGTTCATACAGCCAACCAAATCTTTAATATATCAGGAAAAACATTTGCAGCTTTTTCATTGGCCTTCACAAAGATCACAAGCAGTTTTGTACCATTTTCAAAACACAACAAACATAACTGTGAATTGTGAAATAGTCAATTGCAATTAACCCCAAATTGATATCTGATGAGTTAGTAATCCACTCAACACAGAAAAAGCCAATGTCCTAATTGTTCACACAGCTGTCTTAATTACAACAACTACAAAAGGGGAAAATAAAAACAACAAAGAAGAAGAATGAGCAGTGGAAAAGGAAGAGGTGTAAGAGTGAGAGGTGGTGGACAGGGTAGAGGGAGAGGAGATGGACAAAGAGCAAGAAGAGCTGAGGATGTAGGAAGAGGAGAAGATAGAGGAGAGTAATTAATTAATTACTACTATATATATATATATATATATATATATATATATATATAACATTTTACAAAAGCAAGTGGAGAATCCCTGCTGTAGCATGTTTGGGTATCACCATTTGGCCGCATGTTACATTGTTGTCTAAAACACTTCCAGGCTACTTCCTTCAGAATTAAAGTGTCACTTTTGACCTCAAATGACCTTGGGACCCTGGTTAGCTCACCTGGTAGAGTGGGCGCCCATATATAGAGGTTTACTCTGCATCACAGCGGCCACGGGTTCAACTCACTTGAGAACCAACTATATAATGTATCTTCCCATTAGGCCTACACAGAGAAGAAGAGAGGGAGAAAGGGACAACTCATTTACATTTTCACTTAAATATTACATGAAATGCAAATCCATCCATACTTGTTTTTATGCAGAGCGCAGGATGAACAGATGAATGAATATAGGCACTTTTAATTTGATTTTTAAGTCAATTAAAAAAAACAGAGCAGTTCGATCCTTACAGCAGCTCGGAATTGTGAACTCTGACAGTCCCATCAGCGAGAAGACTGTACATTGCTTGGTTGCATTTTCCTCTTTCAAATATAGCTGGGAGCTTCTCTATTTCATACCAGGTGCCCATATACTAGAAGGAGAACAGTTTATTAATCGGCAGCTGGGTTTTAATAGCATGTAATACAATACGACCAAAACCTGTTTACATCAACTAATATACATACGGCAAGAATGTCAACACTGCAAAACTGACCCAGTAAACAAAAGTCATCAGTACTTTACCCTTGTGACGTTGAAGTCTTCCTGAACAGATGGCTGCGGGCATTTTCCCCGGTGGAAAGACTGACCGTCAGCTGCCGCAGCAGTCAGGAGAAGCATGAACAGGACCTTCACACAAAGTTGGAATAGTTCATGTTCTTAAAACTGGGCCCAATCTTTTGGTTAAAACTACATTAAGAGTGCAACAAGCCACCCATCGTCAGTGGATTGTTGCAGACAATTCATTTTACATCATTACATGAAAAAAAGCTTACAGTACCGGGAAGGCCTTCATAGCCACGTGGCCAAAACACTCACAAACACTATGTGGTCAAAGTAAAGTAAGAGTGGCACACTGGACTACTCTATCATGTACTCTGATGCATCAGTGTAGTATAAGCTGAGAGCACTTTGGTTTTTTTGGACGTTTTCTTTCTTTCTCTGCTAGACTTTGGAATGAAAATGTTTGAAGAGCTATTTTTGGAAATTGTTTACAAAACCTTTAACCTTCAGTGCAAGACAGAGTTTTCTTCACATGGAGTACACTGACTCACAAAAGGTATGCAATACAGTATACTGTAAGACTACTACTACTGCTAGAGGCTATAGCACTGGATAGGCTGCAACAAACTATTATTTTCTTTAGCCCACAGATACTTTCTTAATCACTGTAGTCAACTAAATATGAAATAATAATTTCTGAATTCAAGTAAGCATTATTTAATAAAACCTTACCTTGTAGCTTGCTCCTTCACAGAGAACAGCAGCTGTCGTCAGCTAAAATGTACAGCAATTAGAATTCAAACAGCTGCCAGGCTATAGGGTTGCAACCAACAGTTTCTATATAAATATCAGTTTCATGGTATTACATGGTATGTTGGTTAGAAAGACGAGCAGTACTACTCTTAATCTAACAAATAGGTGACTTTTACTTTGTGTTACTGCAACAACCTTGTACTCTTGAATTTACCAGACAACATTTTATGTTGTCAACTATTAAAGGGTAATTTCAGTCCAACAACTTTTGAACGTACATTTTCCACTAAAACAAGTTCCTTCCTGAGGCTATTTTGCAGCGGCTCCGTGGGGAGCTTGGTGCCGCCCATGACAATTGTGATTGGTTTAAAGAAATGCCAATAAAGTAAGTAAGTAAAATGTATTTATAAAGCGCTTTTCACAGATAAAATCACAAAGTGCTGTACAACAGAATAGATAGAACAGTATAAAATGAATATACATATATAAAATGAAAGGGACACTAGTGAGAACCCATCAACCAAAAGCTTTCCTAAATAAGCAAGTTTTCAGATCCTTTTTAAAAGAGACAACAGAGTCAGCCAGACGCACGGACAGGGGCATGGCGTTCCACAGTCTGGGAGCAACATACTGAAAAGACCGGTCCCCAGAGCACGCTTTTTTTGCTGTGTGGACTAGCCAGACCCTCCTCCGCAGCCTGTTGGGGAAGGTCTGGCAAAGCGAGACTAGTGTCCAAGTGAATAGTGTGAACAAAAATATTTTAAATTGGTCAAGTATGGAACAATAACGCTGTGACCGGCAGCCACGAACCAGGCTGCAATGTAAATTAACCCTACAGGGCAAATGGGCATCCTCTTAATGGACGTCCACTGTGTGTCAAGTGCTGGTTTTTTTGCCACCGACAGGCATAGTTTGTTATTTTAAGTTTCTGACTACATTATGAGAAGATGGATATGTTGCTATTATCCTGCCATGCTTGTGTGCACGACATGTTCCGATTCGATTCTTTCACAATTCATGGGTGCCGATTTGATTTGCATTGCAATTTTCATTTATTGCGATTCTAGACACTTTTTGATTCGATAGTATGAGTACTGTAGTTTTCTCTGTATTCTTAACAAAAACAAAAGTTGAATAATACACTTCTAGAGACAATAACATGAGATGTTTCTGTCAGTCAGTCTGACATTTGTATCATTTGTAAAAAAGTACATAACATGTATTTTCTGCTTTCGGTCTGTTTGGCTGGAAACGGATATGATGTAGTCAGCGGTAACGTTACGTAAACAGAAAGTATTTAGGTGAATCATTGGTAAAAAAAAAAAAATCGACTCTAGGGAAAAGAATCAATTTAAAAATCAGCACCCAAAAACAAGATTTTCGATTCGATTGCAATATCTTTTCACCATCTTCCAGAGAGCAATGAAAACCAGAACAAAATAAAGCAAACAATAAGGGAGAGGGGTATGGGGTATGGTAAGAAAAGGGGCATTGGGGTTAAGATGGGGGGCGAGTACCTTATTGCAAATTTTAGGCACAATTGAGATATTTTATTTCACAGATTCCAACTTTGGTGTAGATCTTGTTCCATTTGTGTATGTGATCTCAGACATCAGAAAAAATAGATTTGCTCGAAAGCACTCTTGGGCCCACTGTAAACAGGATTATAGTTGTATATCAGCGCTTTGCTCTCCTCGTCCTCTGACTCAAATCTGTGAAAGTTCTTCCTGGCTGGAAAAACAAGGCAAGATTAACAGATCACAAAGGTTTTCTGGTGCAGCTACTGACTATTAAAGCACCCACAATTATGCTGTGTTCATACCTTCATTGACAAAGAATTCAGCCACGTAGAAGGTGGTCTTGACTGCTGATGGAGAGTGTGGAATGTAAGGCCTCCCCCATTCAAATGCATTTTTCTCTGGATGCCACTGTGACCCATAAATAGGGTAATCATATGCTGCCGACGGGTGAGGAAAGAGAAAGTACTCATCAGATTTATTATTTTTCTGTAAACTTGTACCGATAAAGTGATGCTGCATTGTTCCTACCTTCCATTGTTGACACAAACTCTGTTTTTCCATCTGTATTTGTGGAGAGAACTTTGTAAAAGTTTTTCAGCTCCTCATTTGTGTTAAGAGTCTGAAAGAAACCGAGAGGTGAGTTACAATGAACCCAATTAAACAATGTCCAGTTTTATTTTTTGTGCTTGCTATGTTCTGAAAAAAAAAGAAAGAAAAAAAGGCTTATATTTCACCACAAACCAGTAATATTGGTGTACTCTAGTAGTGCTGTGGTTCCTGGACTGCACTCCTTATTAGATATGATTTCTCAACACGCAATAGTAATAAATTACATAGGGCTGGGCATTATATCAATATTATATCGATATCGTGATATGAGACTAGATATCGTCTTAGATTTTGGATATCGTAATATCGTGATTTACTGGTGTTAAAGGCTGCATTACAGTAAAGTGATGTACTTTTCTGAACTTACCAGACTGTTCTAGCTGTTATATTATTTGCATTTACCCACTCATTATATCCACATTACAGAGGGTTATTTATCTAAAATCTAAGTATGAAGATATTTTGTTAAAGCACCAAGTGTCAACCCTAGAATATCGCCGCAATATCGACATTGAGGTATTTGGTCAAGAATATCGTGATATCTGATTTCCTATCGCACAGCCCTAAAATTACATACCAACACTGCCAAACTCCATTTGTGAGAGTTTTCCGTCAGCGGCTCATTGGCCAGATCCTCCATGAGTTCAGCTGGGAAACCTCTAAACATCCTGCTGTCTTTGGTTTCTGGAAATGGGTCATACATACATACATTCATTAAAGTAGTTTTTCACAAATATACATATAAGCTACTTAAAGCAGTTGATGTAAAGTAAGTCTGTTTTTTCTGTATGCTAACTCTGTGCTGCTACAACCTTACCATGAAACATATGTATTGTTTTTTATACTGCTCAACCAGTACATGTCCCGTTCTGTAGACATGCTTTTTATTTATTGTTATACTGTACAACCAGTAAGACATGTCCTGTTCTGTAGACAGGGTCCTTATTTAGTTATTCATGTTGTACCAGTCCAATATCACAGTCAGTTGAAATAAACCTTGTGTTGTAAGAAAACTTGTTTTATTTGTTATGAATCTATTTTGATATATTTATCAAAATTTATATTTATATATTTTTTAACATATCGAAAGTAATATCAATATTGCAATATTCATAATCGATATTGCAATATCACATTTTGTCAATATTGTGCAACCCTAATAAGTAATCAGTGGTACATCTGTTAAGGCAAAGCCATACCATCAGTGAAGTCCAGAGGCAATGGCACACCACTTGTGTTGGTAAATGACAGTAGTGTCTCTCCACTCGTCAAATACGCCAGCTGCTCAAACCCAAGACAGGTGCCCCACACAGGAAAATAGTCGCCTCTCTTGTTTGCCTGAAACATCAAAATACAGTCTGCAGCATAATCCGGCAGCAACACACTAACACCGAATTACTAATATCGTACATTTTTACCTCAATAGCAAGTTCATAAAAGATTTTTGCAGCTCTTTGATAACCAGACGAGATGATGCTGACACCTCCGCCTGGGTAAAGGATCCTGGTAACAGAGACACAGGAACTGAGTCACGACTCCCAAAAAATCTAAATGTTCCGTTAATTTCTTTATAAACCTATAAATACAGGGGGTGGACAAAATAAGGTGTTGATTCAACTCAATGTGGCACATTTTGAGGTTAATAATGTGTTGCCAAACACTTTGTCAGTTCACTACTCTCCACATCATATCATTGTGTTTGGAATTGGTGCACCTAATGTTCAGCTATACTATATAACTTCTATTTACCTGTGTATTATTGTGTATATTATATATTGCTAATTATATAAAATCTATATTTTAACCTATAGTATAACTTAAATATGTATCTGCTATTGAACAGATTTACAGTAGTTTCTGCTGGTGCATCAGCCATAAACTTAGCAGAATTATGTAATGTGGCAATGTAAAAGTCTTTATGAAAAAAATGCATTGGGAAAAACAAGTACGTCATGGGATAATTGCTTCATACCAGTGACCTTAAAAATGTCCATTACATTGAAAAACTGATCATTATGACCTCAACTACTGTGTTTTAAAAGGCAGCATAAAGTTTCAGTTATTTTGTCCAGCCCTGTACATAAAGTTAACAGTTTACTTTCTGAAACATACAGGAGCCTGTCAGCAAATGTCAGACGTCTTCATAAATGACCACATACATATAGCATATTATCTTTATATATATATATATATATATATATATATATATATATATATATATATATATTATTAATATTATTTTTGGAACATACTTCCAGAAACAAAGCAGACAGGCTTTGACAGCTAAATTGGTTATTATATTACAACCCATTTACCCATTAATGGAGTTGAACAGTGTTTTATACTCCTCCAGTGTCTGGTTAATCCTGCAGAAAAGCAAAGGGGAGGTGTCAGTGTGAAAACACTGCTGTAGTAAACAGGATGTTACACAAGCTCTTATGTACTGGAGGAATGACTTTATGAAAATAGATAACTCACATGACAGGTACAACCCTCGCTCCTGCTGACTCAAGGAATTTGACATAAGAGGCAGCGATGTAAGCTGTTTGATTCGGTTTGGGGGAATAAACTTCTTGAGCAAGTACACCTTTTGAGAGAAAAAACACAACCAGTTTAGATATACTACAAACTAAACCAACAGTAATAGTCTAAGTTACAGCTTTAGCTAGCCTGTTACGTCACTGCTGTCGTCAAAACGTAGCTAGCTAGTCAAGTTAGTTAGTGTTGCAGTAAATAACGTATACTTATAAACTTACCAATTATAGGCCTGTCATTCCTCTTGGCTGAAGTATAAAACGGTAGACACGGAAGAGAAATGCAAAACAATAACAAGAGCATTATTCTAAAGGTAAAACATACTGTAGCACGTTTAAGTATCGCCATTCCGCCGTCGGTTACATCCATAGACCACTGAGCCCGGTTTGAAGCGGGAGATCTTTGTCCACACTTCCGGGCAACACTTCAGGGCTACGTCCTTCAGAATAAAAGCATCCAGTTCGACCCTTAAATGACCTACTTTATGGACTTTGTTTGTTCTATTACAATCAAAGGTATTTGAGTTATTCTATGCACTGAATTGAGAATGAAACAATAACAGGTTATGAAAAGAAAAAAACTTTATTCAACAAAGCACCAATATTTATACAGAAACATCTGACTTTTTTCCTTTGGAATTTCTTTTTTAGCATGAGTATATTTAGCTTGCTTCAATTGTATCGATACGCTGAGTGGACTTTTGTTTCAACTGTTAACATTCTCCAAAAATTTAGAAACATAAAAAAAAAACTGTACAAAAAATAGAAAAGAGGCAAAAAGTGAGGAGAAACAGTCACTGGACAAACAACAAACGATAAATTACATTCTTAAATTGAATCATCTGATTTCATGTTCATGTGCTGTGACGGTATAAATAAATCATTGAATTTAAATTAAATAGCCTATTGAGAGAAAGAGCTGCTAAGGTGTGAGATCACCAAGATGTATGAAAAGCTACAACACAACACGCTCAAGGATGAAAATATTGAACTAGAAAATATTTTTAAAATAAAGTACAGTGCATCAAAAATGACTTTGCTGGCAACACTGGTTGTCTGGTCTTCCCACTGTTGGACGAGGGACAAGGTAAGTTATGGAAACAAATGTCAAAAGATCTTTTTTTTAACTCTCCATGACAGCCTGTAAACAAAACAGTTTAAGTAGCTTTATGTTTCCATCACAAAAGTCTTTGGAAATCTATCATTTGTAAAAAAAAATAAAAAACTGCCACATTTCAGGATAGGTGCAGATTCCTGCAGCCGCTGCATCTTCAGTCTCTTGAAACCACAAATAGACGATAAACTTAAAAAAAGAGACGTCTTATTCTCAGCACACCTCGGTGACTATGTTAGGAAAAGTAATTTGTGTTACTTTATGTTTGATTCTTTCGTTGCAAATGAGTACACTTCCTTTGAAAAAAAAGGTTAAAAGGTGCTGCGTGTATCATTTTATTATTAATAAATCATTACCACATTCTCTTTAAGATGTTAGCATTATTGCCATTAATAGGTACATAAGAAGACTGGCAGCCTCCATCAGCCTCTGTGTTGCATTTAACATTATGTGTCACCAGGTTGAACATAAGGAGAAATCTTCTGGATTGCTTCAGAACCTTTAAGGCGCAAATTTGGATTGCACGCAATCCACAAAATGATTGCAGTTCCACAGCAACGTGACATCATGACTTCGTGTAAACATACATGCCCACTTTCTTAAGCCAAGTGGTGTGTTATCTGTACACATTTTGAGCTATCCACGTGTATGTCTATGCTGTAAACAGCGGATGTAAACATACACTTTATGCAAGTAGGAAACGTGACACGCGGGTTGGGTTTATGAAAACAATAACAGGGTTGCTTTAGTAAAAGAAGAAAGTGACGGTCTCCTGACCCATCCATCACCCCGACCAACCTCCCAACGCGGATTTTCGCCCTTTTATACTACTCTCTATGGCGTAAATTCACACGCAATCACACGGTAATGTAAGTCAATGGAGGCCAAACACTGTTGATAAACACACTAAAAAGCGAGTATCGTCTTGAGAACACGCCAATAATGGCATACGAATTGGTATACGGAGTGTCATACATACGCCACTTCATGAGATCAGTCTGTCCTCAGCGTAGCATCAACCTTGACGTCAGTTTACCCTCACAGATTATATCTTGGCTGTGGTCAAGAGTTTGTTACTGCCTCTTAATAATCTTCTTGCTACTCAGAAAGAACACAGTGTTACATGTGGCCCTGCGTTTTAAAAACTACAAAATGCTACACCTACTGTAGCACCAAAGATGTGCTGAAAACTACGTCCTTTTTTTAAGAAAGACAGTCAAATCTTTTCCACGAGTGTTTAACGTTTACAGTCGCTGGGGTGGGCTCCTTGGTGGAGTGGTATGGGGCGGAGGATTTAAGAGTTTTTGTGGGTCTCAATGCAAAGAATGATGTACTCGTTGGAACAGCTCCGCGTGTGCTGGCCCAGGAGCAGACCTGAGGTCAGGCTCGATGACTGGCCCATGACAGACATGTGGTCCGCTCGCCACATCTCACAGTGTTTGTCCACCACTCCCAAACCCCTGCTGGTGGAGCCGTGCCAGATACTTTTCTGAGGCCTGACAAGTAGATGACAGAATATATTAACAACAACAAAAATCTAAATAGTAACAGACAAACACGCAGGGAGTCAAGTTTACTGACCAGAAGGGGTCAGCTAAAACATCCCGGCCGTCAAAGGAGTAGATAGGTATCCTGGCATCCAATGGTCCCCTGTCGCCATTGAAAATTGACCGCCAGTTCCTAAACATCACGTCTCCCTAAAAGAAGACCCATTGTGAGTTAGATAAAGCCAGAAGTTCTTTGTCTGTAGAGGGCTCCTGCATTATAAAGGTTAAAGGTAGTGATGTTAATCTAATATACTTTTTGTCATATTCAGTGAATATCTGCACACGGTCACCTAGCTCTCTATTTTCTGTGTGCGCTGAAAAAAAAATTGGTGTCAACACATAGCCCTGGCTGTGAAAATGGAAAACCATCAGAAAGGAGGGCACGATGCACAAAGCATTTGAATGTGCCTGCCTGTAGTTATCTGTCCGTGAATCTGGGGGGGGGGGGGGGGCGGAGCTTCTGAAGGGGCAGTTGTATTTGTTTGGCTGTTGAGTTCAAATATCAACAATCTTTCTGCAGAGTCACTTACTGCACCTTTGTTAAGTGCTAGCAGCTGTTTGACAGTAAAAAATAACTTTAAAAAACAGCAGCGGAGCAGACTCACCCTGAGGTTGGTAATGTGCAGAGTTTCCCTGAAACCAGGGAAGACCACATGGACCAGGTCTTGCCTTTGGGAAGAAACGAAGGCGCGATAGTTTGGAGCTAAACCCATCGCCTTGGCTTGTTCATAACACATCCGGTCGGCTACGTCGAGCCCCATCATGTCGCCTGAGTGTGGCTGGTTCAAAGCCACCAGGTTGAGCTGGAAGGAGAGGAAACAACAGCTCGGTGTTAGTCCACTGTAGGATACTAAATGGGTCCTTTTTGTCATTCCTTACAGTTAAACAGCACCTCCAAGTCTAGAGTGAGCCCTGAGCAAAACTTAGTCTGAAATCAAAAATGCCGTACATTGTCACAGTTGTCATGTGTTTTGACCACAGACATACAAAAACAAACACATTTGAAAGTCAAGTAAAGACAACTATGCTGTAAAACCCATAAATGTCCTTAATTTTTCATAAAACAATGTTTTACATAATAATAGTAAATATTTCATAGCATACCTTTCCAAATACATTGTGCAAGAATTTTTAGGAATATGTCACTGTAAAAAGTCAACTTAAGCGAGAAGCGGTAGTTAAAATAATAGTCTTATTAACACTCACCCTTTCTTTATCTGAAATGATTCTTTCCATCAGGTCTCCTCTTATCTGGTATGCAACTCGGGGCTAAATGAATAGTTGAATATATGTTAAATGGATGAATGATGCATACAAAGTACAACATTCCACAACAGCATTTATTTTACTGGGCAAAAAAAAAACAAGCAAAACATACCTCATCTTGTGGGATAATGTTATTGGAGAGGTAGATCAGACTGCCAAGCTGTGGAGACAAAACACAGACAGATTAAGACTGTAAATTAGATGCAATATGTAGTCCTTAAATGAAATATGTTGGATGAACCACAAAAAACTCAAAATGTCCCAACTACGAGTTACATACGCACACACTGTATTAAAGTTACAGGACAGTGAAAGCATTTCACTTGTACAACCGTGTTTCAAGAAATACTTTTTTACCATTTTTATCAATAAAGAGCTTGAAATGTTAAAATGTTTCCAATAACCAGAGATGATGTTAGTGCTGATTCAAAGTCAGTGAATAAGACCAAAATCTGCAGCAATCATTCCTGAAAGGAACGTATTTTCCAATGAATGGATTCAGACAAAGGGCAAATCAGGAAACTCACTCAGTGCTTCGCTGACCATGAAAACGACCGAGCAATAAACAGAGACGCAATTAAACTTTCTTTTACACCATTTCATTTGCAGACAAGCCCTGACCTACATGCATACTGTATCATTTTAAGGGGCGCAGGTCCCAGCTTCATTTTTCAGACTATTCTGACAGTCATGTGCATATGTGATGCTTCTTAATTAGGTTTCATATCAATGTCACTGCATTTCTTTAGTACAGAGTGATTTGATGTCAGATTTACCAAACCTAAATATAAGACTAGTCCAAGTCAGTACCTGTATCTCTTTCCATCCCTGGGAGACTTTGAGGAAGAGACTTCCTGTGGCTGTGACATACGCCAGAGTTCCCTCTGCATCCCTGACGGTGCGCTGCATCATGCTCTCACGGCTCACAAATGTTTTCAGCTGAGAAACAAATAAAGAAAAGAAACCCTGAACCTCTCTCTGTAAACGTTTATACTGATACATTAATGATTTTACAGCAACATGGTGGGCAAATAATGCACATGTTAGCAAAGCATGCTGGTGTATCATTTATATGTAGTTCAACAACCTGGCCAGAAAAAACACTTACAGATGCTGCGTTACCCGAAGCTCCAGGAGGTCCAGGAGGTCCAGCGGGTCCAGGGGGGCCGCCAATGGTCAAAGCTGCCGTAACAAAAATGTCAACTCCTTTCACACAAGCACAGCAGCTACAAGAACGTCATGTAAACTTATATAGGATAACATGTTGCTGCTGATGACATATGTATGACTGATGTATTGTACCTGAGCCATATCTTGGGGTTGACCCAGAGGGTCCTGGAGGCCCCGGTGGCCCAGGAGGGCCGACCGGTCCTGCTCTGCCATAGCCTGGGATACCTGGTGAACCTGGCACCCCAGGGTGGCCTGGTGGACCAACCACAGACTCTCCTTTGGGTCCCTGAAATGTGTCAGGAGGAAGTTATTGATTGCTTTAGTTAGTTCATCTTTTGTCACAAAGATGACACAGCGTGTATCCATGGAATTGCGACTCACCACAAGTCCTGGTCTCCCAGGGATACCTGGTAGCCCGGGAAACCCTGCCTCCCCCTTGTTTCCCTTCTCGCCTTTAATGCCCTCGTCACCACTTACCCCCTGCGGTTACACACACACACGCACACACACACACACGAAGGATGAGTCTGATGGCACTTAAAGAAGCATGTCCCCAAATAATTCTTTTTTAAAAAGCACTCCCATATAAAACTTACCCAGTCTCCCCTATGAAGAAATGTGTCTAGAACAGAGAAAACAGAGGAGGTAGTTCTAACTTATTATAAAATTCAAAAACATATTCTAAAAACACAGGATAGTCATTCAATTCTTTTTTCTTTTTTAAAGCCCATGTGTGTAACGTGTTTAGTTTCATTATCAAAATCTGTGTTGCCCGTTCACAAACTTGTCCTTTTTTATGACTATTGACCACCACCATCAATTCCAAGTATTCCTTTTGCCTTGAAATTTTACATTTGCATTTGCATGAACTGGGGTAGACGCTCCATAGTCATGCGCCATCTTGAAATATGTTAGCCGGTAAGGGACATACACATAGACAGTTAAAGAAATGGACAAAGTGACACCGTTGTTTTTGACGGAGACCAGTGAAGTCTATTAGAAGCACTTTTCCGGTGAGGCTCGAGCGTTACTGCGCAGCTGCAAGCTGAGCTTGCCGCCGTAGATGTGACGTGAGCAACGTGTCTGAACGTTGTAAGTCTTCTGGTAGCTGTGCCAAGAGAAATCTCAATCATTCCCGATCTTGCAGAGACGGAGAGCGTAGGTATATGTAAGGAGATAACATAGGTACAGGCTAATTATTGCTAACTAAAATGCTAGTTAATATTAGCAATTAAACTTAAACAGCTAATGTAAGTCAAAACTGCCTGTGAACTTCTCCTGTACTGTACGGTAATTCCTCTACTATGCGACAGTAAGTCACATGGTTATGACACAACTGTTAGCCTATTTTTATAAAAACGTCTGCTACGGAGCCATAACGTGAGGTACAAGGTAATGGAGCCTTTTATACATTGTCGTGTTTCTTTAGAAATAAACAATGGACAAATAAAGTCTTTAAAGGCTTCAGATGTAAAGTTATTGGCTGTCAAAGTGACGCCAAAATGAATGGCAGTCAATGGGTTGCTAACGGGGGGTGAGTGCTTCGTAGCATTACAATGGCTCCATAGCGGCTTCGCTCTGTGGAGGCAGGCTTACCCCCCTTGGACATACAGGACATCCTGCTCCGCCTTTTGCGTTTTCGCTGTCACATGATAAACTCACACGTGCTGCTAATGCTGCTAATGGGTATCGTAGCTTCCCGGCCCCGGCAAGTTTGAAGAAGGAAACATGGAGGACCACACATATTCAAAATCCAAAATTCAGGAACAGGAGTCTTCTTCTTCGCCCAGAAAAAGAAAAAGGATATTGAAAAGAGCAAGAGACCGGCTTTTTGAAGCGTGAAGGCTACCGTAGCTGTAAAATGTACTTTGAACTGCGTGGTGCGAAAGAGTTGATTGTGATATATGATCTCAACGCTAGATGGGAGAAATTCCTACACATTGGACCTTTAAACACCAGGAAAATGTTTTGGAAGTACAGAGAAAATACAAAATAAAATGTCCTTCTTAAGATAAAATCAGGCGTTTAAATTCACTAATTTTAACAACCCATTTTTCCTTTTCATTATAGATTATTCTTTCTCTTTGAATGTATTTAAAGGGATTTACATTTTTATTTTTCAGTGTCTATACTGAGAGCTGTTAGTGTTGACTCACTTGGTGGCACAGGTATCCCAGGAAGGCCTCTATCTCCCTTTTCTCCTTTTAGTCCCGTCTGACAATTACCTTAGACACAAAGAGCCAAACTTGATTCAATTGCATGTGCTTACATTTGACTTGATGCAGAGATTGGTTTTAAATTGAAAAGACTTTGTTTATTGAAAGGATGTTCTACATTCGTTTGTACTGCTGTTATCCTGAGTGTTCTGTAAAGTTGGTCTATATTGAAATGTTTGGATAAAAGTGGTTCAAACAACATTCAGGCTTTATACTTTATGGCAAACATAAAAGGAAACCCAGCCTACCTGCTGCAACGGTTCCATTGGGATTAAGCTGAAATAATTGAGCACAAACATATCAGCAGCAGTCAGTGATGACTTCATTTGGAAATCATACTAACTTCAACAAAGCTTGAATTACTTTCAGAATAAATATCAGGTTAATTATCACTAAAATATATATTTTTTTATGTTAAATTACATTATCAAATATTAAATCATCTAAGCTATATTGTTAATATCATAATCAACATGAAAATGACACATGCAGATTTTCTGTGGATGTGATGTTAGTAACTACCTCATTTTTGTAATGGCAATAAGCCTTCACCTTTCCAGACTGGACATGCAGCATGCAGGAATATTTTAGAACCTGAGTGATAAAAGGTTATGTAGTACTGGTGTTATACAGAGCAACACACACACACACACACACACACACACACACACACACACACACACACACACACACACACACACACACACACACACACACACACACACACACACACACACACACACACACACACACACACACACACACACACACACACACACACACACACACACACACACACACACACACACACACACCAGAAGGGAGTTTGTGATTAGGAGATATGTCTAAATGGGCTCAGCAGGAAATGATGAGATTGTGCAGACAACTGTGGTTTAATGAAGATAGACTGACACTTAGGATGCAACTTAGCTTTCACTCCAAAGGGCTGCAAAGAGAGCTCAATCTGGACATTGACTATTATACAGTGCTAAAGGAAATAAAACATGCATAGTAGCATCTCTTATAGACTCATATGTCTCATGTGTATCTTTTTTAATCTTCCAGGCCACCATGAGTAAAATGAACATTTACAATATAGACAGCAGGATGAAAAGTTCACAAGCACCGGCAGTAATAAAACACATTTATAAAGACATGTTTTATCAGCAACATGGCTGCACGGACGGAAACTTACAGGCATTTTGCAGTGGGGTCTGGGAGGGATGGGGAACACTGTCTTCAATAACCAGGGGAGAACGGGGACAGTGAGCACATTAATAAAACACATGTGATGATTGAGTCAGAACTGTGTGTTGATGAATGTGTGTGCGCTTACTCCTTTGGGGCAGTTGAATATTCCTGGGAGGCCCGGCAGCCCAGGACGGCCAGGAAGTCCCTAAAGAGAGCAATCGAAGAAGACAAGAAAGGTAAGAGAAGAGTGAGTGTTTTCAGCAATTTAAAGTATATCGCGAATGAAAGAGGAAAACTACTATAGGTGCTATAAAACTAAAAGTAATATCAACATCAAACTGGCACAAATCAAACATATTCTACCACTCAATCACTACAGTTTTCATTTGCAGATACTGAACCAGTATCTTCTATATTACAGTCTTTTTATAGGCTCATGTGTGTGACTCACCGGCAGGCCTGCGGAGTCCCCCCTCTCTCCTTTTAGTCCCATCAGGCCTGGACGACCCTACACACACGCACACACACACACACACACACACACACACACACACACACACACACACACACACACACACACACACACACACACACACACACACACACACACACACACACACACACACACACACACACACACACACACACACACACACACACCCCAAGGCATCTAAGTTACAACAGTATGGGAAGTTAGATTGGATTTAACTTTAATGATTCCCACAGGGACATTTGGGAAATTGGGTTTTTGTTGACTGAGTCAACGTGTGATTTAATTTAACACTGAAGCCAAGGACGAAACTTTGGGTTCAACATGGGGGGGGGGGGGGGGCTATTTTCTGCACTCTGATCATCTGTGTCTGTCTGTGTCTTCAACAATTTGTGCCTTTTCTGCAGCAAGTTATGGTGCTGTAACCCCCCTGTATATATACAGTATGTTTCATCTGAATGTCTTGATCAACGAACCAGCAATAAACCTAAGGAAGTATTAGTGTCTGTGTGCCCTTTTAATGAAATAGGAAATGTTTGGTGAGTTCATGGTGCTTACAGGCCTTCCAGGAAAACCAAATTCTCCTTTGGGTCCTGGTGGTCCGATAGGCCCCTGTTAGGAATAAACCAAAGTGTCTGACAGTACATCTTAAACACATTAACAGCACCTTCATCCATGGCAGGGGAAACAATTGGATGATGATTTGGTGCTGGCTGCTAAAACTTACCGGAATTCCAGCGGCTCCGGGTACACCATTATCTCCCTGCAAACAAAGATACAGTTACACTCATTTTTATGATGTTTTCAAAACCATGCGTATGACTCATTTTACAATAAGCTATTTATACTGATACTCAAATCCTGACCAACATGCATACACTAAATATCCATAGTAAGTGCACGCTAAAGAACAATGCAAGTAAAATGATCGGGATCTAGAAAAACAGTGACAACTAATATAACCTTGACTCCTTTGGGTCCCTCTGGACCAGCCAGGCCTGACATCATGGATCCATCTGCACCGATGACAAATCCTGGCTCACCCCTTTCACCCTGCATGCATACACACAAGTAAACAAACACATAAACCATGTAGACTTAGACATTAACTTCTGTTAAACTGTGTGCATAAAGAAAAATAAAAGTTTGTTTCGTGTTTTTAGCCTGCTTCGATATTGTTTATGTGCATGCAAGGCATGCATGTCCCACTTACTTTCAGTCCTGGAGGTCCTTGAACTCCTGGCAACCCCCTGTCACCCTTTGGACCCTGTGGTCCCTGCAAACATTTAGGATATTTATTGACAAAGTAAGATCACTTCATATCTAACTTCTGGACTCTGTCATGAAGTTAAAATAATTTCTCTTCATGTTGTCGTATCCATGTTCGTGCACTGTGTCATGTACAGTGCTCCTGATGTTACTTCTGTTTGGAAGAAGAAAACCTGACAGCTGAAAGCATTAACTGGAACAAAGGTCTGTTACACTCTGCAAACAAACAGACGGTAGCTATCTAACTACACATTTGTTGTTGTCAGGACTGTGTTGTAATGTTGTTGTTGTAAATGTTGCTGTTATTTTACGGATGTTGTCATCATTTGGTTTCTGATTTTTATCTGATACTCACAGCGGATCCCTGAGCATCAAAAATCCCTGAGAAGTTGAAGGCACCATCTGTATCATTAAGTAGAAGCTGAATAAGAGGCAGAAGGAGAAAAATTGTCAATGTAATCAAACTGACTCAGTGAAAAAAATTAATCAATCACTCTGGTTACCCAATATTACAGGCCATTGAAGTTTTACTCCCTCAACATGGTAGTAGAAAAGTGGCACTAACATTGGACTCTCCCTTTTGGCCTACTGTAAGTAAGCTTCGTCTTGATTGGCTTTGCTCAGGTGCTAGCATAGACTGTATAAAATATGGACATAATCTCTGTGACGTCACCCATAGGTTTCTGAAGAGCAAAAATGAAGCTCAAAGTGGGCGGCTCCCGGTGGTTACTACAGTCGCCATCCTGGTGGTGCCTGGTATCGCCATGATAAAAATGGACAAAGAGATGGAGTGTAGATGGAGCTGAGGTGGGCGTCGAATGTAAGCTACAGTCTATGGCCGCCTCCTGTGACCGCAGCCACCTGATTGCTCCAGTGCCGCTGGAAATTCCGCCGGATTTCACTATTTTCGGCCGGATGTCCGGTACCTTCCGCTTTGTGTTGGAATTTTAAACTCCGGTTGATGTATGAGGACTATGGTTAACTTCTCCTCAGATCTCTGCAGGGTAAATCCAGACAGCTAGCTAGACTATCTGTCCAATCTGAGTGTTTTTCTTCTTCTTTTTTTAGATTATTATTTGGGCATTTTTAGGCCTTTATTTGATAGGACAGCTTAGACATGAAAGGGGAGAGAGAGGGGGGATGACATGCAGCAAAGGGCCGCAGGTCGGAGTTGAACCCGGCCCGCTGCATCGAGGACTGAGCCTCGTACGTGGGCGCACGCTTTACTAGGTGAGCTACACAGGCGCCTACTACAGACCATTTTCGCCGATTTGTGGGGCATAGACGGGAGGGCGGCACTGCCGGCAATTGGGCTCAAATGACCAATCTGATTGGTGGAGTGCTAACTCGGAAACAGGGAGCCGAAATGAGCGTGACTAGAGTCTCGCGAAATCGGACAAAAATCTTTTAAACTGACCTTTGTCGATCTGAAATGAAGACAGATTCAGCAACTGCATGGCCTATTTCTCGCTTAAAATGTTTTCAGAAACACGTTTCAGTGAACTATTTTAGTAGAATTTGAGATTGTATTCTGAACAAGCCACCATGACAGCCTGTCTTAGAATTTCCGGAGAAACCAGACCCACGTGACGCGTTCGTCCAAACAGCTGCCGGTTTTAATTTTTGGGCGACAATACAGATTAGCGCCGCCTGCTGTTATGGAGACGTATTACGTCTTGTCTCCTCGGTGTGTTCTCTGGCATGTTTTGAACAATTCAGGGAGACTGATCAGTCCAAATGCCTTTTCTGCCGATGATCGCCCCGTCTGGTCTATGTGTAGAGGCTATAATGGGGATTGACTCGCTTTTGAAACCAGCATCAAGTGGCCATTTGAAGAACTGCAGTTTTGTTGTACTTCCGCGTTGGCTTCAGTTTTCAGCCCCGGAAGTTGCCTCTTGGCTGCTACTTACATCCTGGAGGTTGGTAAGGGATCCTGGTGGTCCAGGTGGTCCTGGAGGGCCGGGCAGACTGAGCCCGTCCCTTCCCCTCTCTCCCTGAAAAAACAAGTTTGACATTTTAGCCTTTCTGTAAATAGCAACACAAAATGCTCTACATTTTAAATAACTGTGAGTTTGGCCACTTATCCACTCCTCCATTGTTTTACCTTCTGTCCTGGATCTCCATTGTTCCCCTTTGGTCCCTGTAGATGACACAAGATAAGACACAAATGCTCGAAGTAAAACTATATTTCAGAATCAGATGTTATCCATAGGTAAAAGTAATATCAGCACGAACCATTTGCATAATCAGACATCTGACACAAAATCTTTAATCTGTTCATGTATCTACAGTATAAGTCCAGTCATTTACTGACCTCTTCCCCTTTTAGTCCCTCCAGTCCTGGAATCCCTGTTGGTCCTGTAGCACCTGCCTCCCCCTACAGATGCCACAAAGAAACATTCATCATATCACTTGTACTGTATAAGAAAACCTGCCACCTTCATTCTAATGCAAAATGCATTGCCCTAAGCTCCATGTTATCAAGTAAAATAGTAGTTTTGGTGATTAATGATTAAAGTAAAGTTACATTCTTATTACAAGATTCACTGTGATGTATTGCTTCATTTCTGTAGAGAAGTAACGTGAGAATGTCAGGTCCGATTCAACAAGAACCACAAAACGGGAGGTTGTGAACCTGGTCAGAGGACAGTGTCGCTGCCAGAAGCTGACATCGCTTGTCGCCATGTGGTCTTTCACTCTACAGCTGTTTACTGTGACCTCAAAGTTCAAGACATTTAAGAAGCTTGTGCCAACAGCTTGTGCTGAGATAACACTAATATCTCAAAAAGGGTTACAGAACTTGAACTGTACAGCGGACTCACCTTTTGCCCTGGCTTCCCTGGGGAGCCATCCAAACCGTCTTTACCCTATGAGAGGCAAAGAGGAAATAAATAAATTAAATAATTAAAATGATCATTATAAATAACCAGCGTTTAAGACCCTGACACTCCAAACAAAGGGCCAGCTGTCGATGAGCATCTGTAGCCATAGTTTTTGCGGCGTATCCAGCACCGTTGGCACTAGTCGGCCCTTGTTGGCGGTTTTTCGGCCGATTGAGCATGTTGAATCGGCAACTCACCCAGTCGGTCAGAGAAATTAGTCTGATTGGCTGTTTAGTTTAAGCGAATCAGTGTGCGAGAACAGAAATGGAAATGAGGAAAGCAAGCAAACGACTTAAGTCATAGGCGCATGAGATCGAAAACAAACTTGTTATATCAGGTAAGATTTTCTTTTTAGCCATTGAGCTTTTCAGCAGAAACTGTTTGTGTTATTGTTCTCTCGCGCACAGTATAAAAATAATTAGTACTTTCAACATTGGGTTGTGTTGTTAATGTGCTAGCTAGTGTCTTCTGGTTTCCCTTTTTGAATACAGACTAACGCCACGACTTATTTCCTCTCACGCAGACGCAGGACGTACATGCTAGTTGGCCATTGGCTGTAGTCATCGCGGTGTGTTCAATTGAAACGCTTTGGCCAAGATACAGGCGAGGCAACAGTCGGCTCTCGTCACAGTTAGTTCCTTGACATCGGTTTGGTGTGTCTGTGCTTTTAGAGCACAATTGGACTACAGTATTACTGTAAGTATCACAGACACTCAGATATCTCACCTTTGGTCCAGGGATTCCTGGATGACCCTGTGTAACAAATACAAAAAGGTGACAAAAATAGCAGTTGATGATATGATGAAATTACACTCTACGATGAACATAAAAGCTAAATGTTATGGTGCAGAATGCTCTTCGTGCTGACACACTCAATGCAGTAGTACCTGTGGGCCTCCAGCTCCAAAACCATTCTGCATCCCAGAGCCTTCCAAGTCCTAAAACATTTTACAATAAAATATATTCATAATGATTGAATTGTGAGTGTCTAAGAAGATAGTGTGTCCAAGTAGGTATAATCATTTCAATAAATGTCATAATATCCCCACGCCAGCAGATTTACACTGAAAAAGCTGACAGCAAAGAACTAATAACAAAACTATTTATGTATCACACACATTGTAAACTAGTTTGGTGATATGAGAAAAGAAGGCACTGCTTCTGTGCTGAGACCAGGCACATATGGGATGGGATGGTGCGCAGATATTATGCTAAAATCAGTGCAAGGTCCAGACTTCTTTCTAGACAACCGAGCAGAAACAACCATCATGCATATAAAGAAAATGGTACGGCTATCAATATCTCCTAATTCCATCAATCTAATGTTTTCTGTGACAGGTTGAGCTATACAGCAAGTAGACTGGACAGGATGTAAAGAAACAGCAAATACCTCAAAGTCCATGGTGTAGCCTCTCCCAGGGGGACCTGGAGGCCCAGGGGGGCCAGCTGGCCCCCTGGGACCAGGCTGCCCTTCTGGACCCTCAGAGCCTGGTAGGCCTGGAAACCCTGCAGGGCCCTGATCTCCCTGCAAGAGACGTGATATTTAAAATGATAGTGACAAAAGGAGAAACTGGGGTGAGTGGAAAGGGAGAGCCACTTACAAGAATAGACTAGACAGAATAGAGTCATACATTACAAGTAGCAGACTGTTCTAGCTGTTCTGTTATTTGCCTTTACCCACTTAATCATTGTATCCACATTACTAATGATTATGTATCACAGATCTTATTCTGTAAATATTTGGTGAAAGCACTCTTAATAACCCTACCCTACAATATCTCCGTAATATCGATCTCGAGGTATTTGGTCAGAAATATTGTGATATTTGATTTTCTAATCACAAGCTAAATGTAATGTACAAATACCACTTTGGGGTACAACAGGAATCTAAAAGGTGAATTATAAGTATGACTCCTAATATCAGTAATGGTGCTTCACTGCCCGGTCAGGGACATAATCAAGATTTTACCTTTGCTCCTGGTTGCCCGCTGACACCAGACTCTCCCTGTTAAACAGATGAAATTACAGTAAAATCATGAGCTACCACAATGACGAGAGAGAGAGAGAGAGAGAGAGAGAGAGAGAGAGAGAGAGAGAGAGAGAGAGAGAGAGAGAGAGAGAGAGAGAGTGTGTAGTTTCAGGTCCGCACAAAAAGGCAGAGCAGCTATTGCAACACAGACTTGTTTACACTCAAGCTTTATTAGTCTGTGGGGTCATCTCATTAAAAGCTTGGCTCTTTGTGTTAGGTGGTTATTTAGTGTGTAATTGTTTTTACTAACGGAGCACTAAGAGGCCAGCTCAAGGGAAATCAGATTGGTACAAGTCACATAAGCAAAGAGCAGCTCCTGGTTGGTGTGCTGCACATTCACATATAAGGGAAATGACTCAGAGATTTTTAAACTGTACTGGGTGGGTCACAGCATGCTCACCTTGTCTCCTTTCTCCCCAGCGGGTCCTGGATCCCCATCTTTTCCATCAACTCCCTGCAAGAGTGACATGACTAGATTTAAATTTCAGATTTTAGATACATATTTATTTTCCAGATACCTCTACCAGTGGGAATTACCTCTGTACTCACTGCACAGTTTGCACGGTTTATGAAATAGTTGGTCCCACTCATATTTTTGAACAGAGGTGGATGTAAACTGGTTAGAATTTGAACATATTAAACAAAGCTAATGGGACTGAAGTGACTAAACCTTTTATGCACTTAAACAGTGCTGCAGTAAATGTTGTAAACCTGTGAGTAGTCCATTCACACTGTTAGTAAAAGCTTCTGACATTTTAAAGACAAAAGACACATTTCCCCCAACAGATGCTGTAACTCACACCATGTTCAAAAGGTCTTACAGTAGTTTCACACACACACACACACACACACACACACACACACACACACACACACACACACACACACACACACACACACACACAGCTGTGCAATACTGTGCAGCAAGCGATGGCAGGATGCAGTAAGAAAACATGGGTTTTCAAATAAAGTTGGGGAAAATACTGTCTTTTCAGTCCCTTGGATCTGATGGGACCAAATGTTAATACCTGACCAGAACCTGAACCAGAACCAGAACCAGAACCAGACCCAGAGCCACTAAACCACTCCTCAATCACCTGAAAAAAGAAGTCCGGTCAGCAATGCAAGTGCTCTGAGGCCAAGCCTCAGTCAGTGAACTTCAAGAGCACACCTTTCTTGATAAATCCCTGCTGTCTTGAGAAAATACATATTCCTTTAGAGCAGGGGTCTTCAACGTTTTTTATTCCAAGGACCCCTTAGCTGGAAGAGAGATGGAGCGGGAACCCTCTACTACATATATTGTATAACATTTTGTTGCATAATAAACTGGACCTACAATAACGTGTAGGGCGGCTTAAAGCCTATACACATACATTTTTAATGGTGCATACAATACTGAGCTTTTAAAATAAAAATTGTTGGCATATTCATATATTTATACATCATGTTTTAATGTTAAAATGTGGCACAGTAAATTCTTAAGCTTAACTGTATCTGTGGATGGCTACCTTAGCTGTAGACCATCATCAATGTTGTGTACATTACTTTTATCTTTACTAATAATATGTTGGATTCATGTTAATGTATATTTTCAGACATATTTCTTTTTTCTTTTGTTAAACCATCGAACAATAATTTGGCAGCCCCCCTGCAGCCATTCTGAGGACCCCCTAGGGGTTCTGGACAGCAGATATCTGCTCTAGAACCTTCAAATTTAGCTGCCCTGCTACATGGCTTTTCTGAAGTACAATTAACTGATAATACAACACAGTACAGTGGACATCGTACAGGACTATATATGTGTGTTTTGCTCTTATTGGTGAACTGTACAAGAAAAATAGAAAATAGTGAAAAAAGAAAAGAAAGTTTTACTTACAGGCAGTCCAGGTTCACCCTTCTCTCCATCCTTCCCATCTTTCCCAGAAGCCCCAGGTGGTCCAGGAAAGAAGTCCTGAGATGGGGTTCCTGGGGGCCCTGGCTCTCCCGGGAGGCCAGGCTGCCCTGGAGGCCCCTGATGAAACAAGACGACATAACTTGGTCACACAAAAGGAAGACTCTTTAGAAAGCACCTTCTATGTACCTTTATTAGACCAACAGTATGTGTTTACAACAGCATGGCTAACACCAACAGCCGAGACCAGAGTAACCCACAATCCATCAGGTATATCACACTACGGATCCTACAGTTGTCCAAAATAGACAGCAAGGAACATAAAGGCCTCGTCCAAACAAACAGTGCAACACTTCAACCTGGAGCCGGAGATGACGAACTGAAAAGGGTGTCACCAAAAAACAAAAAAGACTGAAAAAAGAAAGTGGGATTGCAACGTGATGCTGTATATTATCTAATGACACAGGGAGAGAAAACAAAGTTCACTTACCCTAATAATCTCTGAATCACTGTCAAAGTCTTCAAATCCTGACCCCTCCTAATGAACACATGACATATGTCAGTCACAGTTAATGAATGCAGACTGGCTCAAACCACTACAACTAAAGGGTTTCATGTCTACATGCTTCATATCACAGTCCAGTCATGTTGCTCCCGGAGATTCATAATGACATACTTGTAAAACATAAATGCTTCAGCCAAACAAGCAAATCAGTTGTTTCACATTTTCACAAAATTGACATTTAGTTTTGGAGCAACCTTTGTTTTTATAATCACATTCATAAATAGGACTGGTGCATAAAAAAGCCAGTGAGCGTGATTAAAAGGACAGATGCCACAGAGCACAACTGTAACAATCAATAAATACCTGAAACTATAACTGGAATTAAAACAAATGAACAGATCTGATGATGAATGAAAAACAACGGGATTATCCAAAAGCTGAAAGATCAGCTGCAATGTGTTTAACTTTCTCTATTATTTAATTCAAGAGTGTTACATTTGCATGTGGATACAGATGGATATAATAAAGCTATATCACTATAAAACATTATGGATTTCAGCCCAATATTAGAGTATGTTAGCCTGGGCCTGGACTTAAAGGGTAACTACCGTTTTTTTTTTTTTTTTCAACCTGGACCCTTTGTCCTATGTTTTTGTGTCTGAGTGACTGATGGGAACTACAGTCTTTGACATTGGTCCAGTATTAAGTGAGATCGCTGCAGTCAGCAGCGGAGAAACAAGCTACAATGTAAGTTAATAGGGCAATTGTCCAGCTTGGATTTCCCTTCACAAAAGTGCTTGTTTTGGTGCTGACAGGCTCAGATTAATACTCTAAGTGTCTGACATCATTATGAAAAGGATTTCTAAAAAGGTTGACCTTTCTGTTAAAGAGTAAGATCCTTTTTTTAAACATAAAAACATACGCAAAATTGCGTTCGCTAAACCCACCAGACTCCATGTAAATAAACAGCAATTTTAGCATTGTAAAATACACTTCATTCAAAGTCGTCAGAAACAAAATAAAACTATGAAAAGCCGTTTTGGGTCGTCTTTCCACTTTTCCAACCATCACAACTAAACACATAGTTTACCGATCTACATGTGAAAATATGTTGGCTCTGTACACGCTGAAAGTATTTTTTAAAAGAAGTCTGGTGGGTTTAGAGCTAGCGACTTCAGAGCTGTTTCTGGTTAAACAGAAAGGTCTCAAAGAGATTTTAGAGGTCTATCTCTGAATATCTATATTCTATAATATAATATAATGAGGTCAGACACTTAGAGTATTAATCTGAGCCTGTCAGCACCAAAACAAGCACTTTTGTGAAGGTAAATACAAGCTGGACAATTGCCCTATTAACTTACATTGTAGCTTGTTTCACTGCTGCCGACTGCAGCGATCTTGCTTAATACTGGACCCATCAGTCACTCAGACACAA
This sequence comes from Gymnocephalus cernua, assembly GCA_023631565.1. NCBI lineage: Eukaryota > Metazoa > Chordata > Actinopteri > Perciformes > Percidae > Gymnocephalus > Gymnocephalus cernua. The sequence continues at coordinate 25,844,654 of CM042446.1, forward strand.
GAAACTAGTCTAGGTAGTTACATTTTAAATGTTAATTTGTGAATCAACTGTCATTAATAAACACCAGATTTTACTAAGACAAAAAAAGGTAAAACAAAGAAAAAGTTTGTATAATAACTTACCAGGAACATGGAAGACTTGCTATGTCGACCTGGAGTTCCAGGAGGGCCTGGAGGACCTGGTAGTCCAACACCAGGATCACCCTGAAGGAGACAACAGTGGGATTGTTATGCATTTATTTGTACATTTAGTGATTCATCACTGATTTAGCAATAGCTATAAATGCTGTGATGCTGTACATTGGAGACTTGTTGCACAAATGTCATAGCATCTGTCCCTACTCAAATAAACCTGAAATGAAAATGAAATTTGAACACTGGCTCATGTTTACAAGTCCGTGACAATTCATCCAGTGCTAACTATTTGGATCTATTGTTTACCTTTTCTCCCATAGGACCAGGCTCTCCCTGTAGTCCTGGGAATCCTGGAATCCCAGTTGCGCCCTGGGAAAAGACAGTAACAGCTCAGTGCTCAATGCTACATGAAATATCACCACATCACAGTTCATGTTGCATGCAGTTGTAAGAAGCGAAAGCATGACCCATACAGACAGTGATATCAGGAATGAGGTCAAGACCTTAAGGTGCTCATATGCTCATTTTCAGGTTCATAATTGTATTTAGAGATTATATTAGAATAGGTTTACATGGTTTCATTTTCAAAAAACACCATATTTTTGTTGTACTGCATACTGCTGCAGGTCCTCTTTTCACCCTGTGTGTTGAGCTCTCTGTTTTAGCTACCAAGGGAGGCATCTCACTTCTGTTCCATCTTTGTTGGGAGTCGCACATGCACAGTACCTAGGTAAGGACTACTAGCCAGTCATAGATATATATGTCAGTATATATATCTATGCTACCCAATCAGAAGCAGAGTATGAGGGCGTGCCATGCTAGCAGCTAGGCGAGCATTATAACGTGTGTTACAAAGTGACCACGTTTGTCTCTGGACTACAACAGAGCTGTTTGGAGCAGTGTGTGAACAGTGTTTTCTGGTGGAGATGGTAAGTCCCTTTGGGGGGGACTTTGGGCTTTTTCACTTTGTAAACCTATAACGTGCACAAAAAAGATATATAATAACACAATAAAGGAAAGGGAAAAAGCCAAAAAGCATAATATGAGCACTTTAACTTAATCTGTGGCCCCAATCTAAAGCTAATGGGCTGCATCAGCAGTTAGTATAGAAAGTGTAGCTCTAAATTAGTAGCTGGATGTTGAAAATGAGTACATTCCTGCATCACTTTCCCCAGAGACACAAAACAAATGGACCTATTAATCTACAAGACTGGAAAGACTTTACTTACTGGAGCACCAGTTTCACCTTTGCTTCCCTGAACAAAGGACAAAAATAGAAAACCCATCCATCATTTTATCTTTTGACCTGTCAGACTGAGCTAAACAACAGAATGTGCTCAATCATTCTTATGTTGTTTATTTTGATGCTGTATATAAAAAGCTACACAGTTTTGAAATGGAATATTTTAATTATTGCCAAACAAACAAACAGATAAAACTCACAGAATGTCCATCTTTCCCAGGAACTCCAGGTGGGCCTGAAGGTCCGTGTGGTCCTTGTGGACCCCGGGGTCCCGGCTCCCCTCCCACCCCTTCTCCTGAGGCTTGTCCTGGGGGACCGGGTGGCCCTGGGGGACCGGATGGACCTGGCTCACCTGGCTCCCCTTTCTGTCCCGGAGACACCTGGAGGGACTGAACATGGAATAGTCTGAGTGATTCATTCACTGACATATAGCAAGGCATGGGTTAGGGTTAAAACAGTGTGAAGACAACTGCAGATACTAACATTAACTTTAGGGAGAGGGACTATTTTTGGCTTAGCAAAAAGAGCCAATGAGCAGTCATTTCTGCATAAATTGACTAACAGACAAATAATTGTATCATCATGATGTTGTGGGATTTTGAATTTCAAATAGGGCAAATATGGAGTCTCAGTTAGGGTGATTGGTAGACTTGCACTGCAGAAGTTTGGCTAAAGGGATAGGCATATTTCTTATAGCGAATCTTGCCTATTAACTAATTAAATATGGATTTGCTTTACTGAACAACCACACAGATATACAGTATGTATTATTTAAAATCTTAAATATGTGCTGTGCTTTACATCATCATCATCATCATCATCATCTAAATTATGAAAAGAAATCACTACTTACAGAGTCAAATTCAGAGGCCGGAGTACCTGTCTGAAATGATTTCACTGTACCAAAGACACAAAGTTAGCACTCAAAAAAATTCAGTTCACAATAAAAGAATATGGCATTTTATTAGCATGATTAAAAAAGGTGGAATCATACAAAATTACAACATATATGACTCATGACGATATGAAATCTTAATTTAGGGTAGGTCAGAGGACAGAAAAAGAGAGACAGAGAAGGCTGCTTTCTGCTTCTTCCAGCACCATCTGCTGGCTAATATGGGAAATACAGCCCATGTATTACAGCATCACTTCTATGTCAGAACACTCATCTAAAATAAACGCTATGTGTATACTGTATGTGCATGTTAGTGACAGAGGCCGAGATAAGTGTTTGGCTTAATACCCGAAAGAAAGAATTTGGCATATAACTGCCGATTTCTTTTTTTTTTAAGATTATGTTTTGGCCATTTTGGCCTTTAATTGATAGGACAGTTGTCGATAGGAAACGGGAGAGAGGAGGAAGACATGCAGCAAAGGGCCGCAGGTCGGAATCGAACCCCGGCTGCTGCAGTAAGGACAGAGCCTTTGTACATGGGGCGTACGTTCTACCAGGTGAGCTAGCAGGGAGCCCCATTATTGCCAATTGTTGCCACCAAAGACAGATTTCCTAAAATAAAATAATTTAAAAATAAGATTTTTTTTTTTTTTTTTACCTCTTATTGTGGTCATCTCATTCTCCTGTCCAGAAGTCTCCTCTATGTCTTCATCATCATCATCATCATCGCTCAGTGACATCTCAGTAGGCGGAGCTCGGACTCGGCTGCTGTAAGTGGGGTCCAGCTCTGGGAGGGGCTGAAAAAAGACATAAGGTGAAAAAAATAAAAACATTTTTCTAGGGCTTGATTCTAGCCATTCAGTATGCATATTTTTTTGTAAAATGTTGCACATCCATGCAGAAAATAAGATTAACACCCTAGCATGTGTACATATATATATATATTTTTTTTTACTTTTTGGTGTATTACATTTGCTCAGAAAAAAAGAAAAAGAAAGTGTTTGCCACGGATGGTAGGAAATCTCTCGGACCACATCCAACCACAGTGTCAGACTTAATGCAACATTCCACTCTTTGCACAAAGCTGGCTCACAGCGCTGCATTTCTTCAACATTATTTCTGCATCATCTTTACAAGATCTGCTGTGGCAATAAAACATCCTGAAAAAGCAATAAATATTTTCTTTCCTGAAGAGATTTGTTGAATCTGTCTGACTGTCCTGATGTGGCTGAGGAGGACATTGTTTAAATAGCTCAGAGCTGGTTGGATAAGAGCCGTCACACATCTGGAATATACATCATGCTTGCACACTTCCAAATCTTAGGGGACACAGCACTGAGTTACTTCAGGTACCATCAACAAAATCTAAATACAAGTATTTCTTTTGGGCCACAGTGACATGGAGTTAAAAACAATCTGAGTAAATGAGGCAAATACCTGATCTCTCCTGAGAGTGTCTTTCTATGAGCCCTCAAGCAAGCACTGAAATTTCCAGCAGCTCCAGTGACCAACAAGGCTGAGATTGAGAAGTTTCCCAGATTTGAAATACTTCTCAATACTAAAATAATACTAAATCAAAAGAGGGAGACGTAAAGTAGTGCGAGAAATTACACACTGCTTTTACCAAAATTACAGTACTTATTAGTTGGAGTCAGGAAGATTATCCAAGATGACATGTTGGCCATTTTCATGCTATTCAAGTTGGCCATGTTATGGTACTTGTCTTTTAAACTATAGTGTGTATTTTCTGTCTCTCCCATAAGGAATTCTAAGTAATGACAACAAAACTGTCGGCTGATACAAGCCTTCCGTGATCGTGCACCACCCCCACCCCTCCTACACGCAGTTTATGTAACCAAGGAGAACACGGAGGATTAAACTTGTTGAACTCTTCAGAAGAGGTAATTATCTTCACTTGACTTTTTGCGCACAAAATTCGCCGGACGACACCAGTTTCTGAACATAGCCATACTGAGAAATACAGAGAGAGTTGTGTGAAGCTGTCTTAACTAGCTTTGTATAAACTCATTTGGCGATGGCTTGAATGTAACGGACAGTAATATAAAACATTAACGCACTAAAGCTTTAAAGTAATAATTCACTTGTTTCCTTACGGAGAGTTAGATAAGAAGATTGTAGTCTCATATTTGTACCTTAAATATGAATCTGGAGCCGGCAGGCCCCTAAAGCTCACTTATTAACACACCATCTCTTGTTTGTTACATTCCGGGAGTATTTCTTGGCTGGGCCAGCGACTCTCTGCAGTCTCCGCTGGAGAGAGCTAGGCTAGCTGGTTCTCGCCGCTTTTAGAAAGTAGAAATTTAAAAGTACAAATTTCCCTAAACTATTTCTTTAAGTAAAATGATCTAGTACTCTCTCCAACCCCTGCCTCTCTTCCTCTGCCCTGTTGTACTGCACAGAGATGGCAGGGAGCAGCACATATCACCATGCTCCAGTCTCCCCCAGGCCAGTAAGGATAAGAGCTGTTTTCTTTGGTCCAAGTCCAACCTGTAGCTAAATGGGAAGGACAGAGGGGTAGTGTGGTGTGTATGAGGAGTGTGTATGCACACACCATGGTGTACTCTCTCTCCTCCACAATCTTCTTCACTTCTATTCCCTCTATGTCATCGTAAGCATCATCACCGCTTCCGTATCCAGAGGCCTGAAGAGAAAATGAGAGCAGGGAACGAGGAGTCAGAAGAAAAACAAGGAGAAAGACAGAAATGATTAAATGCTCTTCAACAGACAAATGTGATCCGAGTTTGAGCTGCAGAATGAGAAAACTGAATGAGGAAACAAGCCAAGAATGCAGTTACACCCAGTAAATAAAACAATGCTTGGATACAAAGTGTTTGGTTCCACCAGTTTCTGTCGTGACACTGATTCAACTGTATATAGCTCAACAAAACACTGGATATTAAATGTGATTAATGCTCTAAACAATGATAGAGGCAGAGAGAAAGAGGAAACTAAAATATATGTATTTCTTTTCTGCACATTCAAATAGTAGACTGTTGATTGGTACCGCAGGCAAAATGAACTCCCTAATGAAATGTGAATCCTTGTATCAGTACGTCAACTAATCCATGATTCTTACCATGCTGAGACAGCATAAGGACACTGCTGTGCCTTGATTAATATGGATCCATTTCTAAGACAAATTGTATGAAATTGTATGAAATCGATTTGAATATAATTGTTCTAAAAGTAACAAAAAATGAATGGATTAATGCAAGACAGAGCGATTGTATTTAGGTTTAAATTAGTTTAGTCTATATGCACGACGTTCCACTTCCAGGATTGCTCCGATGCCACCGGACACTTCGCCGGATGTGTCTCTTTTCAGCCAGGTGTCCGTTACCTTGCGCTTCCTTTGTGTTGGCTTTCTAAACTCCGGTGGATTTATGAGGACTATTGTAAAACTGCTCCTCAGATCTCTGCAGGGTAAATCCAGACAGCTAGCTAGACTATCTGTCCAATCGGAGTTTTCTGTTGCACGACTAAAACAACTTTTGAACGAACGGCCCATCTAAAAAAAAAAATCAATATCAGTGTATGCTATATTTAGAATATTTTCAGCGCATTATCTTGCCCTTTCCAACGGAGAACTGAAGCAATTATCTATGCTCTCTTCAAAGACGCCAGACTCCTTTGACAAAAAACAGTAATTTAGAACACAGCAGCCGCTGGCCTGCTGCTGCCTAGATCGGTTGCTTTGTTTTATTTTGTGTGACTGAATCCGAACTGACCTTTTTAAAACACAAAGTCTATATTTGGTGTGGGTATTTCCCAAACTGTTGGAAGCACACTATTGTCTAAAGTATCACTGTATGCAGTAGCTTTAATATTTTCTTTAACAGGAATAAGGAGGACCATATAACACAATAGTATAGGGCTGTCCACATACTTTCGTCCATAGAGTTTACTGCTGTGCACTTTTTTCACCAGTAGAGGGAGGACTAGTTCCATGTTTGGGCAGCTAAGGCTGCGTGTTCTGACACAAGCAATAGGAACTTCACTTCTTTTCAGACTTTCAGACTCAGTGTTTGGGTGTGTGTGCGTTTTCGTGCACACTCACATAAGGATCGTCCTCCTCACACTGGTCATCTGGGGCCGTGGGATCTGACTTCAGCACCAGCTGCTGGATGGAGCCCTGGAGAGGGAAAGAGGAGTGGGATGAGACCGTTACTGAGACCGTGTTATGTTGTGTGGTAATTTAGTTCATAAATTTAAATTTAATTAAAGCTCAGCGTATGTTTCCCACACAGCAGCATACTATCTCTATCTTTCAGCATAACACGTTATCCATCTCTTCCTCCCATCATTGCTCCACACACTATCCAGCGCATACACATCTGCACACAGTAACACACATCTGGCAGTGAACAGGTGTTTCACACTCAAGCTGTCTGCCCGCCAAAGACCCTTTTCAAAGCAATCATGAAACACCACTTACAGTATGGACATCTAGTGGACAGGCTTCAGATGTAAATGTTATGAGTTATGAAATAATATTTCATCATATACTATGGGTAATTTTTTTCTATCTCCTCCGTGGCTCAACACAGACCTGTAGTAGTGTTAATACTTTGACACTTTAACACTGCAACAGTTTACCAGCGTTGGAGCACTGATGTCTGTATTAAACAGGCTAAGATGTTGGTTATTATTTTAATTTCAACTGTGTGTTTCAGGATTATCCCTGATGTTTTGATGATGGTAAACTGGCATCTGACTGTCAATTAATTAAAGCTGAGATCGGGCCCAAAAAATCAAGCCCGACCCTACCCGAGCCGGTGCACGTCGTGTCTGAGCCCGGCCCAGCCCGACACAATAACTGTAATTATGAGCCCGAGCCAGATTTAAACCAGACAATGTTTTAATACGTGGGCTGTTATAACTGACGTTCTCAACTACAATTCAGAGTTGTTTGAACTACAGAAATCTGATTAGAATTATCTTAATGAATAATGCAACAAGGACGAAGCATGTAAACTGCGTTGTTTGTTTATTCAGAGTGGAATGGATCGCAAATGGATCCAAATGAAGAAACGTAAAACAAAAAACCACCTCTAGCCGAATAGTGTGGGTAACTGATTAAGGCAGCAACATAATCAAAGCCCTGGAACCATATAGGAGACTTTCTTGTCTCGATCACCTAATTAAAGCGTAACTCTCGCCAAAATGCAACCTAGGGTCTTTTTGTGAATGTACTCGAGTCAAACTTTCGTTTAAAAGCATAATTAGGACAGAAGATTTACCGTATCTTCGTTTTTCGGTCAAATGGCCTTTTGAATGGGAGAGCTAGGGGCACTTTCATGACAGCATCAAAATCATTATTTTTAAAACAGTACAAACTGAAAACGCTGAAACTTTGCTCGAAGTATCATCAGGAGCTCTACACATGAACTTGAGCATTGAGAACATTGTTTGTGTACACAGAGTTTACTAAAAAGAAAGGTTTTAACAACTCACTGTAGCTGTTGGTGTCTCCGGTCGCCATCCATCTTGCCAGTCAAAAAGAGTTTGTGTACACAAAGAATGTTCTCAATGCTTGTGTTAATGTGTCCCCTGGAGATACTTGGAGCAAGATTTCATGTTGTGTCGAGACTTCTTAGTATTTAAAAATAGTGATTTTGATGCTATCATAAAAGTGCCCCTAGCTCTCCCATTCAAAAGGCCGTTTGACCGAAAAATGAGAATACGGTGAATCTAAAGAGTGGCGCTTCCGTCCTAATTATGCTTTTAAACGAAAGTTTGACTCGGGTACAGCCACAAAAAGACCCTAGGTTGCATTTTGGCGAGAGTTACGCTTTGATTAATACTGTCATGTCAGGGTGTCGCTATTCTGACAAATTATTACAATAATAATAATTACTTAATTTGTATAGTACCTTAAAAAAACAATAGTTTACAAAGTGCTTTGACAGGGGAAATAAAGGACATCCAAATCAATACACATATATACACATCAAATCAACACACATACCCATAAATACACAACATTGTAAAAAAAGGAAAGATGGGTCAGCTATAAAAGGACAGAATGACAATGAGAAAGACGATAAAAAGATGGCATCACATAAAAAGCAACTCTATAAAAGTGTGTTTTAAAGAAGCGATTAAGAAGAAGTCACTGATTTCAAAGAGTTTTAAACCCTTTAATATGTTCATAAGAGAAGCACGTGTGAAAATATCTAATGTATGCAGCAGTTCCGTTGTATGCCAATGAAAAAGGGGCCCCACTACATCTGAAGGTATGTTTTCCCAATTATTTAGTGTATGCATGAGTGTGTGTACACGTGCAACTGCGAATGGTCCTTTAGATCTGAGAGTCAGCAGGCCTTGTCCCCTTATTAGATCAGTAAAGAATTGCCAAAGGTAATTTCAGCAAAGTTTATTGATATTGAGTTCAGGCCAGAGGACAAACACCTGTTTTTAATGGAACAAAGCACGGTCTATGAAATTTAATGGTGGCGAAGGAGTGAAGAATAGAGATGGAGGGGAAGAGAAAGAATGGGTGGATATGAGCTGTGGTAGCAAATAATCAGATCCATCTGTCTGTGCAGTAAACAACACATCTGAAATAAACAGAGAATGTGCCACGCAAATGTTTCCGCTTCTTTCAATTCAATTTTAGTATGCGAGTTCCTGTGGATGCATGATTCAGATGGTCAGTTTTATATGAATGTAAACACCTGAAGGCAGTGGGAGGGTTTGTCAGTGACAGGCTGTGTGAGTGATACATTTGCAGTTGCATGCTCAAAAGCTTTCTATGCTAAGCCTATACCACAGATGACTGCTTCCAAACATGCTCTTGAAAGTCTCGTCATATGAAACAGAGACACACTAACATGCATGCATGCATGCACACAATGAAGGAGGTCTGCAATCACACTGTGGGCAAACAAATGCTTTCACACAGTCACATACGTATGGGGGTTGGCCTTCCATTTGGGGGACAAATTACCGGTTGGTAACAATAACTAATATAACTAATAATAACTAATATGCTGAAAGAAATTCAAAAGTGCTTCAGGAATAGGGTGATTTCACTAGTACAATTCTATTGAATGACACAAACATCCACCAGATGGGAAAAAGGTATTTTACAATAACTTTGAATGGATTAATCTGCGTTATTTTTTTTAACGCGCTATTGTTTCTCAGATTAATTAATCAAAATGAACGCGTTATTTTGACAGCCCTAATTATTATTATTATTATTATTATTATTCTGTACTATTAAGCAGGTTGGGTTACCTGATGTGAAGTAGATTTGTCCTGCTACAAGACTGTATGATATGATAAAAATTGTTAATAACTATGAACTGTCAGAAGGCATACTAGAGCATCTCTGTTTCTCGATATGAGACTACACAACATATCTAAGATACTTTATGTTAGTCTTGGATATGAAATAAGATTGTTTGTTGAGATTCTGCAGTCTGGTCTGGTACTCTTTCAGTACACTTTCAGATGTCAGGGATGACTAAGGAAAAGGTTAAGTACTTCTAAGGTGCTGTTTGGTGTCTGCAGTTACTGGCAGTCACCATGTTGAGGAAAGTGTCGCCAAAGCAACAGAGAGCAGTCACTTTAGCAGCTACTGGCCAAACGTGTGTGTGTGTGTGTGTGTGTGTGTGTGTGTGTGGGACACCATCTGTGTGTGTTTGGTTGAAATATTAATACAGAGTATTTCTCCATAAGCAACTAAATGCGTTTTGTGACCCATAACGTCGAGGAAAACCACTGTCGGCTATGCTTATGTTCAAGCATGGGGTGTGTTTCAGTGAAACTAAGGAAAGCAAAAATATGAGTGAGTTAAGTCAGTGTGGGGGAAAATATTTTAGTGTATTTGTTTGCATGTGTGTGTTCATGTGTAGCCGTGTGTGAGTGTACTACTGCAGACAGCTACTGCTGCGGCGTGGCTGTTATTGCTCTCCCTGGGAGGAGATGGAAGATCTCTAACGGAGCTGCCAGTTCAAACACGGAACAGCTGGAAACCAAGAGTCATTACTGGTCCTCTTTGTCTGAGAGGGGAGGACTGTATAATATGCATATCTGTCGGTAATGAGTAGCGAAATTACGTTCTAATGCATAATTACATTCAAGTGCAATAATACATAATTCTAGTGCAATATAAGGGCAAAGTGACATTGTATTAATTTATTTATTTCACTTATTTTTAGGGCTGTCAAAATAACGTGTTCATTTCGATTAATTAATCTGAGAAAAAATAGTGCGTTAAAAAAAATAACGCAGATTAATCCATTCCATGTTGACCTTTCACCCAGAGCCGTTCTAGCCACCATTCAACTGTAAAATGAAGGGAGACGAGAGAATGCGTTGCCACAGGCAACAGAAACATCGCTGCACGTAACGCTAGTTAACACTACACTCAACAGCAGGTAACGTTAGCCTTCCGCTAGCTAGTAGCTGGATTAAAGACGGTTAAAATGCTGACAGCTAACGCTAAACTGTGTAAAGTTTGACTGTATTTCACTGTAGAGGATTCCGACACTTCTGCAGCTGCAGCCGTTGTCAGATAAACACAGATGGAGATGGTGCGTTCAATGAAACTGGTAACCTACAGCCTCGTGGTGCATTCAAAGTTATTGTAAAATCTGGTGGATCTTTTTGTCGTTCAATAGCAATTTACAGCGCGACCGCCGCACTGTAAGATGACGTAGTATTAAGAGCAACAACAATAGTGAGTAGAATGAAAGACTGAAATGCCGCGTAAGGAGGTTGGTTGGGGTCGTGGATGGGTCAAACAACACAGGACATTCATCCAGGAGACCAGGTTTGTGTCCCATTCTTGTCCCGCATGTCACTGAAGCGTACATTTTATAACCCCACCCACCATCTTTTCCTAAACTTACAGTAACTGTCCCGTTCTGGTGCTGCATGTCAGTCAGTACGTCCCTGTCAAAAGTGACGTCAAGAGTCCCGGCGCTAAAGGAGACTTTTAGCGTGAATAACAAACGCCAAAACGACATGGCCAAGCGTCTATATTTTACGCGATGGGAGAGTGAGAATGTGTTGGAAGTTGTGCCGAAGATTTTTACTGTGCTTTTACAAGCATGGAAATAGATCCACATTAGCCTAACATAAAGACCAAAAACAGGAGGAATATTAAAGATACCTTGGTATTTTAGTTAACATGCAACATATGTGACTTTGTTCCCACGAGACTTTGACAGAATGCTACGGCTAAGACTCGTGGGATAAAATGTTAGTAAAATTATACTAAATTGAATTATAATGCTATGGGAAAAACAACTTCCTGTTGTCTTTATTAATGGTCCAGTGTCCCTGCTACCCCACCAAGCCAGTACAAAGTCATTAAAAGTCAAAACAGTCAAAACAAATGGGTCCCAGATATCAACCTTTTCAGATAATAAAAACATTCCTGTTAAAGAGGAACCATGCAGTTTTCTTTAGCTTAATTTACCAGCTTCGGAGTCATTTGAACGGTTATATGACTTTTTTCGGGTTGAGTGGTGGTCGTCTCGCTTCCCCCTAGCGCCTGTGAATGGCAAAACCACGCTTGCAACTTTTGGCTGGCAAGCGATGTAACAAAATGCTTCACGACATTCAGGAACTGGCTAACAAGGTAGTGATGCAGTTTTTCACACTATCGTCATGGCTGAGCCGGCAAAAAAAGACACAGAAAGCTAAGAAAGCATTGTCGGAGGAACAGAGAAAGAGGAAACGGCAGACTGACCGAGCAAGTTTTTACACAGTGTTGCCAAATATCTATTCTGAAGCTGTAGGGGGAGCTCTATAGAAAAACCTGCGAGCAAAAAGTGAAGTTTTGGCAAAGCAAAATTGCCAAAACTGCATAGTGCACCTTAAAATTCAATCGGATTTTCAATGATAGAATGAGGTGATTTTAATCTGAAATGAAACTTAAAGCTCTTCATGGAGGTAAATACTCACGTCAGAGTTGGTTTGAAAGCACAGTCAGTAGAGAAACCTACTTTATAAATGGTTCCAGGAACAAAATGGACTCCCCTGTGAGACCAAAAGATCCTGAATAAACACGCGTTCTTCCTCCGTGGCTCATTGGATTTCTTTGAAACTCTTCTCAGATTTCTCTAATACAATCTTAATGAGAGGGAAAAAGCTTTCTTTCCACTGTCCTGGAAACAAAACATCTTGTAGTTTGTCTGTCACATGAACGTATATAACTTCAAATCAGAAAAGAAGAGGAGGACAGAGGTTGTAATGCAACATTGAAGAAGCCTGGTTTTTGTTTGAAAAGGTCACAAGTCACGTATTTTTTCTGGTTTAGCCCTGGCCACGAGTTGATTTATTCAGAAAAAGGAATTTTTGGCACATTTTATAATATGAGTTTAGCTCTTCCATTTTTAAAATTGTATATTCTCACAGTGCTTTGGACAAGTCTCAGATATAACATCTTAATAACACTGAAAACATGTTCTCGCTCACATAAATATCAAGTACTTGCTCATCCCATGCCTATAGCATTATAAATTAATGGTATTCCCTTTACACTCAACTATTTTCTCCTCATCATCCCTCATGTTACACTGGGACAAACACAGCCTTGTCTTGCAATTACAAATCATAGATGATTGGGAGGAAAGTGCTGCAGGATTTACTGGTTTCTTTTCTTTTACAAGAGCACTGAGAGCAGAATACAGCATCGCATGTGTTGCTACCCCTTCTCCAGGATCTGATTTCTCAGCACTTCTCTATCACACACACACCCTCATCATGACCACACAGGGATATTTTTAACATTGGGATTGGAACCACCAACATTACATCCTGATTGTTTGATTCTACTCCTTTTAATTAAAGAATTGGCATTTACACTCACATATGCATCCAGTGTAAGTCATTCAAGATGAGAGGCTCAGACAAGAGATCAGCTATATTCCAAAAATGTAAATCACATGCAGCTTGTCATTTATGAGCTCTCACAGGATAAGGCAGTGCTCATAAACACATGCGGTCATTCGTTCCTTATCTCCTGTGGCGGTCATAAAGCTGCCAACAAAGACTATTGTGTTCATGTCTCAAATGTAAAAAATAGGCAACCGCCCAAACGCCACGTTTGTTCCTGCGACTAGCAATTGTTTTGACATCTATCCTCAACCCATTGATCCAAACCCACTGACAATAGGAATAAGGAATTAAAGCAACACCAAAGATTCTTTTGTACCTTAAAATAATGTTTCCAAAATTGTTTTAGTGGTTAATCAACTCGTAACAGGGTGAACAGCACTTCTGCATTCGCTTTGCGGCCCTCTATCAGCTATAACCGCATTATGCAAGTTTGCCAGATCAGGTAGCGGCTCTGTAGTTCAAATGAGACATAATGAGACATTACGACAGCGGTAATGGACAATTCCGCTTCCAACTTGTAGGGGGACCAAAGAGGAAAAGTGCTTTGGTGTTGCTTTAATGGCACAAAGAAATGCAGCTCTCGTGAAGAGATGATGATGTTCAGAGCACTGATGCAGAGTAGTTATGTGCGCACACACACAACAATAAATCCATTCGCATCCAGACTCACCACAAACCTCGCCAGGCCCGTACCCCCAGCATTCCCTACGAAGATCCCTGAGCTGGCCTCGAACGTCAGAGGCTGCAGGCTCCTGGTGAAGGCAACTCGGTGGTATTCCTCACAGTCCATGTAGAGACGCACCTGAGTCAAAGGGGGGCACATTAGATAAGATAAACAACTTCATTGTCAGAAATTTGTCTTTGACAGGGCATGCTTAAATGTCAAAAATACATACAACATAAAAGACACATATAAAAACTGTAAAAAAAAACAACAACATTGACAGTACAAACAAAAGTGCAAAAATGCTAAAGGTGAATATGTTGCTATGTATGACTGTTCCGTATGGTGATGGCAGTGGATGAAGGATTTTGCATGTATGCACACTTAAACTTATTTCCAGCAATTGATAACAAATAGAACAAGTGTGGAAGAGACTTTTTTCCCTGCAGTTACATATAAAGTGACATTTCATGACAACATCCTCACATAATAATTAAACATCTGTCAATGATAAAAGAGCCACATGTAGCCTATTTAACACTGCACTTTGGCAACTTCTGATATGCAGGCAATGAAGACTTGCATCAGAATACTGTTAAAGAGCTCATATTATGCTTTTTTGGCATTTTTCTCTTTTTGTGGATGTAATAGGTTTACAAGTGAAAAAGCCCAAAGTCCAACCCAAAGGGATTGTTGTAGTCCAGTCTTTACTTCCGTGACAAACGTGTCATTTTGTAACACACGTTATAATGCTCGCCTAGCTGCTAGCATGGCACACCCTCAAACCAAGCTAGTTAGAGCGGAGGCCCGAAGATAATAGATACTGCGAATGTGCGACTCCTAACAAAGATGGGATAGAAGTGTGATGCCTCACTCTGTAGCTAAAACAGAGAGCTCATAACACAGGGTGAAAAGAAGAGCTGCAGCAGTGTGCAGTATGACAAATATGTTTTTTTAAAAATTAAACCATGTAAACCTATTATGGTACAACCTCTTAATACAATTATGAACCTGAAAATGAGCATAATATGAGCTCTTTCAAAGATATGCCTGGTGATATTCTTATTTTTTCTCATTGTCAACAAATCCAATGAACACTAACACTAAAACCAAAACGTATGTGCAGCCAAAGACTGATTGATACATTGTATTCCTCTGTGAACTCCAACTACTAAAACACATTGTAATTGTAATATATTTATTTGAACAGGGAACAGTGCACAAAAAAACATTAATAGATGTCTTGTGCCAGGTTATAGCAAATTGCTAGTTTCTGCCTGTAGTCCCTGATGATCCACACAGCTGCACTGGCTGACATCACTACATTACAGTGAACACAGCATGCACTGTAGTTTATTTTGAGTCAATCCCACATACACCGTCCTGCTGCTGTAAATACTCACTAGCGCACCAAATCGGCTAGACATGTTTGAGTAATGTTTGTTATTAATTTTTTGTTTAGATAGGGACAAGTATGTTACATAAAACATGTTACATACTACAACATTTGAGCCTAAGCTAATTACAGTGCCTAGCTGTTTTTTGTTTGTTTGTTTTTAAGATTATTTTTTGGGCATTGTAGGCCTTTATTATAAAGGACAGCTGAAGATGCGAAAGAGAGAGAGGGGGAAATTACATGGAGCAAAGGGCTGCAGGTCGGAGTTGAACCTGCGGCCGCTGCAACAAGGACTGAGCCTTTGTACATGGGGTGCACGCTCTACTAGGTGAGCTATCCAGGCGCCCCGTGCCTAGCTGTTTTAGTCAATTATTTCGTAACAGTATAATCGTGACCCTTTTTTTTAAAGAAAACAAAAAGAGTCCACGGTGGTACCAAAGTTCACACAGTCTGTCGTTTCTTGCAAAGGAGATTTTTCCACTCTAAGAAACTAAAAACTTAAAAAAATAGTTTGTTTTTATACATTCCAGTGTAACCCTCATTACATACAAAAATCATTATTGTCTACTAATGTTAGCGCAAAGATCAGTCGATCCAGACAATCTCATGCCACACACAGCATCTTTACCCAAACAAAGGGAACTGAACGCAGCACACCCACCTCTGCCCCCTGCACAGTCAGGGTAAACCTCGCCCATCTTCCCGTCAGGTCTCCCATTTTGAAGGAAGCTGCTTCCTGGGTCCCCCCTCTTGCTCCTGGGTCGGTGTAGTACAATATGATTCTCTGGGAACCATCCTCTACCTCGGACAACGCTATACCTAAGTGCACAACCTTCCAAAAAACAAACAAGAGATGGAAATGGTTTACTTTCTTTCGGTTTACATGTAGCAGAAACGTTTGTGCTACACAAACGATGACGTGAAAAATACACAGAGCGGAGTTTAAAGGATTTACATGGCCTATACCTTTTGGTAGGCATCTGTGACGGCAAACAGGACACCGCCACGCCGCGTGGTAGGTTTAGCAGTGACCGTGACGGCAAAGTCATAGTAGAATGGATCGGGGATGAACGACTTTGTGAGGCGGCCCACGTTGGCGTCCGGGCCGAAGCTGTAGGCGGGGTAACCCTCGAAACCAGTTACAAAGGAGACGGAAGGAGGAAGGGGAACGCCGATCAACTCTGTCAGGTCCAAGGCTCCCTGAGGACCACGGTCTGCAAAACAACAAACACAGACACAGCATATTAGAGGGGAAAAGAAAAGAAATTTCTCATGCAACAAAGTGTATCACAGAGTGCATCATTACTGACACCTTAACTTAAATAATCACCTTTTTGATCCACCTTACTCTCTTAGCGTGAAAGATTTTCGTTTTTTACTATAACACTTTGGAATATGTAGTGAACTTTTTTGTTTTTTATTCATAAACAGAAATGACGAAAGGGACAGCCTTCCTTCCAGGTATTGAAGTTAGAAATAGATTTGCACCATAAATCACTTCATATGATTAAAAATAGCCAAAAAAATTAACGGCTTCTGTGTCTCCTCTACACGGTCTGGAAATCCTGAACAGTTTTCCTCTTTGTTTTGTTTTGTATGTGACTTGTTTTTTGTTGTATGTGTCTTGGTTTTGTATGGAAAACTGTATAGTCATATTGAAACAACATGGTGCCAAAGGGTAAACTGAACTTCACTGGCGCAAAATTTGGCATTTCATGCATTTCCTATTTGTCTATCGTGCCAAAAGCCTCTTTTATCTCAGTCACTGCATGCAATTACTGTAGTGTAGTGTATGACAAATCCTGTTAGTCTGGGAGCACCTGTAGCATGGGCTTCCCTTCAGCAGTCTTCTCAAGTGTAGTAAAAATCCTTTAATTTCTGAATAATGGGCTATGAATGATCACATTATAGTACTTTCATATAAGCCTACACGTATGGGGTTTTGCACAGTTTGTACTTTGCAAAAGTCCAAGAAAAGGGAACCTCAAGGGGCGGGACAGCCCAGGTTAGTCAAGTGCAAATTTGTTTGGAAATGTGCACCGCTAAAATACATCAAAATGATAAAGACCTTTAAGTAATTGATTATTCCAGAAACTTAAAAGTGGTTTTACATGGCACACTTAGTAAATTGGTGTGGCATCTGATTGCCGCTGTAATTTGATACACAGCAAACCTGGGGCCAGGCAGTGAGAGCACTGGTTGGTATCCTTGGCGAGACACAACATAATGAAGCTGCCATGTGCAGTGTGCCGTGTGCTCTGTGTTTGACGGATGCTTGGAGGTGACAGGGTACACAATCCATAGAGAGGCAATGGTCGACCTACAGCTCATTTTTGCCCTGGGGCCCGCTAGTGGGTTAATCTAGCCATGGGTCAAAGGACTGATATGTTATCCTAGAAATGAAAGCATTCCACAGACAGTGTGGGAGGTGAAGTCATCTTATAATGTAATAATGTAATGATCTTTTCATTTCCTAGTAGACTGAAAAAAAATAACTTAGGAAAGTAACTGCATTTGAATAGGTATAGGCATATATGTTGTTTTTTTCAGTAATCTTTAATTTGTAAAGTATATTAAATTTGAATATGACTATGGAGTTAGAGTTCAGAGCAATGGTCAGCTGTGAGCCATGTTAATTCTGCATCGTATAAGACAATCTGGGAGGTTTCAGCCATCCCCACTTCCATCTTTAGACATTTTGAAGTTTGACAACATGTCAGATACACCCCATAAAGTTTGCCAAGAAGGTGAGAAGGGACTTCCATCTGTCTAACCCCCCACCCCACACACACACACCCATGTCATCTTACCATTACTGTATGCACGGCTGAATGCACTCGCCTACTCTTTTTGTCTGTCATGCATGCACAAATTAAGTGCACGCACACATTCACAAGTTCTCAAGCACGCCGTACAGCATGTGCTCTTATTGTCTCTCCGACAGACACGCAAGCACTTTGTCAATGCTCCCCCACAGTACCAAAACATCTCTTTTCACCTCCTCTTGCTCAGACACACACACTTACAATCCCATCTACACCTGGCTCTCCTTAGTGAGAAGACTCCTGGAACAATCGTCTGTTCTTTTAGAGCGTATGGGCAGCGGGGTGTAGAGGCTGGGCATCTGGAAGGCATTAGGTTAGACTAATACACAAGTGCTGCGCAGTGGCAGCTCCTGTAAATGGAGGCTTAGTGTGTGTGTGTGTGTATGTGTGTGTGTGTGTGTGTGCGCGTGTGTGTGTGCGTGTGTGTGTGTGTGGCCTCCCGCATGAAGACAGGAAGAGGGGCACACTCCATTGCCTGTGCATTAATTGGATTGAAACCCCTACAGACTGTGGCAATTAAAAAGTAACAATGAAGTGCAACCCACACCACTCTGCTGTATAACCTCCACTGTAGCTGAATGTTGCGACTTAGCTGGACTGTAGCTTAGAGCTGCTGTTGTATTGGTTTTAGCCGCCAGAAATGTTGAGTGTTACCTCTTTTTGGTTGGTTTTAGATCTGTTCTTTTTCCTCAGACTTATTTTCTCAGACTACATCCACAGACAACTAAAGGTGCGCACACATTAGCACTTATGTTAGTTTACAAAGAGCTCAGTTTTCCTCATTTTCCAAGCTATGTTTGGGTTTGTAAAACGTTGACTTGTGGGCTGAAAGCCAAAATGGAAAGAAAAAGATTGTAATTAGTTTTTTTAGTTTTTATTTCTATTGAAAGACATTTAATAAAGTCTTCCTGTGATTGTCTTAACTTTCACAAACGTATTTTAGTAAGCAAATGCAGGGAAATCTAAGCAAGCTAAAACAAGCAGTGAGACATTTTTTCCAAATACTTATTGCCCCATTTCTGATTCCAAAGAAGCCTGGAATCAGAAATTGATGACTGGCTTGTTGGCTGCCTCGCCGCTAGACACTATACCTTCTCCGTGTTGTCAGTGGTGAAGTCCTGCCAAAGTGTGTCTGCCGACATTCCCACAGCTCAGCCTGTCACTTCGCTCCGTCTTTGCCCGAAAATGACATCACTGCAGATGCTCCTCCACTGGGTCAAGAGACTAAACAGCTGGCCAGATCACCATGGCAACTAAGACTCACTGTCTGCAATCGCTCAAAGTTCTCATGATGCAGCAGGAACCCATGAGAGCTTCGGCGAATCAGTGTTTGCTCCCGTGTCGTGCATCATCTCGATGACATATTTGTAAGCAAACAGCTGATTGTGTTGAAGAAATGTGGAAATCTGTATTGATGAATGTCCTCTTCTTAAGAATAATGTGAATAATGAAAGCAGAGCAGTTGTCAGCTGTGGGAAAACCTGAGTAATTTGGGTCAGGGTGTGACTTCTCAGTGTAATCAGGCTTGGCTGAGTCCGAGCACCATCTGCACTGGAACAGGGCAAGAGAAAGAAAGCAGAGGGGGCGAGATGCAGCACATGTCCTCTAGCTAGTGTTCACAGTAATAACTTCAAGGTGTATGAATGAAGTAGAAGACGCTGCCATGTGATTAAGTCTTTCAATCACTGAGGAATAGCACTGGGGAACTCCCTTTTCTTGGGAAGAGGAGGATGTGTTGGACAACTGGCTTGCAAAATACATGGAGATGAGTTTTACTTGTGATTTTAGTGCAGACAGTGACAACCGATGTAGGCTAATCAGTGCATGTGAGGAAATGAGGAAGGCATAGCCCAAAATGTCGGTGCGTGTAGTGGACTGTTGCAAACTACTTCATAAAAAAAATCATGTAAAAGGAAGATTTGTGAGTGCTCGCCTAAAATTACTCTTCTTCCTTTGCTCTGCACAAGAAATGTTTCTGCATAAACAGCCAGTTAGTGAGATTCTGGTGTCAGTAGCTCAGAAACAAAGAGAAGGTACTTCTATTCATGAAACAATGCAAGATAATAAAAACTCAGACATCGATGTCTCCACGGACAGTAGCTTCAGCAGACCATGATGCAATGGGCATGGCTGCATTACATGAAAGGAAAGTAAAAGCAGAAAAATCCACTAATGGCAGAGGAATATTCTTTCCTACATATTCCCACATTAGGTTCATTGGGCTGTAAGTGTGTGAGCGGGTGTGTGTCTGTTTATAGGACATCTAAGTGTGTTTGCATGCCTGCTCCCTTTCCATATGAGCAACAGACAGTTGATCCAAAAACTGCCGTCTACACAGGGCTGTTTCTCAAATGGGTCAGTGTGTTTTGGGAGTGTGTGCCTCTAACTGAGAAAATCCCTGTGTGACACATTGTTATGGCAAAATCCATACGGTTATAGCAGAAAGTGCAGTACCCCCCCACACTCTTACATAAGCACCACTTGAAAGACACGAGGATTGCCATTTTACAATGAAGCGGCCTTTCTACTTTTGTGAGAAAAAGACGTTCTCAATAAAATGACTGACAGCACAACATCTATAGGATGGAACGCAACTGTTATGACCCCTTAGCTGGTACGTTTACTGAGTGAAATATCGCAAGGGCTGATATGCATAAGAGTTCAATAAATGCTTTGTTTGCTGCCCTAAAATATGTCTGGAGATAAATACACGGCCAAACTGTACAATGGAACAACTGGAGCTCATTTTGAGTGAAAACAGATGAAAACAAACACCACAGCACTCAAATGGACAAAATGCTGTGTTCAATAAAACATCACGGAACACACACACACACACCCACCCACACACACACCCACACACACACACACACACACACGCACACACACACACTGATGCACAAATACACACATACCTTGCTCACAGGATGGATAGAACAAGACAGTACCCAGTGGTGGAATGTAACTAAGTACACTCAAGTATTGTACTTAAGTACAAATTTGAGGTACTTGTACTTTTCTTTTCATGCCACTTTCTACTTCAACTCCGCTACATTTAAGAGGGAGATATTGTACTTTTTACTCCACTACATTCATCTGACGGCTTTAGTTACCAGTTACTTTACAAATGTAGATTTTTGCACACAAAACACATGTAGTTTATAAAATATGATGTTTAATTATAAATTAAATCACCCAACAATATATAGGCTTGCAAGTCTAGCTGAAATGATTAACCAATTAAACACAGAGCAGTTTGGATCGTTTCCAGTTTCTAAAATGTGAGGATTTTTCTGCATTGAGTACTTTTACTTTTAATACTGTAAGTGCATTTTCCTGATGACACTTATATACATTTGCAATGCAGGACTTTTACAGTGTGCTATTAGTACTGAATATTCCTTCCACCACTGACAGCACCTTCTGGTACCACATTATGCAGAATGTGCACTTTTTCTGACACTACAGCGCATGCTATGGAACATTTGATTTTACGTTCAGGGTTACTGATAGAAACTGCAGGAGCTTTCCCGGTATCGGACACATTACAGGGATCATAGGCCCTCTAAGATCGGCTAAGGTGTATACTATGTAACAGTTCCAGTTCAGGGGAAAATGTGTGTGTTTTGCTTGGACTTGGCTGCGATGTAAAGATACAGAAATAGGGCTTAAACAAAAAGGTCATAATAATGTGGTGATGATGGACACAGCATTTGGACAGCTCTAAATGGTGCCGGCCAAAGTCACTCAGCTGTCAGTCAGTCCACAGCAGTTTGTAATGAGCTGTCACATCTAATGAGAGACTGAGTAAAAGGGAATCTAATCAAACCTCAATCATCTATAACCCCACATCACAGATACTCAGATAGGAACATGCTTTTCAGTGAGTACACCTCTGTATGTGCATGTACTGTAGACGCACATACAAACATTCACACGCATGCACAAAACTATATATTTATATATATATATATATATATATATATATATATATATATATATATATATATATATATATATATATCATAAACTTTATCCAAGTATTTAGAGATGTAAAACCTTAATGTTACACAGCAAATCCTCTGTGGATGTAGCCAACCACATCTTACACACACACACACACACACACACTGTAAACTTGATTGACTCGAACTTGAAAAAGTTAATGTCAAACACTTGGTTTGACAGTCAGCCCTGAAGAAAATATTGTAATAATGAGCTGAGGCGGGGAAATTAAACCAATATGCCCATTAAAATGGAAACAGTGTTGTAATAATAATGTGAATTTGTTCATTTCTTGCATAAAAGGTTACTTCTTGCCAGCTGACTTTGACATATTTAATGTCTCGGGTGTCCCTGAATGCAACAGCTGGGAGAGCACCTGCTAACAATTGCATTACCAGGCAACAATAACTTGCTTTTGACAAAAACAGAAACCCAACACAATGTTAATGTGAATTGGATTACATGCAATGGCTTTGAATGTAGGAAATACGTCATAGACATATTGAAGTATTGTTAAGCACACTTGATTTATAGTTAATATAGTTAATAGGCTAAAACATACTGTAAAAGACCATGCCTGTAGCCACCCGTTTACTTATGAAGAGGCTTACTGCAGATAACCAGATGTCCCCCTCTCAGTTTAAATACATTTAAATAAATAACCACTTTAGATAAATAATCAGACTCAAACAGGGATTTCCTTTCTATTCTGTTCCGTTCTACAACTACAGATTAACTCTGTTTCCAAAAGGGCCTCACATCTTTCCTTCAGGTAGACAAAACAAGACGCCTCATATCATTTCATCCAGAGGCTCGCAGTGTTTGATTGACAGCGCAGCGGTGATGTCAGCCATGTGTTGTAGTGAAAAGCTGGAAGTTTCTAGGTAAATTGCTGAGACCACACAGCCTGTGTATTTAACTTGAGAACGTACACATGCATGTGTGTGTGACCAGGTGAGGCTACAGGCCTCCCATTTAGCACAAAGGTGCTCTGTTGGTGTTGAGCTAAAGCGCCGAGTCAGCGCAGTCATTAACAAGAGCAGATTTAACGCTCTTGCTGTGATCAAAGACTCACAGCACTTGGAATGGATCTTGTTCAGGGTTAAGTCAGAAACAAAGGCACTTTTTTTCATTTGTATTAAGAGATTTAGCTTGTTAGTGTTAGCGTAGCATATGAAGAAACACACATCATGCTCCAGTAATGACGTGTTTCTTGACTTCAGGGATACGTCGCACTTTGCTTAAACAGTTGGATATTATTTGTATGTTCTAGAAAGAGGGCAAGATTTTACTGCTGATGCTAGTAAATCTAATTATCACCCTCAACATGTATAGTTTGACAACCTTTCTGAACGGCATGGATTTATGCAGACGCTAACCAGTGTAGCAGGGTATATTTTCATTATCAGTTATGTAAGCAAGAAAGGAAGTGAACCCCACAATCTTCTTAGTCCACTGAACGATATAGTCATGTCCCACCGTCTCATTCTTTGGACTCTACTAATCAAACTGGTGTGTGCGTGTGCGATAACTGAATCCTGGGAATGTGGCTGTCATGTTAATAGAAATGAGAGATTATTGTATCTTAGGAATGAGGTAGCACCTGCGTATGTGACTCCTGTATAAGTAAGGAATGTGATAGTCATGCTCAGATAAGAGTAGAAGGCCTGTGTTCCTACCATGCGCACAAAAAGAGACACACCTCACACATAAAGAATGTCTCAAAGTCAGCAAACTACCAGATTTGTTCAATTTGATGCAGCTTTTCAGACAAGTTTGATCCAAAACAGACAATTTGTGGTTGATACTGCACCCATTTATTGGTACCAATGGGAAAAACAGATTCCATGGTGTTGCAAGCACCTTACTGCAGCAACTGAACCATATGAGCAACACATGGAGACAAATACGGTGAAGATGCACTCAGGATGATTTGTATGGGAAAATCTATCCTACTGTTGAAAGGGCAGGCTCATCCACATTATAAAAAATAAATAAAAAATCTAGCAGTATCTAGCCATGCAGATAGTTTTGGTATTAGTTTCATTTGTCCACATTTTGAGACATGTGTCTCTGTCTCCACTCCCTTTGCGGTGGAGGTGAATGGAGTTGTGGTTGTCATGCATTGAAAACAAGCAAAGTGTCTTATTAGAATCAGTGTCCTGAATATAAACTAAACTCACAGTAAATATTTTTCATTGGAACTACTATTTACCAAAAGAGTTTCTATGAAAACTGTTGACAAAGTAGGTATGTCATTACCATCTGCACCGCATCTAATACAACTTTTAGAGATTTTTTTTTATAACTTTTTTGTAATTAGGGCATAACCTTAAGCTTAAATCACAAGTCAGGGCTACAACCGGGAACTGTAAATTCACCCTAGTTACATCTATTTAGTCCTTAGGAACCACACTTACAATGGATTCCTTCATATGCTCGGAAATGCAAATAGATACCTGGAGCTGCCATGTTGGGTTTCCAAAGTGGGAAGTTACCTAGTGCAGCGTTAAGGTAGAAGTATAAAAGAGGCTTGTTCCCAGTTTGGTTAAATCCAGAAAATGTCAGAATGTCCAGGAAGCTCACTTAATGTAAAGAGATGGGCAAAGTTTGCAGTGACCTCTCAAAAACCCAGCAAAATAGTTCAATGTATATACAAGATCATAACATACATTTAAAAAGTACAATAACAACAACAATTGTTTCCGTCACACAGTTGAGTGCAAACATTTGGCTCCAGCAGAGCTCATAGAGTAGGAGGACATTTTCCACAATAAAGCCAACATGGGTTCATGCTCTAATAGCCTTGTCCCCTGCAAAGGGACATCAACACAACACAGCTGATTATCTCACAAAATGGAAAACAGCTTTTACAGCAATTTCAATTTAAACTGCTTGTGAGATGAGCCAGATGGTCGTTTCAAACCCTGCCATCCTCACTGCTGGAACACAGCCAAACATATTTCTATGGGTATTTTAATGCATATTTGGATGAATCTCTTTGTACCTCAGTCTTCTCTTTCTAAGCAATCAACAGACTGTTTGACCTTGCTTATCAGGGCAATGGCTGTTAAAAAAAACATGCAGGACTAATTTGAGGAGCCAATCAGTCTCCACCAGACTGGCCATGAGGGAGTTATTTTAGGGTATTTCCCACTCAAACTTGATGAGATCACAACATTTAGGGTATTTCCCACTCAAACTTGATGAGATCACAACATTTGGGAACTTTTGAAATGACAGAATTGTGTTTAAAGTTTAAGGTAAGTTAAAGTTTAAGTTAAAGAGGTTGAGTACAGTAGGTGTGGTCCACATTCATTCTTTTTGGTTGGTTATACAAACAAAGTACTTCTGAGAACACAAACTACAGAAATGTGCAATTGCAGTCTGCAATCATTTGCCATTTCCAGAAACATCACCACCAATCACATCTGCAGGATTTCATAACCAATCAGTTTTCCCTGACACAATATGCTCCTGGCTCAGTAATGTTGCTCTAAAAAGTCTCAGAGCCAATACTGACTCAACTAAAACTCTGCCCATGTCCCCAGTTAACCCCGACGCAGAGCTCTGATTCCCAGTAAGAAAAGGGCTGCTTCAGCATTGTGCCAGGGGTCTGATTATTCAGACACGAGCAATTAGTTCCCAGGGTGGGGAAAAAAAATAAATAAAAGAAAATGCAATTACCTCGTCGGGGTAAAGGGAAACAAATCCTAAACATTTAATGTTTTGGGGGAAATTCCACAGTAGCTGAACCAGTATAAATAATACCTGATCCTGCAAGGAGGATATGATAAGCTGGATGGAGAGCTGGTGTTGAAGTGGCTTTGGTCAGAGACTGAGTCATACACATTGTTGTGGTTAGTATCGTTAAAACCCAAGTATTCAGGAATTTTCTGAAATAAACATTTCAAGACCGAAAACAATGCCTCTTTGAGTATATCTTATCAGTTTTTTATTGCAATAATTGTATTTGTCCAATGAGAATGACAATGCAATGCTTTTCTAGCCGATGCATATGTTAAGTGCAGCAACAGCCACACTCTTGAAAAATCAACCTGCAAAATGACTGACTTGTAAGTCTTTTAAATTAGTTTCACTTGCAATTTGTCAGACACTGCCTTGAAATTAAGTGGGAACACCACATTGCAATTGTGGCCAAAACAGGCACACCTCTTTGTGTTGTTGTTAAACAAGTGACTCTTATCCAGCTCCAATCTGCCAATTTCTGCTCCAAGAAATGATTCGCTGTACCCACCGCAGAAAAATTAGGTAGTGTGCACTGTCTCATTCTTATTGATGCCAGCTGGAGTATTGAAACCACCAAGTGAGACTCCCAGATGTGAGGAGATGGGAAATTGTACAGATTGTGGGCCTTGTCACTGATTTGGTTGTGATTTTCATGGACAGAATTGTAGGCGCAGTTGAGAAGTGTCCAGTTTGCCTCAGCGTTGTATCTACTTTTTTCCAATGATGTAGTTCTGTTGGCTTTATTGGACCGTGACCTCCAACGTGCATTGGATGAAGTGGTTGGAATCAGTAAGCATTGTCCTCCTCTTACAGAAATCAGTGGATTGCCCATTGCAGGTCAGGAGGAAGTTGGTGCCGAAAGCAAAGGAGATTAAGTAGCTCAAGTTCTTGTTCACAAGTGACTACAGCAAGTGCAGTTTTACTGTAATCGGGATCTGCTCCTGAAGATAAAGCTCTCAATTTGCCAGTCCATCTACGATCCAAACACTCACCTATTGTCATGAGTTCTAAGTAATGAACAAAAAAATCAGATAGTGGAAACAAGCAACCAAAATAAAAATAAAAAGAAGCCAGTTAAAGCGGTTCAGGCATCTGAACATGATGGCTCCAGCAAGCCTTCCTGTAGAGGTATTCTGGACACTCCCATCTCGGAGAAGAAACCTTGGGGTCGACCCAGAACACACTGGGAGGGATTATACATCCCATCTGGCCTGGCAATACTTCAGGATCACCCATGAAGAGCAGAATACATGACTGTTGTAATGAAGCTAAGCTATTGTCAAGATTATAATTGTTCACTATTTGTGTGCTGCCAGTGGCCAAACACTAGAAAATTGTTACGTTATATGGGGAAATATGGCCAACAGAGACCAAACAATCTCATATTTGCTTAAACTGACCCTATGTTCCGGTAGAACTACATGAAGCATGTAATTTAAATTAAAAACATTTTTTTATTTAAATTGTGCACCTCTGGCACCACCTACAGCCTGTAGTGTGATTTGCAAAAAGCCACCGATCCCTGTTCAGATGCACCAATAAGGGCCAGGGGGGGTGTCTAACTGCGGGTAAATCACTGCTCAGGCACACACATTCATTCTCCCTTGTGGGGGGAGGTGCTTAGGAGACCGTTTGGGCTTTACCTGAAAGGGGGGAGGGACTGTGAAGTTGTTGATGTTAAAAATGTTTGGCTTAGTCCTGGATCTTCACAATCCTACCTACAGCACCTTTAATGCAGCTTTAAAAAGGTCTCTCTTTCTATACCTCTCTCACACTGCACTACACACATTGCACACACAACGGGAGCCTTATGTGTGACAGGTAAAGTGAGGTCTGGACTGGGCTGAAAGGGGCTGAGGGGTAAGCAAAGCGCATTCTTGTGTTTCATCCAACATCTACCTTGGGGAGTTGGGTTGACTGTCTCTTAGTGGGGCGGACCAGCTTCTTCTCAGCCGGTGGTCTTATAGACTGCCCATTTAATGTACGATCATGTATGCAGAGGAAAGCTTTTACTGAAATTCACTGACTTTTGGTTGAAATCTGCTCTTTAATCAACTGTCTTCTGTGAGAGACGAGTCACTTGCAGTTTTGTGAGGTCAGTGGAGCCAAGTATTACTCCTGTCTGTCTCACCCGAAAAACACACACACACACACACACACACACACACACACACACACACACACACACACACACACACACACACACACACACACACACACACACACACACACACACACACACACACACACACACAGACGCCAGCTCCCTGCTCCTTTACAATTCTTATCTTCCATCTTAATATGGGGCACCAACTTGGCAGTGTCGGCAAGAGAACAGTATCACCTTTGTAAAGCGGAATATTTGTTGTGTTTTTTCTTAATTTTTTCACTTAAAAGCCCCGCAGGTCACTTTTCAGTTTATCTGAGTTACATGCAGTTTTGAAGGTGCATGTTTTTGCTATTGAAAAAACACAAGAAGAATTCAAACTTAAAGGAAAACTACGTCCCTTACTGCTTAGGGATACAGGTAGAGATAAACATCTGTATCACTAGAGTTCCACTTTATCCTGGGCCTGTGCATTAATTATGCTTCCTAATGTACTCAGAATACAGATCATGCAAGTGGCATTTAAAGTAGGCTACTCTTCAGTACAGTTACAAACACATTGGTCTGTTCAGACAAGCCAAAAACACCTATGAGGTATCCAACGCTCCCAAAAAGTCATTCCAAGTTCAGAGCTTGCTTCAAGAAAACCTCAAAGACACAAAAAATACAGTATATGCAGCCTACAGAGGGAAGATGGTGCAGAGAGTCTTCACAATATTATAACCAGTTTTTTTCTGGAACATCAAGTTTTGCATTCTTAACAGTTGTCTTCCTCCAGATGCTGAGTTCACTGCAGGGTTATGTCTAGAGATTGTTAAAGACAAAAGTCAAGTGGCAAAACCTCAGAGTAACATATAAAAAGTTGGCACAGTGACACAACAGCACATCATATAAAGGCTTTACAAGTGATGTCTAATAGTGTTTTAAAAATCTTGGAAGCAATTCTCCCTTACCCTGCCTTCAAGGTAATTAAAGAAACTAAAGGCTAGTGGCAAAAGAGGATGTCCACAGGGGTCAAATGCCGTGAGGTTCCATGTAAACGGCACGTTGTTTTGGCTTACCTCAAGCTGTGTTTAACCAGCTGTAGATACTGCACTCGGACCAAAGTGTCAGAGGAATGATGGGCTGACTAAAAAAATACACTGCCTGATTTTGGCAGCTTGCTGCCGCCATGTCCAGCATTCAAGGTTAAGTTCTTGCTTCATTGTGGAAAAGGTGAAAAGAAGATGAACTGGTGAATTCTCAGTGGGAATAATTCGATGACGAATGAGCAATAGGGTGCAAGAAAGAAAAGAAGAGAATGAGAGAGAGGAGAGGTGATAATGTGGGTGACAAAGATAGAAGCAATCAATCATCAATTAAAAGAAGCAAAATAAAGGATGGTTTAAAGCTTCTTTCCGACTTAATCA
This sequence comes from Gymnocephalus cernua, assembly GCA_023631565.1. Classification (NCBI taxonomy): domain Eukaryota; kingdom Metazoa; phylum Chordata; class Actinopteri; order Perciformes; family Percidae; genus Gymnocephalus; species Gymnocephalus cernua. Next base: position 25,873,960 of record CM042446.1, read on the forward strand.
ACACACCAATTGGGACCTTTAGACATGGCTATTGGTCGTCATGGCTGCCGCCAGAAGAGAAAAACAGGAGGAGAAAAGGAATGGAAAAATGCTGACTGCTGAGTAAGGAAGAAAAAGGCCGAGACAGGTAAATGAAGAGAAAAAAAAGAGCCAGAAAAACTACAACTATAACTGAAGGATCAACATCTGCAGCTGAACATCACCCTGTGACCTTTTCATCTTCATCCTATCAGCTCCTCAAGCCATAAAGAATTCCCTTAAGATCCTAATTCCTACTTTTTCAGTGATGAACGCCATGGCTTTGCAGTCAGGCAAGGGTTTGGCATGTTTGTATTTATCACATAGGAGATACTTGTCTGGCTAATCCGAACTGTTCCTACAGAGGGTGTGGTTTTGGGGGGGGGGGGCATCCTGAGTGATACCATCTGCTTTGGCTCCGCAGTGCAAGTTGTTTGCTACAGTTTGAAGAGCAGACCTTTGGCCAATCCGCTTGCAGTCCAGTCCAATCATTGACTCAAGTGTGGACGCTTCAACGGCGCCGGTTGACTGTCACTGTTTAGAGTCTTGATCGGCTGGCTGACCCAGATGAGAATGATCTGGATGACCTGAGCTCAATGTGTTTATTCAGTAGAAATGTGCACTCTATTCATAGACCATAGAGCTGCAACTTTGAGTAAGTGGTACCTAAAAAGGTTCCCATTTGTCATACATGCAGGGACAAAAGAAGACAGTGTGTTGACATATGACAGCTAACCATCCTGTATCTTGCAAATATGCTGATACATTATTAGTAGGAAAATACTTTTGTTTGGTTAAGTATATTAGAGAGTTTTTTGGCACTTGTGGGTTTGGCAGATGACAGAAGAAAGCAACCTGCCTGAATAGTTAGGGCCAAATGTAAAGTTCAGTGGAGGAATGAGCATGGGGACGACCTTGTCTACAGGGAAAATTATATTTGAGACAATAGTGTCCTTTCAATGTAAAGGCACCATTTGGGGAAAATCCCTATCCTGTTTCTACATGAAAATGCCTCTGGGCACAAAGCCAGGTCCATAAAGAAATGGCTTTCCCCGTTAGGTGTGGAAGACCTTGACTGGCCTGTACAAAGCCTGGACCTCAACCCCATCCAGCCCCTTTGAGATGAACTGGAATGTCAGCTGCGAGCCATGCCTTAGCGCCAAACATCAGTGAACGACCTCACAAATGCTCTTGTCACATACTTTGAGCCCAATGTTGGTTACAAACCCTGTGTGGTTTGAACGTCAGCATACTGTGACAACTTTCAGTTCAGTTTTGTTCATTTTCCCCCCAACAGCTCCCATTGCAAGAGTTTTACTTTGTCTTCTTTGAGGCCTGGCAAATCACGGAAAGGAGTCTCCTTGTATCCCAACTGTCTCAAAATCCATCCGTCAATTAGTTACTACATTTGGTCAAAATGCAGTCCAGTTTCACCCTGGAGAGGAAATGACCCTGATCCTTGACCCCAGTGTCCTACAGCAACTGAGAACCCTCAGCAGCTGTTAGCATCATTTGTCAGGCCAAAACCAGGTCAAGCTCATTGGCTCATTATTTAAACTTGACATTCCTCTTGTCTCCCAAGTGCACGGAGTGGTGTGGTCAAAACAAAGGCTGAGCCTTTCTAGAGAAGTCATTTGGAGGTGGACAGACATTCATTTAATAAGTTGTTTACAGAGTGGCTGAATTTGTATTGTCAGAGAAGTTGGACGTGGGGTGGTACACAATTCTAGTTGTCTTGGCGAATAGAAAAGTACGGCAATTGGTCTAATTTGTTTGTCGTATTTGCTGATTGAATTGTTTTGTACGTTTATGCTTATGTAAAGCACTTTGAATTGTCTTTGTGTCTGAATTGTGCCATATAAATAAAATGCCTTGCCTTGATCTGCAGGATTTGGACAGTGCTGTGTGTGTTGGTCTGCATTTGACATGCAAGAAGAAGAAGATAAAGAAAACATTGAGTCTAGATCAAGTGAAAGAAAGATGTAATTACAGAGAGCATGATATTAACGAGAGTCGAGGTGAAAGATTCACAACCCTTATTAAAGGCAATAACAAACATGCTGAATGGGAAAACACTTCGATCTGCCAGCTCTTATTCACCTTGTAAAATTTTAATCAGGTATTAAAGGGATGACTAACAGTTACGTTGCTTAAACCATATGTTCCTTTTTGCCTCTGGTCTCAACTTTAATCACAAAGATGAGCAAAAAAGGTTTTGGTTTAGAACAAACGTGAAAATAACACAGACAAAACAGCCAAGATCCCAACAGTGCAGTATCTTCAAATGAGCACTGTAACAGAACAGCACCTTAAGACCACCAAAGCCTGTGATGTGTCTGCTCCATCTGCTGCTCTGCATGATGGAAACATCAGCACTCTTTTTACAGTCAAGGCTAGAAGCTTCAAACATGATTTTATCTGCCATAATCACACTCCGTTTATATTGCTCCACAGAGAACATGTTGCATGACTTGTGCATCTCCACAATGTCAAATTCTTAATGTCAACTTCTTAATGAAAATCTGGTAACACTTTACTTGAAGGTATCTACATAAGAGTGACATGACAGTGACACTGTCATGACACAGGACATGACACATGAACCCTAACCATAAAGCTAACCCTAACTAGTCATGACATAAACAGAATGACACTTACTAAAATATGTAATGTCAAATGTTTATGACTTGTTTATAATGTTTATGACACGTTCATGACAGCGTTCATGACAGTGTCATGTCACTCTTATGTAGATACCATCAAGTAAAGTGTTACCGCAAATCTTGCATTGTGTTTAGCTCAACGGCAGATTTGGAAGTACAGTAATACTAGGGTGTTGGCCCAGCTGTTCGTAAAACTGGAGTCACTTCACTTCATCTGTTTGACATTCTTAAAGCAAAAGTGAAACAAATGAAGTAAAAGCTATTATTTTGTTATTACTGGCACACAAAGACTGTTGAATATACATTTCAAAGTGAGTGGCAGACATGGAACCTCTTTATTTGATGTTGTGCAGCAAATATGTATGATAAATCTGAGCAAGAGAGTACTACAGGCAGGCCATGCAGTGAATTTTAAGATCCCTCTTGTTTCTCCTTTGACACGCAAGTTGCATTGAAATATCTTGGACTTAAACACCAATAGCCCCAAGTGCTGAAGACCATGGTTGTAGTCAGCTAACCTCAGGTGACGTTCATACAAGCAGATCACTGCTATATTGAAGATATGGGTGCAACAGCAAAATACTTGAACATTAAGCTACAATATTAGTTCATTTAATAGGGCCTGGAGTCAATGGTTTGATTTAGCCTAAATTAAATGTGAGGAAATGAGGACACATGCCTGATGCATCATCTTCCATTGTGTTTTTGTCGGTTAAAACAAACAAAGGACTTGAGTTTACAATGATATTGAAGAGAGAAAAGCTGCAAATCCTCACATTTTAGAAGATGGATTATCATTTGATAGGACTAACAAAGTATTAATTGGTCATTAGAATTGTTGTCAATTAAATTTCCAATGATTGGATACCTGGGTAGCTCACCTGGTAGAGCGCACCCATATATAGAGGTTTACTCCTCGACGCAGCGCCCGCAGGTTCGACTCTGACCTGCGGCCCTTTGCTGCATGTCGTTCCCCCCTCTCTCTCCCCTTTCATGTCTGCAGCTGTCCTATAAAAATGAAGGCCTAAAATGCCCAAAAAATAATCTTAAAAAAGAAAATCTAATCTAATTTCTAATGATTCAGTTTCTGATCACTAACTTTACTTTCCAACTGCTATGACTAATCATTTTCCAAGCTTAATAAAAATGATGGAAACAGAAAAGACTATGAAAATATGTAGGTTTTAGAATTACCCAAACTATAAAACTAAAAAAATCAGAAGCCATTACAAAAAATACCAAACTATTGCTATCTCTGTCTCTCAATCAATAAACTGAGCATATCTGTTAAACCAAACCTGACACTACTGCTGAGTGGAAACCTTGTAATGGTAACTTTACAACCCTAAAACCTGCTGCATGTGCACAGAACAATCATAAAACTAGAAATGAAGCCATTATTATTTACTCCTGGACAAAACACACCACACACACACACACACACACACACACACACACACACACACACACACACACACACACACACACACACACACACACACACACACACACACACACACACACACACACACACACACACACACACACACACACACACCTCTTCTTCTCTCCCTTGTAATGAATAGTGTCAGTCCTCTCCAAAAGGAGCAGTTTGATTTACAGAGTCAGTGTTCAGGTAACGTAATCCAGAAGCAAATGTTACGACTCAACCTTGGTCCAGTCGGTCTAAAGATACATGTCTGCAGGTGTAGAAGTGTGTGAGTTTTTGCATGGGTGTACATCTTTCTAGATTTAGAAGCTGGCCTCTCTCTTACTAACAGTCATCCTATAACAGAGAAGATTGCACGCAGCTGTTAGCCTCCATAAAAATCCTCACCTAGTACCTGCTGGCACCCTGGCAGGCTCTTTGATCCTGAACATATGACCTGGAGTTCATTTCCTCATCCGGGAGATAAACTAACAGCATGACCCTGACCTCGTCCTCTCCACACAAAGTATCTTTAAAAAAAAGTCAGGATTTGCTTATTGAGTTCAAGTTTCAGGCATTCTGATATGATTCATCATGACATCAGCTAGTGCTTTAGTTTTGGAGAGATTAGAAGATGAAGTTTGTTTTATCGTTAGCCTTTGCACTAAATAATCACAGGTTCATTTCTGCTCCAATTCAAACTCCTTTCATGAAACAGTTTACTAGATGTACTGTATATAAATAAAAATGTTCAAACTAAATTGATTCCAGCCCCTCTGACTTGTACTGACTGACAATGCATATAAATTGCTGGTAAATGCCGAAAAACCAAAACACCTGTTGGGATGAGCGGCCACATGTCCCTAACGGCAAGAAATAATCAAGATGCTGCTTCTATCTGATTATACAGATCTTATTCTGGGATGCTTTGACTTAAAACTGTTTGTTTCCATCGCTTTCTTTGCATCTTTGAGTCATACTCCTCTCCACCGTCTGCCCTGACCTGATGAGGCAACAGTGAACCGATGGGAGTGTGTGTCTGAAAGGATTGAGGTTAAATTAGTGACTGTGAATATTTATAAAGATTTTACATTTTAAAAAGTACGTCATCTGAACTGAATCTTGAGTTATATCATGATACAGAATCTGAACACAGTTTTGTATCATTTTAGGAAAATCTTTAGTATCTGCTGTGCATCTAAATTGTAACTAAACTAAATGAAAAGCAGGTTCTGATCCTGAGTTAGGAGAAAGAATGCTCTCCAAACTACCTACAAGAATTGTTGGTTGTATGTTTACACAATAAGGATGTTGACATCTGATGGCCATCACTTATTCATGATTAAGACCAAACTGGACTGAGGATCACTTTTTAGCAATATGGTCCTCGTTGGTGGGAACACCAGAGAATATCATCTGCACTCTGATTACACTTGAACAACATGTTTTGGGTGCATAATGCATATAATTAGTATGTTCGGTAACACTTTACTTGAAGGTATCTACATAAGCGTGACATGACACAGTCATGACACATGAACCCTAACCCTAACTTGTCATGACAAAAACCGAATGACACTTAATGACAGAAGCATTATGTCATAAACGTTTAGGACGTGTTGATAATGTTTACGACACGTTCATGACGGTGCCATGTCACTCTTATGTAGATACCTTCAAGTAGAGTGTAACTGTATGGGTAAGTTCTAGATGTTTCTTTTTTAGTTATGGTTGACTGCTGCTGCTTAACGAACATGAAGGAAACATGCTTCTGAAACCAGAGTCCTTTCCCATCATAAAGTAGGGAAGGCCTCGGTCATAACCCTGCAGAACCACACGTTACCCTCCACTTCAGAGGTCCAGGGTTACAAGACAAGCCAAGGCTGTAATAATAATAATAATAATAATAATAATAATAATAATAATAATAATAATAATAATAATAATAATAATACTGCCGGCCCCCCTCCACTTGTTCCAGACCATTACATGTACTTTACATTATATGTTGGAAACTTTACTGGAAGGCCTTGAAGCCCCTCAACAGACTTCATATTGGGGCAGGATTGAGCTGTCCGGTTTACAATCTTGCCATCGAAAACATGTCTTTGGGAGTGAGATGAGGAAAAAGATGGTTAAAAGGAAACAGAGTTAACTGCTAATATGCATGTTTTATACAAATTCCATCTGGCAAATAACACGTTTTTTACATCTATAACTTTATATTTTCAATTATATTTAGGTATTCTGTCTTTTTAAACCACAAATCCTAGGTTTTGTTAATGCATTTTTTGTTCGGTTTAAAATGCCTGATCACCAAAATCCTGAAGGAAAACTGACAAATGTTTGTGGTTTCTTTCCGGTTTACCACAACCAACAAAAGAAAACAACTTCCTCTCAGTGGCTCTGGCTGACAAAAGGTGACTGTAAAAGTGACTTGCTCTTGAGGGAATTACTAGAATTGTTGGGTCTTTGTAAATTATAGAGTGTGGGCTAGACCTACTCTATTTGTAAAGTGTCTCGAGATAACTCTTGTTATGATTTGATTGAATTGAACTGAAATTAATTGCTACAAACTCTGGCAATGATTCCCCCACTCCACAGGTTCTGAGTTCATCTGAAACATATCTTCTTACAAATCTTGCTCTGTTGTGTTCAGCTAACTCACAAGAAGGAAAAATGTAACATATAAAAACAAAAAGATAAACGCTTTAGTTAAAATTGGAGTTCTTGCTACGAAAGTGAAGCAATTCCCCATTTGGTGTTTGCTGAGAGGAAATTGGGCCAGGGTTCATGTTTCGTATCTGCTGCCAGTGGGAGAGTTACAGTATCAAATCCAAGGTTGCCAGCATCACACAGATGTCTCCTCAAGCAACGGCAACATCATATTAAATTGGTTCTCTTCCCCGTGGCCACGTTGCCAGGTTTGACTAAGCTGTTTGCTGGTGAGGGGATATATAGGGCATCGTTCAAACGGAAAGAGACAAGACTTTTTATTGAGAGCTCCAAGCTGATTAAGGAGTTTGTGAGCAGGGACAATTCAGATTATAAAAATCAAGGATGCCAAAAATGAAAATGTTCAGCTGTGATGGGAAAAAAAACACAACACAATAGAATTGACTTCAAAAACTATATCTCCCTAGCAGAGAAACCTCTGTTCTCAACACAAACCACAAACAACATTTAGCAGCATTTCACTGCAGTTAATCTCAGGTTCTGCTTGCCAGATACATGCTTCTAACCACCATGATTTTCCATTAAAACTACTGCCTTCAGCTCCCCCACATTGCCAAGTTTCATTCACTTTTTATGGGTAGTATGTCACTGAAGCACGAGGGAAGTAGCTGTTTTAGGGAAGGCAAATTACTACCAGGACCACTTATGGTAAATACAATTCAGCTAATTGTCATTCCAATCTAGTTCCTAAATCCCTCTGTTTGACAGTGTCGCCATGACTCAGGGCTCATTGACTGAATTGGAATGAAGCTGCTGAAACAGCAATGAAATGGCATTAACAAAATAAGGACTGACCTTTGCTCTGATGTCTGTGGGCGGTTGGAGAACAGATCTGTTTGTCTCTACACTTTGGTAGAAGTGGCCATTAAAAAGTTTGGAAGTTTGAGTGCTACACAGGGTGGTCTCACAACAGTTACAACCAGTTTGGATAACTTGATCCCAATAAATCTTGGCTCTGATCCTTGTTGATCTAAAAGCCTGACCAAATTATACACGATAACCAGGCATTTCCAGTAAAGTGTAATAAAAACATCAGGGCTGAATATGTGTAGAACTAACTCTCAAATTTGAAAGCTTTTTGGAAAATGGATCCATGTGTCTTTCTACTCCGGTCAAAAGAGGCTGCTGAAAGCTTTAGGGGCCTAAGCACCAGACTGGGATGTCCCGTGTTGCCTGATGAATGGACTGATGATAGCATTGTTCAACCACAGCCTAAAGAACAAGAAATACAAAAGCTGTCACTCACCTAGGTTAATATTTGAAGGTTTCAGCCACTAAAAATCAATTTTTTTCCGACCACCTCAAATGCTGCTATGGCTTTAGAAAGTACCTTAACGTAGCTCAAGAATGGGTTTTTTAGACGTCTTAATTTACACTTAAGACTGGTTGTTTAATGTCATGCTTGCAATCATTATTGACCAGCAATGGTTTTCACAAAATAACTTTTTATTCAGAACTATTTCAGTCAGGACCACTTTGTCAAAACAAATTCATTCATCTGCTATTTGTATTTGGCGGTATGGCTCTGTTCTGGAGCCTCGCCGCACTTCCACGTGCATACGTGGAAAGCACAGGAAATCACACCTCCCTGCCCTTCCACGTGCATGTATGGAAAGCCTTAAGCAGGGAGAGCAGCAGTGCAGGCTCCCCATAGGGTACAGAACAGAGCAGCATCAATGACAGAGACACAACATTAATTAAGTCAGACAACATGAATTTAAAAGGAGGAGCTCGGGTAGAGGTAGGTTGCAAGCGGTGGCAGAGATGCAGCAAGGTAGGCTGGGAAAAGCAGTTATAGAGCACTCTATTTGGAAATCCAATCCAAAGGAGGAATCAGCTAAGCCATCAGCTGGTGTGCTGGCTTAGAAACTGTCAGCTATGAGCTGAGATAATAGCCGAGCTTGACTCTGTGACGTGTCAGAACTTACGCTATGCTTCATTTTCTTTTGTGTTTTTGTTGAAAATGCTTTGTATAGCTAGATATTTAAATGCACCTTTGAAGTGGATCCCCAAAGACAGCGTTGATGCAATCAATGTTCATCCAATTACTGTAGACTGCTAATGACAGTTTAGTCAAACAGTTCCTGGAATCAATGACTGAATTTCAAAAGACATGTGTCCTAGCTCATTTGTTTTGAAGAGAAACTTGAATCTGTTGAATGAAAAACCATGAAAGAGGATCTTAAGTTACGAAGAGTCACACTTGCTCTGCTCACCCAATCAACAAATGTTTGAGAAAACAATGCCAGCCTCATAGATCTACCAATCTATTAGGGTTGGGTATCGTTTGGTTTTTTTCCGATACTGGTGCTAAAGCGATACTTTTAAAACAGTGCCGGTGCCTAAATGGTGCCTGAACCGATACCCTAAAAAACGGCTTCTTTATTGCCAAGGCCATATGGTAAAAATGACATGATGTATTAATAATGTAATACCAACAACTTATAACAATAACTTATTTCCCCAGTAAATTGCTGTTAAACGGAAAAAAACAACCACCAGATGGGAAAAGGGTATTTTACAATAACTTTGAATGCACCACAAGACTGGCGAGGCGACTTTCATATGAACCGTGTGTGTTGTTTTTCCGACAACGGCAGCTGCAGACTGTTATGTGCCGGTGTTGGAAGCCTCTACAGTTAAATACAGTCACACTTTACACCGTTTAACGTTAGCTGTCAGCATTTTAACCGCGTTTAAGCCAGCTACTAGCTAACGGTAGGCTTGCTGCCAAGTGTAACGTTAGTGTTAACTAGTGTCACATGCACTGATGTTTCTGTTGCCTGTAACGTCCGGCATTTCAGTGGCACTGAAATTAAATTCTCATTGCTATTCGGTCCGGTTGATAGCGGCCGTCTAGGCACCGGTGCCATATTGGCACCTGGTATCAGTACCTAACCCTGCTATCTATCCATCTATCTATCTATCTATCTATCTATCTATCTATCTATCTATCTATCTATCTATCTTTTGTTGCCTGACTTAAAGGAACACGCAGACTTATTGGGACTTTAGTTTATTCACCGTATCCCCCAGAGTTAGATAAGTCCATACATACCCTTCTCATCTCCGTGCGTGTTGTAAATCCATCTGACGCCCCTACCGCTAACCTCGCTTAGCACAGATCCCGGAGGTAACTGGTTCCAATTAGCCTACTGCTCCCAATAAGTGACAAAAAAAACGCCAGAATTTCCTATTTACATGTTGTGATTTGTATAGTCACAGCATGTACAAATAACAACGTCACATGAGACACAGCCATCTTCTAACCGTATATAAACTGGGAACTATATTCTCAGAAAGGCGAAGCACTGCTACTCTCTGCTCCTCAACACGGGGCTTCTCAGGTGCTACAAGCAAATCACTCCGCCCAAGTAGCAGAAGTTGGGATAAGGTGAATAAGCTAATGTCCCAATAAGTCGGCGTGTTCCTTTAACAATAATCAACTAAAATATGTGAGAATAAGCCACAAGGTTTTGATGTTAAATAAACCAATTTTAAACATGAAGTGATTACAACTGCACTGCTTTTCTTGTGAACTTCAGTAAATAAACCTGGTTGTCATTTTAAATTTTGGGGAGCTACCAAATGTGAAACTTTCTATCTTTATAAAGTAAAGGCTCAACAGAACTGGACCAACATGTTTCACCTCTGACATTAAGATGTTTATACAGTTTGCATTCAGAAGAATCATTCATTGCAAACAGTATTCTCATGGCTCTAGGTGGACACCCACCCAGAGCCAGCTTCTGTCTAAGGTTAAAGGAAGTTTTTCCCTTGCCGCTGTCGCTTCAAATGCATGCTCTTTGGGGAATTGTTGAGTCTCTGTAATTCATTGTGTGTGGTCTAGACCTACTCCATCTGGAAAATGTCCTGAGATAACTTCTGTTATAGGGGTGTAACGATATATCATGGTACGATTTATCGCGATGCAAAAATGTTACAATATGTATCGTAGAGGTATGGCGATATTATTTTTTTATTATTTTTTATATATAATTTTCTTTTTATAATTTTTTTTTTTTTTTTTTTTTTACTACCACCATTTATGTGCTGACACACATACCAGACGGCTGACCATCGGCAGAAAAGCCAGTCGAGATGATCAGTCGCGTCCCCGAGGTCCAAAAACTGCCTCGGGACACATCAAAAAGACGAGGAGACGAGACGTAATACATCTCTATAACAGCAGGCGTCGCTAATCTGTATTGTTGCCCAAGAAATGACAACCGGCAGCTGATTGGACGAATGCGTCACATGGGTTTGTTTTCTCCGGAAATAAAAAGCCAGACTGTCAGTGCGGCTTGTTCAGAATACGATCTCATATTGTACTAAAATAGTTCACTGAAACGTGTTTCTGAAAACATTTTAAGCGAGAAATAGGCCATGCAGTTGCTGAATCTGTCTTCATTTCAGATCAACAAAGGTCAGTTTAAAAGATAGAAGAAGGAGGATATATCGACACCTGTTTAACCCTATTGGTTGAGCTACCGCACCCGCGTAACGCTTGCATTCACTGCATCAACGCTCAAATGAATCGCTTGAACTGAGCAGTAGCAGGGCAAAATGAGTTAGACTTCGACTGAAATTGAAATAGAGGATGCCCCGTCCACTTACAAGTCCGACGTCTGGCAGCATTTTGGTTTTCCAGTTACTCAACAGGAGGATGGTAAAAAAACAGACAAAACACGAACAGTGTGTAAACACTGTAAGCAAACACTGTTATACACGACGGCGAACACAACAAATATGTGTCATTTAAAACGGTACCACAAAGACAAACTCCTGCAACCGGGTGCGAAAAAGAGAGTGAAAGAAGGCCAAATATCTATAGAACGTAGTTTTGCTTCTAATTTCATGATACAATTCAGTTTTATTGGTCAGTGACACCTAGTCAATTGTTGATTTTACATACAGAAGGTTAAACTAAATCTTGATTTATATTGACGTATTGTACATTCTTTAAGTTGTATGTATAACAAGACAGTTATTGAACACTGTTAATGTTAAATAAATCTGTAATTTGATTTTTTGCATTTTTTTCAAAATATCGTGATACATATCGTATCGTGAACCCAGTATCGTGATACATATCGAATCGTGAGCTGAGTGTATCGTTACACCCCTATTCTGTTGTGATTAGACACAATAAATAAAAACTGAATTGAATTGATCTCTTTATATAATCAAAATCCCATCGCAGGCCACTTTTGCTAATTAAATGTATTTAGAATTATTGTAGGCAGCACTGCACTACAGGCTCAAGTGAAATCCAGCTATGGCAAGGCACCCAAAATGCTTCTCTCATAAACATTGAAGCCATTTGGATGGATATTAAGGATCCCTTGGAGAAGCTCTTGTGAGTTATGAGTTTTTTATTGCAGACCATTGACAGTTATAATTACACAGACTTCAACATCTTCAACAACACGTCATGACCATATGATGGATACCAGAAAAATGCATTCCATATTCCAACACATATCAACCAGAGCCATACAAAACAAATCTATCTAATCTGTTACAAATCCACCACTTCAGAGCTTCAACAAGTGGGGAAACCAGTCACAAGATGTTTGACTTCAACTCTATGACCACACAAACTTGAGCTTATGTCTGCAGCCTTCTTAAATCCAGCTTTATCAGCTTGCAAACGTTTGTAGAGTTTAATTTTGTTAATTTTGTATTTTTTAGCGAATCCCATATTGCTGATTATATAACTATTGCAGCAGCAGTGATGTTACAACTAAATTCAACACTGCTGCAAATGGTGTCAAATCCAAATTAGGTGCCACAACCCTACTACTGAGGAATAAGTTATGTTCTATCTTTCCATCTCTATCTCTATCAGTCTAGGCTCTTAGGCCCCATCCAGACGAAGACGTTAGGATGAAAACGCATCCGTCTTCCCTGGATTCGGTTCAAGAAAATTCATGTCCACATGAATCCATATGTAAATGACTCAACACTGTACTTCATATGCCAGGCCTGTAGGCGGCGCTGTTATTGCTACAGAAATTAACGGAACGAAGAAGAGCAGCCTTCAGTGACTTCCTTTCATAACATGACTGTTAGCTAGCTAGTTCTCTTAGCTTAACACATCCATGGACTAGACTTTAATAACTTACACCACTGCTCGTTATATAAAGGCCACCTAGAAAAAGAATGTAAACTTTGTTTACATTCTATCGGACATGACTGCAGCTAGCAGAGCTAGCGTTAGCTAGCTAGCTAGCGCGCTAATGCTAGCTCTGCTAGCTAACATCGGCAGTCAAACAAACATCAATGATCCGATGTCTTTTTGATAATCTAGCTACACGTTTTTCTTGCGGTAGCCTTTCTACAATAAGCGGTGCTAAAAGTTACTATATTCCGTTCAAGGAGTTGATGAGCAGACAGATTAGCTAGCTAGTTGATAAGTTCTCTACTTCCACTTCATAGTGTATATATCTATGCTTCCACTTTATAAACAGCATTGCTCCCTGCTATAATAGCCGTCAGCTGGGTTGAAGGCAGAGCTGTGAGTCCGAGGTGTGTGGGGATGACATCATCGATACGCACATATGCGGTTTCGCCGTACACACGAAGCCAAATGTGAGCCGGCTTTTTTTTTTTTATTCACCCTGGGACCAGGTTTCAAAAAAGTGCGTTTACGGGCAGTGCGTTTACAGGATTCGTGTGGACAGTCGGCTCAAACGATGCAAAAGATGTGCGTTTGCATCGAAATACGTTTCCGTTTGGATAGGGCCTTAGACTGTAGAAGGAGGGCAAATAGGTATAGGGAAAGAAAGGGGGTTACTTTACAGTAATATATATATATATATATATATATATACACACACTGCATAATAGTACCATCACCACTGATGTAACCAATGGAACATGAAGGTGTTACGACAATAAAAAGGACTAATTAAACAGAAAAAGAGAGAAGGGCAAAAGCCAGATGTTTGTTGGTGTTTACTTGCCAGTGGTGGTGACACAATAGGGTCAACTGAGACCAAACTATTAATTAGATTTGTGGTGGGACTTTCAGGAAGTGGGCTGACAGTGTGTTCAAAAACAACCCAGCTGCGGACCAGCTGAGTGTGCACAAACGGGGACACACACGCGCCACAAAACCAGTCTACTTCGCCACTAATCCCACCTCCCGCTGGGAAACAATCAGCACCCTCGCTACAGATGCTCTTCAGGGAATCTTTCTGTCGCTCGTTTGCTAGAAGCTATTGTCATGTTGATCTCTCCCTTCACTACGCTTTCCCTTAATTCTTGTGTTGTCCTCCCACCCACTATGCAGATTTTTGTTTTTCTCGGTTCAACTTAAAAAAAACTTTTTCTGCCGCTTTTGTCACTTTTTTCGTTGTTTTTGTTACTTTTTTCAAAGTTTTTTTCCCTTTTCCCGATGTTTTTGTTACTTTTGTTCTGCGCTTTTTTGACGTTGGTTGTTTTTTCCCCCCAACGTTTTTTAAGCTTTTTCTGTCATTTTTGTCACTTTTTATAATGTTCTTTTATCAAGTTTTTTTTTTTCAAATGCTATACAATTGAATAAAACACCCAAATTCAAAGAAAGTAATGAACTGATCATTTATTTGACTTGTAAAGAGCGTCATATGGAACCACCCATGTTACTTTTTTGGACAATTTGGTTGATAGAAACCCAAATTTCTGATATAGAAACTTTTTGAAAATGGGTCAAATTTGACCCGAGGACAACAACAACAAAAAAAACCAGTTCACCAGAAAGACTTACATCTTACGAACACTTCATTGTTCCAATAGGAATCAAACAGGTGGTCGTCAGACTGGGCAAACTTGTTCCAACTATAGAAAGAAGACAAAAAGTTAAACAAACGGTACAAAGTTTGGGTTTCTGTGGTGAAAAGTTAAGCCTTTCTTTGAAGTCTGTTATTTTGTTTGCTGATGACCAGAAGTAATTTATCGGCTAGACAGGACACAAAACCAGAGCCATAGAGGTTCAAGGTTGGGACAACATACCAGTAACACTGGTCTGTGACCTGCTGTAAGCCTGTGGTTTGTCAAGTGTAAGCACAGATGCATTATTTTTTACCCAGTTTTATTAAAATTGAACCTATGCCTTTATATTTTCTGAGCAACATAAAGGATAATCACAAAGATAAACTGCCCTGCCTACACACTATAAGGCCACAGTTATGTGGACACCTTAGTACACATACTGAAAGGGAGCAAATTCTTGCAGCCAGGCAAAATGTTGGGGAAAGAATTTTCCAGAAAAGTGGAGGCTGTTATAGGAGCACACATTAAAGCCTACGCTTTAGGAATTTAAACTATCACTATCACCATTTGCAGATGATTAGCTAAAACTTCCAATAAAGATTAGCTGAGTTCAAATAAAGTGTTACCTTTAGTCAAGTAGCAATAAGACTATACAGGGAGAATAACATCCTTATCTTCAACGCCAACATCCTGGTTTAGACACAACAGACAAAAGGAGGGTAAAGGTGAGATTTCAAAATGAAAAAGTAAGACTTCATGAATCTGTTCCCACTGATGACTGCTCGCTATCAGAGGAGCACTCCTCCTACACAGCAGACACTCAAGTAAAAAGGCGCTGCAGACATCTCCATACATGCCCATACACCAGCATGTACACATATTTGGAAAACATTCACTTTTTCATTTTATCATAAATACGCAATACTAATTCAACAAGGATTGAGGCAAATCAGGGACATAAGATCCTAACTTCTTACATGCACGTTTCAGAGCCACACACAGCTGCTCTGCACTCCGTGACCTCGTGAGACACTCCGATGCTCCGTTGCTGTGTGACAGGACATGTCCTCCTCTCTCTGTGGTCTCCAGATGAACAGACACCTGCTTGTTTCAACTCGGTCTTTCTGGCCTGACAGACACTTTCCAGACTGTTAGAAATTCCGTGTTTTCACCCATTGGGCTTCCGTGGTTCAAAAGGCAGGAAGCAGGCCGCTCCCAGAAAAATAAACACGCTAATTCTGACCACTTTACATTTTCGTAAATTGCAGTTTTGATGCACCTCTAATCCCGTCTGACGGCAACCTACTGCATGAGTGTGCCATTTCCTTAAAGGTATGCAGGAAAACTCATAAGTTATTTAATTCAGTAAAATGTCCTCATAGTACACAGGATGTGCTGTGGTTCAGCCATGCCCTTTACAGCTGTAACCATGTTAATGTGTTTGCAATGTTCCAACACTCAGCTACAGAGAGGAATTTTCTTTTCATCCTGCGTCACACTTACAGTTGCACGCACTCAAACCATCAACAGCCACAGTGTATCACTGGCCAGTGAACAGCTACAGAAACTGGCAGTTAGGAGCCTTGCTCAAGGGAACTTCATCAGTGGATGGTGAAGGGATCGAAGGTGTTTCTCTTTAATTTCCCCAGCAGCTGGCCTGGGACTTCTAATTTACTATCTTCTAGTCACAGGCCTGCTCCTCTTAAGTTTTACTGTGTAAACACACTGTTAGAAACTCAATCACAGCATCTGCTGCAGAGTTGAGCAACAAGGGAGCTTGACCCATGACCTATGTGTGGATGATCAACTTGCTCAAATCCAAATAATGAAAGGAATAACATTCATTAACACGAAGGAAGTCATTATGACTCCTTCAGAGGGAGTGTTGATCCCGCAGGTTATTGGCACCATGTAATAATATGGGCTCTAAGCATCTGCTGGGAAAAACTGTATGATCACTCGATTTAAGGTGGGAGATTTTAAGCATGCATGCCCAGGAGCCTATTATTTCAGTCATCCCCATGTATAACAGGCAATGTCAAAAGCATACAGAAGTTTAAATAGATAAAACGCCACATAAAGATAGATACTGACATATAGATTTATCACATTTTGGAATTCAAACTTCACATGAAAAGACAGCATAAAACAAAAGCTGGATCAAGAAAGGAGGCAACGTGCTGTTCTGTCCAACATTGAAATGAAGGTCTGGGAAAGAAAACCACCGACCACATCAAGCAAAGCGTTCAGAACAATTGATTTAAAAGTTCTTTGGTGGCCAAAGCTTTAATGAGTAATAATGACTGATGTTCAGATAAAGACGAATTATTGAGAGGGTTAGCAAACATATGTTATCTCAAGAATTCAAATTTGTTAACAATACACCACCAAAATGTCACAATGTCTTCTTTTTTTTTACTATTAGGATTCTTTCGCTGATCTATTTAAAGGGCTATTATAAATCCACTTGTAAGGTGTTACTAAAAATAGGACACATGACAATAAACTACAAGAGTACAAAGGAAGGAGGTCAAAGTGACATTTGGCTTCACACATTTACCCTCCCACACAGAATCCATCCTATACTTAACACATCCTGTGTTTGTCCTTTGGTTTCATGCTTTGAAGGAAGTCAGGCGTCTCCTCCAACCCTACCTGTGATCACACTGCATCCACGACTCAAAATAGTGCCTTGTTTTGTTCAGATAAATTTTGCCTATTCCTGTTTACCCTCCAGGAAAACGCACGGTTTTGGTTTGGGGTTTTATTTCGATCATTTGCAGATACAACCATCGAGGCCCAGAGACTGTAGAGCAGCTTTCCACTAAGTGTTTAGTCAGCAGAAACCATAGTCACAAATTCATTTTACAGCAATCCTTGTACTGCTTGAACAGTGTTTCCTGTTTCATTTTGAAACTTTTTCAGGAGTTCATCACATGTCTTCATCAAAAACAGTAAAAAACAAATCAATGATTGGGGCCTGGTTGGGTCAGAGGATAGAGCAGGCGTACATATACTGAGAGGCTTAGAGGTTATATCAGAATGGGTTTACATGGTTTAAATAAAAAAACACCATATATTTGTTGTACTGCACATTGCTGCAGCTCCTCTTTTCACCCTGTGTGTTGAGCTCTCCGTTTTATTTACAGAGTGAGACATCACATTTCTGTTCCATCTTTGTTGGGAGTTGCACATGTGCAGTACCTAGGTAAGGACTACTAGCCAGTCAGAAGCAGAGTATGAGGGCGTGCCCTGACAGTACCTAGGTAAGGACTACTAGCCAGTCAGAAGCAGAGTATGAGGGCGTGTCCTGACAGTACCTAGGTAAGGACTACTAGCCAGTCAGAAGCAGAGTATGAGGGCGTGTCCTGACAGTACCTAGGTAAGGACTACTAGCCAGTCAGAAGCAGAGTATGAGGGCGTGTCCTGACAGTACCTAGGTAAGGACTACTAGCCAGTCAGAAGCAGAGTATGAGGGCGTGCCATGCTAGCAGCTAGGCGAGCATTATAACGTGTGTTCCAAAGTGACCACGTTTGTCTCTGAAGTAAAGGCTGGACTACAACAGAGCTGTTTGGAGCAGTCGGTGAACAGTGTTTTCTGTTGGAGATGGCAAGTTACTTTGGGGGGGACTTTGGGCTTTTTACCTTTGTAAACCTATTATATGCACAGAAACGATATATAACACAATAAACGAAAGGGGAAAAGCCAAAAAGCATAATAGGAGCACTTTAAGGAGCCAGATGAAGATGATAACAGCTGTTATATTGGAACAAATTTGGAACTTGGAAGTCAACAGGAATAATCTGGGATGCAGAGACATGTGCAACACAAAACTTGCAGCACATCCTGAATCAGTTTGAACTTGCAGCAAGAAGGGCTTGTGTCACTCTCCTGAGAACCAACGAATAAATAATTGAGAGAGGATACAATTATAATTCTGCTCAAATTTCAGAGACTCATGGTTTTGAATGTTCCAAGTTTTAAAAGGACTTCATAACCAAGATATCAACTGCCTACTCCTGAGACATTTTCTGTTTAACTTTTCAGTTTTGACTGTTGATGGCAAGAGATGACTGGAGCTTTTGTCTCCGGCAGATCAAATGGACAGTTTTCAGCTGAGCTCTAGCCTGGCTAGCTACCCTGAGTCGAATTGGTGTGATCACCCTTTATTTTGTAAAAGTAAACGTCCCGGTCCAAAAATCCTTCATCTTGCAGTGTTCTTGAGCCAAACACTGATACAGCTCACTAGCTGTATGAGATGACAGCATCAGGATAATACAAAAAAACAGAGATTTGTGTTATGGTTTTGTATCCAAAAGTGAATTACTTTTCATGAAGCACCTGCCAAATGTCTAAAATGTGAACATTATTTATATCATTACCTCATAATACTCACACAGCCTTCTGTACATTTGATACGCAGAGTGTAAACACACATCTGCATGGTGAACGAAACATCTGGCCACTTCTACCTTGCCTGCCTATTACTCATCTAGATCTGCTTTGGTTGTTTCTTTAATTGGTGACAGCTTTGGTGCTCATTGTTGTAATTTTCCTGAGAAAAGACCTGCCTTGAACTGAATATAAGTTGACTCACTTGTCATCAGAGATCTTCAACAGGGGGTCTGGGACCTCTAGGGGGTCCTCAGAGTTGCTGCAGGGGGGGGGGGGGGGGGGGGGTCACCAAATTATTATAGTTTAAACAAATAAATAATATATATGTATGATAGGCTTACTGGCCTATAGGTAAGGTAGCCCCCCACAGATACAGTTAAGCTTCAGGAGTCACTGTTCCACATTGTAACATTAAAACATGGTGTATAAATGTATGAATATGTCAACAATATATCGATAGTATATTGATATCGTGATATGAGAGTAGATATCGTCTTAGATTTTGAATATCGTAAAATCGTAATATACTAAGTGTGGTCTTTTCCTGGTTTTGAAGGCTGCATTAGAGTAAAGTTTTTCTGTACTTAGCAGACTGTTCTAGCTGTTCTATTATTTGCCTTTACACTTTGCCTTTTCTCATTAAATCGTCATTTCAGATGATTATTTATCAAAAATCTCATTGTGTAAACATTTTGTTAAAGCACCAATTGTCAACCCTACGATATCGTCGCACAAAACGACATCAAGGTATTTGGTCAAGAACATTGTGATATTAGATTTTCTTCATATCGCCCCACCCTAGTCAACAATTATTATTTTAACACTTTAGTATTGTATGCACCATAAAAAAGGTATATATAAAGGCCCTAGGCAGCCCTACACGTCATTGTAGGCCCAGTTTAATATGCAACTAAATTGTATACATTATATTATAGTAAGGGGTCCCTGCTCCATCTCTTTTTCAGCTGAGGGGTCCTTGGCCTAAAAACGTTGAAGACTGTGTTACATCATGAGGTAAATGGAAACCAACTGGACATCAATTTATAGGAAAACGCCATGGACTTTAAAAGTCTCCAGTGCTGACCGTGGTTGGTTTTCTTGCTCATTCATGAAATCATTATTGGACAGCACTGACAATCTTACTGTGGTCGAGTTGAAATTACACCTTTAATCAAAACCTCATGTTACCTCTGAGCAGGTCTGCTGTCCAGACGACCTACTGTATATCAAACTAAAGCCAAACCTCTCGTTAAGTCAGAATTGAGATCAAATTGAAGGATTTACCCATTACTTCATTAAACTTGGTGTCATCTTACGGCTGTTGGCAAATCTATAATGAAGAGCCGATGTACAGATGTTACTGCTACCTATGGCAGCTGGGTTTATGGTGGATTTTGGATGAATAGAATAAACAAAACAAAAGCATATATTTGTGTGAAAATAAGTTAGAAAGTTAGGTTTCAGGTACAACTTGTGTCTGTCTCTACATCCCTGTTGTGTTTTACTGTCTCTTTCTCCATTTTTGTCCAACTGCCATCTAAATTTCTCCCAAGCGTTTGTTTGGATACAGGAGAGAAACCCTCTTTCTCTAGCACGCTTCGAAACAAGCTTTCTTTTCCTAATGCTTTCCAGAATAAGGAAACAAAAAGTCACTGCAGCAGCCATGCCAGCACTGTTATTCAAATATAAACAATGCAAAACGCCAAGACAGTCTTTTGTATTTATAATGCAATATATGGATGGCCTTCAAACTGTTTACTAACAACATTTTGCAGCCACGTTTAATCAATCAAGAAACCAGGGGCACCACTAAACAATGCCTCGACTAATTCAGAGTCAAGTTACTAGAGGATTCAAAATAACTTGAGCTAGGAGTTATTGAAATGGCAGTCAATATTCTTAATCTAAAAAAGGAGTGAGTCTCAGGATTTTGTGATCAGTTTCACATCTTCTAAAGCTCATATGAGGGTGACTTGTTTGTGACAGGGTTGATCATGATCCTGCCGTGAGTCGGGTCCCACAACAGCAGGGGAAATATAGAGAAACTTGAGCTGGGCGAGGGGGAGTAAAAAAACGGAGCAAACACACTCAGTTGACCTTCCCTGAACAAACAACAGATAAAAAAAGAGGAAAATAATGAGCCCTGCCTTTGATAGTGGGCCAGACTTTGTTTAACTTAAAGCCAGATAAAATGGTGAATGTCAGTTGTTGTTTGTCAAAATGGTATCTGGTTTGGTTTGTAGGTAAACTCTGTAAATGAACTTGAAGCCCATGTGTGACTCCAGAGTGAAATGTTCTGATAGAACAGCTTCATCAGTGGGTCAAAAGGGTTCCATGTATGAATCTGTTTAAGTCAGTGTTTTTTGATCATGCACAATAAAACCAAACTAATTAAATCCCCCTTCCAATACCATGGATATGGCCGGCCATGCCAAAACACTTACGCACTTCAATACTTCAATATCCAATGGAAAATAATCTGAAAAATGAAATAGCACAACGTGGTGTCAACATAAAACAGCGCTTTCAAGCCAGAGAGCGGAGTTCACTACGTGGCGAAAACAAAATACTTTCACCCAGGAAACGCACGCTTCGTTTAATCCAAACCATGATCTTTTTCTTAAACTTAACTAGTTGTTTTGGTGCCTAAACTTATAACTGTCAGGGCCACATGACGCTCACTTTTTCTGTCTTAACTCAACTACCACGGCCCCTGAAAGGACGGTCATCTGGTGGTGCCTGTCGCCGGCTCACAGTCACCTATTGGCGGCTAAACAACTGCCGCTGGTACCCGGCGTCCCAGAACTCTGTAGCAGCATTATAACGTGTGTTACAAAGTGACGCACGTTTGTCACGGAAGTAAAGGCTGGACTACAATAGAGCTGTTTGGAGTAGTTTGTGAACAGTGTTTTCTGTTGGAGATAAAATAAAGGTACTTTATTGTCACATACACATAGCGAAATTCATTCTCTGCATTTAGCCCATCCCTCAAGGGAGCAGTGAGCCAATCACAGTGCCCGGGGACCAACTCCAGATCTGAGCCAGTGCCTTGATCAAGGGCACTTGAGGGAACCTAGTATGTTTTTTGATGGTGGGGGAAACCGGAGCTCCCGGAGGAAACCCACACAAACATGGGGAGAACATGCAAACTCCACACAGAACGGCCCGGGACGACCTGGATTCAAACCCAGAACCTTCTTGCTGTGAGGCCACAGTGCTAATCACTGGGCCACCATGCTGCCATGCTTGACTTGCTGATGGTAAGTGCCTTTGGGGTGGACGTTGGGCTTTTTCACTTTGTAAATCTGTAACGTGCACAAAAAAGATATACAAAACAATAAAGGGGAAAAGCCAAAAAGCATAATATGAGCACTTCAAGTCATAGTTCACCCAGTTTATGATCCTGTGTAGGTAACCGTTTATCACTTCACTGATCTTGCATCATAATCATCTCGGTCATTCTCATTGTCCCCGTTGTCCTCACCATCATTATCTTCATCATCGCCACAATGTAATCACCATCACCACGTTCTCTAAGACTAACATCATCAGCCACATCATCATATTCATTATCCCTAATGGCCAACTGTGTCCCGGGCATTCACGTCCTTTCATCAAGATAATTAAAAACATTATCATTTGTGAGTAATTACCATGTGTACAGCAGATGTGCATGTGTGTCCTCTTTCCGTGGGTGTGGTATGCAAGCGAGTACAAATGTAAAGTACATGTGTGTGTGAATGTGTGCACAATGAGCACGTCAGAACCGCAGGCTAAAGATATTTTATCGTTTACTGCGTTTAACATGTTGCTCATTAGTGCAGATTAAAAGCAGCTAATACCCAAAGAGTGTGCTTTCATGAGTCTTCTGCAGAATGAAAACAAAAACAAAGGCTATACTGAGGATGCTCCTCTGCAGCGAGTACATACTGTTTATTAGCGGTGGAACAAAAATATCAATACGGCAATATATCGTCTTTGTGTGATACGAGAATCAATACGCTGGCGCCAAATATCTATTTTAATGAATAAAATAAGGCGCTCTAAATACGTTTCCCTGCTCCCAGCGTCGCTACTTCACGACTCCTCGAGGTGGCGCTCCACGCGTGAATGAGGGAAACAGAAGTTAACGAGCCAAAGAGAAAGAGCGTTTCTACGGGATGGCGGACAGCAGCGTGAGGAAAATAACATGCCCCAGCCCCTTTACGTCCAAAGTCTGGACCCATAGTCGCTCTATGCTGTAGTAGTGTAATTTTTAATTTACAGACTGAAAAACGTACGTTGCTTTCTAACAGTTTGGACTTGCAGTGAATAAAGAGAGAAAAGCTGCACTTGAGCTTTTCACAAGCGTTTTGTATTCATAGTTAGACCGGTATCATGACGCATCATTATAGGATTTTCTAGCAATATATTGATCTTCGATTGCAGAACTGCTGTATCGAATCAAACATCGTGAGGGACCCTGTGATTCCCACCCCTACTGTACATTTGTTTCTCCATTCACCTACTCATTTATTCAGCCATTTATTTGCTTACAAACTGATTGATTACTTGTCTCATTCATTAAATGTATGCATTCAATTTCTTTATATATATGCATTTTTCTGTCTTGGATCCGTTCACCCAATAATTTACTCAATGTAGCCATTAATCCTCTTTTGTTCATTCATTAGTTCACTAATTGTTCTGTTGATAACTCCATGAATCATTTTTTACATTCACTCATTCATGTACTCAGTTATCTATGCATTAAAGTATTTCCTGCTCAGACATGTATTCATTCGTTAAAGATCTGTTGATACCAATCCATGGGTTTGTTCATTGATCCAATCTCTCATTATTTAGTTAAATAAGTTTGAAAAGTCAGTAATGTATTCATTCACTTATTAATTCAGTTTCATATTCATTCATTTTTCAGCCAATTGACTCTGTTGTTTATTAATTCTTCTATATGTTTTTCTGTCTTGCTGTTTACTTCCTACATCATTTCTCTGATTAATGAGACGACAAAATGAATTCATTAATCCGCATACTATCTGTTAAGGTGTTCATATCCAATCTAGCCAACGTAGCCATGATGGCCGAAATGTGTGACAACACTGATCTTCCTTTTGTTCTGGCAGCTCTCACGTCTGCTGCATCCACCTAAAAACATTAGAACACACTAGCAACAGGCTGAGAGAAGCAGCATGCCCTATTTCACACTAAGGAAGCGGATAATATCTGCTATTTTTCAACAATCGTGCACAGAAATGTGAATGTTGCCACGGCGACAGCTCTGTTTTCAAGAATATTTACAGCTGGAAATATTTGTCCCTGGTGCTCTCTCTCTGGCAAGTGAGCCAGCACACACACACACACACACACACACACACACACACACACTTTTTCCCCCTCTTGAAAAAGTGAATCATGGCAGAGGATTATGAATATGGCAAACACACAAACACAACTGACAGTGGAGCCTGTGGCTCAGCCAGCCTCTGTAGGATCTACACTAGAGGAAAGTGGACCATGAAAACACTTTAAAAACTTTTCTTTAGTCAGACATAAACCAAACTTCACCCACCACCCTTACACACACTATCCCCTGTCAAGTTCTGCTGTGCTGTAAACATCCATTTCTACAACTTGTTTTGAGTCAAAACTCATTCCTGGAAGATCATATTTCACTTCCTCTGATAATTATGTAAAGAGATTTATTGCAAAGTGGCTACACTTTTTAAGCCACCAGCAGCCAAAGTTGTGTTTAATTCTAAATGTCAGACTTTGACAATTAAGCTCCGTGGGGCCACATTAGGTAAAGAGACTCCCTGATTATTTGACTGGGCCCAGACAACGCTGCTTTTGTGACATGGAGGTCCATGTGGTAATCATAGGTCAAGATATCCACACACACATTACTGCAAATGCCAATCTGGATTCCAGCCCACTGACGAAAGCATTGATAGCATATTGGGCTGTCTCAAGGCCAGGATGAAAACTGAAAAGAAATCTCTCAGACATAATTGACCTTTATCTCTGAGCATTACGTCATCTTCGCTACCTTAATTATGCAGAGGCTACTGATTGCAGAGCCTGTCTGTCAATGTGCATGTTGTGAGGTTTTGTCTGTTTCCAATTGCAATGGAAAAGAAAATCCGCAGTTCTTTCAGCACTAATTGGGACCATGTTGGAGTGTCCCGATTGATCCATTCATCATGGAGAAAATCTAGATTTAAGCTGTGAAAACAGTCTGCAAAGACAGCAATGCACTACACATGGGCTCTGAGGAGCATGTCAGTGAAGATATCATTGAAACCATCATACAGAACAGAGGCCAGCAGGAACCTCTCCTATGGGCTCTAATGTCATCAACTTCATCTAAAAACAATGGTTCCCAAAAAAAAAGCTGAAAGTTTCCAAAGAGTTTGGCCATGGTTCACAAACTTATACATTCAGTATAAACAGTGCCATGTAGAGTGACTCTGTACCTGGTCCAGTACATTAAACACCCCATGGGAGGTACAACTGATCTTATGAAATGGAGGGTCTAATGCAAATATGCCCTCAAAACGCAGACTCAAAAACCCCTTATGACTTTCCCATGGTCCTTGCAATATAGGTACTTTTATCATCCTATATGTGAATAAAGAGCCGACAATGATTTGCAGTGAAAGAGAAAATAAGAAAATGTGGTACTGCCATGATATTTCTTTAATATTATACCATATAGACTTAAATGTGTGACTGTGATACTTAATACTGAATTAATAGAGAACTTGGCTTGCCTTTTTGTATATTATGTAAGCAACATCACTTCCTCACATTACTATAACATTTATTAAATAGTTCATAATGTCCTAACCTATCACCTCAACACTGACATGATCTCCCAATAATAGCACACCAAAAAATGTTTAAGCATTTTTGTTCTCAAGGTAATATCATCCAGTGCCTCAATGCAACATATTCAGTTTCCAGGACCAGAGTGCAACAGTTTCACCATTCATATTCAGCAGATGAAAACTCATGAGCCAGCAGAAAGCTCCCCAAACAGCAGAAGAAGAAAAAGCACATGATCCAGCAATAAAAGACAGATGGAGTGCACATACCGTCCAACAGCTGAGCAGAGGAGCGACGGCAGCAGAACCGGAGCACTAGTAGAAGTAATCCAAAGAACCAGGGAGGAATGCTGTATAAAGACATGAAGTAAAGAGTTGGAAAACTGACTAAATGTTGACTTAAAACAACTTCTTCACAGAAAACACAGTGCCTTTCATTTACCGGGAAGTCATCTCCAGTGATGGTAAGCTTAGATCCGAACTAAACTTGTCCCGTTCTTGTGTGACAGCCTTGGTAAGACAGAGAGAGAGAGAGGGAGATGGAGCTCACTCACTCCTAACTAAAAGCCTCTCACTCTCCTCCTCCTCTCTCTTGCTCTCTTTTTCTGGTTCCCAGTCAGACAAAGGCAGCTTCAGTGCGTTTGACTCAAGGGGCCCTCGCAAAACTGAAACCTGACTCCTCGTGTCTCTCTCCGGACCACCGCTTTTACTAATCCAGCCCTCCCCTCAGACATCACAACTCTAAATACAAATTAACACACTGCAGCTAAGTCCTCCTCCCTCTGCTCCTCCTCACTGGTGTGGTTTCTCTCACCTCCCCTGTGCTTTAAAGCACTTTTCTTGTGTGGCCTTCACATATGGGAGGAGATGCCTCAGGATGCTGCAGCATCAAGTTCAAAACCTTCTTTTAAGTATATCCAGTAAAGACCAGAAGTTATCACTGGATCAAAGTAAATATTCACACAGCTAAACCATCTCATCACTGGCATTACAGGAATGTGTTTTCTTCATGACAACCAAATCCCACTATCAGACTGTAAAAAAACTTCTACATGCCAATTCCACTTTAATTTCAAAACATGCTTTAATGTATTGGAGGTCAACCCCATCATCCGTCAATCATTCAATATTTTTGAAAAAGAAAAAGTTGACCATCCATTTTCTGATGTGTTGGGGAGCATTGGTTTAACTTGAGCTCCCTCTAGATATCGGAGTTCCTAACGCTGTCCCTTAAGATGACCCTGTGCACCCTGTGAAAGACACGACAACAAAGAGAATAGTTTGAACTGTGGCTTGTAGGGTTGGGTATCGTTTTTTTTTCTGATACTGGTGCTACAACAGATTAAACCGACCTTTAAAACGAGCACAAAACGAATAAATAAAAGTTATATAAATAACAGTTATTATTTGTATTATTAAAGAACAGCTTGTTTATTGCTAAGGCTGTATGGTCAAATTTAAATAATTTAATTAAAATAATAATAATAATAATAACTTATAAACAACAAAACGTGCAGCTAGTCTACACTGTCTTTAGTTGCACGTCCTGGTGTTGGAATCATTTTGAGTGAAATAGAGCCACACGTACGACTATTTAGCTTTTAGACGTCTACCAGTCTAGCTGCAGGAGCCAGTGTGGTAGAGGGGAAGACTGATAAAGATGTGTTCCGACCTTGTTTCTGACAGCTCAGACAGATAAGAGCCATCATGGCCGAGTGATGCCGTTAGTGACGCGGCATCAGTGATAAGCCGCCCTCGCTTCACTGACCTCACGCAAACTGATCAGCGCTGTTGTCAGGTGACATTCCTTCTAAAATTGTTGCAAGTCTGTCAAATCTTTAGCTGCTGAGCCTTCTTCATATTCCAAGTCTTCCTAGGTCCGTCCTTTGTATAACACACCCTAATTTTCTCAGCTTAAATATCGAGTTGGGATATATATAAAAAAATTAAAAAAAATGTTTCCCATCCACCTTGACAGGGCAACTTTTTTAAATCCATTTATGGGATTTCTGGGTAATGAAATACAGTAGTTTACCTTCACTACCCATTGGGGGTGCAAAAGGGCAGAATTAATTTTGATCTCTCAGGAACCATATTTGTTAATAATAAAAAGTAATCTACTTTTTGGGCTGAAGTTTCTAAGATCCAACCAGAATTGCATCTTTAATCACAAAAACTTAGATCTTGGTGACTGGTGGAGAGCCATACTGTATCCCTATTTACAGCAGATCGAGATTGAGTAGGCTACATACTGACATGCTGAAATAATCAGCTTAAACTACAACATTTCAGTCTGAACTAAAGTGCCTGACAGGTGTGTGTTTTTCTCTTTTTGTAATTGTCTTGTCAGCTGTATGTCAGGTTGTATACTAGGAAGTCATTTTCAGGGGCTGCTCCTCTGAAATGAAGGACTAGAAGTAGAGTAGAGTTTGTCATTTTACTTATTAGGGGATGTTACATTTGCATGTTGCATTAAGTGTATCTTGCAATAATATGCTTAGTTTTGGTTGGAAGTTTTTATAACCCAACATGAAAGAAAATACATGCAGGTGTTCACTTCACCTCACAGGTGTCCAGTTTAGTCACCGTTTCTGAGTCAGGGCAGGCGATGGAGGTCTGTTTTGGTAAAAATAAGCTTTCAACTAAAACATTCACACATTAGTAGAATGCGTGTGTTGTGTTTCCGTCTACATTCTTACTTTAAAAAACAGCTGGTTGGTGGAGGTGTATTTGGTTTGATGCCCAGTACCTCAAAAACAGCACTTATGTACTTTCAAATAGGCTACAGCATTATGTTTGATGGTGACAGATGTATGCTGCTCTGTACTGCCCAGAAATCACGTCAAACACTGACATTGTTCTCTAGTCTTCGATCTTTACCTAACCTAACTTTTAGAAAGTGTTTTAGTAGACCAAACCTTGTCTCGCATTGCTAGTCCTTCCTTCACAGAGCTGCAGAGGAAGAGCTTGCAATAGGAGCATACACTCCTGGATAGGAGAAAAAAACGTTCTGGGTTGTTTGCATTTCTCTAAACCAATCACAATCATCTTGGCCGGCGCTAAGCTCCAGACGCAGCGACGGTGGCTCTGCAAAATTGTCTCAGGAAGGAACTTGTTTTGGTGGAACAATATGAAATGAAGTTAACTGGTCACACAATACAGTAACGTGAGCTATTTAAATTAGCTGGATACATCATTTGCTCTTACCATAGGAAATCCCGCCAATAGGTCCCAAACCTCCCAGTTAGAGAGTAAATGCAGTGAACATATTCTTTGTAAATCTTTACAATCATTCCCCAGACGAACCAAGCAGGCCTGCCTTGTTGCACATTCCAAATTTCCTTCAAAAACATGCCATTTTCAGCGTGTAACTAGCTCAGAGGTTCCGGTTAAAGTTCCTCAATGCGACCTAAGTTTAAAGTAAACACAAAGAAAGCAGAAAGTGAGGGACATCCGGTGGAACTTCCAGCGGTGCTGGAACCATCTGGTAAATGAACCGCCGTCGATCCAGACTAGCCCAAACCTAACCACACCTGAAACATGGGATGCAAATTACAGTCTTTTGTTGTCAAAGTCCAGTGCTGTGAACGTGCAACCATCCATCCAGAACATAAGTCGCAATTTTTGCCAAATTGCCATATTAGAGTTTCAAAGATGAAAGTTTTCACATGACAACTGAAACAAAAACTGATGAATCATCAGATTATAAAAGTGGGGAAAGCTGACATTTCTTTAATGTATGTTCATTTTTTGGCAAAATCTCACATTGCAGAAAATCTATTTTGTGGGTTTAGATTACTCTACGCCCCCTTTTTTACACCCACACTCAGACTTTGAGGTGAGTGTTCTGAGATCTCCATAGCAGTCTGTGTATTTGGTGGTAAACTGAGTGGAAAGCCCACTCTTTGTGAAGAGGACAAGGAGACAAAGAGCAACAGACTGGCGTTTATATGCAAAGAAAACAGTAACACAGAGAAGAGGGGGGTGGGAGTGAGTGATTTCAGTCTGTGGGTGGCTGCAGATTAAAGGGGTCCCCATCCGAGGTCTTGCTGGTATGAGTCAGTAAGATACCAGATAGTCATAGCTCTTTAGCCAAAGGTTGTTAATAAACCAGGCTGATCTGTCCCAGCTGACATCAAAACGCACCAACGAACAAAAAGAAAACACATCTGCTAGCTGTGCCTGGCTTTGAGTGTGAAAGGCGGGATTTCTTTAGGGAAGTTCCATGTTGTGAACCTAAGCTGTTTGTGGTTGTAATAGACTGCAGTGCTGCTGAAAGACATCCAGAGATGTAGTGGAATGGATTGGGAAATGAAATGTTTCAGGAGAAGCACAAACTAAAACCATACTTTGATGGTATGGATATCTCATTTGATTTGATAACAGGGCATAATGGTCAAGTCTTGCAGAATAAAGCAGAGAGTGCCATGTAGCGCTGATAAATGTACAACAGAGTGAGGAAGTTGGAATGGGGAACAAAGGAGTCAACTTCACTCCAGATAAGCAGCGTTTTCTGCTGCTCATATCATAAACATTTATCAGAGGCCAGGATTCCTTGCAGCACCACTGACCCACTGCAGATGTCTATTAACCCTCAGACAACAGGGAAATGCTGTATGAGGAGAATGAACACAGGGATGCTGAGCTGACTGGGTTTACATGTACATCAAATTATGGCCAGTAGGGTTGAGTACCAAAATCTGGGTTTGGGTACTGACCAAATTACGTTAAAGGAACACGACGACTTATTGGGACATTAGCTTATTCACCGTAACCCCGACAGTTAGACAAGTTAGAAGATTGCTAGCGTCGTTACACTTATCCAATCTCCACGCAGACAGCGTTCACTGCAATATAATATTAATGGCAAGCCAAAAGCGGTCGCTGTTCAGTCGCACTTCCTCTGGAACCGGTAGGCACACCAGTGTTCTCTATGCCCTGGTGACTGACTGACAGGCTGGAGGTTGTAAGGCAAGGCAACTTTATTTCTACAGCACATTTCAGCAACAAGGCAATTCAAAATGCTTTACATAAAACATTAAAGAGCAGTTTAAAAGAAATAGAAAATAAAAATAGAATAAGATACAAACACAACAACACAAGTTATAGATAAGTTATGTAAGAAATTAATAATTAGCCTATTTGATTGAATAGGTTGTAGGGACAGGTTTCAGAGGGGTTTTATATGATGTAGAGTATACAATCTTCTAAATGGTAAAGTAAATAGCATGAATAGGTTTTAAATTATATTTACAACTGAAATTAATTACCGAAATAAGGCACCGTTGGGTACCAGAACTGAATTCCAGATACCAAAATTGAAAAATGTACTGAAAAAGGTACCCAACCCTAATGGCCAGTAGGCCTGCACGATTCGGGGAAAATATGATTCACAATTTTTTAGCTTAGAATTGATATCACGATTCTCTGCCACGATTCTTTTCTCACGAAGTGTAATGTTTGTTGCACAGATGAACCACGACTAAACAAAACAAATTGGCAGTACCAAACATAGGTTTTTTTGGCACCTATAGCACATTGCACATCTCCACAAGAAAATAAAGTACATACAGTAGGCTACCAAAAATAGTGACATATAACACATTGAACTAAATATGGCCCTGATACAGGCTCTATCTGAAATACTTGAACATGTCTTTACATAATTGAAACATGTCAATCAACATGCTGCAGCTACAGCTTCAGTCTCTAGAGAAATGGAGTTTGTCAATAGCTAATTTAAGTACAGTATCAAAAACAGAATGATTTCTTAGCACAATCTTTAGCTGCTTGCCTTTCATGTCTTCAGCTGTCCTATCAAAATAAAGGCCAAAAATGCAACGCACAAAAAAAATCAAAGTTATTTAAAAATTAAATTGCGAACAGGGTGAATCGAGATCGCGATTTTATAACAATTAATCGTGCAGGCCTAATGGCCAGTCTTTTTAATAATTTAAGTCTACTTATCAGACTAGAGAAACATCACGTGCTGTCCCTACCACACTCCCATCAATATCATATCATGCCTTTTCCCACCTTTTCTGACCAGGACTAGGAGAAATCCATAGCGTTTCCCAGTGGTGATTTTTTTATTTGGGTGTTACATGGGCTTTATTTAGGGTTTCATTGAAATGTGTAGCAGATTTTTCAACCTTGAAGCTTTTTGAGAAATAACATGGCTTCTTTGTGTTTTTAGCCCCTCATATCTCCCTTTCTTTGCTTTTCACTTTCGCTCCCTTCACACGCTCCCTATGACTGACACGGACTCCCCAGCCCTCAGGTTTGGGAGTTGGGGTCTGCAGCGTTATTAAGCTTCTTCACAAAGTCGGGGGCATGTTTGTGGGTCCAAAGGTCACACTTTGTCTCTAAGGTGGGATTAATGGTAGAGCTGCAGTATGTGGCCGTGTGTGTCCCAGGGCACACAGAAAATAAGTGCTTCTTGTGTTTTTAAAGCTGAAATTCAAATGCTATGTTAACAAAGGGGTAGCCCCGCTACTGAAAACAAACAAGGGGTCCACTGTTCATTCTCAGAGTGATTGACAGGGACATGAGCTATAGGGTCAAGCTGCTTTGTTAAAGTGAAAGATGAGCTTTAAATTTAGACCCTGAAAAGCCTATTGACTAAGGTAAAATAGACCCATACATTCATTAAGGATGGGTTAAGAAAGAAAGGTTTTCTAGACCACAAATGCACAGATAAGTAAAATAAGAGCTCTCTATTAAACTACACCGATTAGGCTTTACATGTGTAGCTCAAGTTCTTCAAAGCACGTGACTGGAAAAGGTGATGCCCTCATCACATTATGACATTCTGTAAGAGGCAATAGGTCCTCTGGTCTGAGAATAAAAGTGTTTCCAGAGGGAGGGGGGGACACAGCCAATACCACTCAAAAAGTAAAAGAAAAAAAAACACAAAACATTCTGGCGGCATTAGCTCCACTTTAATGTTCCATTTCTGTTCATGTTACTTTATAGGAACATGGCAGTGCTTACAGGTGTTTAAGCTGTCAGGTCAGAGAGCGTGCCAAGCAGTGAGCGATGCCAGTGTTGTCAAGTTACATTTTAAATCCCATTTATCTTTAGATTTACTGCTCCAGTATGGATGCAATTATTGTCTCCAGGTGTAATCATCCTTACAGGTGTACTTGGCTCCAACTACCAAACTGTAAAACGCCAAAAGTTTGACCGCTGAACAGGTCTTTGACTCTGCAACAATACACAAGGCTCACTGACTATATGTAACCCTAGGTGATGATAGGACCAATTGCGTGTTTGAGCGACCTGGCTGCAGTCTGCGTGGTAATTATGATGTTAAATTGTCATTCTGTGTTAGTGCTTTGGAATTTAAAGAGTAAATGTAAGCAGCCTGAATGTAATGGAACCGGGAGGATTCAGCAGCAGCAGCAGCCAGATATTGTTCATTCATTCTGGGCTTGGCTGTGCAGCTGCAGCTAGAAGGGGAAAATAAGGTGGAAAAATAAGAAGTCTCTAAACATGATGGGTGTTTTATATTGGGGCAGGAAGATTGCAACATTTACAGTGTATGCTGCAGAAAGAAACCATTAGAGGACGTTAAACTCTAATAGTTCTACAAGTAGGATTAGTTTGTGAAGCAAAAAAAAATACCTTATTTGAGTTCAAATGTACTTGCATTATCTCTAACTCATGTGTGATACTGATAGAGATACTGTCTGGCTCAGTTATAGTTCCCAGTTTCCTTATCTACACTTCGTACTGGAGGATGAGATGCCTGGTTCATCCAAAGAACATCCACGTCATTGCTGAAAATGTATTTTCAGGTGCAGAGATACAACGAAAGTGGAACACACTGTCCTTTTCTGGTACTTTATTTTTTATTTTTGGGGGATCTGAGAGATCCAACTCAGATGTGCAGGTAATTAAGGTGGGTGAGCAGCAGCTGGTTTCAATGAGCAGCTAAGGATTAGGTGCATTCCAGCTCTGCCTGCCCCCATTATCCTCACCAATTCACTTTTCATTCAAAATGCTATATGTTTCCATTATTGTAAGTATGCAAAGTTAAAAATGTCATAGGAATGCTGTTTGGCATCTTCGCAGTCTTAAAGATCACTCCTAAACGCTTTTTGTGGGACTTGCTTATACTGCAGATAGTCTATTAAATGACAGTACAGACTCCATGCATGAGTTCCTTGTCATCAGTACACGGAGCTCCCACCTTGACTGATGTGTGCCATGTATAGGGGCTTTGGACAAGCTTAGAGCTGTAGTGTGCAACTTTTTTATATAAATTATAAAATAGTCAGTCGACTGATATTTGTTTTTTAAGGCCGATATCGATACAGATTATTTGTAGTTAATGAAACCAAGAAGGGACATTTGGAACCGATATGCATTTACAGTAAAAATGAAAATCCTTTAGTCAAAATTAGCATTTTGGAATGTTACAAACTCCAACACAAACGTTTGTTTAAAAGCTTCGGGCAAGTATGTTATTAAAACTGAAACACTAAACATAATAGAGTAAAACAATAATCAATAAATAAATACAAAAATAGCTTCCTGAAGTCTAAACATGCTAACAGTTTATTGCAAGTGTTGCAGACGGCTTACAGAGCTGTAGCAAAGACAAAGTAGTGCACGTTTTAATAACTGACTTTATACAAATACAGATAATCTGCAAATTGCCAAATATAAGCCCAGATATTTGGCCAGGCAGACAATTGGCCGATCCCTAATATTAATGAGCGTCTGTTACATTCAAGCCATTGCCAAATGAGTTGATACAAAGCTAATTAAGCCTCCACCAAACTCTCTCAGTATGGCTATGTTTCCAAAATGGTGTAGTCCAGCGACTCCAGCTCGAGTTAAGATAATTACCTCTCATGAAGAGTCCATCATGTTCTCCTTGGCTACTAACTGTGTGGAGAAGGGGTGGGGGTGGTGTGTGATCGACGAAGGCTTGCGTCATGTGGATGCAATGACAGTGTTGTTGTCATTAATTCCTCATGGGGGTGAGAAAAACTCCACATAATAGCTTTAAGTGGGCTGTGTACAAATAGGTCTGACGCAACAAAGTATAAATGATGTCAGTCCAGTATAAGTACAAATGTATAAGTAATATTTTAGGAGTTTTGTCTTTAGTCTCTGTTCAGGCTGGGAGTGTCTTGGGTTTTAGCTCACTAGCTTACTTTTAAAAGCAACACATGCAAATCCTACTGCTTACCACTAATGCTCGCTCTGCTAAATAAATCCTATCCAAACATGAAACTTGATCCTATGTAACATAAGCAGTTCAAGCTCTGATCTCTAATATGGCTGCCAGATGACAGCCTACTGGCAGAGAGATTGATTATCATACTAAAACACAGTATT
This sequence comes from Gymnocephalus cernua, assembly GCA_023631565.1. Classification (NCBI taxonomy): domain Eukaryota; kingdom Metazoa; phylum Chordata; class Actinopteri; order Perciformes; family Percidae; genus Gymnocephalus; species Gymnocephalus cernua. The sequence continues at coordinate 25,909,132 of CM042446.1, forward strand.
AACACAACACCAATTTGTGTTATGTAAATCCTAGAGTACATGTATGTGTATACATATTCATTGTGTGTATGTACAGGTGTGGTTGACACCTACTGCCCCCCCTCCAGCGTCCGTTCATTCCACTGATGTTAAAGAAAACATGGCTGGTAAACACAGAGACATGGTCAGGCCTTAAGCCATGAGTCTGCCTCTGCCATATTTCACTCTGGACAGGAGAATATGTTCACTGGGGTTTCTCACATACCGTCATCCGTCTGCCAAGAAGTTCAACATATCACCCTTTTTTTCATAAAGCAAGGACTGTTCAAACATTTTTGTACATCATCACCTTCCTGGGTCTAGTAGTGAGAAACGGGGTCAAGAAGTTTGTTGAAAACCAAATCTCTTTGAATTAAACTGTATGTTTATATTATATTCAGCATTTATCTTTGTTTCTCTGTTCATGTTACTTTCTATACATGGTCATTTACAAATGAAACAAACAGGACATGTCTTGCATCGCCCATATATCTGAAGCCCTACCTCACCCTTTGCTCAGAGTTTATTTCTACATCAGCACATGTAAACATGCTCATAACAAGTTTGGGCTGTTGGGATTTGTATCATTTATGAACAAATACACACTGCAATCAAAGAGTTTATTCTGAAAATGGTCTAACGCCCAAAGTAATTCCCATTTACATACTGTAAGGAGACAAGAGTTCATAACAATAATTTCAACTGATTCATCAAAAGAGCTATGAAGTTGATATTTTAATCCCTCTGTATTCAAGTTTCTTTTCTGCCAAGCATCAAAATGTTTAGTGATATGCAGACATGTATCTGAAGGGGAGACATGATAAATCAATTACCTACAGTGTTGAAATAGCAACAACAATGTGTTATCTAGGGAGAAAAGCTGTCCTTGTGCACACAATTTGGAGAATGTTCAAAAATAGAGCCAATTGTTCACTGCTTGTGGTTCACCGTTGCCAAATGTCTCCTGCATATCACTCTTGCATTAATTTAGAGGCCAAATGTAGTCAAGGTGAGTAATTGTCCTCGGGAAACTTTTTCTTGTGTGACTGCTAGGTGGCTTCTCATCCAAATGTCTGGTATTAACATCTGACTTGGGACAACCCAGCTTCTTCCCCTCATGTTTGCTGCCCTGAAAAAAGCCCCTCCGACCATAAATAATCTCCATCGCTGCATCCAGTGTTTCCATTCAGATCTTGGGACAACAGACATCTGAGCTGTGGGTGGATCGAATTTTTGAGCATCGATCAAAAGTCACTTTTCCAGATGGGGAGCCAGAACTTCAACAAAGAATATACCAACACTCCACTTGTTCACTGAATCGCATATGTTCTTTTCTCTCATGTTGCAGAAAGCATGCATGGAGCATAGCTTTGTTTGGGCTAAACGCAGAGCTTTACTTCTACACCATGCAGTGATGTGTGAAATGAAGCTGGGTGCAAGAATGGGTTATTGAATTGAGCCAGGAAAGGGGCAGGCTACAGATAAAAACTAGTGCTGTCAAACGATTAAAATATTTAATCGCATTAATGTCAAAGTTAACTCACAATTAATCGCACATTTTTATCTATTCTACTCAGCCTTTAGTGCAGTTAAACCATGGCTTAATACTTTCTTTTTCTCAAGTTTGCTTTGAACATAGTCAGTCAGAACATAGCTCTTTATTCACCAGAGGCTCATCAACCCAGCCTCTTATTTCAGAAAGAATGAACAGTAACGCTTACCAATAAAAGGTAAGCCTACTACTTCTTTGCTTTGAGCCAGTTACTCAAAAAGACAAGCCTGTTGACATTTTCAGACAACATCTCGCATCTTTTGTACAACATGCACAGACAGCGAAAACAACCTTTCAGAAGGTACTGATGTGGCCGGTGTTGCTAAGTACTTGCGTGCAAGGCGGGCCATTTCACTGTGTGTCCCTTCATGTGTGGACCATCATTCCTGGTGACAGTCATCCATGACAACCTTGTAGCGCTCCAGACATCGCTCAATACTGTCCTCCTCTTCATCAGACGAAGACTCGTGTGCAAGCCGTGTCCATTTTGGCGTATCGCGCTCGCCATCCACCCACAACGTAATGATAGCCTACTACTCTCTGGTCGGCTCAAAAGCCCAAACAAGTGTCGGCAGCATGCCTGTTGTTTTGTTTCCGGTCTAGCTAGATCTGGTGTGGTGTTGTAGTTTTTCTAACGTTACTAGTTGTTGCAACAGCATGTGAAAAAAACTACAAAGTTTCCTAGGCCAAAAAGAACGTTAATCTAAAATTTACGCCGTTAAAATTGGTTTGCGCTAACACCGTTAATAAACTGACAGCACTAATAAAAACCTATTCAAGCTACTCAAGAGGGTTATAGTGTTATGTGGTCAGTGTAATTGTTATATTTTAGATTTAGGTCTTAATTGAGCTAGATCTTGTTGTAGATTTTGTGATTCAGCGATAGATGTCTTTTAGATGCCTAATGTTTTTAGTGTTCCATATCCTCCAAATTAGGACCTTTCACTTCAACAAACTTTCTAAGTACAAACTTTCTTCAAACCTTCATTATCCTTGCATTCTGAAATTAAAATTAAAAGTTCAATAAAATGACTTTGGAACATTGACCCCCATGGACTGATCTCACATTAGTCTTTCAAATAGAAACATTTAGCATATAGGCTAGCATATGAACAGTATTACATTTTATTCCAGGCTATTCCAGTCTCTTCTAACATTGAAAGTAATTTAAACTAACGTCTCCTCGCCTCCTTTATCTGTGTGAATAATAACTGTATAAAAAGGAAAGTGGGCCAGACCAGTAAACCACTTCAGAATTTCTAAGATTAACGTCGTACATTTACGGCAAAAATAACTTGGATATTCTATGAGATTAAAGTGGTAAATTTGGAATTGGAATTCATTACTTCTCTGCAATTTTCACACTTTGCAAAGTCATCCAGTGGGCCTGATTGGACCCTTTGGCGGGCAGGTTCTGGCCCACCGCCGTATGTTTGACACCCCTGGTTTGGATTAAGAAATGGTTGAGCATAGGGCTGGGCAATATATCGATATTAAATCGATATCGTGATATGAGACTAGATATCGTATTCGATTTTGAATATCCTAATATCGTAATATGGCTTAAGTGTTGTCTTTTCCTGGTTTTAAAGGCTGCATTACAGTAAAGTTATGTACTTTTCTGAACTTACCAGACTGTTCTAGCTGTTCTATTGTTTGCCTTTACCCACTTAGGCATTATATCAACATTATTGATGATTATTTATCACAAATCTCATTGTGTAAATATTTTGTGAAAGCACCAATAGTCAACACTACAATATCGTTGCGGTATCGATATCAAAGTATTTGGTAAAAAATATTGTGATATTTGATTTTCTTTATATCGCCCAGCCCTAGTTTAGCATCTGCATCAACGAACTACCTCATTCCTGGGCACCTATAAATGCACTGGCAGCTCACTGCAGCACCAACCAACACCCTTTACCTCATGGAAGACTTTGATGACGTTGGTGCAGGATTTTGACTGGATTGAAAATCCCTCATATGCAATTGTACAGGTTTTGCCAGTTTTGTTACTGTTTTTATTGTGATCAACAGCAATGCCAGCTGAGGTCATCCACAACATTTGTCCTAGATATCTACGCCTGTGGTCGGTGTTCATAGCTGCAAAGGCAATTTGCAGTGGCAAGAAAGCAATTGCTTGTCCAAAAAAGAAAGGCGTGATGTTCACCAAGAGTGGATGCAAAAAAAATGTTATTGGTCAAATTCTTTGACTAATCAGTGCCAGAGTTCCCAACCACCCTACACAAAGTTTCCAAACGTCTGTGAGAAAGCATTCGCGGGTCTGCTGGGAATTCCCTGACAATTTTCTGAATTTCTGTGAAATGTCTTAATTGAGGCCAATTCTACAACTGTAAGTGCGTGATCACCCAAATGTGATTAAGATGCTGGATTTTTTTTTCCTACTGAAAGAAACCAAAAGTTGCCTAAAAAGAATGACTATTGCTGGACGCACTGCAAAAGAATGTGTACATCTGAGAATATATCAAATTGTCAGGAGACATGGGTTCAAGCTCATGGTTGGATAAAAGGAGTTTGCCCTACAAAAGCCTGCACACACATGTACACACATGTACACACACACACACACACACACACACACACACACACACACACACCTGTTCTCCTAATAATGACATTGGAAAATAATCAAAAACAAAGAGGCCTCTTCTCTTAACCGCCCCGACTGATGGTGTCTTTGTTCTTTGTGTCGAGAGTAAGTCCAGACTCCTTTACCATCATTCAGCTTACTGTCACCACTATATTACACCCTATTATCTCCACATCCCTCTTCAAGGACATGCCTGAGTACATATGGTGGTGTGTTTTTGTAAAGGCTGTGAGGTAAGAGCATGATGAAACCCACTCTGAACCACTTTCAGCAAGGATCTCCAACCTGATGATAGCTGCATACCAAGTGTCCCATCTCACCTAAAGACGGGCAGGTCAAGGACTTTCCAGTTTTAAACTTTGGCAGCCAATGAAAGTGGCCTGATTGCAGGAAGATTGGACAAAGGTTTCTTTTTTAACGGAGGCCACTACTGGGTCGAGGTTTTCATCAGTGCAGCTGGGTGTTCATCAGCATGTTTTGCTCAGTCAAGCAATATTAAGATTTTATTCACTTCTATTAGGGCTGGGATTCACAGTGGTAACTTACAATTTGATGTTTAGCACCAGGAGAATTTTGATGCACTATGTTGCGAGAAAATCATCAATTCGTCACATCTGTACCTGAAGAGCAAATACAGCACTATCAAAAGGCAACATTATGTTTTTCCAAAGCAAACTTCTACTGGATTGATTCACTGCATTATAAAAAGATTTGTTTCAGTTTTATAGACAGTTGTGCTGAAGCAGCATGTACCAAAGTGCAGAGTCTGATCCTTTTCAACACACAGCAACATGAACACGTCATGGCATGCCATCTCTTCAACGTCAATCGGCCATAAACTGGCAAAAACAGGACAGTTAAGACAGTGACCAGTCTTAGGATAACACATACAGATTATATAGGCCTACATTAGGGCTGCACGATATGAGGAAAATATCTAATTGCGATTATTTTGACTGACATTGCGATTGCGATATGATTCACGATATTGGAGGGAATGATCATTTTTGTATCATTATTCTCATTTTCATTGAAAATTACATTGAAAGAAATTAAAATGATTATAGTGTGATTTCTGCAAGGATCTGTACCAAACAAAGATTATTTTTCTTTAGTCTGTAGGATAGGATTTGTAGGCCGGGACGTCTCTGCAGCACCACAATACTTCATTCAGAATGGTTTGACACATATTTTGCCTTTAACAAATATTGCGCCCCCCTGCGATTTGGATATTGCACACATGTTGCAATTTCGATACAATTGCGATTAATTGTGCAGCCCTAGCCTACATAGTGTTAAAAGTTGGGTTTTTAAAAAATGTCTTGAGCTCATATTATTGGCATTATTCATGGCTCAAGGTGCCAGTACTTACATTGGCGGCCTCCCTACATTCACCGGTCTGGCAGTTCCACAAGGTGTCTGAGCGGCGGCAGAACAGCGATTGGCCCGCGGGCCGGCCGCGGAACGAAGGCGGCTACCGCTTTTAAAAAGCAACTGCCACCGGTGGTGCGCCGGCAAACGTGTTTGCGAAAACGGCATTCTGACGCTTCTACTGCCTCTGGAGCACCGCCGGTGGTCCGCCGACTCATTGCTATCTGGGAAAAAGACAATACATTAGCGATTTGCAACGTGTGTGCCGAGGAAATACCACGAGGCGGAAATCTCCAAAGACATTTCAACAGCACCAACCTCATCAGACATTTGAAGGTTAGTCACGGAAAGGAGTGTGAGGAGTTTTCAAAGTTAGCTAACGCTAAGGCAGAGCGGAGCATTGCAGCTCCGGCGCCACTCAAACAGCTGTTTTCCCGTGTGTGTCTGTGTGTGACTGTGTGTGTGTGTCGGCCTGTGCGTATCTGTCGGTCTGCGCGCATGTGTGTGTGTGTGTGTGTGTGTGTGTGTGTGTGTGTGTGTGTGTGTGTGTGTGTGTGTGTGTGTGTGTGTGTGTTGAGGAAATGTGCAGTGATTGAAAGGACATTTTTTAGATTTTGAGCTAGGACAAAAAGCCAAACCATTCCTGATACATTCTCTAAACATGTGTGACCGTTAGGTAATGGCGTAATTTTCAGTTCATAAAAGCGATCGTGATCGGTTTCGGCCGATACGTCTTCCAGCAATCGGTGATTGGCCCCAAAAATCCTGATCGGAGCACCCTTATCTACCACAGAGAAATGAGAGTCTCAGTCCCACCAACTTCAACTCCTTAGGCTAGATTAGTTTGAATGTATTTACAAAGTGCACTATTTATTAGCTTAGGAATGTAGATCTCAGAATGTTATTGTCGAATCAGTTTCACAGCATGCTTCCCCCAAAAAAACTCTGCCATTTCCACAGTGGTCCACAGATTTGTTTTTAGTCACCACTGCTACACTTGCAACAGAAGTATGAACATGAGGTAACACACAGACCTTTTAGATGTAGGCTGAACACACACACAAATTTAAAATCAACTAAATTGTCTGTTTTCACAGACCGCACACACATTGCTGTTTTCTCCTCCTCTCAATGTGCTTTCCCTGCAATGACCTCTTCTTTCCCTGATGAACACATCACTGACAGCCTCTATAAATTTCCATTACACACACAGAAACATGTAAGGGCATACAGCGCATATATGAAGAGGGACTCATACAGGCAGGACATGGAAATAATTAGCGCGTTAGAAGACGTCATTCTCAGTTTTAGTAGCCGTTTGTCTACTCTGATTTGTTCCAAGGCAAGGAAGTGTGAGTAAGCTCTGGGTAACCAAGGAAACAACAGCATCAGTTGTCAAAATCTCTGATTTGAATCTCTGACACAGGAGACCACTGTTTGCATACAGATTTCTACTGTACCAACAGTCACGAGTTTATATCATTTTACCCTTATCATAATCTTTCCCAAACCATAACCGTGTAGATTGTGTTGCCTTGTTCACCAGACAACAGGCTAACTGTTGAAGTGCCAAATCAGAAAACGTTCAGATGAATTTAAAATCTACTTTTAAAGTCAAGATGAATAAGAAGCCCTAAAAATGCTCAGAAATTTGAACATGTACATTTCTCTAACAAATGGGCAAACTTTATCTGCTGATGAAGATCATGAAATATGATCAAAATATAACCCTAACCCCGTTGTTGGGTTGTTAATGTATTCACTTTTATCATTTGTTTTCCTCACAGTTCTCTGACAGTACTTGAAGGCAGCGTCAGACTAATCTGTCTTTAGTGGATTCAGAGCAGGAATACTCTATAGACCTCTGGGCTTATACTGCAGATCATCAATCTCTAGCAGGAGTTTTCCTCTGGCTTGCTGGTTTCAGATTAAGCCCTTTTCCAGAGAAGCTCGATCTTACACTGGGCTTTTTGCACCAAAACCTTTCGTGTTCTGGGTTGATAGGTTTGGGAAATAACTGGGTGTATATTTCCAAACAAATCACAATCAATCCCCAGCACAGTTTTTGCCAGACATTATGCGTTTGCCAGGCATTATGTTAATTTATTTCCACTAAACTTCTGGGTTGCTATGATTTGGATTCAGCTGAGAGGTTGTTTTTTTTTTTTAATCAGAGGATGGGAGGATGTACGCCTCTGTGCTGGAAAACATTTCTGTTTTTGGCAAATTCATTCAAACCAAACTTCAGTTTCCGGGTTTGGGGATCATTTGTCAGCCCCGGGTTGCCAGGTCTGAAGCTGGACCAGCACAGTTCTTTCAATGTGATGCTTTTTCCTGCAATGATCAAACGACATGGCTGCTGTTGTTTGACATGGAACACACATGGGCCCAGTTAGTGAACACCAAACCATACGGACTCATACAAAAAAGAACAATCAATGAGTAAGTTTGGTTTTGGTCCCTTTTTTCCCCTCTTCCAGTCCTGCCCAGAGTAACACCAGAGCAGATGTTAGCTGGTGCAAAGGCTTCTACTCAACACTGGCTTTGGCTCTGTTGTTAAATGACCCGTTTCCACCTTTGAAGCAATACTTTTAAAGTGGTGCAATAAGTTTCTGATTTTGGTCAATTTAACAGCAAGGTGAATTTGAGTAAAAATCCAGTTTCGCTTTTCAACAGCCTTGTGCTTATTTTATAAAATGGGACTTCGATTATATAATCCTCATCAAGTGGAAAGAGATTACAACTTAATTCAATTTAAAGGAGGGCATTAGTTGAGTCAAGGATACAGATGGTTATGCACTACAGTGGAACAATTGTTTCTGGTGTGACCCAGACTTTCCACTGCTTTAACAATAACAGAGTAATTAATCTCCTGTATTCCATCCTATCTTTCACAGCAGAGACTACAAGCTAATACCTCAGTGGATGTGTCACTGTCCATCTCTTGGTTTGTGTGTGTGCGTGCGTGCATGTGTGCGTGTGTGAGGGGAAAATAGGGTAAAGGGGGGGTGTCTGCTATTGTAAGTGCAGGCTATTTGTCTACATTAGCCAGGAATTATGTCATCAGTCAGTGTTATCTCCATATTGAGACAAATGTTGAAAACATGTCCTGTCCACATACCCTACTGTGAGTATTAGGCCGTAAACTGCTGCCACTGATTATTGTGCTCCCCAGATGTGTAAAAGATGGGATGAAAAAAACTAAAGTGTATTTCCAGAATAAAACAGTGTTGCTGCTGACAGCCATTGCTGCTGCTGAAAGCCTGGATCTTGACCTCAACACACTTTGCGTTGACAACCTATTTGTAGGACTCGCAGCACTGTTGAACTCTCCCTTTAAAAACTCTGTTTTTACATTAGAATAATAGCCAACTTGAGCTTGAAATAGGGCTGGGCAATACAGTCTATTGATGTTATATCGATATCGTGATATGAGACTAGATATCGTCTAAGATTTTGGATATTGTAATATATAAGTGTTGTCTTTTCATGGTTTTAAAGTCTTTCAAAGTCTGCATTACAGTAAAATGATGTAATTTTCTGAACTTACCAGACTGTTCTAGCTGTTCTATTATTTGCCTTTACCCACTTAATCATTATAGTCACATTGTTGATGATTATTTTTCTAAAATCTAATTGTGAAAATATTTTGTAAAGCACCAATGGTCAACCCTGCAATATTGTCGCAGTATCAACATCGAGGTTTTTGGTCAATAATATCATGATGTCAGATGTTCTCCATATTGCCCAGCTCTAGCTTGAAACATTGTACTTTTTCTGATTTGAAGGGGTAAATTCAACAGTTTAGCGAGCGCTTGAGGTAGAAATCACAACTAGCATGTAGTTTCTGGACTCAGCACTTGGACAAGAATGATGTGGTTTTTTGCACACTGATTGGTTAAATATATTGCCTAATCATAGGTATAGTAAATTATTGAAAGACATCTCATTGAAATGGCTGATATGTCCAAAGTTTTACACAGTGTCTTAAGCTCCATATTTGCACAAATATTTGGTCCAGATACACCATCACTAACCCAGTCCCACTTATGCTGGAACCTAATTGGCTAACAGTTGGCATGGTTTTTAGGGTTCGAGTAAAACCTGCCACTGGGGTGCGGTGTCAAATATTTCAAATACATCAGACAAAAAGTCTCAGAGTTAGAGCCATTTAAAGTTAAGATGCTGCCACTTGTAGACATAATGGCATTCGGCAGGAATGCCTGGAGTTCATGCCTGTACAAGAACACCAAATTTGGTTGTATGAGCACCAATTCAATGAAAAATTGTGGAAGTGGTGGGCGCCTGGTTGGGTTAGGGTTAGGAGGGGGGGGGGGGGGATAAAGAGACAAAGAGAACAACAGTAACTGACAAGTAAACAAGAAAAGACATGGCTCAAGTAGGAGATGAGAAAATAGGCCTTCTCAAACATGAGAGATGATTGTGTGGTTTTATTTGTTCCCATGACCTGGTATTTCACAGTCATTTAAAGTTCATCCCACACACAGGGCTACATTTACTCCTTCAGTGGCAGGATTGCCCATGATGCTTTACCTCCCGAGAGTAAGATCCATTCCTCCAATTTAAAGAAGAAACTAAATAAATCCACTCCTTGGAGACTTTTACCCACTCTGTTCAGCCTAAAGATTAATTGTCTTGTTTTCTACATAAAGTATGCAAGATTCACAAGGAGTTTTGGATTTGACTAAAGTCCTTTTTCATATCCTTCTGGGTTTATTAAAGTTGAGTGCCAAAGATGTCCACAACAATGTCAATGTAAGTTTATCGTTGCTGTGGAGCACAACATCATAGTAACTCCATTAACAAGATGAAGCATTTCAAGTGGAATTTTAAGAAACTCCAATGGGGTGACAACGCAGTGGAGCAAATAAAGTGGTGAGAAAATCTAAAAGACTACAATAAAAAAATCTATACAACTACAGTCAGGTCAAAAGTTCACAATCTGGTGGGAAGAGACTAAGGAATTGTGAAAATAGTTTGAGTTGAAGCCAACACTTAAATTTAAAACATAATAGGCCTATGCTCCCTCCATTGGTTAATCAAAAGCTTGAAGAAAGAGAATTATAAAGAATTAGTTGGTGGTTATCATGGAGTCATCTGTAGATGACACCTCATTACTTCAAGAGGCCTCTGCTGTGTGTCCCCTATGAATCTTCTTTTTCTCTTTCCTTCAAATACAAAATACCGGTAAATCTTTTTATGTTCTCTGTTTTCAATTATCCATTCCCCTGCACTTCTCACATGGTCATTTCTCATCAAATAATATTGGGATCAAAGAATATTGTGTTTTTATAGGGCGCCTTGATGAGAGAATCTCAAAAATGCGAGAAAAAAAATAAACGCATTATTCGCTCTTGCCTCATGCAGCAAAACCGCCTTGAGATTTAAACTTCTACAAAAGTGATGATTCTGACCTTCGCAATTTTTGGGGGGATAATAATAATAAAGAAGGAAACTAGCAAGCGGGCATGAATTGTCACAAAATGTGTTGGATTTGAACCTAAAATGCCCCTGATCTTTCTGAAGTGAAACATCACACACTTGCATGTAAACACGATGATGTGAATGTAGATGAACTTGCTGTAAGTCGCCCCAAAAGTTGTGATTAACCTCTCTCTCTCTCTCTCTCTCTCTCTCTCTCTCTCTCTCCCCTTTGTCTCTCCATCTTTTGCGCACACACACACACACACACACACACACACACACACACACACACACACACACACACACACACACACACTGGCAAGCACACACTCCGAGTCACACCGGAATGCAAGCTTTACAGGCATAATAAATTCCTGCTCATGCAATCATATGTAGGGCGCCGCCGGTGCCAACTGTCATCTGAAAGCCTTGAGCTTTTCCAGATTGAAAGCATTCCTCTGGACTAAAGACAGTGAAAGCCTCCCTCTTTGCTATCTTAATGCTATAAATACCACTTCATTTATTATCGCTGCAATAAACAGCATCTCTTTGTGTTTTAAAGCTATGACAGCTATATACGTATGTGTTAGTGTGTGCGAATACCCCCATATCAAAAGATCTAAAGTTGCCCAAGGCTCCTCAGTGGGGGTGTTAAGGATTTTAGGAAGCTGCTACCATGAACAAACACACTCCCCACTGTTGGGAACACCAGGGAATCTGCACACACACACACACACACACACACACACACACACACACACACACACACACACACACACACACACACACACACACACACACACACACACACACACACACACACACACACACACACACACACCTTTGTGTAAGGAATGCAATAGTAGTGGCACACAGATGTAAACCAGACCTCAGCTGGGTGGCAGGGGGAGGGACTCTTCCGGCAACAAAAACGTGTGTGTGTGTGTGTGTTTTACACTCTGCTTTGATGTTAAATGTTGACAAGGAAAAGAAAAGAGTGAATTTGGCTGTAGGTTAAGAAAATTGGTATTTACCGTCACGACTGAGAGGCCATCCACATGAAGACGTGTTTGGATGCAAACGCACTTTTTTTGCATCGTTTGGGCAGCGAAACCGCATACGTGCGTATCGATGATGTCATCCCCACACACCTCGGCCTCACAGCTGACTGCCTTCAACCCAGCTGACTGCTCTAGCAGGGACGCAATGCTGTTTATAAAGTGGAAGTAGAGAATTTATCAACTAGCTAGCTAATCTGTCTGCGTATCAATTCCTTGAACGGATTATAGTAACTTTTAGCACGGCTTATTGTAGAAAGGCTACCGCAAGAAAAATGTGTAGCTAGATTATCAAAAAGACATCAGATCATTGATGTTTGTTTGATGTTAGCTAGCAGAGCCAACGTTAACTCTGCTAGCTAGCGCGCTGCAATCATGTCCGATAGACAGAATTGCAAAATAGAAATCAACCCAACAGCACATTATACAATGTAACGTTTTCTAGCGGTGGCCTTTATATAACGAGCAGTGGTGAAAGTTATTAAAGTCTAGTCCATGGCTGTATTAAGAGTACTATGGGATCATGTTATGAAAGGAAGTGGAAGTGACTGAAGGCTGCTCTTCTTCTTCGTTCCGTTAATTTCTGTAGCAATAACAGCGCCGCCTACAGGCCTGGCATATGAAGTAGCGTGTTGAGTCATTTACAGATGGATTCATGGGGACATGAATTTTCTTGAACCGAATCCAGGGAAGACGGATGCGTTTTCATCCTAACGTCTTCGTGTGGACATGGCCTGAGTTGTATTAGCTGACACATGAGCCTGACACATAGGGACATCAATTTGGATCTTTTGTCTGCTTCTTTAGAAGTCCCACAACTTTATAAACGTACAGTAATTAATCGCTGGAGTACTGGTGATCTGCTGATTATTTTCTCGACCAATTGAATAATCGTTTGGTCACATCCAAGAAGTAGGTAATTTTGCTTAAAAATAAAAAAATATAAAAAACAAAATGTAATTGATTATCAAGTGTAGCAAATTTCTTGGTCTTTAATTGACCAATTGATACATTGATCAATATAGGGAAACATGCTAGACAAAAATGTCCCCCATCCTGATCAATTAGCCTATGTGGCAGCTTTTTATTTATTTATTTTTTTTAAGATTATATTTTGGGCATTTTGGGCCTTTATTTTGACAGGACAGCTGAAGACATTAAAGGTGAGAGAGAGGGGGAATGGCATGCCCCTCAGGTCAGAGTTGAACCCGGGCCCGCTGCGTCAAGGAGTAAACTTTTATACATAGGCGCCGGCTCTACCAACTGAGCTATCCAGACACCCAACCGTTTATATACATCTAGACAGGTACACCCAAAAACCTATGACAAACGGATTCTTTTTTTTTTTTTTTGGTTAAAATAAATGCCAGAGAAAAATAAGTTCCAAAGTACATTCAAAAATCATTTTTGTGCCCAGTCACACTTTCCCTAAAAATGGACTTTAATGGATAAAAAGGGGACTATAATTAGTACCAGAGCAGAGCTGACTACAGTGACCCTTTTCTCTGTCCCAGAAGAATGCCATTGAAACTAAACCACAATGTCTAGACAGAACTGTACAATCCAAAAAAAATTGAAAAGAAAAAAACAATCAGTGGAAATAATATGTGCCAGCTGAAGGCGAATGTTTTAAGAGGGATATTATAAAAAAAAAATGGATTATTGTGGTATATGGGATATGTTACTTTGTTTCACATGAAGAGGATGAAAATCCTGACACTTTTATATGCCATTAATCAAATATTAATGGAAATTCACAAAGACATTGGTAATTGATTGGCAGTAATAATAACACGACTTGCAAGTGTCAAAACACCGTCACTTCTAGTTGGCTTGGTGTAAGACGAATATGTCATCTGCTCTGCGGATCAGTGTGCATCAAACGGTGAGACAAAGCCACAAACTGGCCTCAGGACAGCTACTGGTGGGTCAGGACCAGTGATGTAGTTGGAAATGTGATTGTGGGAAAACATTGACCTAAGAAACAACCCTATTTCTAAACTATGACTAAATTAAAGCCATGCACATTTAGAATACTAAAAGTGAAGGTATACTCTACTGTGAACTTAAAGTAGAAACTGCTGCAGCTGGTTTCACTTGGAATAAAAGGTTCTATTAAAAGGAGTGTAATCTGTTCTAATAGGAAACTGTACTCTGATGACCGCCTCGTTATCTGCCTGCCCGACTCCCTGTTTTTCTGCTGGATTTTTCCAGTCCACATCTGAAAGGAAACAGCAGCAGGAAAAGCAGCCGCTGCAACTGATAGGGACCAAGTGGGACCCAGGTGGTCCTTCCATTTTACCGGGGGTGGAAACACAGCATACTAAAACACATGTATACTTTTATTATGTTGATACAAGTCAATCCCCAACCTCAAAACTTAACCTCTGACCTAGCCTTAACCTAATCTTAGTTGTAAACTCACATCAAAACTTCAAACTATTCATCAATTTTAGTCTAATGCATGCATACCATACATGCACATAGTCACAGATGCCGGACTATTAATACAGCAAATACTGAAATGTAAAATATAGGGTAGCAGTGGCTGCTCTGGCCCATTGAAACCACAGTGTCTATAGTACAACAAACCCCAAATATGAACTAGTGAACATCAGGATAAGATTTAGACACATTTAAAGTAACACTAAGGTTGACACTATACTCAGCAATTAATATGTGCATTATATAATCATTTAGCCAATAAACATGTCAGAATATAGCAAATGCACATCTCAGGTTTAGTCTTTCACTTCCTTTTGTCTGACCAACAGATACAAAAAACAAAAGAAATTCAACTACAATGATATAAAACAGAAAGAAGCAGGAAATCCTCCATTTGAGAGGTCTGAACCAGTGAATGTTTGGCATTTTTGCTTAATAAATGACTTTTGAAACTATTGATTAAGGATTATTTCAAAAGGTAGCAAAACATGTCACTCGTTTTCTCTAAAGGCTACTTAAAATAAAAACAAACGACTATCAGACCTTCTGCACACAGCAAATGTGACTACTAACAAATGCAAAATAGGGGGGAATTACGTAGGTTATTTATTGTGTTGCCTTTTAAGCAACATAACCTCAATGATAGCAACAACTGCGCAGCAAGAAACAGTGACGGCGGGCCATTTATGCTAGCAATGACAGAAGCCAGAAAAGAGCCAAGAGACTGACAGGGACAGATAGAAACACAGAGAGGTATATTGACTCACGTTATTTAAAGACGAAGGCCTTCCTGCTCTCCCTTGTGGAGGCAAAGTGGTTAATATCCATAATGTCAAGTCATTTAATCTCACTGGACTGTCTCCATGTCTCCACGCTGTTTTGCTGCTAGCTTATTATGTGTAACGTTACACAGGACTCCTGTGACAGGAGCTAAAAACATTAGCAGCATTGGAAAACTAGCTAACTGTACTAAAGTAATTGCATTTAAATGTCAATAATTAGTTTGGCGTGAGTGCGACAGGTTTAACTTAAAACAGTTTGTCACAGTCTTGGCGGTATCAACATGTGATTAGTTTAATACTTAATATTGTTAATCAAAAGATATTACTGTAACTTCACCTGGCCTGACCCTGAAACCTTTTCTACTACACACTCATTAAAATGCACTAACTGTTGCAACCCAGAGGGGCGCTGTTGCACTCATTTGAATAAGGGGGCATGGCTGTATGTGACTGTTGCAGTAATATATGAATATTAAAATGGCAATGTTATAGAAAAGTAATACAAAATAATACTTCTTATTATTAAGTTATACAATATAAAATAAAGTATACCAATGTAATAGTGATATCAAATATATAATATAAAAACCCTAGATTTGGTTTCCCAGTAAAACAAATTGGATTTAAGGTGGCAACAAAAGCACCAACCACCTTTGACCCGCACCAAAACTATCTTAGAAGGGGTAGGCCACCATTGAGTGTCTGTCACATGTATTTTGTGTGTGTGTGACCATTTTGCACACTGAGCATTTTGAATCAGTGGCAGAAAGAAGCAACTTTTTTTCTGACATAATTTTCAATGGGTAATCACATTCACTTGATTCACCATATTATGATAATGTCTATCTGGTTTATTTATTGTGTGTGTGTGTGTGTGTGTGTGTGTGTGTGTGTGTGTGTGTGTGTGTGTGTGTGTGTGTGTGTGTGTGTGTGTGTGTGTGTGTAACTAAGCCTCTGCCTTTCTTTCATTCATCTTGTTTGTTCCTGTTTACTCTCTGAGCAGCACCGAAGTGCGGGCCATTAAAGGCAGGAAGGACTGTTTCAAACACTGTAACAGAACTCAGGAAAACAGATAAAACCGCCATCTTCCTGTTCAAACTCTAAATGCAGTTTTCCTATTAAGAAGGGTCTGGTTTCCCAAATGCATTGCAGTGCTCTGATACCTTTTAAGGAAGCAGCAGCAGCATTATGAAGCAGGTCTGAGACACAACTTGTCCAGGAAGACAACATTAGAAGAGGTTGTAGGTGGACAGAATGTATATGGGAAAAACAGTTAATTATGTATGTATGATGCACACTACCACGCTGTAGTTTTTTGGGCTAACAAATTAACGGATGCAAGATTTCGCCAACTGCTGTTTCCAACATCAAGAATGAACTTTGTAACTCAAAATAATCCACATTGAAACTCGTTACATTAATGATAAATGTTGCATTAGATTGTTTTTCCACTTTTTTAGAAAGACCAATGAAAGAACCCCTTTCTGACAGATTGTACAGAGACACTCAAGCTGGTGGAACAGCAGGTGTGACTTCAAGACTTGGGCTTTTTAGAGATAGATGTAATGAAACCGGCATTTCAAACTCAAATATTAAATATATATAAACATTCAGAGTTGCATGGAATTGCATGACCTCTACATTTGAAATGATGAGTGTACAGTTTCTGATTTTTGATGCTATGCCTTTTACATTCAAACTGGACCAATGCAACACACAGTGGTTTACCTACTAGTCTGTGTTTGAATCAAACAGCTATTTTTTCAAACTAACTGAGGTTCCTACCCCTAAATAGGTCAAACTTGAGCAATGCTCCTCAGCACTTTTCTAAAAGCCTGCATGCAAAACTTCCTTCAGCCACAGGACTACATAAAAAAAGCTGACTGCATTGGGGAAGGGGGGTGAAAGCAATTGAAATTAAATACACTATGAACTCTAATGATTGGAATCAGGAAACCCATTTGCGGTTGTTTTACTCCGACAGTGACAGATCAGGAAAAAGTCAGGAAATGTAGTGTCTCTAGAGTGTTGGAGCCATTTACATCCTGCTGGTCTTCATATCATTTGACATACTTCCTCTTGTTAACACCTAACTCTTTCAAAAGGGTATTGGCTAACCTGATTTCCATACGGAGATCCTTAAAGTTCTTTTGAAACATTCCTGTAAGAAAGAGAAAGTTATCATCATCATCTGCTCGAGTAATCAGGGCAGGTTGCCCTGTTCACCCCGCTGAATCGCTTGCCAAGCATGGCGCACACTTACATAATCTTCCACTTCAAATGAATCAAGTTGAAAGCATGCAAAGAGCACAAGCCTTTAAGGGAAGAGATCCTTCAAGAGAAAGAGTTTCCAGAGCTGGCAGATTTTTCTGAGAGTCTAATGAAGCAACTGGCTGTAATCCAGACAGTTATTAAAACTTTGCAAAGAAGGAGGTAATGGTGACTTCTCATCCTGTCTTTAATCATATATCTTGATGTCACTGCAGTTTAATGTTTAGGAACCTCATAATTCCTCTTATAAACAAATTGTTCACTTTTTAATACATACAATACGATTAAGTAGATGTTTTTGCCACTTTAGAAAATATATGAATCAAACTTCATGAATCTTGATGATAATCTCATTCCTCATTTAGAGATGATATGCGGTTACCAGATGACTTTACGAAGTGCTTTGACCTGTGTGGCTGCTCTGCTCAGGTTCTGGGGGTATCACTTACAGGTAATGAATGCTCCACCTATCTTCCAAAATCTCCACATAAACTCCTACCGCCTTTTCCCACAGGGATTACTGTGTCTGTGTGTGTCCATGTTTGTGTGTATTTCTGCCTGTGTGAGTCAATCCATGTGTGTATCTCTCTTTTTTTTTTTTTACTTTATTCTTAATTGTCACATACACACAGTGGAATTGTATTACTGCATTTAACCCATCCTAAGTTTTCGGAGCAGTGGACAGCTATACATACAGCATCTGGGGAGCAACGCAGTGTCTTGCTCAGGGGACACTTGTGGCCGGATGACCTGGGATTGATCCCCCAACCTTGTGGTTGTGGGGGATCCATTTTACCTCCGGGCCACAAGCCACCCCTCTTGGGTATGTATGGCCAACAGCACGGCCGAGTTATCTCCAAGGTAACAGTGAAGGACTTCTAGAAAGCCGTGCTAACTGTGAGGTGAATGATGTGAGAAAAAAGAGCTCAAATCTTGCCAACCGGGGACCGGGTCCAAAATGGAGCTGGCTGATGGAAACCAAGCCCAGTGTTCGATATCTAACCTTAAACTAACTTCAACTCAATGCAGATTATTTTGGATAAAGCGCGTGTCCAGTTGGTGATTATTAAACCAACCAACCAACCAACCACCTTTGGACAGAGCCAAGCTAGCTGTTTCTCCCTGTTTTCAGTCTTTATGCTAAGCTAAGCTTACCAGCTGCTGGCGGTAGCTTCATATTTAGCGTAAAGACATGAGTAGTATCAACCTTCCAAGCTAACCCTTAGCAAGAAAGTGCATAAGCATATTTCCCAACATGTCAAATGAAAAAAATCCTCTCTTTTACTCGTGTGGCTGTTGAATTCCATTATGTTGATGATGAAAATGGGGTTGCTCTGTAAATTGAGATGCAGTTATAAAACACTCACTTGTGGAGGTGGACAGCCCCAGTCTCTCTTTGTCTCTTCTCTCACATATGTTTTCTCACTCAGATTAACCTTGGCATGTTAATATACACACACCTACAGTATATCACTCTGTGAATGGGATCAGTGTGGAAGCACCCACAGTAAGAGAGCACAACTGTCACCTCTGCTAACTGTGATCCAAAGAAAGTGAAAACACACACACACACACACACACACACACTAAATCCAAACCAACTGTGTCAAGAGGCCTGTGGGGGCTCACTCCCGGTTCGGATGTTCTCTAGTTACAGGGACGCGTGGGTGCTCGCACTCCATCAGACGTAAGCGGACGCCCTCTTCCGCGCCTGATGACATCGGCAGAGAGTCGCCCACTCTGTTACTCGACTCATGTTCCATCATCTGGATTTCAATGTTTGATTGACAAAGCTGTGTTGAAGTACAAACCTCAAATTTGCAGAAGAAATCGGTGTTTCGAGACCACAGCCAACACCAATGATTGATTTTACAGTAGCCTAACTGAACTGTTTACACATGCAACAGCATGTACATTACGTGGGCAAGAAATAAAAAAATCAACCTTTCCTGCTAAATGGTCACGTCACTTTCCTCTGGTCTGCATTGACTATGATCTGGAAACATATTTTAAGAAAGCCTTTGAGCTTCTCATATCTTTACATGCAAACTGCATTTCATGGGAATGGTCGTGTAAAGCAGAATAATGGATTCAATACTTTGCTTACAGGTATGTTGGATTGTTTTGGGAATTTTGCTTGTTACTCCAACCAGATGTGATGTGATGTGTATAATTCCGCAATGTTTGATTTCAAGGTGGCTGGAAAAATAAATGCAGGGTCAAATCATTTTTGGTCTGCGACTGAGTGAGAAAATATGGAGATAATTTAAACAGAACAAAGGTTATGTGATCAAATAAGTCCCAAAGGTTGTTGTTGTTTTTTTTTATATATTTGAATTCATTAGATGTCTTTAGTTCTGGACAGTAAAAAAATGTAGAGGTGATGCCTCATTTACAGTGAACTAAGAACTCTTCCAAAGCTCCTAATCTTGACTGAAGATCATAAGCCACTGAGAGATCTGATGTTGTTATATGAATTGCAGCAACCTAACACTGTGGATGTGTGGTAGCTGCTCCATGACAGCTGCTTCCTTCCAGAGGCCGTGCTCTGCAGAAACGCTGGAGTAGACAAACCTCCTATTTAACATGTCAAGATCCGCAGAGAGAGGCCAGGCTGAGGAACATCCACCCTGCCCTCCAGGCCAATATCCTGATGTGCTAGTGTTTCCCATAAATGTTGCTCGTTTGGACCTGAAGGTGTGCATATTTGGCAAGGGGTTTAGGTGTCCTTGTGTCTTTTTGTGGGTTTTTGTGTCCCTTTGTAACCATGTTGTGTCTCTTTATGGAAAATGTGTATTATATTCGGATATACAATTTGTTAATCAAGCTTCCTCCCCGACTATGAAAACACAGTCATTCCTAGTCACTTCTGCTTGTAATGAACTCAGTGTTTAGGACAGGCATCTAGTTTTCTTGCAAATACAGTACAGTTTGTTTTATGTTTTGATGTACTGAAAAACTTGCAGTTAATTATTAATAACAGTTCAACTTTAAATATCTAAAATAAATGTCTTTATTTGCAATTAGTGATGTGTACAAGGTACAACCCCAAATCAGAAAAAGTTGGGACAGTATGGAAAACACAAATAAAAAAAGAAAGTAGTGATTTCTAAATGTACTTTGACTTGTATTTCATTGCAGACAATGTGAACACAAAATATTTCATGTTTTGTCTGGTCAACTTAATTTCATTTGTAAATATACATTGTTTCCTGTCATTCAGACCTGCAACACATTCCAAAAAAGGTTGGTACAGGAGCAATTTAGGGCTAGTAATCAGGTAAATTGGTTAAATAATGATGTGATTTGAAACAGGTGATGTCAACAGGTGATTGTAATTATGATTTGGTACAAAAGCAGCATCCAAGAAAGGTCTAGTCCTTTAGGAGCAAAGATGGGCTGGGGATCGCCAGTTTGCCAACAAATACGTGAGAAAATTATTGAAATGTTTAAAAACAATGTTCCTCAAAGAAAGATAGGAAGACATTTGCTTATTTCACCTTCAACAGTGCATAACATAATTAAAAGATTCAAGGAATGTGGAGGAATTTCAGTGCGTAAAGGACAAGGGTGCAAGCCTAAGCTGAACAACCGTGATCTCCGAGCCCTCAGGCGGCATTGCATCAAGAATCGTCATTCATCTATAAGCGATATCACCACATGGGCTCAGGACTACTTTGGCAAACCTTTGTCAAGTACCACAATACGTAGTTACATTCACAAATGCCAGTTAAAACTGTACTGTGCCAAAAGGAAGCCCTATGTTAACAGTGTCCAGAAGCGCCGTTGACTTCTCTGGGCTCGGAGGCATCTGGGATGGACCATCACACAGTGGAAACGTGTGCTGTGGTCAGATGAATCAGTATTTCAGGTATTTTTTGGGAGAAATGGACGCCGCGTGTTCCAGACCAAAGAAGAAAAAGGATCATCCAGACCAGCAACAAGTCCAAAAGACAGGGTCTGTCATGGTATGGGGTTGTGTCAGTGCCCTTGGCAAAGGTAACTTGCACTTCTGTGATGGCACCATTAACGCTGAAAAGTACATAGAGATTTTGGAGCACAATATGCTGCCCTCAAGAAGACATCTTTTCCAGGGACGTCCATGCATATTTCAACAAGATAATGCAAAACCACATTCTGCACACATTACAAAGTCCTGGCTGCGGAGGAAGAGGATACGGGTACTTGACTGGCCTGCTTGCAGTCCCGACCTGTCTCCAATAGAGAATGTGTGGCGCATTTTGAAGCGCAAAATGTGACAACGAAGACCCCGTACTGTTGTCCACCTTAAGACTTGTTTGCAGCAAGAATGGGACAGAATTACACCTGAAACACTTCATCACTTGGTGTCTTCAGTCCCTAAATGTCTTTTAAGTTACTGTTCCAACTTTTTTTGAAATGTGTTGCAAGAATCAAAATAGGAATTTTGTTTTTTTGAAAAGAAAATACAAATCATGAGGAACACATTAAATTATGTGCTGTTGTATTGTCTGCAATGAAATACAAGTCAAAGTACATTTAGAAATCACTACTTTCTTTTTTTATTTGTTTTTTCCATACTGTCCCAACTTTTTCTGATTTGGGGTTGTAATAATCACCTATATTCAGAAGATAATTGTTAAACCAAACAAGATTTTTTAGTTTTTCTCATCATTTATTCACAAACACACACATAAAGGGAAATAACTGTTTGTCAACTCTTGCTGCCTGAAGTTATCTGCATTTTGCCAAAAATGTGGTGGATGCTATCAAAAGGGAACTAGTTTGATATTTTGGAAAATGAAATTGCTTTCTTTCTGAGCGTCAGATGAGAAAGACCGATGCCACTGTTGTATCCAAGATCAGAGTAAATATAACAGGTATTTATCTTCTCATCTAACTTTCCACAAAAAAGTGTAAATAACAGTGCTTTCAAAACAAAATATGTGATTTACTCAGTGAGAAAGATAGACTTGATGGTGAGTTTCAAAGTGACATAAGCATTTTCCAACAAATGACCGATTATTGCATGTTAACATCACCTGATCAACAATTAATTACATATTTTCAGTGTCCCAGCAACTGTGGTGTACTTTGTACATGCTGCAGTGACCTAAGTCCTTCTTCTAATTGCTTTATGTCCGTGAAAGTCAGAGTGTATGTTGTTTGTATTCTGTAACAGTAAACATGTGCTGGGGTTTTATAATTGCACCCTTAGAGCAGTGCATGATGCAAAGTGGAAATCACAAGACTAAACTATTCCAAGGTGCAGTCTGATAGCCTGACAAGCCAGACCCTAGGGTGCATCTAGATTTCTAGGCTAGCAGTCTGAGCTTGATTAAAAGAAGTTGCATTAAACAAGATGTTCTGTGCTTCATCCTACATCTTTCTCCCCATGTCTTCTTCCTTCTCGAATCTCTGCCATTTTTTTCTCCCTCTCCCCCCCTGCATCCTCTCTCAGGGGAAACAAACCTCAACAAGCCAACTCGGATGCAAAGTGTTTCATTACATTTCATCCTGTGCTCCATCATTTATTTCCAAAGGACTCCTGGCTTGAATTTGGTTATTATGCAGCTCATTCAGAATGCAGCAGCTCAACTGGTCTTCAACCTCCCCAAGTTCTCTCACACTACAATGCTCCTCTGCTCCCTTCACTGGTTACCACTTACTAGCAGCATCCGCTTCAAGACACTAGTACTTACATACAGGGCCATAAAGGGATCAGGCCCAGCTTACATCCAGGATATGGTCAAATCTTACACCCCAGCCCGTCCACTCTGTTCTGCCTCAGCCAACCTGCTTGCTGCCCCCTCACAGCGAGGGACAACTAATCACTCAACGAAATCCCGACTGTTTGCTGTCCTGGCTCCTAAATGGTGGAATGAGCTCCCTATTGACATCAGGACGACCGAAAGCCTACGCATCTTCCGCCTCAGGCTAATACACATTTCTTCCGACTACACCTTCAATAAAAAAAATAAACAATAAATAAACAATAAAAAGTACTTCCATTTGCACTTTCATGTGGCTCTTTGTAGTTTGGCCTATTTGAAGCTAATGTACAAACACATGTACTTCTTGCTGTCCAGAGTTTGTAGCTTCAAGGTTGACAGCACTTAATTGGAAGTTGTTTTGGATAAAAATAGTATGTAATGTAATGTAATGTAATTATCACAGCATGTGGCCTTCAGAGCAAAAAGACCAAACATGGTAAATGTAGCTCCTGAAAGAAGAATCGCTGACCATATCATGCCTTAAAAAAGGGGGGCATTTCCCAACACTAGTCACAGTTTTCCCATATGATTCACCCTCTTCTCACCCTCCCTGCTATCATTAAGGAGTCTGCACTGTGCTGCAGGGGGAGCATGTGTAAGAACAATGGAATTCAGTTTAAGTGACACAATCCTCCCGTGGACTGTGCATTGAGCAGGATGATTCCTGTGGAGTCATAGCACACTGGAATTATAAATGAATATATGTCTCAAACACCATATTAAACACTTTATTAAAAAATACCAGTATTCCTTATATTTTACAGACAGTTAATTTGGCACTTTTTAACATCTGTGTCACACTAATGCCTCTTTTTTTTCAGGGTGGAGCGTTAACGCATTCACTGAGCATGTGCCTCTCCTATGGCTAATTATGTGTCAGATACGGTCAGTGGAAGATGACGGTTAACGACATGTTGGTGGAATAAAAAGGATCCGTTTTCTTATGGTTTTATCTCAGTTTCTCATACAGTTCACCAGAGGAGAAAGAAGCAGAGTCACTCACAGGAAACCCTCAACACTTCGGTACAGGGGTCTTACAGGGGGCTTTCCAGTGTTGCCATGACACTAATGACCACAAATATACTTTGACTTTGTGTGTGTGATGGAAGAAATTACATATGAGTGGTGTCCAAAGTGCTGACTGGCCAAAGGAGATCTTTGGTATTACGATGTTTTGGCCACAGCATCGTTTGTCTCTGTGTGTGTGTGTGTGTGTGTGTGTGTGTGTGTGTGTGTGTGTGTGTGTGTGTGTGTGTGTCTCTTTACAGAATATACATACTGTCTAGCGTGTTTAGTTTTAACCTCCCCGCCCAGCTGAGTCGTTGTTTATCCCCCCTGGGTGAGAAGTGAAGCAACATTTCGCCGGTCCGCCCATGTAAATTTGTATTTATCTTATTTTTCAGTTTTGAGGTGACCAACCAACACACAATCAAAACAATTTGTCCCCGTTCTGACATTTGTTTAAGGTCAATTAAAGATGAAAGATTTGATCATCTGAAACTTCATGGGAACATTTTGAAGTTTCACGTACTGCCAGAGACTTCCATTAAAAGAGAAACATCATGTAGCCTACAAGAGATAAAAGGGGATTTTTCAAAGCTATAAAGACCGGAAAAGGTCTTGGGAAAGCTTTTAATATTTTAAACGCAAAGAAACACAGGATATCAAATCCACAATCACACGGAAATGTAGGAATGTCTGCAACTTGTTTTGTCCATGGCCATGTCTTTCATTTCATGGTGACAGAGGAAAAGTCAGGGGATCACCAAAGTTATAACGATACATCATCTCCGGACCATTAATATCTGCACAAATTTTTCCTGCCAATCCATCCAGGAGATGTTGCAATATTTCACAGGATGAGGAATCATTTGAGTAGCTAGTGGAGACACAGGAAAGGTCAAGGGATCAACAAAAGACATTAGTCTGCATCATCTCGGCACCATGATATATGTACCAAATTTCATGACAATTCATTCAATAGCTGTTGAGACATTTAACTAAAAAACTAAATATGTCATGAGGCTGGTGGAACTAGGGGAAATGTCAAAGGATCTTCAACGTAATTAGGAGTCATCCTCTGGGGACCATGAATGTCTGTACAAAATGTCAAGGTAATCCATCCGATAGTTGTTGGTATATTTCAGCCTGGACCCAATTAGAGGCCCTACTGAAAAATCAACATTGCAATAACTAGAACCAGGCTGCTTGTGTGGCTAAAACACAAAGAAACTGAAAAGCTGCAGGACAAGAAGCTTTTTTTTTTTTTTATTGAAGCCGAGTCCACACAAATCCACCTATTAATTAAGGACTTATGTCATTCTGGGCTTTTTTGCCAATGTTTTAATAGCTATGCAAGGGACATCAACTTCCAGCTAAAGCCCGCCAAGCATGACGATCATCTGTTTAGAAAATATGCCGGGTGAGAAATACACAATGCAAAGGTATTACGTAATAACTATGAGGGGCCAACTGGGACATTATTCACAATTACCTCACACACAAACACACACACACACCCACACACACACATATAACTGAAACACTCTCATAAACACTATTGAAATGCTCTCACACGCAATACTGAAACACTCTCATAAACACTATTCAAAGTGAAATCCCGTTTCAGTTGTGTATATGAGTGTTTTTCACTAGTGTGTATGAAAGCATTTCAGTAGAGTGTGTGAGAGCATTTCACTTGTATCTGTGTGAGGTAACTTGTGAATAATGTCCCAGATAGACCCTCATGAATAACAGTGAACAGAGACATGCTCAAAATTGACTGTCACACTCAGACCTCCATCGCCACCAGCAGTCAAAGTGAGGACCTCACAACAGGCTGACAATACTGTTGGCGCTCTCCGTGACTCGGCTGGATCATGTATTAGTGGAAACTGTGAGCCGCCACAGAGTGAGCACCAGCAGCTCGCCATGCAACGTGATAAGAGCCTCCTGCCAGAGGAACAAGCTGGGAGCAAAAACTCATATTGGGTGGAACAGCTGGCCATGCTGCGTGGTGCAGATCAGACACATTCTGATTGGCTTAATATTCAAATCTGTCATTCAAAACATTTCTTCCTTAGATTTTGCTTTTCTTCATTTGATTTCCCTGTGGAAGGGCAGCAGTTGGTTTCTTTGCCTGTTTTGCCGTGTCTGTTCATGCTGTTCACACAGTTCTTCATGAGCCGCTGTGGGTGCTGTTTGAAATGTATGTAGTATGACAATACCTTTGCACCAGAAGAAATTTTTTCCCTGGTAAAAAATACATATCCAACATTGAGTGTTTGCAACAGCAAATTCAAGAGCTTTCAGGAACTGGGTGTGGGTGTGAGATTTTTATTCTGTCAAATCTCTGATGCAGAGATGGCAAACATACTTTTATTTTAAATGAAAATAATGTGGGTCCGTTCCACCTTTGACATTAAGGAAAATAACTATGTGCGATTATGGACAAGAGCCTTCTCTTTGTCGCAGGAGTGAAAATGCTCAATTTGAGCTGGCAAATGAAATGAAACCAGACAAAGAGTTTGCTGGCAGTGAGGGAGGGTGGGTCTCTGGGTGGCATTCAATGCTCTGTGAACACTTAAACTGAATACACTGACTGTCCGCAGACAACACAGTATGCTAAAACACTTCCAAGTGGAGCGGGTTGGAAAGACAACTGCAAGCAGAAAATGTATTGGATAAGAGGTTGAAATACAAGAAGTCACATAGAAGAGAATAAACTATGACATAAAGTGATGATTTAAAATTGTCGTCAAGATAAACATTGGATTTTGACACATCAATTTCTCCCATAATGATATGCAAGGAATCAAACAATACTTATTTTTTTCCAGAGGGAAAAAAGTGATCACAGATAACACAGCTATTTTTTCACAGCTTGTTCTTCTATAAGAGCTTGTAAGTGCAGTGCAGGCTCAACTTAGAGCTAGAAAGTGCCCACTACACTTTCTCTAACTCAAACACCTGTAACTTGCATGTTTTGTGTGTATATGTGTCTGCAAATGTTGTTACACATAAGATAATTGTAACACGTGTTAGAACAACATTGTATATGTTAGCATTAATCACTGTATTATAATTAATGTTAGAATGTATGCACCACACCAAAATCTATTGTCCAAATGCTTTATTTTGCTCAGCTGCAGGACATATAATGCACTACATTCACCCTCACATCCTTACAGCCTCAGCAGTCGATCAGATGGGGTAGTGTCACTTAGGTACCACCAGAGGGAGCCACATTCTAGGATAAAATGCTCCTAAAATAATCTTTTCAAAGTTCTGTCTTTAAGGGCATTTACTTGACTTAATTTCTTACCAGAATCAGCATTTATAGATTAGTCTTGCAGGCCATGAGGGTTCTGATGAAAAGAACAAGTTGATTCAAGAATTCACACTTGTAGGATATTTATTTATATATAGGCCTATATTTAGTTTGGATTGGAGGTGTGAATTCTCATTAAACAGCCTGGGATGAGTTCAGTATAGAAACATTATGCACCAGCTTACAGTGATGTACAACCTGCAATGGCTTATGTTTTCAATTGTTACCCCATAATGCATTAACCATTTTACAGTGTCCTCACTTTATAGTCGGACATTAATCCTAAACCATCTGTACACGTTGGGATTTTCTGACATGAGTCATCTGGGTGATCTGTACAGTATCAGGTATTCCCATGACCTGCACTAATAGATACCCCCCCCCCCCCCCAACATTAATGATGCTGCACTATGAGGGGGAATAACAGGAGACTTGAGAATGAGTCACAGGCTGGACACAAAGGGAAGATGAGGAGAAAAGAAAAGCGTCAGTAGCATTTGAAAGAGGCATAATGAACACAGAAATGGATAAAAGGAGGGTGTTGGGGGGGGGGGGCTGGAGGAACAGAGAGGTTGATGGAGAGCACTTGTGTCGATGAGTCACATTCATTATCTGATGAAAAAGGGAGGAGGAGGGGGGGGGGAGGGAGTGATGAGAGAAGAGGATGAGTCCGAGAGTAGGGGGAGAGGAAATGAGGGTGATGAGTCAGAGCAGTGGAGAGAAAGAAGGGGTGGAAGGGAGGGATCAGAAGAGGTCAAGAGTGGATGTTAAAAAAGGAATGTGACAGAAATGTCGCAATGGAGGAGGAAAAAGAGGGAAAGTAGAGGAGACACGTTTTTTTGTGAGCACAGTGGAAAGTAGTAAGATGAGGAAGATGATTAGCTGCTCAGAGTGAGAAAGAGCAGGCTCAATGTTTGACAGCGAGCCTCATGGACAGACTAGGATTGGGGAGGGGAGCGAGAGATAAGGGAAAGGGAAACGTCAGATGTTTGGGTTTACAGTAGAAGACCTGTATGTGCACCATAGACAGTAAAAGAAATGGACACAGCGACGCCACAGACTTTGACGGAGACCAGTGAAGTCAGTTAGAAACACTTTTCCGGTGATGGCTGAGCGTACTGCGCAGCTGCTGCGCAGCCTCAAACTGAGCTTGACGCCGTAGATGTGACGTGAACAACCTGTCTGAACGTTGTAAGTCTTCTGGTAGCTGTGCCAAGAGAAATCTCAATCATTCCCAATCTTGCCACATACCGAAGTATTTCCAATCCATCAAAATGTTGCTGAAATATTTAGTTTCGATGCTTTCATGGACTCTCTATGGGCTTCTCCCTTGACTGTATGCCTCCACGTCCCCCCCGATTGCCTGCGAGCTTCTCCTGACTATACGGTAATTTATCTACTGTGCAGTTGCACACATACACATAGTTGCGTGGTTATGACACAATCGTTAGCCTATTTTTACAAAAACGGCTGCTACGGGGCCATAACATGAAATACAAGGTAATGGAGCCTTTCATACATTGTCGTGTTTCTTAAATAAACAATGGACAAATAAAGTCTTTAAATGCTTCAGATGTAAAGTTATTCGCTGTCAAAGTGACGCCAAAATGAATGGCAGTCAATGGGATGCTAGCGGAAGGTGATGGCTTGTTCGCCTCAGAATCTCCCCATAGGAGGTACCCTTTCCAGATGCTCACTTACCCCCTTGATGTGCACTTGCCTTTTTACGTGTATGCCTGGAAGGAACTTATCCTCGAGTTTAGTTTTGTTTCTGCAACTGCACTTTTGAGAACAGTGGTGGAAAATAAAAAAAGAATCCAATGAACAAGTCGTTCAGGTTTCTAAATGTGAGACACAGTCCCCCTCTGCTGGCTGCAAACACACCTTCTCCTGCCCTCTCTTTTGTTTTGTTGGTTTAGGTCATGTACCTTGAAATACAGGAACAGGTTAGAAGGTGTTGTTAGAATGTGCAGTGAAATCTAAATTGCCTTTCCCGAGTTTACAGAGTCAGAGTCATAAAGAATCACTCTTGGCTTACCTAAGTCGCCCTTTGTTCAGTGTGTACAGGTCGCTTCCATTTGGTCACACATAATCTGCCAAGATGCAGGGCCAAAATATATAAACTCATTAGTCCCTGTTGCTATTGATCTGTTGAATGACATTATGTAATTTGTGCAAATTGTTTGTTTGCTGATTGGTGTGATGACTGTATTACTGCTGGCTGTGCAACAAATTGCCCCTTGGAGATAATAAAGATGACCTCACCTCACTGAGTGTGTAAGTGCACACAGATACCTTATACCAGGGGTCACCAACTGGCGGACTGCGGTCCAAAACAAGAAAGACAATTTGGTAACACTTAAGGTATCTACATAAGAGTGACATGACACTGTCATGACACATGGACCCTAACCCTAACTTGTCATGACAAAAACTGAATGACACTTACTAAAAGAAGCATTATGTCATAAACGTTTATGACTTGTTCATGACAGTGTCACGTCACTCTTATTTGTTTTTCATTTCATCAGCTTGTTTGAGTTTAACGATTTTGCATTTTACCAAAAAGCTTTAACAAAACAACATGAAAGACAGATAGAGCAGTGTTCTATCCTTTTGTTAAGGTCATCCCCAAAACATGTTACTGTAAAACTAAGAACATTGCAGGCTACATTGTTCAATAAAAATGTTGACTTAACTGATTCATTTAGTATTTGTAGGTATCGAATTGTTAGGACCTCTGCAGGGGCGGAGGGGTGACTTACTGGACCTCTTGCAATGTAAGTTGAGTATCCCTGACTTATACAGAAGTTAGACCTGAATGAACAAGTGGGTTAAACACTGGATTTACAAAAGGTATACGCTTAGGTGTCAAATGGACCTTTTTCACAGCAGACATTTTGACTTGTCATAGTAGGAAAAGCACAGCTGAAATTGATAACCTCGACGATGGCTCAATTCCATCAAGTGTCCCAGTAAGATATTTCAGTGAGTCAGCATGCTCAACACCAGGGCCTCTCCTAAGTGGAATGCAGCCATCATTAATGGTTTTGAATACACCTGTGCTTTTCCTACTATGACATGTCAACATGTCTGCCATGAAAACGGTCTTTGAATGAAACGGTGTACACAAAGTAAAAGTAAAAAATTTAAAATACATCAAAGTTAGTAGCTTAACAAATTAAGAAAAAAGTAATTAGTTGAACAGTTACTGAGAATGTTGTATTAAAAACAGAGTACTTAATTCTGCAGATATTTGCTTGGTCATAGATTGACAAACTGGTGTTAAACAGCAACTTCTATAGAAGAATAAAAATGTAAATACATAAGCAATAAAATGCAACATAGCTCATTTAAATAGACTCAGGGATTTTGCCCCTACAGGCTTACTTGGTCTGGTATGACCAGTAGCTTATGGTGGCTAACGTTTGCTAACTTTTCTTAGTCACAGAAGCATTATTGATACAGTCAAATTATCACACATAGTACTGTTTTTGTCCCGTCCTCTGAACACAACCCTTACAAGTTACATTTTCAAAGTTTCTTTAGATTATCAGATTCATAAGTAATGCCATCATTTTATTTGATTTCAAATTGATGCTGTAGGCAAGTTTACTACTTTGGCTGTTGCTGCTGTGTGGTACAGCAGATTGTGTCTTTTGGTGTTTATTTAAAGGCTTTTAAAACAGCTGATTTTGACCAAACAGTTTTACAAAATAAAAATTGTGTGATATGGAAATGTATAGGACATATACTGTCTTTTTACATTGAGAGTGTAATGCCAACTTTATCCACGCGGTGGAGACACATCTCTGTGATATCACAGACGGGTACATGGTAAATGGAAATGAACACCAAGGGATGAGGATGTATGATACATCCGAACCATAGAGTTGTCATCAATTTGGATTTGTATCTAAACCTGGAACACATTAATGGATGGATTCAAATCTGTTCTATTCTAAACTTAAATTTGTTTCAAGGAGTAGCGCATACTTTTTAAATTGCCATATTCAAGTTTGATTGCTTGTTATATATTAGCTCACGAAGGACATGACTGCTCTGTGTGTGTGTGTGTGTGTGTGTGTGTGTGTGTGTGTGTGTGTGTGTGTGTGTGTGTGTGTGTGTGTGTGTGTGTGTGTGTGTGTGTGTGTGTGTGTGTGTGTGTGTGTGTGTGTGTGTGTGTCTCAGCCCTCCCATGGTGTTTCAAGCCCTGGCCTGTAATGACACGAAGATATTTATTGAGTAACCTTGTGTGATATTAACAGGTCACTGGAGTTCATTCTCAATCTCTTTGCAGCCCTGCCATTGGTCAGCCCTGCCATTGGTCTGCCCTGCCATTGGTCAGTCCTGCGTTCAATATATGATTAGACTTTAGGCCGAGACTGTCTTAGTGCAGTGGGCATAAGGTGGCCCAAGATTAGTGTTAAGTAGTTTGTGAAGACCGTCTTCAGATCGGAACAGATTGGAGTTGAACATTTCTAAGAGGCAGAGCTGCAGTCTCTGCAAAATTAATCCCATTGGCTGATTAAAACTGCGGAAGGTGGAGCTAAGTTATTCTGAGGCCTATTAAAACTGCAAGGGTTAAAGCTGCCCTCTGTAGGTTTCTTGAAAAAAAAAGTTATGTTTACATTCAGTCACCAAAATACATTGTGTGTATCCTTGAGGGCAGACAAACACAATGATACATTAACAAAGACAATTTCAAATGATGCATTGTTCATATACATGCTAGCGTGCAGCGTTTGTCTTCCTTTGACTTTGTTGGCATATCCTGCTAACTGTGGATCACCAAAATAGCGTGGAAATGCATCCATGTTGCACATTACCTGCACAATACAAACAAACCACAGCGACTACTAGTGAGAACCAACTGCACAGGGTACCTTTAAGACAGGAGGCGCCATGCAAAGTCCAACTTGCTGTTGAAAAAAAGCAATTTAGCCTTTATCAGTCCACGTAAGCCAGTTAGTTAGCCTTGTGATCTTACAAAACTACAGACGCTATGAATGAATAAAAAAAATTCAATTCTACTTGTATTTTGTTCAGAGCCCAAACCTTTTCACTGAAAAGACATAACATGTGTGTTGTATACACACATAAGTATGAGTGCAAGGGCCTACGTAGGTTTTGGCCGAATAGTGTAACCTTAGCATTAGCCTAGATCAACAGACGTACATTTCCAGGATAATTCCCTGACATCCGGCCTGTCCCTCACCTTCTGCTCTCTCTGTTGCCGTTGTCTAACTCCGTTCCCTTGGGGAAACAAACAGCAATGAGCTGTGAGTTGGCAAGCTACACGCTCAAAATGGCAAGTTTTGAAGAGAATTGTGCAACAAGGTAGGCCGGCTCGGTTCTTTCAGGGAATGATTGTAAAGATTTAAAAGGAATGTGTTTACGGCATTTACTCTCTAACTGGGCCGTGTTGGGTGTATCCCTATGTGATACAGTAGCTACTTCAGATTGTATACATTACAAAACAGAAGTAGAGATGGATGCCCAT
The DNA here is from genome assembly GCA_023631565.1 of Gymnocephalus cernua. Lineage (NCBI taxonomy): Eukaryota > Metazoa > Chordata > Actinopteri > Perciformes > Percidae > Gymnocephalus > Gymnocephalus cernua. Next base: position 25,942,274 of record CM042446.1, read on the forward strand.
AACCACTGAACACTGCATCAGAATTAAACCTCTGGTCATTGGAACCCATACTCTTACATGTTACAATTGTTTTTACAATTGTTTCTAATACGTATACAGGTATGCTGTCTTCATTGCAGCATACTGTATACAAAAACCATAAATGTCCTTTTTTATGCTTCCGTACGGATTAAACAAAGGAGATATAATGTGTTAGAGTACTGTAATAATTAATTACTACTCCTGGTAGTGATGCCAACACAATTTCTTCGAAAAGAAGGAAAAAAACTCAAGCTATTTTACATGACTTCATCAGAAACAGGATACGGTACTTAAAAAATAGGTTGAAATGTAATTTTAAAAATCATTTAAGGAAAACAATATCTTTCAAACTCAGTTCCAGATTCAGTGACTTTATTTAATTATTTTGCAGTGCAGGAAATTGTATTTCATGTCACCCAGCTGACTGTGAGGCTCAAACTATTGAGACGTACAACAAAGATGAGGGACTGATGGAGACGCCACTGGAGAGGCTCTACCGCACTGAATAGGAAGTTGGATGAATAGGATTTGGAGGGGTGACAAATCGAAGGGGGGATTAGGTGTGTGTGTGTGTGTGTGTGTGTGTGTGTGTGTGTGTGTGTGTGTGTGTGTGTGTGTGTGTGTGTGTGTGTGTGTGTGTGTGTGTGTGTGTGTGTGTGTGTGTGTGTGTGTGTGTGTGTTACACCAGCTGGCTGTCCTCCTTCCCATTAACTGAGGAGGCGTGTGTGAGAATGTGTGTGTGAGGCATGCGCTTCATCCGCTTGTATTGAGACACACGTAACCGTGCATAAGCCCACTTTAGACAATCCAGAAGAAGTCAGTGTTTAGTTACACTGCAGCCTGGTGAGAATCAGCGCAGTAATGTGTATGCATACAGCATTAAAGAGTACAGTTATTCTTAATGTTTCTATATTTTACATGATTTTTATGGATTGTTGTTCCTTTCATCATTGCATCCCTGTGATCTATATGTTTAAAACCTGACTGACAACCAAATTTCCTCTAGAAAAGTAACAAAGTTGCTTATGATATTTGATATATTCTAGCAATATCAGCCACACTGAGTAATAACCAGCAAAATATAGCTGTATGATAACCACTGTGTGATTATCTTAGCAACAATCTTCAACACTACAAATCTCAATTTTAATTTGATGTTAAGCTAAGATCATTTTGAGTGGCATGAGTTAATTCTAACACCCTAAAATAAAGCATAATAATTAATGATTTAACACTTTTTTTCACTTGCTTTCCCATTAGTCAGATTTTAACACTCACTATTACGATTATATCATTTATCAGTATATGTAAAGCGGATAAAGAAACTGCCAGTGGTTGCTATTCCCAGTAAAAGCCTAAAATAAACTAAGAGTGGGTGCTGTCATGGTTGCAGGCTATGGAACATGCATGTTGTTTAGGCTCCAGTGCCAAATGATGTGGGCGCAAGTGAGCAAAGAGAAGTTTCGGTCCCTACAAATATAGATTTACACCATTTAAATGCTGCGGTTTTAGAACGTTTAGAACAATCTCTTGCTGTCAATTCAAAAGCAAAATCTATCATACCTTTTTCAGCAGCAGACATTTTGACATGTCATGGCAGGAAATGCACAGGTGTAATTATTAGCAATAATAAATGCTGCTTCTCATTTAGTTTTTGCCAGTTTTGTACGGCATAGTGGGACGCTTAGTGCTGTCATCAATGTTAGTCGTTCCACCTGTGCTTTTCACATCAAGATCCTTTTTTGTTTCCTTGTTGTGTTTTGATGTACCACTGTTCATGCTGCGATGCTACAGCCAATGTAGTCTGGCCTGAACACACACACACACACACACACAAACACACACACACACATTACTGCCCATATCTCCCAGAATCACAGCCACACTGCTCAACAGACACATTTGAAGCTACAGTTCACAACAAATACAGAGAATGTTACTAGTCATGTATTCTTGGAGCTGCATTCATCCAAATCAACGAGCCAATTATCTCTGGTATAATTATCTTCAACAGGCACCGTGTGGAGACTCAGCTTGTCATTGATTGACCATTGACTGGCAGGATTCGCCCTTGTGGGAAATTGTTTTTTCAAAAATGCCTCCTTGCATTGATTTTCGAGGGACAATTGGTAAGTCGATAACAAATCTAAGGATTACTCCCACTGCTTTCAACTGAGGCTGAGGCACATGAAGAAGTGTTTCATTCAAGTGTTTCTAGCTTAAAATCCTGCAAGGTCTGTTGAGAATTGATAGAGGCTGGCAGCTGAATGCCGGACCAATCAGCCGCCTGTGGTGGTTTGCAGAGCTCTATTTTCAAGACAATTGCTGAGCTTGACGTAGTTGAGATAAATGCTGAGTTAGCTTTATCACAACTTACCGGTATTTTGTTTTAAAAAATGTTTGCAGACTGCTTTTGTCAGCCCATTTTCAGGGTGTGAGAGGAAGGTTAGTAATACTGTAATTGACTGTTTGCTATACATCTCCCCCGAAGAATGAATGTCCAATCATAGCCTTAGCAACTGTAACTAGGCACAGCAGGACTGTCAACCTTTAGATTTCTCTTAAGATTGATTTGTGTATGGGGCTGTATGAGAGAAATATGCCTACTCATTTAAAGTATTCGGAGGGGAGTGTCTTTTTTCTTGCCTTTTCAAAACGAAAAAGATAAGAAACATGTAAGGAACACATACATACACACACATACACATATATATATATATATATATATATATATATATATATATATATATATATATACATACACATATATACACAAATAAATCTGCTGTCAGCTGCAATTGTTAGTCTACTGAGCTAACTAGCTTTCTGCCTTTCAGTAATAACCCTGCATTGATTACAAAGTCAAGCAACACAGTTAAATATGATTATAGTTTAATTTATCTTACGTTAGTTTGTGGAAATGCACGTTTAGTAAAGAGAAAATGTAGGGTAACGTTAGCAGCTCTGACCTGCCCTTTATTGTACTTATGGAAGTTACTTAATAAAAGGAAAAACATGTGGTTTAACAACATGAACAAGCTGAGGAAACTTGCATCCATTCCTTCCTATAATACTAAGACTAGCAAGCTCTACACTGCAATGCAAGACTGCTGCTTCTCTATTTTTAAACTAGTCTGGATGCTGACTTTACCTTTAGCACAATTATGTAGCCATCAGGTAAATACTTAAGACCCTTTCACAGGGTTCTTGCTTTAAAATGGTCCCGAAGTTGTGTGTGTGGACACGGACAGTAAAAGACCTCCTTTGTGATGTAACACACGCACACTACTATGCTCACACACACACACACACACACACACACACACACACACACACACACACACACACACACACACACACACACACACACACACACACACACACACACACACACACACACACACACACACACACACACACACACACACACACACACACACACACACACACACACACACACACACACCCCTTTGGCTTTAAGAGGAGTTCTGTTGCCGGGTAATGAAGAGGAGGGAGGCGGCGAGGCAGGTGCTGCTGCCGGGGAACAGTGGGCCACTTGTGGCTCTTTTGAGTGTCTCTCCACACTCGTCCATCTCTCTGGTGCACCCCCCACCATCATCACAAACAGGTGTGAGTGTGATTACTTGTGTCCTGCTTGTCAATTCTACTACTCTTCACCATGTATTAACCTCTACCTACAGAGTCTATCTGTGGCTGAACATATCTGAATTCTGATTAGTTCAATTTACATATCACTCTGTATGAATGACACAGTCTAATTTAAGTTCCTGGACCGTGGATATGCCAAGGTGTGCAACCTATGTGTGACTCAGCTTATGTTTGAATGCCAGTTGCATTGTTTTTCCAGCCAGCCATATTTCCGTGCCTACTGCAACTTGGCTGTTTGGAAGATGAGACACACAACAAGGGAAAGAAAGCCAAAACATTCTTCAAAAAATGTCAAAAGTCATAGTTTCTAGCCGTAAAGGTACACACAGAAAACTCTGTGCAGACTAGAAATCATTCAGCATTCCACAGACAGGATTTATTTTGTCTTTGTTTTACCGTTGCACTGTCTCCGTCAATGTGAACAACAGCCGCTCTGCAGATGAGTCTCTCACCGCCATGACAATTCTCTCAAGGGTAATGGGCTCTAAAAGAAGCAATGAACTATTAAGGAATGATCAAACTTCCATTTAGACCATCAGTACAGCTCATTTTTCTGTACTTTGTCTCATCCCAGACGGATGGCTCTGCCAAAACAAAACCTCACGTTTCAACTAGAGCATGAAGTCTTATTTTTTTCTCAAAGGTGCTGCTTGACATTTTAATGTCAGCAAATCAATATATCACATCCATTTTGTGTAGTAAGCGTAGGCCTGTGTAGTATTTATTGAAATATCATTTTCATTGCCAACCTTCCTACAAGCACTGTAAACACACGAGATAATGATAACATGACCTATCTACCAATTATACCATGTTTGCTTATGCATAAATAATGCAATGTTAAAGGAGTAGTTTGACATTTTAAACTATTCCTTTGAAGAAGGAAGGTACACTATTTCACAATTATCCTCTGCCGTGTATATATTCACGTCTTTGGTGGCACCAATTCTCTCTCTCTCGCTCTCTCTCGAGATGGGTCACACTAAAGTGACTTTAAGGTTGTTTGCCATTGAGGGGATATGACAATTACCGTGAACTCAAAGAAAGAGCGCGTCTGTGAATGCTGCTCATAACATTCGGAGGGTCGAGCCGGCCCGGCGAGGAGCTCTCACTCACGGAGCGGCCTTGAATCCAACGCCCTGTCATCTCCGGCGACCAGGCGTAATCTATTTCTCATTCTCCTCTCATTGTTGACACACTGTCATTGCGGGGGGCTTGCTGCCTAGCAACAAAATCCCGGGCAGACATTTTTCCAATCTTTTGTCAGGGGGATGCTCCGCCCCTCTCCGTCCCTGGAGGAATGATTGAAAGGTCACTACACTCCTCGTCTTGTCTGACAGCGCACAGATTGTCTTTTCTGAAAACACAGAGGAGTTTGTGTGTTTGTTGTAGGGGTGGGGGGGCAGCAGCAGTTTGCTCCCCCCAGACACAGTAATCGAAGCAGTGAAGGGGGGCGGGGGGGATCAATGATGCCACACTTTCCTCATCACAGACTTGCATGTGGCTCCCATGGGACTGCTCCATTGTTGTTCTTCGAGAGGTCAGAGGTTTCATATCAGATATGGGAATATTTTACTCACCACCTTCATGCTGAGATGTGGGCGCAAGCTGACTACTATTAAAACCAGCTTCACACTGGAGAACAGGACATCTTACATGAGAGATCCAGCAGGTTTGGAGGGCAAATATATAATCTTCCACTAGGGCTGTGCAATTTATCGAAATTTTAATCTGGATTAGGATTTCGGCTCCTACTGATAACAAATACAGAATAATCGAGAAAAAATGATTATTTTGTATATTATGTTTTGCAAGTAAACTCCTATTTTGTCTTGTGTTTGGAATTAAAAAAATAAATGTAATGGGTTAGTTCAATAGTTCAAAGTGTTTTCACTTTTGATTTGTTTAACGTTTTCACTGTTTTTTTATGTTAAATAATTGCAACATCTTTCCAAAAGTCAATAAGTAATCGTGTTAAATAATCAGGTTTTCAATATTGACTAAAATAATCGTGATCATTATTTTTTCCATAATCAAGCAGCCCTATCTTTAACACTGTTGTGTGCTCTAAAAATGAGTGCCATTCTAAATTACAAATGCTATCTTTGTCATTCATTCATCAAGCCCAAAACATTGTCTCTCAAGAGACATGGATAACTATACAGGTAGTAAAAAATGATGTTTTTCTGCCACATGTTGGTGACATAAAGCTTCACTACTTGCTGATCATGTGTAGAAGCCGTGGCATGTGTCCACTCTCAAAAACCCTTTGGCTACAAGAAAAGACAACCATGAATTCATTTTCAGAGGCCTGCAGCTGGTGATTGCTCAGTCGCCAGCTAGTCAGAATTCAAAATACAAAGTCTAATATGATTTCTAAACCACTTTCTTTCAAAGACAACATGAAGGTGAATATTAATGTTACAGATGAAAGCAAGGGGCTGCACAAAGCTGGAAATGTTTTTAGGGGCCAGGACTTGGTGAATGTGTGTTCAAAGTTGCATTGTCATACCCAGTTGGCGTTTACACGTACATGGTTACTTTGAAAAAACTGAGACATTTTCCTTTGTTTGTGACATGCGTTTACACGAAAAACGGAGAATTTGCCTCTGAAAACAATTCGTTATTTTGTATGTTGTTTAAAAAACTGTTAATCACAAATAAAGAAACATATTCTACAACTAGTGTTTGCTGTCTGATCGACTGACAGCTAAGGTTGTAAATGGTTGGGAGAAAAAAAGAAGTTTTTTTCCTTTATACATCTGTTGGACGAGGTTTTACATCACATTCTCAATTTCATATTTTTGGAACACAAGTGGAATGACTCATCTGTTGTGAAAATGATGAGATGGAAATTAAAAAAACAAAATGAGATGGTTACCACAGCATTAACTGCAATGGGTTTTTCTCTGAAACAGCAGACAGGTTATGTTGAAAGGAGAACAGGGATGGGTCTGTGTGTGTGTGTGTGTGTGGGGGGGGGGGCATGTTTGTTCAGCTGAAGGAGCTCTGTGATTGTCCGATAGGAGATGTGATGTGACTACATTTCCAACCAAGTGCTCAAAGAAAGAAAGAAGCAGATGGAAAAGGTTTGACTTTCTGCTCGGGGACTTAAGTCAATGACAACCATTTGTGTCCACGTCTTTCTCCATTAGAGCAGATTATGATCCGATTTTTGACCAAAGTGGGTTTAATAAAGTCACAATCTGTGTAGGGTTGGGCATCGTTTTGATTTTAATAATTCTGATTCCAATTCCAACGGAATCGTAACTTTTAAAACGTTTAAAAGCTGGAACCTACCCTGGAAATCCAGAGTTCTCGCGAGAGCACAATTTGAATTTGCTCAGCGAGTCACTCTGGCATTGAGTAATGATGCTCATTAACTATGCCCTTGGAGCCGAGCTGCACCAATCACATCGGAGTATCTGATATAGGCGGGCCAGAGGCGAGCTAAACAGATGACGACAGTGCTGCGACGTCAAAGTCCAGAATCAGTCAGTAAACATTGGTCCTAGTGTTATCCAATTGCGTGCAGTGAGATTTTCAAATGCATGCTTGGTGCCGCCCCTTGAGTTGGGCCATTTTCATTACTCATAGCCAGACCCTTAATCTTTCGGATTTGGGTCTGGATTTCCAGGCTAGCTGGAACCGGTTCTCGGTGCCCAATCCTAAATCTGTGTCAGATTGTGTGCGATGAATGTCGGGTGAATAGTAGAGCTACGATGTGAATATACTGAACGTGACGTCTCGCTAACACAAAAATCACTTCCGAATAGGCACTTTTTGATGCGCTTACCTGAGACTTAAGAGACTTTAAGAGCTGGTCAAATCTCAAAATATAATAACAAATCATGTAATAAAATAAAAGCTAATACAAGTATAAAACAAGTTTGTGTTTAGTCATAATGATTACATTTTATTATATTATACCACTTTACACCCATTCTTTTTGATCTGCAAAGGTTGCACACCCTTGTAAGGCATGAACATAATAACATTTAAAACTTGTTGGCACTTGTATAAGCCAATTAGCGTCCTTGATATAAATAGGAACCAATCTTTGGTTCCTCGGGTGCAACCCGGAAGCACATAGTTTTTGACCACACGCACACCAGCACCACAACACTACACAGACATACAGTACATACAAGCAGTGATTTGTCTGGAAACCCAACTACGATCTCATGGAAATAAATGGAACCAAAGGTTTTAACTGCAAATATGACTTGGACTTTCATTGATCAAAAAGGTAAAAAGTGCGTCAATTACTCTACCCGTGGAACAGCACCTCAGGGGCTTAAAGCTTGGGCTTAGCCTCTACACCACTACTGGTACTTTTTTATTTGTATTTCACCTTTATTTTTACAGGCAAGTCATTAAGAACAGGTTCGTATTTACAATGGCGGCCTGACACATGGCATAGCCACTTAGGGAAAGGGAAAGAGGGCTAGAGAATAAATACATTAGAAATACATACGGTTTAGAAATTACGTAAAGTACAATTTGTAATACTATAAAGAAAAAAAATGAGAAACGTCGTCATAAAGGGAGATCAAAGATCTGTATTATGAAAATGTTTCATTCAAAGCCCCTTCAGAAAAGTGGTGTAGTCTAATGTATTGTAATGGGTAGACTACACCACTGCTTCTGTCAGTGTTTCCCCTCCATCTTTAGTTCCAATCTTCTGCCTGATCAATAAAGTTTCGCATAATAATCAGACTACAAACGAGACGGAAACAGCTACAGGCAACCTTCAGAGGAAGTCTGCTGGATGTATAACAGAAAAGAACTAAAGAGCCGTCTCTCATTAACATTCCCCACAGTCACCTTCAACAATACATTTGCCTCGCGCTCAGCGGGGAGATGGATTTCTCACTTCCTGTGTCAGAATATTTTAATGTGTCATCAAAGTGGCAGCTCATTTCTGGCACAGCCAAACACTAAAGCCCGAGCCAAACACTGGAACAAGTCTGTCTGAGGGATAATATTAGCATATACTGCCTACGCGGTTTGACACGAGAGGCGATTCAGACACGACTCTATGGCGCAGTGCAGTGATTGTGGACCTTTGTGCCACTGGCATGAGATTGAGATTGAGATTGCAGCGCAGGGTGTGGATGCATGCAGTGTGTGTCTGAGAGACGGGGGTGGGTTCCTTTTCTCTGATTCAAGCAGCGCTGTGACAAATCTCTTAAATCCTTGTTTTGTTTAAACACACCCCGGCTTATCAGGCCCGTAATCCTCAGAGCATCCAAGAAACTCATATTTCAACCTGCGCACGGAAACTCAAGGAACATTTAGATGCAGCTAGAAAAGTTAACATTTCAACATCTTGGAGTGAGATGTTGGAGTGAGATGAGGAGATATATATTCATTTCATAGTTGTGCTCCCTGTATAGAAATCAGTCAAGGGAGTTTAGTCTGTGACCTGCAGGGAAACACTTAAAAAAGTTGCTTTGCAAAAGCAGAAAAATAACCACCTTCCTCATCTGACTCTGAGTGAGATAGTAAACAAGCATATTTCACAAAATCACGAAATATCCCACAGAAAAAGCATAATAATAATCAAAACCGTTCCGACAGCTTTTGGCTATGCACATCCAACACATTCTCACTCCCATCGCGTAAAATACAGACGCTTGGTCAGGTGCCTTTGGCGTTGTTATTGACGCTAAAAGTCTCCTTAGCGTCAGATCTAAGCGCGCTTTATCTAAACACGCTTGGTCGGGACTATTGGCGTCACTTTTGACTCAGGTTAAGGAAAAGGTCGTGGGTGGGCTTACGTTTCCATGACACGCAGGAACAATGGGACGGTCAACCATGACACAACATACAATGACAGAGTCTGTAACAAGCTTGTAAAGAAAATTGAGTATTTAGCAGCTAAATAGCCAGATATTTCCTTCATGGGTTAGCGGAGACCAACCGTTCACACCGAATACCGGTGTATATTTTCGTTATGATATGAATTTTTAATATACCGCCCTACCGGTGTATTTGATTACACAACGTTCGGAACGCTACACTGCGCCACTGTTTCAGACGGACCCTTTTCAATGTAACACGCATGGTGCGACTGCCAGAGGCGTGGTGAGGGTTGTCACCATAGATATATATAAAGCTTTATATATATCTATGGTTGTCACTGCACAATGTGAGTCTCAACACGATTTGAGTTGCGTTGCATTTGATAACTAAAACGTTTTTGAAATGATTTCCATCTTCTATATCTTCTATTATTGCTGTTCCCATCTTCTGTTATTGTCGTTATGCCGTAAACCATTTAAATCTGAGCATGCGCAACTCAACGTGACTCAAATCGTGTTGAGACTCACATCGTGCAGTGACACCCCCGAAGCAGGCTGACAGCGGAGCTACGTTCAGTCACCCACTAACGTTAGCCAACCTAACGTTACCTGTGGTCAAGGTAGTGTTTAAACAGCAATCTTACAACTATTCTGTTTTGAAAAGGAAGCATGTTAAAGTTGTTGGTATGTGTATTTAATTCAAGTTTATTTTACTGCTTTGTAATTTGCACAATAAAAAATAGTTTAGATTCTGTAACTGTTTCATGCATTCTCCTTCATATAACGTTATATAATGTTGTGGAGCCAAGCAGACATTGAAACGTTTCTTTTAAAATTCTGACAGTAGTGAATACTCACAGTAGAATAAGCCATTATAAACCTATATAAAGACCCAGTCAAGCAAAAGAAAGAAAATACTGTGATATACCGTGAAACCACCAGAAACTTAAAAAAATACCGTGATACACATTTTTGGTCATACCGCCCAGCACTAGTCCTAGTCTCGCATTGCCAGACTTTCCTCCACAGCGCTGCGAAGGAGGTCTGGCTAGTCCATACAGCATTCTGGGATGGGAGAAAAACGTGCTCTGGTTTATTGGCATTTATTTAAACCAATAAGCCATGACATTTGTGATTGGTTTAAAGAAATGCCAGTAAACCAGAGCAGGTTTTTCTCCCATCCGGAATGTTGTGTGGACTCTCCAGACCCTCTTCCACAGCGCTTTGGTGGAGGAAGGTCTGGCAATGCGAGACTAGGATTAAACCATCTCAGCTGTCCCAGCATGAGCAGCTCTTCACCCTCTAGTTGCTCTGAACTTAAGAGACAAAGCACTTGTACTTTGCTGCCACTGCTTCACACCTCACTGTCACCTCACCCTAACCCAACCCAGCCTGTGTGACTCATTTCCTGTGCTGAGGGTCAGAAGCCTCAAGACTGCAGAGGGGAAGAAGTTGGCCACAACCACCACCCCTGCACTGGCTCCCTCCATTTTCACAGCTGCAGACCAGAGAGACAAACTAATTCAACACGCTTGGCTGTTAAAACTGACAATCCAAATTCTGCTAACCCTTTGTTCTGACTTATAATAAAGTGTCTGTGTCACTTCCTGTTCTTGATTACTTGGAAAGTGGAGCCACCTTTCCCAGAACCAGGGTGTCAGTCACAGCAGCCTGAACCGCTGCCTCGGGCCTCGCACCTGTTGTTCTAAACCGCAGGGACACGCAAAGTGTGAGCGGCGTCGACAGGCCTGGCCCTTCTGCCTTCTAGCCAATCACTGCACTGATCACGACATCTGATCCAGTGGTGGCCAACAGCTGCACCGTGTTTTTTTTTTGGCACCGCCATGCCTGTCATGCCTTTAGATCTTGGAATTAGAGTTGGTTATGGAGCCTTCTCCTACCGGGCCCCTCGTCTTTGGAATGGCCTCCCACTACATGTTAAAGAAGCTCAACTCAGCTGACATTTTAAAATCTAGATTGAAAAGCCACCTCTACTCATTATATTATAGCCAACCATAACACACCATTCTTTCTGCGTCCTTCACAAACAAACCTCTCTCACTCATTCTCTTATGTTGCTGGTTTTGTATTAGTACTGCTTTAATTGTGTTCAATTGTTTAGTTGCTGTGTGTTATTTCTGTCTTCCTTGAATTGTAAATTGTGCACTGAGAACATGTTTAATGGTTGATTTTACACTTGAAATAAAATGTGATTGATCGATTGATCTCCCTGCTTGCCTTGATTTTAACTTTCCTGCTGTGGCTTGAGAAGAGTTCCTCAACAGCAGTGGTGGAATGTAACTAAGTACATTTACTCAAGTACTGTGCTTAAGTACAGGAGCCGCTGGAAATTCCACCGAATGTCTGTCCAATCTGAGTTTTCTGTTGCATGACTAAAACATCTTTTGAAGTGCACGCGTTCCACCAAAACAAGTTCCTTCCCGAGGCTATTTTGCAGCGGCGCTGTCAGAGCTCCCAGTTTGCTAAATGCCAGTTGCCATGTTCTAAATGGTGCCTTTGTGCCTCTTAACAGACACAAAATGCAATTTTAATGTCTGTGCAACATGAACAGGGCCCTCACATGACAACAAGATGCGTTTTCAACTCAGACACTGTAAGGAAACTGTTTAAATTCAAAGTTTGTACTGTCACTTACCTTGTCTCGATCCTGCCGGTAGCTAGCTCGGCCTGCTAGCTGCACAGCGGCGTCCGGGATGAGGGGCTTCAGCCAGGTTTCGGTGATAATCATCACGCAGCAGTTCTGTGTGTAGTTGTTCGTTGCTATGCTAAGTTCCAGCTCATCCATTTTGTGTGCGATTGATCTGGCGTTGGTAAGTAGGAGGCTTGGCAGTGGAGGTCTGTGTGCTAGTTTCCTTAGCCGGGCTAGCAGGCCCGAGCGGCATCCTCGCTTCTGCTTTCTCTCCCGTCGCCTGCCGGAGTTCTCCTTTAAAGAAATACCAATGAACCAGAGCACGTTTTTCTCCCATCCCGGAATGTTGTGTGGACTCGCCAGACCCTCCTCCGCAGCTCTGAGGAGGAAGGTCTGGCAATGAGAGACTTTTATAAATTAAACTACCCAACAATATATATATATATATATATATATATATATATATATATATATATATATATATATATATATATATATATATATATATATATATGCCTACAAGTCCAGCTGAAATGATTTGCCAGTTAAACACTTAGTTGATTGACGGAACTCTTTTGATCGTTTAGTTTCTAGAAGGTGAGGTGATTTTTCTGCATTGAGTACTTTTACTTATATTTTAAGTACATTCTCCTGATGATACTTACATACTTTTACTTAGGTAACATTTTCAATGCAGGACTTTTCCTTATAACAGTATTTTTACAGTGTGGTATAAGTAAAATATGTGAATACTTCGTCCACCACTGCTCAACAGTGTAAAAAACAAAAGCTGGTTGCCTCCTGGTCTGCAAGAGTGGACATCAGCCCCTCACACATGCTTAGTTTCTATTACAGATGGAATTCCAGCTGAGAGAAAGAAGCTGCAGACTCTCACGCACATAAGACATTGAGGGAAATATATGTGTACTGAATTTAATGGAAAAACACCAAGATATGTGCTACAGTTGCAGCTATCTTTCCCAGAGGACATCAGTGATTTATTTCCACTACAAAGCTACCATTAACACCCAGAAAAGTTGATGAGAAAAATTTCAGGTCTGCACCAAAATCGCTCAGTAATGAGAAAGCAAGTGGCAGGGTTCCCGCCCAGCCTGCAGATTGTGAGGTGTGCCAGTTGTCTTAGTGCTGACTGATTTCTCTTCTCCAACATAACTTATGTGACTAAAAAATGCTGGCAGTGCTCCAGCAGGGCTAAATTGGAAACCTTGGGGAGTTATTTCAGCGTCTGATGGGGAAGTGATATCTGTACAGCCGAGTTGCTACAGGGAATTAGCGTGTGTCGTTTTGTTCTTCTTGAATTACAAGACACTGCTGCAGAACCAACTATAAAACGAGGGAGATCATCCAACTCTCAGCAAGGTGAATAAGCAGATATCCTATAAGTCAACATATTATTTTTTTAATGCTGAGCCACAAAACAAATTGCATTGGGGTGAAGAGACAAATCTCAGATGGGTATAGTAGTACATCTATATTTTCAGATCCTTGTGGACACACAGACATGCATAAAAATGACACAGAGCCCCAACAATTCACATTTAATGCCCTGGGCTTTATTGTCTTATTTTAGTGAGAGTTCTGTCACATTTTTTTTTTTTTAAAGTCTTTTCAGCCTCCAGGTGGGACAAGTAAACCTCAAGGATATATCCTGCCATTGGACTGGGCATTCAGATTCTGACAAAGACGAGAAGCACTACTAAGTAATGCTGCCTTTGTGCCTAACTCTTCACAGAAGAGAGTACATAAAATTCCCCAAAGGAAGGCACCCAATACTTGTGGTTTTTGGCCTTGCAGCCGTCTGGAGATTATTTTTTCAAAGAAAAAAAAGAAAATAAAGAAAAAGGGGAAGAGAGAGGAGAAAACTGCCATTTTCCCACCACTCCTCCTCTGTCCCCTCATTAGCATTTTTTTTTGTTTGTTATTAAAAACTGGAATGATGAGACACGTACAGCGATTACTGCCCATTCACCTCCCTTATCACCTATGCATGAACAAGTAACGAACAAAAGAATGAAGTCTTTCAATTAACGAAAAGCTTACAATCAAGTTTACCACAAGAAAAAAAAAATACAAAAATAACTGAATTCGTTTAACAAAAATGTTTGTGTGATAAAACAAATAGAAAGGGGACTCCGCCTGCATGAAAATGAAGAACAACCCCTTTAAAAAAAAAATACAAAAGCAGCATATTTATCAAAACCATGAACAAAAACATCACAAAAAATAGTGCTTTAATCTGAAGCAGCAGAGGCTTCTGGGAAGAGACTTCATCCCTGTTTTGTTACTTGTGTTTGGGACAACGTTAATGGAAGCTCCCAGGAAGAGAGGAGCGCCTCTCTTCAAGTGAACCACAGTCAGCCGCCAACACACCGCCTCATCTTCATCCTCCTGGCCTGTATGTATGTCACCATTAATTTTCACATGATCCACAGAGAAGCACAGAGACCCAAAATAAACGTGTGTGTGTGCGTGTGGGGGGGGACCTGCTTTGTGTTCACAATATACAAAAATACCCAGGAGTCCGTAGCTACCTAACATTTACTACAGCACAGGAACCAACAAAGGTACAGTGTACAAATAAAAAACAAAAAAATAAAAACAAAAAACAAAAGCAAAAACAAAAAAACCTGTAAACACAGCACAATAAATAGATAAAAACAGCAGGCTCCGCACCATGCACATGATGTGATAAAACTCTTCTCTATACAACTCCCACATCTCTCACACTCAAGTTACTTGGTTTACTTTTTTTCCTTTTAAGTTTGACTCCAAGTGCAAAACATCACAAATGGACAGTTCTGTATTCAAGTAATATATACAAGGGGATATTACAAATATGTAGTTACTGTACAGATACTAATTTTGCCATATTCATAATTTACAGATCTTTTACTTTTAACAGTAACAAAAAAACAAAAAGAAAAAAAGGTTTAAAAAGTATGAGAGATGAGAATTGCAAGCGAGCGGCCGCAGCCACCCGTCATTCTGACCAGAGTCCTGCTGTCCCTTTTTGCATTCCCGATGCTACGATGCACAGCACCTAAAGAGTGGACTCTTCACTGCACCGCTACTACGTCACCTCCATGGCCACTGTGTTGTCTGCTATACTGTTCAGTGCTGGCTTGTCTTCGTCGTGATTATCCCTGTGGTGGAGAGGGAAGCCAAGATTAACGCTGATGATCTGTCGCATTTTATCTCCTGTGTGCTGTTGTTACTTTGTCAAAACAGCATCTTTAACTGTCCTAGATCTCAGTCAACAGATCTCTGTCTATGTGTGTCTGTGTGTGTGCGTGCGTCAATACTGAAGAGCTCTGACGTTACAGCTCAGCTCTTCTTTCAGGCAGATTTATGTTGTTTCTCAGTTGTCTTTGGCAGACACTGCAATGGCAATATTTGATGCCAGTTCCAACTGAATACTTAAACCAGGGATTGGATGTTGTTGCGAGGGATTTAGTCTTGCTTATCCAGAAACAAACACTGCATAAAAAGGTAAGCCGATACTGCTACTACAAGAGTGACAAGTTCTCTTCTTGTGCATATTTGAATAAATATTAGGGCTGTCAAAATAACAAGTTCATTTTGATTAATTAATGTGAGAAAAAATAGTGTTAAAAAAAATTAACGCAGATTAATCCATTCCATATTGACCTTTCACCCAGAGCCGTTCTGACTGTAAAATGAAGGGAGACGAGAGAATGCCCAACAGAAACATTGTTGCTGCACATGACGCTAGTTAACACTACACTCAACAGCAGATAATGTTAGCCTTCCTCTAGCTAGTAGCTGGATTAAACACGGTTAATATGCTGACAGCTAACGCTAACTGGTGTAAACTTTGACTGTGTTTCTGCCGTTGACGGAAAAACACCATAGAAAAGCACGGAGACGGTGCGTTCAATGACGCTGGTAATCTACGGCCTCGCGGTGCATTCGTAGTTATTGTAAAATACCCTTTTGAATTTATTTCCTCAGCATATTAGGTCATATGGTTGGTTTTAATTTCATATAATATATATATATAGTGAAAATAATAATTAAAACGATTTTAATGCCGATTATTCATTGCTTCATTTGAATTGAAATATTTTAAATACTTTCACAGCAAAAATTATGTATGCGATTAATTTAGATTAATCAGACAGAGTCTGTAATTAATTTGATTAAATTTTTTAATCAATTGACAGCCCTAATAAATATATATTCTTGTTTTCTTTCTTTATTAATGGTCATTATCTGTTGTGTCTGGAACACGGAGGCGTTGTTTGAGACAATGCCATGAAGAACCGTTGTCTACTCTCCCTCTTGTGTGCAGCCTTTATGTACAGTATCTCCCAAAAGTGAGTACACCCCTCACATGTTTGTAAATATTTCATTATATCTTTTAATGGGACAACACTGAAGAAATTACACTTTGCTACAATGTAAAGTATTAAGTGTACAGCTTGTATAACAGTGTAAATGTGCTGTCCCCTCAAAATAACAACACAGCCATTAATGTCTAAACCACTGGCAACAAAAGTGAGTACACCCCTATGTTAAATTCCCATAGAGGCAGGCAGATTTGTATTTTTAAAGGCCAGTTATTTCATGGATCCAGGATAGTATGCATCCTGATAAAGTTCCCTTGGCCTTTGGAATTAAAATAGCCCCACATCATCACATACCCTTCACCATACCTAGAGATTGGCATGGTTTTATGTCGGTTAGCCTAGCAGCTGGTTTGATTTGCATTGAGAGATGATTTTATGGAAAGTACCCCATACATACTGTATGTGCAGCTCCAGTTGTGGTTTAAACTAATTACAGCCTGTAAAGTGAGTACAGTTTATTTGTATAGCACTTATCACAGGCCAAATAAATACATTACAACAAATTGATGATCATAAAAAGCCAAATAAATCACAGTAAATCATTATAAAACACTAAAGCATAAAATACACCTGACAAAAAAAAAAAAAAAAAGCTTCTTTAGCAGCTTTTTTTCTGCGTTAGCATGAAGTAATTCAAAACAAATCTCTCTTCTTCTGCCAAACTGGTGTAACAAAGCCTCACCTTGAGCCCATGTCCATGGACGATGCTCCAGAGACTTTGGGCATCTGCAGGTTGGTGGTGGCGGACAGCTTTAAGGCAGAGGGTGGCACGTTGCCGAGGGTCCGGGGAATGTGGCGTCCGGCCAGGCTGCCGGCCGACGGCACGCTCAGACAGATGTTGTTCCCAATGAGGACCTGAGTGGTGGCAGGGGTGGCGTTGGCAGCATTGCATCCCAGGATCCCCAGCGCTGCTGCTGCGTGGGCGCTGGGGGTGGAGGCGAGGGAGGTGGGGACGGCGTTGGCGGGTGAATGGGTAGCTGAGTTGGAAGAGGGCTGGAGGAACGTCGGGGCCGTGGCGGTGGTAGTGTGTGTCTGGTTGGTCTGGTGAAGGGCCGCGGTGGTGCTGGACAGGTGCAAGCCTTTGAAAACACCTGGTGAACAGAGAGAGAGAAACGGGATTACCGCAGGAATCTGAATGCTCTATCAACGTTTTCTTTGGCTAGACGTCAAGATTTTGGCATATTAAATACCAACATACCATTTTATTAGGCACCTTTGCACAATCTAATACAACAGCCATGCAATAAATCATATCATTGTGTATGATAAGTATAAAACATTCCGTTTTTGCTAAGGTCATTTTAAGACCGTTAATGGTGATAATGGTGACGTATTGACTGCACCGTATTGAAAAGTGTTCTTTTCACACTTGGATCGTTTTATTTGAAGGATTTTTAGAAACCTCA
Source organism: Gymnocephalus cernua (assembly GCA_023631565.1). Taxonomy (NCBI): domain Eukaryota; kingdom Metazoa; phylum Chordata; class Actinopteri; order Perciformes; family Percidae; genus Gymnocephalus; species Gymnocephalus cernua. The sequence goes on from CM042446.1 coordinate 25,960,218, forward strand.
AGAGGCCGAGGAATCCAGATTTCACAAGAACAAAAAGTAAGAATTAGAGGCAAGTAAGAAAAATAAATCAAGTTCATGTAACCACATTTCTTTCTCTTTTATCCAATCAATCAGCTGGTGACCCCGCAGGGAGCGTGTCCCATAGTACAAAACTTGACAGAGGTAGCTCTTCCTTTCTTCCGTTTAAGCCTTTTGGTTTAATTAGTAAAATAAGCGACACTCACCTGCGCCTGTCAGGACCCCGTTGACTCCACCTGCCAGCACCAGCTCCTCTTTGGACTTGAAGGCCAGCAGCTGGTCCGTGGTGACAAGGGCCGAAGCAGCAAACTGGGCACTGGCCTGGTCCAACGTCTTGGACACGAGAGCCTACAAGGAAATCAGACAGAAAACGTGGGCCTGCCGTGCTAAAATGTATCTGGAACTGCTGAAACTAGCGAGTCAGCACTTCTGCTGCCAGACAGGAACTGAGCCAACGGCATTAAGTCTGCTCTTGGGAATGAGGATGTGTCCCATTTCCTAAGGATGGGTGAACTGACCTTCAACAGTAAATGGTTTCCATATTGGAAGAACTCAGGCTGATTCTGTTTAACCAAACTGCCATTCACCTCCATTTGGTCATAAACTCACATGTGAGAAGTGCACAAACAATTGCAAAAAATACAAACAGCTGACCATGATGGGATTTCAACACCTGTAAGATAAAAGCTCCCCCCCACCCAATGATACTTTTACACCCGCAACGGCTGATATCAATCTGCTTTTTGGTGTTCAAAAAGTTGGACTACAAGCCCTACAAGGTGTGGTGAAGGCTCTCAGCTGTGTGTCCATCCCTACTGACCTGTGGGTTGGTAGTTGCTGCAGAGTTGTTGGCTTGTTGTTGCTGTTTGCTCTGCTCCAGCTGCTGCTTCTGCATGTGGGCCAGCTGCTCCTGGTGCTGCTGGTACTGCTCTGCCGTGAACACTGGACATGAGGGATGAGATGCACCAGTCAGAACCAGAATTTGGACAATGTTTACTGTGTGGTTCACTTGGCATTCAGCTGAGACTCGAGACCAAATGTCTGTCTGCACATTGCAGACAGACCTTTTTTTGATTATAATGCACACACTTATACAGACTAAGTATGTGTATTATAAGCAACCCAAAGCTATTTCAATGCTGTACAAACCCCAATTCCAATGAAGTTAGGACATTGTGTAAAACACATAAAAACAGAATACAATGATTTGCAAATCCTTTTCAACCTATATTCAATTGAATATACTACAAAGACAAGATATTGTTCAAACTGATAAACATGATAGTGATAAATTAGTTTGTGTGCAAATATTAGCTCCTTTTGAATTTGATGCCTGCAACACATTCCAAAAAAAGCTATGACAGGGGCAAAAAATGAGGAATGCTCAAAAAAAAGAAAATGTTTGGAACATTCCACGGGTGAACAGGTTAATTGGTCATGATTGGGTAAAAAAGCAGCATCCCCAAAAGGCTCAGTCATTCACAAGCAAGGATGGGGCGAGGACTGCGCCAGCAAATAGTCCAACAGTTCAAGAACATTTCTCAAGATTTCTTCAGATTTCTTCAGGGATTTCATCATCTACAGTCCATAATATCATCAAACAATTCAAAGTCTTTTTCAGGGACGTCCCTGCTAATTTCAGCAAGACAATGCCAAGCCACATTCTGCACGTTACAACAGCGTGGCTTCGTAGTAAAAGAGCGTGGGTACTAGGCTGGGCTGCCTGCAGTCCAGACCTGTCTCCCATTGAAAATGTGTGGCGCATTATGAAGCGCAAAATACGACAACGGAGACCCGGACTGATGAGCAACTGAAGTCGTACATCAAGCAAGAATGGGAAAGAATTCCACCTACAAAGCTTCAACAATCAGTGTGCTCAGTTCCCAAACGCTTATTGAGTGTTGTTAAAAGGAAAGGTGATGTAACACAGTGGTTGTCCCAACCTTTTTGGAATGTGTTGCAAGAATCAAATTCCAAATGAGATAAAAATAAACACTTATCAGTTTGAACATTAAATGTATTGTCTTTGTAGTGTATTCAATTGAATATAGGTTGAAAACAAATTTGTAAATCATTGTATTACGTTTTTACACGTCCCAACTTTTACTGTTCATATACAAAAGCGATGCAGCAGTGGACTTCTAGACAGAAAGAATGATGGTACAACGCCCAACAACACAAGGGTCTAGTTGATGTGGGCGTGTTGCTACAGGATTCAAGGTAAAGAAAATGAAACACGCTAGAAAGTCCAGTTCGTAGGTTTATCAAACACAAAGTCACAAATGCACAACGGTTTATACTTCTGAGGCCTGATTGTACAGCTCTCGCACAAATTTACACAATGGTACAAGGTACAAACTTCAAGGTATTCCACCTGTGGCGTTATCTGAGTGGTCATAACCAGGAAACACGTTGTGTCACAGAAAGAGTCACATTCCTTATGAAGACAGTATTTCACTGTATCAGAAATGCTTAGGTAGTGCTGGGCGGTATACCGGTTCATACCGAAAACCGGTGTATATTTTCGTCACGATGTTCATTTTTAATATACCGCCATACCGGTGTTTTTAATAACAACGTCCGGAACGAACGTTACGCTGCGCCGCACGACACCGTTTTAGACGGACCCTTTAAAATGCTGCACTTCTAAGCAGCGATGGTAAACAGCAGCGCACCAGAGGGACGTCACACGGAAGATGGATGCTGCAGAAGTAATGACACAGACGAACTTGTGCCAAAAAAAAGGAGCCGCCGGGTCTGTTTGGAGGTTTTTTGGTTTCCAAAAATCCGACGTTGACCAAACAACCGTTTTATGCAAGTGCTGTCGGGCTAAAATAGTTGCGAAAGGCGGCAACACGAGCAATTTGCTCCACCACCTCAGCTGCAAACACGTCTTGGAGTATCAAGAATGTATGAAATTAAAGTCAGCAGGCTCAGCGCCCTCCACATCAGCAGGTAACACGGGGAAAGCAAAAGAAAAGTCGAGCCAAATGTCACTTAAAGAGTGTTTGCTAGAGGGACTTGCTATGACAGAAAAAGCAAACGGTGGATCGAGATTACAAACTCCATCACCAACCACCGAGCTAAAGACATGGTCCCGCTTAATACAGTGGTGAGTAATGAGTCAATTAAGTCAATTTACTGCAGTAATTCCTCTCTCAACGAGTAGAAAATGCATTGAACATCTAAATATTCATGAAAAAAAAAACGTCAAAAACCGGAAAACCGGCATAATTTTGAAAAAAAACGTGATGTGAATTTTTGGTCATACCGCCCAGCACTATGCTTAGGCGTAGTCCACAGTAAAACAAAAATTCAAATCGTTCTCAAATAAAATCCTGTCCTCACAAGCAAAGTAAAAGAATCTCTGTCCAAATGAAAACACAAAAACACAATTTAAGTGCTGTCAAGAGCAAGCCAATGCAATGATTGGCCAATCACAAGTCTGAAAAACTGAGGCTACCTGACTACAATTGTGCATTGATGTGTAGTGCATTCGGGCGCCTCTGTTCCTCAATATAGTGGAAGAGTAACTGTACATTCATGTGTAGAGCTGTCAGTCTTCCTCTATAATATTCAAATTCCATTTGTTATTTTTTTTTAAATATTCGAATATAAACCAACATATTTATAAAAATAAATACAAAAAAAAAAAAATTCGAATTGTAATTTCAGCATTCGAATAGTGATTTTTTTCTATTCTACTATTCAAATTATGTTCTACTTTCAGAATTCGTTCCAACAGCCCTAGTGTAAACACGTAAAAAGTCCTGTCGGCTCCGGCAACTTGAGGTTACAAGCCAAAATCTCTATTTTCCCTGTGTACACGTCAACACTGAAAGCTTTACCCTGGCAGGAGCTTTTCAAAAGATCTATTTTCAGTGACCTAATACACGTTTCTGCGTGGACAAAAGGCCAAAACGCATATAATAATATAAACTAATAATTGTACAAGCAGTAAACTATTGAGGTCTAATTTGACAGAACTACAAAATGTGCACATCTGCACAATATGAGATTTCAAATTAGAACCAGGGCTGGGTATTAAACCCTCAATGAACAAAACACGTTTAAAACTCTCAAAATATGGAATTGAAAAAAACTGTTTTGGTATTGGAGCACATACGCCAGTATCTTTTAGGCTGTTTTCACAGCAGACATTGACTTCTCATAATAGGAAAAGCACAGCTGTTACTTATAACATTAAAGCTACATTGTGTAAGAATTAGCCTACTCCCATCTAGCGTTGAGATCATATATCACAATCACCTCTCTCTCGCCACGCAGTGGTACGTATTGCAGCTACGGTAGCCGGCACGCTTCAAAAAGCGAAAATGTACAAAAGGCCGTCTTGTTGGAGTGCATGTCAGAGAGTGGCGGTGGACGCACGCTTCACACCATGAGCGGGCACGTGTGCCTCCCGACAGAAAGGAGAAAGCGAAAAATAAAAGACTGCAGCGGTCCGGAGGACAATAAACTAGTTGGGATTTGGTGTGTGCGTCCAAAGCAGCTCCAATGTTCACTCTTTTTTCTGATGACGCTGGTCTCTTGCTCTTCTCAATATCCGTTATCCCTTATCGGCTAACGTATTTCAAGATGAGGCATGACTATGGAACGTCAACCACACTTCATGCAAGCGCAAATGTAAAATTTCAAGCCAATAGGAATACTTGAAATTGATGGTGGTCAATATTCATAAAAAAGGACAAGTTTGTGAAGGGCAATACAGATTTTGATAATGAACAACTACAAACGTTACACACTGGGGCTTTAAGGTAAGCTCAGTTTTATCCAAATGTCCAAGTTAGCCATGACAGTAAGCCAGCATGCATAATATCAGAACCCTGAAACCGAAGCAGCTAAAGGAAATTCAGCTCCTATAGATGTTATCATATACACATGTTTTTACTACAGTTGCATGTCAACATGTCTTTTACAAAAAGGGATATAATAGCCAGCCCTAATCAGAACCTCTTGTCCAGTAGTAATCTATTCAGTGCAGTCTGAGGAGAGTACTAGCTATCACTGACAGCTGGAATACACCTGCTCCAACTAAGGGAGGAAAGGATAAAAAATACTTCATTCCTACATAAGAATGTGCTGAGATGAAGTTCTCTTCTACACACTTATTTCAAAACTGGATACCTTCAGCAGGCCACTAGTGGTATGTCTTGACAATCACATTACTAAGGCCTTATTTGCACAGCAGTTACCGCAAGGTAAAATAGATTGTCGACTGTCGATCTACAGGTGTGCACAAGTTCTGCTCTTTGACTCTTGCCTGATCTGACATTGACCCTCCTGCCTTCTTATTAGGGCTGCACGATATGAGGAAAATATGCAATAACATTGAATATTGCAATAAGGAGTTGTCTTTAAATAAATAAACAGATAAAGTGTACTCAGTTCTGGGAAAAAAGAAAATTGACATGTTTTAATGACTTTAATCACATCGAAATATTCATGATACAGCGCTGATAACCTCCGCCATCTTGGTCATACTTTTATTGTCAAACACAAACGCGCAGACCTGATGGTTCTCGAGTGGTCCTCATTTGAATAAAGTTAAACTTTAGTCAACTTTGTTTCGCTCCCCTCGGCGATTCACTCTCAACTCGTCCAATCAGGGCGAGTTTTGTCTCCATTCAACCTCAATGAGAGCGAAGCGAAATTTCACTGTGTGGAAACACACCGTTAAGATCATTTAACTTGCAGCAAATGAGTGTTTTCTCTCAACACCAAAACAGTTCTCTTTATGATCCCAACAAACCCACAACGAAAACTCAAGTTAGTGACCTCTCTTGCGCTCAATAGTCAGTCTTTGATTTTCTTCTCTGTGATGTCTGCTCCAGGGAATAACAGCCTGTAAGCGTGATTCCAAGGAAGAAGTGTGGAGAATCTGAGTAATCTGCATCTGCTTATGTAAAACGGATGACTAAGAAAGACAGACTTTTTTACTTGTTGCCAAGGGCAACCATTAAATATCCGAATGCACATAATCAATAAAACAGCACCTCATAATTTTATGCATGGAAAATGTTTTCATTACACCCCTCTGCATGTACACCACAAAGCTGAAGTCCTACAGAGGATCCTCCAATAATGGTCAAAGCAGGCAGCCTTTCCTGCCACGCCATCTTTCTGAGCTCTAAACTATTCTACTAGTAACTATGACTACTATCTATTAACACTTTGAGGCTCTCATTTATTTATTAAGCCTCTGTGGGGTTGGGCTTTATGACAATATGGCCAGGGTTACAGACCAGGGATGGAAATTAAATGATTTGTCCACCGGCCACTGTGGCTGGTGGATTTCAAAATCTACCAGCCACTCAATGTTTTTACCAGCCACTTTCTTGTTTTTAACCGACAATGTGTAACTGCATGTGAAAATTAATACTACAAGATCTACAATACTTAAGCAGTTTATTTAATCTCAAGTCTCAATGAAACACTGACACTTTCTCTTTCTTATACATACACAAACCACGAACTGATATACATTTCATTAAATGAGTAGGGCAGATTAAACAAAAAACTAACATTCCTCCACCCATCCTCCCCACTCCCAGTACAATTTCTCCTAAACAGTATTTTCATCTTATCCAACTGGGCCGTCTTCAGGCTGGTAAGTGGCTTCATGGCAGCCGTATTCTCCGGGGCTGCTTTTCCCTGTGCTCTCTTTTTTACCTGGATGTGGCATTTGGACGATTCGTGGTCTTTTATGGCTTCCAGTTTTAGGTTTTTAGTCCCAACAATGAAACTATTAGTTTTGGCATCTTCTGAAGCGTGTTGACGACATACAGAGCAGTACATTATCAGATTTGTCTCGTCGTAAACATACCAATCGCGGAACTCCCCATTGTCTGCTTTTCTCCATCGTTCATTAAAAAAAAAGTTTTTTGACTTCCGCCTCTTTGTCCACTGGCTCCTCCTGAGATGTTTTCTCAGCGGACCTCTTAACGCCTGCGATGTTCTATATACTGTCTATGGTAACGGCACGTTTTTTTTTGAAGGTGCGCCGCCTCTAAAGTGTCCGGGTGAAACAGTATGCTATTTTTATTTACCCGCCGCGGTGGCCGGTAGGTGAAGCGAGTTTACCCGCCACAACACAAAATCACCCGCATTTGGCTGGTGCTAATTTCCATCCCTGTTACAGACTAACTTTTTTTTATTTATTTTTTTACTAGGAGCACTGTAGCCTCTAAATAAAGAAAATGTAGGGGCACAGGCAGAACATTTTGGGGCGCACACCTTAAATCAACCTGCAACACAATATTTCACATTTCCCCCATTTTAACTGTATTAATGAGAAATTAGTCTATATCCACAATGTTCCACTTCCGGGACTGCTCCGGTGCCGCCGGAAATTACATTTATTTTTGCTGATGTCCGTTTCCTTCCACTTTCTTTGAGTTGGTATTTTAAACTCTGGTGGATTTCTGAGGACTCTGGTTAACTGCTCCTCAGATCTCTGCAGGGTAAATCCAGACAGCTAGCTAGACTATCTGTCCAATCGGAGTTTTCTGTTGCACGACTAAAACAACTTTTGAATGTACACGTTCCACCATAACAAGTTCCTTCCCGAGGCCATTTTGCAGCAGCTCTGTGCGGAGCTTGGCGCCGGCCAAGACGATTGTGATTGGTTTAAAGAAATGCCAATAAACCAGAGCATATTTTTCTCCCATTTCGGAATGCTGTCTGGAAAGCAAGACATGCTTTGGTAATAAATACAGAAACTACAATCTGCTGTCTTATTTTAGTTCTGTCACATTTTAAGTGAACGGTGCTTAACAAATGCACATTCAGATATGTAAACAGTATTATTATTATTGTCAATGTACTGTATTCTGCCTCTGCCTCATACAGGCTCTCCCTCTTTTTTAAACTATTCAACACCCAGTGTGGGAAATATTGAGCCAGAGACCGATGAGCTCACGACACTCACACGAGCACTATTTGTTTTTACGAGGTAAATAGATATTTAGCAGCCTATATGTAGCAGGTCTCCGCTCTCTGCTGTAAAATTTCTACCTCTCTCACCCAAGTGAGGGAGCGGTACCGCAACGTGTGGCAAATATCGGAACTGACATTAGCATTGATGTAAAAATGTGAATAAATCCGTTACAATTAAGTGATATCACGCAGTTGTGGTGTTGAAATAAAATCCAGTCCTTTTTGTCTGAGACCGAGACAACACTGAATAAAAATGCGGTCGATTTTGTGACGAGACCGAATACTACAGTACTGCCGAGGTCTTTAAACACAGCTCAGCCGACCGAAGTGCACGCAAGCCGGGTTGAGACCGTAAACAAAGTGGGATGAAGACAGGAGGGCTAATGATTGGCTAATGCTAACTCCTTACTGGCTATTGCTACGCAGCATTTTTCTAGCCAATGTACGGTCTGTAGCAAACAAAATGGATGATCTTTGGCTGCGGATCACGTTAACGGATTAAGGAATGCAACATCATGATTTTCACGGAAACATGGTAACAACACAGCGCTGAGCAACAGCATGTGCAGACTATGAGTGTGCTGTACAAAAACGAGACACAAGTGTAGATCACAGCATTATGCAGTTGACTAATCACTCACGGACCCTACCACTCTCACACACCTTAGCCAACTCTGACTAGCTCTCTCCTCATTTTTTTCAACATGAAATAAAATAGTCGCACATGCGCGAGCAGCACGGTGGCCCAGTGATCAGCACTGTGGCGTCGCAGCAAGAAGGTTCTGGGTTTGAATCCAGGTCGTCCCGGGCCTTTCTGTGTGGAGTTTGCATGTTCTCCCCGTGTCTGCGTGGGTTTTCTCCGGGTGCTCCGGTTTCCCCCACCATCAAAAACCATGTACTAGGTTCTCCAGTCAGTGCCCTTGATCAAGGCACTGGCTCAGATCTGGAGTTTGTCCCCGGGCACTGTGATTGGCTGCCCACTGCTCCCTTGAGGGATGGGTTAAATGCAGAGAATGAATTTCGCTACATGTATGTGACAATAAAGTACCTTTAGTAGGGCTGGGCGATAAAACGATAACGATATGTATCGCGATAGACATGTAATCAATATCAATAAAAAATGCGCTCGATAAAAGTTTGCTAATATTTTTTTTTTTTTTTTTTTTTCGTCGGAAGAAACCAGAGGTTTCAAAGCAAGTTTGGTTGCATGAACAAAGGCACTCGCTCTCTGGTAGCCTAGCAACGTAGGGAGTGACACGCTAACAGCCAATCATGTAACAGTATTGTGTTTGGTTGCGCCATATCGTTGTCTCGTGTTGGATTCTTCAATAACAGAACCGCCGTGGAGTGATAAGTGGAAAATGCGTGAAGCAGCGAGCGCGGAAGTTCTTGATGAAACGGGAAACGTCAGCTCGCCAATATGGCAGTTTTTTGGATTTTATAAGTCTGACCGTAGTCAGACCAATGTCGTCTGCAAATTATGCAAGACCGTCGTCAAAACCAAACCTGTTTTACCACTTTAGCCGCGCTCACCCTTTGGAGCACAGCCGTATTCGCCAGCAACGTCCAACAACATCTGCAGCTGGAACCCCGCACAAGCAGCAGAGCACCAGGAGAGGTACTCTCAGTGCCTTATGACTGTAAAAGCTAAACGGTACAAATAAATAACGGAGGCAGTGGCATATCATATAGGCAAAGACATGCTTCCGCTGAGCACCCCCCCCACCATGTACGGTTTAGGCTGTACCGTGACTGTTAGATGGAGAAAAATAATAACTGTTACTGTGCTGTATCACGTTAGTTTTTTATGTTACAGATGTAAAGTCTACCTCAGTTTTATTTCAATTTCTCCTATGTTTACAAAACACTGCACATATTTTAAAACACTTCATTTCACCAGAAGTGTTCATTGTGATTTTAGACTTATGTTTACATTTGAATTATTTGAGTGTTTTCCATGGTTGTGTTGACATTTCTGCTTTTATAACAGAGGATTATAATCAGAGGAAGGTTAAGCTTAAAATAAAAACGTTTAAATTGAATACATTTTTTTCTCCTGGTCCTTATTTTAAATAGGTCATAAAAAATATCAATAATTATCGATATCGACTGATATGAAACACTTATATCGTGATACAGTTTTCAGCCATATCGCCCAGCCCTAACCTTTAGCCTTTAGTAGTTTAAAAAAAAAAAAAAAAAAAAAAACACTCGCACTATCTCAAAGAAGGGTCACAAAACGCAGTCTGGAGTCCTGATGTCCAATGAGATAAGAGATTTTGCCATATCATTTTTAACTACTTTACTATACCTTTTATAAAGGTATATTGTCGAGTTTTTGACCACTAGTGGTGCTGTGAAGCTTTGTTTTTACAAGTGGATTGCACAAACACAATGAAGCACATGCACTATTCTGCTTGACAGGTGCTTTTTACAATTTTGAAGCGTAGCAATGCGCCAACAAAGGCAAGGAAGAAGAGGGCTGCAAGCTAGCGAACACGGACGTTATCAATGCAGGATTTAAAATATGTATATATTAAAAGTAGGGCTGTCAAATGATTAAAATTTTTAATCAAATTAATCAGAATTTTCAGTGGATTAATCATGATTAATCACTATTTGCAATTTCACCTGAATCCTAACCATTTTTTTCTGAAATGCATACCAAAAGATACTAGTGCTATCAAGCAATTAAAATATTTAATCGCATTCATGTCATAGTTAACTCGCTATTAATCGCAATTAATCGCACATTTTTATCTATTCTAAATGTCCCTTGATTTCTTTTTGTCCCATTATATTTTCTCATTTTAATTCTCTTATCAGCATGGAAAAGTAGATCGGCTTGCTTTGTGACTGTTTTTTTTATTGAAAACAACATTGTCATATACGTTATGTTCAATTTCACACTAACATTCACACTTGGATCTAATAATCTGTCACATAATGTAACGCTGTTACCTCGATGTTCCATTGCAAGTAGTACTGCAGATAGTACTACAGGTAGTACTGCAGGTAGTACTGCCTCATTTGTTTCTCTCACTGACTGTAGAGTCACTACTCGCTCGCTCTGAAGATAATCGCCGTCACGAGCCTACTAGCTACGCGGCTAGCAAGCTAAAACCGGCCGAGACTTCTGTCTGTTTTGTTTGCAGTCTGCGAAATTCCAAGACCCGCCCTTCAATCACTACTATTGGCCAGGCGTCGAAGGTAACGTAACTCCATTCGTTCAGGTCCTATCCCCTGACCAATCCACTATCATAACTACTCACGGTGAAATGCCTAAACCAAACCAATCAGCTGCTTCGTAGGGCGGGACATGGTGTGGCCATAGACAGTTGAAGAAGTGGACTAACAGATCCCGTTGCTCTCTCTATGCGTTACTCGTGCGTTAAAAAAATTATCGGCATTAAAATGGGTTTGCGTTAACGCCGTTAATAACGCGTTAAACTGACAGCCCTAATTAAAAGAAATTAAATTTGCAAGTGATGTCTTGGGAAAGAAATCCATTCATCATGTGTTAGACGTTAAGGATACACACATTGCGCTTTGGTATAAAGAATGAATGTAAACTTTTGTTGGTTTGCAAAAAAACTCAAATCGGCACATTTCATTTCCACGATTTTACTAGGCTGTTGTAGACATTGTTGCTAATCAGGAACAAGCTAATCCCTAGAACAACCTAAAGCAGTCTAAACGACCAATAAAAAATAACAACCAATCTAAAATGTACATACAATAAATAAATTAAAGAATCCAGTCACACAAAGTGGCCTAAAGTGTGTTGGACCACACGCAATTATCCCTAGGATCAAAGAGACTGATGCTGACATCTGATAACAGCAAACTGTAGTTCTGGCCGATGCTCAGACAGAGTTCAACTACTTTCATTACACCACAAAGTGCACAAAGGGTGATCAGGCTTTGCTAAATTTACTCCCAAAAATCACTATTCTTGAAGAATGACAGCTCATCAAACTAGTGAGACGTCAAGCCACCTTTGCTTACAACTGTTCCACTCGGTGTTCGGACCAATAAAATATTTAGCAGTACAATTTTAAGACATACAACTCTAAAGATGCACAAGAAAACAGTAAGCAGCATGGCAGAGAAAACAACTGACTCACCATTGACAGGGGCGGGGGGCGGGCCGGTGCGGTTTTGGGAGCTGGCCCCTCCAGACAGGGTCCGGGTTAGTCCTGACACTCTCCGGCTATAATCCCTAAATCCTCTGCGAGACAAGTCTCCTCCACCCAAGGGGTGATGGGATAGCGTCCGTGGTCTGAAGTGCCTCCAGCGGCAAGATTTAATGTTCAAAAGAATCTGGCTGAGGTCCATAGGTGTTGGTGATGACGACGATAGGGGCGATGAAGAGGAGGGAAGGTGGGAGGAGCTGGTTGGGTCCGAGGTATTGGTTTCTGAGGTACTGGCGTTGGAGTTGCGGAGCGGAGAACTTTGAAGCGGTTCGGGCCCCGGATCAGAGTCCAGGCTCTGACAGATGCTGTCTAGATCTGTATGCGCTCTGTCCAACAAGATCCTGAAACAAAACCAGAACTCGTTACAATTAAATCCCCATCAGTGAACTGTTAAAACCCAACTGAGTCATTTCAGGTCAGATGAAACGGAAAACACGCTGAAGTCATTATCGGTACATTACAACATCAACATCTTTTGGATATGACTTAAGTATTGCACAAGAGTGGCTATTCCTTGCATACCATTTATTATTTACAATGTCCAGTGGGCCAGTACAAAATCTAGCTCGGTATTGCAAAAAAAATGAAAGAAAAAAACGTTTGGGCAGAACAGCAGTACAGAACACTTATGTAATGGAACAAATGCAGTGTTGGCTGTAACGTCAGGGAATAACCCAAGTCATAAGGATGCACTTATGAATCTATGCACTAAATTTGATAGAAATCCATGTTGATATTTAACTTGGGACATGTTTTGAAAAGAAAAAACAAACTGTCCAACATTACAGTCCTTATAGGCACTTTGCTGGTCTGGCTAACAAACACACTTAGCTCAATGTTTTCTAACATTATCAAATACTGCTATCATAAGTAACATTGTATTGAAGACTACATTATAATTCAGAGATGGACTGGTCCTTCAGTCTCCCTCGGGGCAGGCGATAAGGTCGATTGTAGACAGAAACTCAGTGGAAGCTCAGTTTCCTGATTTGTCTGCAGGCCACAGCGGCAGGTGAATCCCAAAATGGGACTGTCATGTTCATCATTTTACCAGCCAGCTTGATATTTATAATAGAATGTGCCCGCCAAATGATCGCTGGTAACCTGCCAAAGAGCTGGTATGGTAAACAACCTCAGCAACCACAGCCAACACTTGGCTGAATTTCCCCTGCTCAGTATTGGTACTGGCAGCATTCCTACACACATTTCATTTTTAGTTTTGACATGTTCTCAGACTTAATTTTCTTAATTTGTAGGTTTTCATGAATATGATGAATGCATAAAGTACCCAGGTAACTTCTTTACTCTTCTTTAATTCTTTACATCACAAATGTCATAAAATGAAATTGTGGATTAAAAGCTTTCCAAAATATGAAGTCATGCATATATCAAAATGTCTGATTTAGCCAAATTTTCAAGACTTGGAAACCAAACAGTCAGACTGAACTCACCTGCCTCCTCTGCCCGAACGGCGCCGTGCCAAACCTACGCAGCGCGGCGGCATGTTCAGCGAGGTCAGGCAGAAGCGGAAGCGTGGGTTGCCAAGCCCACCCTCTGAGGGGCTTACCCAGGGCCAGTTGCAATTCTGGTCTGGACGAGACTGAAGGAAGACAGAGAAGACATTACATATTAAAATTGAGAGCAAAGAAAGCTATTGGAGGAAAAAAAAGGCACGTCTTTGTTATTGCATTGTTGTGTCCAGCAGAGTGCGGACGACTATCAGCCAGGGCAGCCAGACTGGCCAGCATGCTGTTGGCACTATAAATAGAAGCACGGGAGTCACAGTGGGGCACTCACAGCGTAGTACTGACAGCCGGCCTTCCTTCTGAATGCATAGCAGCCATCTGGGTCATTCTCTTCTTCTGCCTCTGAGGAACCTGAATGGATCTATACAATAAAGACAACGTTCTACGTAAATGAAGAACTTAGGACTTGAAACCACACTCTTTTACACACCTGACACAACCGGCATATTATTAGCCAGCAGTCAATATTGGCTGAGTGATTACAGCTTTCACGCTCAGTTTCTTGTTTGTTAATTTTTTATATTAGTATCCATATAAAAAAAATTGTACTGAACCCCATCACATAAATATCAAACTCATCTGAAAAAATCACGTTACCTGTGAGAAGGGCTCTTCATCTGAACTGGGGAAATCGTACTGGTTGAGGTCCTTGGGGTTGAACACCGACGGCCCTGAATGTTGAGGCGCTGACAGAGGAGGGATCTTGGGTTTCTTTTCATATTTCCTTTTGGTTCGCACTGCCTCCGTTTTCTCCGGCTGTGAGGAGGGGAGGGGAAAAACCACGATTAATGTTTTTACCACAGTCTGCGTAATTAGAAAGGCTTTTCAAGACGCAAAGCAATACTGTTGTGGTAGCCTCGTGTTGGTGGTCTGTGCACGGGCGAAGAGCGTGTGTAGAAACAACAGTGAGTAAAAGAGGCATTGATATGCAGATGGCGGCATGTGCCAGATGCCGCTGCGTATCCAGATGGCTGCCCCTCCCCTCCTTAATCCACCCCATGCCATCGTTCACCCCAACTTCCCCAGTGGGACGACCCCTCCCTGTCTGAACAGACTCCAACTCTACTAGGATTAGTCAGGTCCCAATCAGTCCTCAGGCGTAGGGGACAAAGCAAACAGAGAGGCAGGGACTTTACAGTGAAGAACTGCCGTGTCAAACAAACAGAAGAAACGAGGGTTAGAGTGATAAGGGAGGGGGCACAGTTAAACCAAAAATGAGCGAGAGTAAACAAAAGGAACAGTCAACCAGCTGGTAGAGGAAAAGGGAACAAAAAAAAAAAAAAAGGGAAGTAGTCACCTCCCTGCAGGGTGAGGGGCAGGGTTGTTGGACACCGGAGCTAATGAAGTTATAATGAGAAGAGGTGACAGAGTTCACACTAGTGCTGTGTAATGAAGTGCTATATTGTCTAAGCATATGGGAATTTAGCTTTACATTAAATGTTTTGAGTTTGAAGGAGTCAGCACATAAAGTATGCACCCTACTGCCTCAATGACAACTCTCTAGTGTGCCACAGTGACACACAACTGTCAGTCTTTTGGCCGAGGGCTACCCAAGAGCCTCTAATAAAATAAACGTACATTTTATATATATTATTATTATATTTTTTTAATACATTTAATATGGTTATTCAATTTTGTTTTCTGAAAAAGTCGAACCACTTTCCTGAAGAGGATTTTCAGAGGAAAACCACACATTCACAAGAAAACTTAGTATAGTAGCATATAAGGCATTTTCCCACCGGAGGGACTTTTGCAGTTCTTAGAACTAAAACATTCCTAGAACACTTTTTTCGTTGTGTTCCCACCAGACAAATTTGGGGATTTTTTAGTTCCTCTGGCCGTATTACAGGACTTCTTTAGCTACTACTTCAGGGCAGGATCTTTTCCCTTTTCCTAGGTCTACTTGATTGGTCGAACTTTTAAGTCATGCCCACTGCCAACCCACATCTTGCAGTGCGCAGTCTGTACTTGAAGACAGAGCAACAGCGGGACATTTTTAACAATTGTCACCATCTTATTTATCATTAAAGTCACTTCCAAGAACGTTTTAGGCGAGAAAATGAACCGTTTAGATTTTGAATATAGGCAGCCTTCCGAAAATCGTTGCCGAATTGACAATTTGCTTTAAAGTTTTCGGAGTTGAGAAGCTCCATAAAGTGAAGGGACTGCCAGCTGCTGGCGGCCCGGGATCGCTTGTCGGCCTGTCATCCTGGGACGCCCCGCTGTAAACTAGCAGACTCTCAGGCCGCGGTCTCGTAAATGAGAGGCTTTTATTTCGCCATTGAGGGATTGTTTGTTTAAATATCACAACACATGTCAAATCATAAGATTAACAGGAACATGTGGTTAACTGCCTTTTTGCCGTTAAACTCCACAAGCGCCTGGTCCGCCATCACACACACGGCCGCAGGCAGGCAGAGAGAGAGAGACCCGTTTCTCTTAATTAAGACCGTTGCCGTGCTTGCATCACTCCCTTACCCCTCCTACCAGTCCCTGTGGTCACTTGGCCAGTGCAAATTGAAGAAAAAAAAAAAAAAGATTTATTTTTGTTTATTGTCTGTGTTTCTCCGTTATGTACTCCCTCTAGTCTTTAAACGCAGCCGTTCAAACTCCTTATGAGGATCCCAGCAAGGCACACCAGGAACATTCTGATGTTCTCCATGCTGCTTTGTCGTATGTGGTGCTAAGGTCTAGTGACGATGAAGACCGTTGCGGTGCTTACGTCACTCCCTTACCCCTCCTACCAGTCCCTGTGGTCACTTGGCCGGTGGGAATGCAAATGGAAAAAAACATTTTGGGGGAAGAGTAGTTCTTAGAACTGCTCAGAAGTGTACTTTTCCCCTAAAAAGTACTATCCAGTGGGAAAACGCCTATAGTGAGGTTCACAGTAACATTGGTTTCCTTATCAAAAATCTGTTAAGTGGCAATGATTTGCAATAAATCATACCTAGTTGACATTTTAAATGATGTACCTTTTCAACAGTGCAACATTACACTGCATTGTACAGCTTCTCACTTCAGCCATCTTCAATGTGGGAATTTACTCAAGTGAAGGACAAATGTGAAGTCAATAACATTTGCTCTGGAAATCATTTTCCATTCTGTTCTGACATTATTACAGTAGGAGGAAGCCAGCGTGTTGTGAATGTATGGTCTTACTTTTTTGTAGTCCTTTATATCCAAATGGTCCTGATGTCTGTACTGATTACTGCTGGATGGGGGAATGATGGGGATGGCGTAGACAGGCTTCACCAGAGCTCGCTGTGCAAGTGCCTCTGCCATCACCTCACTGCCGAAGTCTGGCATCACATTCCTGAAGGAAATAAAGAAAAAGAGGTAGGGGAGTTGGCGCGGAGATAGATTATATTATGTTAAAGTGTTTCCCACAGGTTGAGAATTAACTTGTGGAGGTGGGCAGCACAGGATGTGACGGCACAGCGTGTGCTGGCTGGGTTCAGTAATAAACTAGTCAAAAAAAACGTTAATGAACTATTTATTGAAAAAAAGACTACATTACAATATAATTTAGAAAGAAATAACTATTTACATATAAAACATACCAAGGTGGACAAAGAGTGACACCACACTGGAAAAAGACAAAACATTTTGCTGGAGAGTGTGGAAAAACAAGAGATCACGTTGTTAATGTGTCTGTAGCTTGAAACAAGCTACCGCAAACCCATGATTAGCTTCTAACACTAGCCTGCCTAATCACCAGTTTGCGGTAGCTTGTTTCAAGCTACAGACACATTCAATTAGCATGAAAACATATCCTAGAGAACGGTCGACTCGGTACACATATGTTATTAACCCCTAGGTTCATTTTGCGGCGGAATTGTCCTTTAAAGCTATGAAAAAAAGAAAAACTGCTTTTTGAAAAGAGTGTTCTTAACAGTGTTACTGGCAGACAGTGGTTTCGTCAATGATTAGAGCAGATAAATGTATTAATGTTTCGCGGAAGTTCTGTGTTTGTCATGCTAGGCAGCCTCTCTCTTCTTCTCTACTAATTGTTGCTTATTCACAGATTAGGATGCCGTTGGTCTGTGTGCACACAGATACAAATACACTGTTGATAGGAAAAAAAATGTAATTTGGATTTTATCTATTTGGGCGAGTATAAATCTACCTGGGCAGGGTGCCCAAGTAGAACCTATGTATTGGAAACGCAGTTTTATGGTGAAATTGGTCCACTTTATTTATTTAGAAACAGGTCGTAGCATCAGTACAGCTTACATTAAGAAATCAATAAAAACAGAGGCCCAACCAACATGTCGTTTTGACATTGACTGCAAAGTATGAAATATGGAGAAACATGTCCACGATGTATGTATTTCTCAAAGATCTTTTGGGCTTTTATTGCCTTTTTTATAGGACAGATTAATACAGGAAAGTGGGAGAGAGAGGGGGAATGACAAGTAGCAAAGGGCTGCAGGTTGAAACTGAACCTGCTACGACAAGGACTGAGCCTCTGTACACAGAGCGCACGCTCAACTGGGCGAGCTAACCAGGCGCCCCAACACGATTTCTAATTAATGCATAATTGTGACCAATTAAATAAATATGACCATATCTCTCCAATTCTCAGATCTCTACACTGGCTGCCCGTTCGACAGAATAGGTTTTAAAATCCTTCACATCTCTACATGACTTAGCTCCTGTCTATCTATCCGAACTTATTCATCCATACACTCCGTCCAGAAGCCTTAGATCACACAACCAGGCTCTGCTGGTAGTCCCTCGTGTCAGACTAAAGCGTAGAGGGGAGCGTGCTTTTGCAGTGGCAGGGCCTCGTCTGTGGAACACCCTGCCTCTAGATATCAGAACGGCCCCAAACATTGCCATCTTCAAGTCATTGGTAAAAACCTATTTATTCTCATCAGCATATTGATCTCCTTTAGGTTGGTTCTTCTATTTTATATTTGAGTCTCTGTTTTAAGGTTGCTCTTAGCTTTGCTGTTTTTATGTTGTGTTTTACGAGTTGTTTTGCTGGTTTTATTTTCTTATATGCTTGCTCTGTAAAGCACTTTGGTCTGTCTAGCAGCTGTATGTGCTGTATAAATAAATTAACTTGAACTAATTGTCAAAACCATACAGCCGTGGCCAACAGATAAAAGAACATCAACTTCAGTGCATAGAACAGCTCAAAACACACTATCAGACTACGCACACTATGCAGTACACCTGGGTTACTCTTCACGGGAATAATACCATGAAGTGGGCCAGAGAAGCTATCTATTGAAAATAGAGTGGACCAATCTGGGAGTGAACACTAGCAGTGATGCACAGGCAGAAACCAGGCTGGGATAACAAGAGGAAATTGAAATGTCACTACAAATCAAAAGCACTTCAAGGAGAAGGGTCCAATTTAAGCTCACACTGACAGCTACTTTCAGAGAAAATTCCATTCCATTCACATGTCATGTTTATATGGATCACAAAGGCTCTGCTGGGGGAACAAAGAACAATTCAAAGTTGGGCTTGGAAAAAAATAAATAAATTAAAAACACAAAATAGTACAAACATGTAGCCTGGTGTACTCCCTAACAGACTGTGAAAAAGAATCCAGCAGCCACAGAGAAGTCAAAAAGCTAATTTGCTCCTGACACTACTGAATAAAACAGGATGAATTCTAAATTGATAATGCATGCAAAACAATATACATAACTGTGCCCCCAATTAACACAAGCAGTGAAGCCTGCCTTACAGAAAATATGTGGTTGACTTTCACACTATCAATCTGACAAGTGTCCTAACTGTAGGTCCGTACTTGGGATTTCAACTTGGTGAGTAAACAAAAACCTAATCAAGGTCTTGACACTGTCAGCTTCTCGGCTTTCAGGAGCTCCTATGTGTTTTAAACCTTTATCTGAAACCATTCCCCAAACACTGCTGGTGAAAATGAGAGCACAGCTGCATGACACGATAATATCCAACAAATTATCGGTTCATGAAAATGTGTCATCTTTTCAGCCAAGCGAAGCATGCCTTTATCATACTCCCGTGAACAAGCCTCCTAATAGCAGCTACTTGCCTAACGAGGTGGTTAATGCTGTGCAGACAACCTAAACAACCACTGCCAAAGCATATGGGCCAATTTGACTCATTGGCCTTACTTACCTCTTCTCCACAATCTCCAGTGTGAGGTGCAGCAGTTCTCTTTTGCTCTTTTCCCGCCTCTTGATCATCTCCAGGATGGTGACAGCTCGGCTCAGGTCCCTGCGCAGTTTCAGCATCTTCTCATATGATGCCTCGTCATTCTTTCGGTTCTGTAAACGAACAGTGATAATTCAGACACCTATAAGAATCATCTGAGACCAGAGGCATTGCTCTTTGGCTACTAATTGTCCTACAAGGGATAAAAACACCATTGCCCTTTGAGAAAAGGACAATTTTCCAACTACTACGCCACCGAGCAGCCAAAACTTGTGTGCAACAGGTACAACACAAATTCTTCCATTTGGCCTGCCGCCTGCCTTATTCTCCTGGCCACAGATTCCTACCTTTCTGGTCTGCATCTTCTCAGTTCGTCGGCGGAAGGCCACATAGGGGTCGCTGGTGCTAGAACCATCCCTCTTCTCCTGCTTGACAGTGGGGATGAGGGAGCCACCCTTGCAGGTTTTCCTTTTGCGGCTCCAGTAGTCAAACACCTCCTTGATCAGCTCATCGTCCTCCTTCAGCAACAGTTTGGCCTCCTGGAGACTGACAAGCTGCGGCGCAACATAGGGGGGAGACCAAGTCAGTGCAATGCTCAGGGGGAAGTACTCATGTACTCAGAGAAACCACGCTGCAGTCATTTCAAACAGCAATAAACACTACAAAACATTGCTTTTTGGCTTTCAGCGGTGTGGTGGTCTTGTTGCCTTCAGGCACATGTCATAAACTCATACTTCTAAGTTTGACAGATGTATGAATTTAAGTAGCCTACTTATTAGTCAGAAGACAATAACTTCATGTAGTAGCTTAAAGTAGAAAATGCAGAAGCTTTCTGTAACTATTAAAGAAACCACGAACCGAGGCCATGACCCACCTCTCAAATGACTAAATTACAGGGCAAGTACCAGTATTTCATTCACTACAGAGTAAAGCACACTCTGCCTTTACTTTTACACAGAGTAAAAAAGCCTACTGAGCCAGAGATATATTTGTGCAAATACCAAGGAAACCAGCACCCAGCATCCCCCCCCCGCACACACACACACAAACTGTAAATACCTGCTGTCCACTGCCTTTCTCCAGTCGATCTATCATTTCTTCGAACTGCAGGGCAGTAATTTCCATTTTTTTCTTCAGCTTATTCACAAACGTCTCATCCTCTGAATCTAGGTCGTAGTCAGGCTGCTCTGTATCCAAACTGAAAGCTGTGAGATGGAAAAGAGTTGGTTACCGAACAGACACATTCATTCAAAGGCACCGGCAGGAAAACAACTGCCTGGACGAGACACATCACTTCTGGAAAACACACTTGAGCAAGCTGCACTGTGCATGAATCTGATGAATTATTAAACAATGACGACATATTGAAGGATATTAAACTTAATTTCTCAGCAGGGAAAAAGCAACACTTTTCAACCTTGCACAGACAACTTCACAATTTCTGAAAATCTGTAGCATGTGTTGGATCAAACAAAAACAGAAAATAGAAAAACAATTATTTAGCTGATTACGTTTTGCAAGTAAACTTATTTTCTCTCTCTTCACAGTTGAGTTTTTTTTTTTTTACTGTTGATTTATTTAACCCCCAGAGACCGAGAGAATCGTTGACGATCCGGAAACGGCACCTTTTAATCATATTTTAATCATTTAATAACCATAAGATGGATCGTCTTACCATTTTTTGCAGTTTGCAGCTAACAAGCTAACTAACGAGCGTCTCTTTGCTGTCCTTCTAGCCTTCACGGGAGGTTTTGTATCCAGCCTGGAACTTGTGCCTTTTTTCGGGGTGGTTGAGCAATAAATCCAAACTCTTACATCCAAGATCGATACACTTTATGTCCATAATTTATTATTTTTCATCCGTTCATCTGCACCGATCGGTGTTAGCTTCCATGGTGAAAACTACATCCGGTTTCCCATAATGCATTGAGCCTTTGTTATTGTCTGCAAACCAATGGAAACCGGTCTTTCGAGAGCAGAGATATTCTATGATAGGGAGTGATGGCTCACTACAAGCCAGCAACGATGCAACAAAGTGAACAAAAGGTGTTCTTTGACTACAAAGATCGTCCATTTGCTTTGTAACCCGTTCTACATAGAAGGGAGCCTCACTGTTTTGATTTTTTGGATACATTTGGGCCTTTTTTGGAGAAATGTAAATAGCTTGTCGTTTATATGACTTATGTTAATTATGTTTATTTTTTCACTGGGTGACTCCAAATATATATATATATATGTAGCAGAACTGTGAGTGTTAAATAAATATGACATTATTTTGATTATTGGCATAAGTGCATGTCATGAGGGCAAAAGCGTCTGGACTTTCTTTTGAAAAAATGTAGATATTTTGTCAACTGTATAAGTTATGTTAATTTCTTCACAGTTTGACTCCCAAGACATATGAGAAGTGATTTAGACAGGAGATTGGCTTAGGTTTTATTGATCTGTGTGTCATATCAATACATATCTGTGAGATTCATGTTTCCGTTTTATTTATTTATCTTTAAGGTCCTACAAAATGGTTTAATTTTCAAGTGACCTCACTGCAGCACACATTCTAATAGCCCAGTTTTTCCTTTTTTAGAAAATAAAACCAGACGGACCAGAGGTTGTCAAAAATCCTTCAGGAATCTGAGTGTTAACTTTTTCCACTGTTTTTTTAATCATCTTTCCAGAAGTCAACAAGTAATCATGTTAAATTATCGTGATTTCAATATCGATCGAAATAATCGTGATTCTATTTTTTTCATAATCGAGCAGCCCTATATGAAATGCAGATAATATGCCTGTGGCTAAGATTGTTTGCCCTACCAGCAGTCACTCTAGCCAGAATCTGGACTAGAAAACAAGTTTACTGCACTGTCACTATCAGTCCCACTCTAATCAACACTAGTGATTGACCGATTCATCGGCCGGCCAATATATCGGGCCGATATTTGCGTTTTTTACGTGTATTTGCATCGGCCGATACGCAGCTGCTGCGTTCGCCAATTTTCCCGGCATTATTTACAGTCAGGCATCCGCAAAGGCAGCTCTGGGTTGCTAGGGCCGCTCCCGTTCACATGCAGTCAGACCATGCACTGCCCCTCCCCCACTAGCAGAGTGCTAGAACTCTGCTAAGACAACGAGTTTGAGTTTTAAACTTTCAAAGTATCTTTTAACTGTTTGACTTAGCTGCAATATTGCCATACCCCTAGCTGTTACGAACACTGGTCATAGGATTAAGTAATGCCGACGTGTTTACGTGCTATTTTTAGGAGTTTGATTCAGCGATCTGACACACACCACAGCGTCCAGACACAGACAGACAGACAGACAGACAGACAGACAGACACACACACACACAGAGCTGGGCGGAGTTGCCATCGCAGTCAGAGCGCAGCCCCCACCCCGCTCAAGAAGAGCATAATGATAGGTTTTATAAGTAGTTGAATATTAATTTGTGTCAACGTTTATCATGTACCAGACATACGTGCACATTGTTCCGTGGTATTTTTGGGAGTATTCAGCGACCAGCTGGCTGATGTTTGGACACGTGTGTGTCTGTGTCTCTCTGAAAGACACACACAACACACGCGTCGGACATAAGTGCACCGTGTTGTGTTTAGAGCCGTGTGTGTGTGTGACACGCATCACAGCATTAATATGAGAGTGCTGCTTTTAAAACTTTGAGATATGTTTTCTACGTGGTTGAATATTTCTAACGTTGATGCAGTTTAGAACAGAAACTTGAACAATTTGTTGCTTAATGTGCATTTGACATCACATTATTTTCCTTTGCTGATTGATGTTCTGTGGTTGACAAATCTGGCAGCTTCTTTTACATTTTCGTTTAGACCTACTAGTATGTTGTCTTTGCATATTAGCCTTAGACGTGCTCATTTTATTTTATGTAGAAAATTGAGGGAGCAAAAGCAATACCGGCTCCAAATATTGGCTCAAGAAAACCAGCAGCCCGTATCGGACATCGGCTAAGGCTAATGTAAAAATATCGGTATCGGCATCAGTACTAAAAAATCCGTATCGGTCGAATACTAATCAACACATTAACTGTCAAAACCTAGGCTAAAGCATTTTAGAAAGGTATGCAGCATTCCCTCTCACTGAGCCATATTTTAAACTGTTCGATAACAGAAAAACTGAGCTGCAAAATGATGGTGAACATATCTGCTACAGCATGTTGCTAATTCAAAGTGCATCTAATGGCTGCAGTATACAGCAAAACAAAGCGGCCTGTTTGTTTAATGCCATTCTCTCCAGATGAGGGAACTTCTTCAAGCATTGTAAAAACCAGAAAACAAACCATGTTTATACAGACTTATGCTGACAACCACAGCACAGAGGGATGTATGAAACTGTAGGTATTAACACTGGTGATAAGACGGCAGACACAGCAATTTGTTTGGTTGCAAACATATGACTTCACCTGTGTGAATATGCCAAATTCAACTTTGAATGGATCATAGTGTCAGTGCAATTCTCCTTTCAATCTCCACCAATAACCCACTGACACCTGTATCACCCATGAAGACTGATCCAACACTTTGAAACATTTTCTGAAATCCCACACCTGCTGCCCAACCCTCAAGGGACAACAATCACAATGAAACACAACATGAGTCAAGACAGACATTCCCACTTGAAATCTGCAACACTGGTGTGCTTGGTTATTCACATATGGTGGTGATTTTTAGTGTCCATGCATAGGGTTTCTATATGACTATTTTAGCCTGTGATCTGACACACTGGTAGTCAGTTGAACTGACCTTAAATCCACAACTGCTCCAAAAATCCAAACATAAATAGGCATATGCACATCTCTCAGCAGCATAAACCCTCATAAACCCTAAAAGCATCGGACACACCCGGTGCATCCAAACAGTAACAACATCACCACGTGCTCACAGACCACTAACGGAGCTAAAAAAGGATAACCTTGTTGCAAGCGGACTGCTACTCACGCTGTATGTGAATAAGCTGCTTTGGCATCTTGAACTCCCCGGGGTAGAGGGACTCGTAGTGCGTGATGTTGCGCTCTGCCTCGGGGACGGGGATAACCATGTTGTGCTTCTCGCCATATACCTGCTGCGCCGAGATGGCCCGCTGGAGATGGTGCTCCTGGAAGAGAAACAAAACCACTGTTTATAAAAGACTGTCTGCAATTTAAGAGCTCTCTGCAGACTTTTTCTGAAATCCTCTTCTTGATTTAGTTGTATACTGTTCTTGTTCTCTCAGAAGACATGCTCACACTAGCAAGGCTAAGTTAATAGATTTATCAACGTAGACCAAAACAGTTTTTCATAAATAGCACTTCATTACATGTATATGCATCGACAAATACGTATACTGTGTGTAATGGGAATAAAAATGAACGAGATTAATTTGGTTGGTGAAAAACACTATCGTTTCACCATAAATTTAACACATTTTAAATTTGTGTCCAGATACACTGAACACAGAAACCCAGTCTCTTTCAGAGAGGACTAACAACCACAAAACAACCGCATGGGCTTGTGTTGGTTAATTAACCCTCATGTCCTCCTCAAATTTTGTACCCTCTCACCCTCTTCGTGGCAAAAACGTACATGCACACAAAAACTGCTATTAAAATCATCATATATCAATATTTTTTTCTGCTTTTTCTTCATAAATCACTTAAACAACTTGTCACTTGCTCAAAACTACCAAATATTCAATACTTTCCAGGATTTTAACCCTTTCAATGCAAGTTTTAGTTCTTTTAAAGTAACAATTATTTATGAACAAAAAAAACAAAACAATTATTTTCCATAAAATAAATTGTAGGGGAATGGGGCTTTGGTGGTGATTAGAGTCTTGGATATGTAAAAGATAAGCAACACAACTGATTTGATTGCATTAGTATTTTCAATGTAGTTCCACATACTACCTCTGGACACAAAAAATGCCTCATTGACTTCCATTATAACCACATGTTTTTATCTCACTGCCTTTACAGTATGAAAAACCATGCATTCTGCAATGTCAGCATTTCATTTTGAACAGAAGTGGTGATATTTGACATTTTTACTGTATTCCACCAGATTCCACCAGTTTCCCTTTGTAGGTTGATCCATGAAATTATAGTTATATTATGGAGCTATGTGCGTGTGCGTGTCTGTTTAAGCGCTGATCATTTTAGGGGTGAAAAAAGGGCATCTTTTAAAGGATGCATTTCATGTGTCTTTGGAGATGTGCTTGAATAAAAACATTGTCTCCTACCTTTGTTGTAAACAAAAACTACTATTAGTGTGTTTATGCAGCTGGCTGCTTTCACAGCCAAAGATAAAATGCAGCTTGTCTGAGGGTTCATTTCATTAGTGAGCAGAGAAGGAGAAAGACCTGGAGCAAAGAGGAGCAAAAATAAAGAGATATTTTAGTGCAAGAGAGGCTTTAGAAATGGTCATGCAGCCTTTATCTGCCAGCGAACTGCAGGACTCATCTGAAGATCCTCAACTTCAGGGCTACCATGTCCCACAAACGATTTGAAAAAAGAGCCAGCACTGGTCGGTGCTTGAATGACGCGCAGAAAAAGGCTGCATGACCTAAAGCCTCTCTTGCACTACAATTCCTCTTCATTTTTGCTCCTTCTCTTTGGTCCAGGTCGTTCTCCTTCTCTGTTCTCTGCAGCAAAGATGTGAAAGCAGCCAGTTGCATAAACACACTAATTGTTTACAACAAAAGGTAGGAGAATGTTTTTATTCAAGCACGTCTCCAAAGACACATGATGCATCCTTCA
Organism: Gymnocephalus cernua; assembly: GCA_023631565.1. Lineage (NCBI taxonomy): Eukaryota > Metazoa > Chordata > Actinopteri > Perciformes > Percidae > Gymnocephalus > Gymnocephalus cernua. The sequence continues at coordinate 25,986,824 of CM042446.1, forward strand.
AAAGATGCCCTTTTTTCACACGGCTCCATGATATAACTATGATTTCATGCCTACAAAAGGGAAACTGGTGGAATCTGGTGGAATACAGTAAAAATGTCAAATATCACCACTTCTGTTCAAAATGAAATGCTGACATTGCAGAATGCATGGTTTTTCATACTGTAAAGGCAGTGAAATAAAAACATGTGGTTATAATGGAAGTCAATGAGGCATTTTTTGTGTCCAGAGGTAGTATGTGGAATTACATTGAAAATACTAATGCAATCAAATCAGTTGTGTTGCTTATCTTTGACATATCCAAGAATCTAATCACCACCAAAGCCCCATTCCCCTACAATTTATTTTATGGAAAATAATAAATGTTTTGCTGTTTTTTTTTCATAAATAATTGTTACTTCAAAAGAATTGAAACTGGCATTTAAAGGAAAAATATCATTTATGTTTTTTGTAAGAAAAATTGAAATATTTCAACTAACAAACTGGCATTTAAAGGGTTAAATCCTGAAAAGTATTGAATGTTTGGTAGTTTTGAGCAAGTTACAAGTTGTTTAAGTGATTTATGAAAAAAAAGCAGAAAAGAATGTTGATATGATTTAATAGCAGTTTGTGTGAGTACGTTTTTGCCACAAAGAGGGTGAGAGGGTACAAAATGAATCATTTGAGTATAAAATACATGCAAGAGTAAAAAAAAACACTGGATTTCAAAAATTTGACTAAAAAGGGTCTGACAAAATGTCATGCCATTAGCAGTAACACAGCAAAAATGATCACAAAATGAAAAAGAAAAAAAAAAGAAAAATGTACAAAAATGCCCGAAGAGGGCATGAGGGATAATGTGACTTGTAGCAGAGGATATGCACACAAGAGTCCGCACAATCACAAATGACATCTCACATTAGGAGAGATTACAGTCCCAAACTGTACTGTATTACACTTTATTTAAACTAACCCTAAAGAATGTAATGGGAATTACAGCCTGTCCATTAAAATTGAGTGCATAGCGTGCTGGCAATTATTAAAAAACAAAGAATTTCAAAACAGGATAGAGCTGCCACACATCTTCCTAAATCCTTTAATTCCTTTTACTGATCTTCTTCCAATGTTTTTTTTCTGACATTTCTTCGCTCGTTTTTCAAACTCATCTCTAATCGTTTGTCTAGGCTTGTTAAACCAGGCAGAACATACTATTTGTCATATTATGTTATGCTTACACACACACACCCCTCAAGGTGTAGGATTTGGGGGTGTTGAACAGAGCCTTTCTGAGATACAAGGAGCTTCAAGTGGTGTGTAAATCCACTGCGAGCACAGAGGTGAGATTCTGTCTGTGCAGTTGCACTTCAAAGCACGTGCTCTCTGGCAAAGACGACATTTTAAGACCCTGCACAGTAGGGGTGAAACGGTACATGTATTTGTATTGAACATTGGTACATGAATTTACACGGAGAATACACAGTATAAAAATAAATGAAACTTGCGCAACACTAACTACTGTTAGATACGCGTTTCTTTAGGGACACCTAATCTGTAGCCCCCTTTAGCCCTGAACCTCCCGAGCTCCGCCTACATGTTGAGTCGGTCCAGTCAGAGCCATAGTCTCTCTATCACTCTGGGTCCAGTGAGTCCACACAAAGCAAACTAGTCCCTTCCATATACAACCAAACACGGACGTAGCTGTATCCCTTCTTGCCTTGACCACAAATGGCCTCCAGGCCCGTTTGCTTCGCAGTTAGCTCCGCCGTTAGCTAGTTGTTAGCCGTTAGCTCTGCTGTTAGTTCCGCCGTTAGCTGTAGTGTGTGAAGCTGAGGCCAAAACTTGTCACCTGCTCTGTGTAACCGAAGCTGCTCTTTAAATACCCCTGCTCTGTGCATTCACATATGAGAGCAGTGCACGTCTCCCATATCACAATACTAGCTGATTGTCTTATTTTGTTTACAGTTACAAATGGAGTCTGGAGATGATGTGGGGTACTTACAGTTTACATCTTACTTTATACACTTCAGGCTGTTGCAGCTAGCTCAGGGGAGAGACTGTATGACACTAGGTGGTACAGCCTGAGACATGCACAATAAAATAAATTACCTTCTGCATTTGTTTTGCCTTTCCCTCCATTGTACCGAACCGTGATGTCTGAACCGAGGTATGAACCGAACTGTGACTTCTGTGTACCGTTCCACCCCTACTGCACAGGTAACCCTACCATCACAACAGTGACTCATTGTTTTCATTTGCTGCAACTCCCAGTGAGAGCCAGTCACAGAGTTAGTCTGAAAAGGAATTTGTCCTAAACGTTTACAAAAATGCAGTTGCACATTCTGAGCCATGGGATCATAGATGAAGGAACTGCAACTTTCTTGCACTTTAACTTGGCAGCACAAGCAGAGATGTTGGCAAATGAGTCATATCGTTGACTCTTGAACTCAGCAGGCACAGACTGACGTTATGTAATCGGATACACCTAAAAATGTGATGCTAAGAAGAATCCCACACCAACATTAATTACATACTGTTGAAAATGTGCCTTAATAAAATAATGTATAGACCTTCAAGCATTTATCGAATGCCTAGAATATATTGTTAAGTGTAGACCTACTTTAGGCCCTAGTTATAACATCTGCATCAAACACATTGCAGCTACTTACAAATGAATGCTCACTCTGTAGAGCACAATCTTTGTAGGCCTTCTCTCAGCATTTGATGCAACAGATGGCCAATCCAGCCCATCTTGCTCTAACAAGTATTTTAACAGGGCTCCTACTCATTTGACACACTTTTCCCCCCCCACAGCCACAGTTTTGGCGAGTGTTTAATGATACTGTGATTGCGGCTGGCAAATATGATCATTAACAAAACCACGTCTGTGCACAGCTAATTTTCATCACCCGAAAACCGTTCAATTTTAGACACTTCCACACTTGTTTTTAAGTGGTTAAGGCCTTAAGTATAATCCAAAGCCATGAGGAGCTCTGCGTGGAGTAACGGGAGAACCATATCAGAGCTGTGAGCTGGCATGAAAGGACACAGCATGTGTCCAGAGATGAACCATCTGCCCCTGGTCAGCTTGTCAACGAGCCGTGCGTTGCACACTTTCTCTACAACCAAAACACAAAGAAAAACAGCTCATATTGTATTAGCCACACCACTGTGAAGTTAGCCTTGAGGACCTTGGGAATAAAGTGAAAGTGTTCACCAAAGAGGGTTCAGGCAACATCCATCACCCACCGCCTGCTTGTTAGTGGCTCTAAATGAGCTTGGGATGCAAACATACACATACCACTAACAAATTGCGATCTATTCTATACAAAGGACTAGTCATTTGTCACCAACGTAAGCTGGCGTGTTACTGTAAACACGACTGAATTTGCATGTTTACACATGCAAATCACAGGTTTGGACAAAAACAAGTGCTGTATTTGGCTTTGATTGTTGCAGTGTGTGCAGACAGTCCAGCCAACGGGCTGTCGTTCTCCATCCCCAGATCTGAGTAATTTTAAATGTTAAGTTATTTCAAAGTAAGCTCTGAACACAGTTAAGTATTGCATTCTTGTAATTCCCTGAGCTCTTCATTTAATAGCAGTTTTGACAAAGCAAAATCAATTTCATTTGGATCATACAACCAGCCTTAACCAATGATTACAAGCAAAAGCTCTGTATGTTGAAGGGAGTTGTGTCTTGAATTAGAGAAACATTTCAATCAAACCTTTTAATAACATGTATGTATCATGGTAAGTCACATAATTTATAGACATAATCACTGTCTATAAAGTTTCTTTTAAGTATTGATGGAAATGTGTGAAACATTAACATAACTTTGGTTAAGCTTAATCACTTTGTGCAAAGAGGTAAAAGTCTAAACCATGTTGACATACAAGCATTCACACTTCAATTCACACATAAGGGTCATTTCAGACCAGGGAGTAAACCAGAGCATCCAGAGGAAACCAACCATATTTTTAAATGTAAAATAGGTTTCTTCCAAACATCCATAAATACAGTGTGCATCATTGGTCAGCGACAGCCACCTGGCATGATCATGTGGCCAGTAGTTACAAGGCTCTGATGACAAACAGATGCTGGCAAACACAAGGACAGACTACTGCTGCTTCACCAAGGAGTAGTGAGCCGATATGACATGACCTTATGTAAACTCTATGATCCGATGCTTAACTGACACGGCGCTGGGTTTGTTCTCTCATGTAACTTGTCAAACACATCCTCAAAAAATGTCCTCTGTGAACCCCACTGTCTGGCATGCTGATGAACCCTGAGCTTTGGGAGTTAGGGAACCTGCATAAAGAGTGAGCATAAGGAACCAATTAAACCTGAGCCTGGCCCAGACTTTCTCTTTGCACGCAGAATGCAGCAGGCTACCGTTAGCTGCCACAGACTTAAAGATATCCTAAACTTTCGTAGCTGTGATCCTCACAACCAAGGTTCACAGCCTGGGATTTCCTGTGTTGAGGAATAAGGGTGAGTGGGGATAAAGGGCTTGAGAAACGGCACATAGGATAGAATTAACTATGTCTTTATAGGACCTTTTGCAACTGTGTTTTAATCAAAATTTAAAGTGGACAAGTCACTTGTTTCTTGAAAAACCTGATTTCAAAAAGTGTGTCCATGCTGAAACACTGAGTTGTCTTTATTGTCATTCTTCCCAAACAAATAAAAAAAATGAGGCAAGAATTCAAGGGACACTTCAAGAAGAAAACAACTGAACGTTAGTTCTGTCCATTAATGGAACGCAGTGGACACAAATGCTGAAACCCCTCAGTTACAGAGTAGGCTAGTTCTTAAGTGCTTTGCCTCTCGCCCCAGAAAATCAACTAATAATGAACCTCCAATTCTCTTGTTCTTTCTACACAAAGTGTGCTGGGACTGTGGAGACTTCACAGCAGTAGTGCTGCTTTCTGTCACGGCCACAGATGCAGACAGAGGAGAGACAAATGAAAATCTATTTTTCACAGCATCACGCTATTCTTCCATTAAAATGTTCCAAAGAAAAATAGATGACAAAAGTTGCCATGGCAACAAAAGTGTGGCCTCCAGCAGGTGTTTTCAGCTCGTCAACCAGAGGAAGGCGAGGAAGGCAATCTGCTCAGTGAGTCAAGGCATACACCCCATCTAAAAATCCACAGAGCACAGCAATGCATCCAATGAAACAAACAGGCAGCCACTACATTCATTCACATCTAACAACTGAGAAGACTGGTTTACAACATCAATAAATCAAAAGGAGAATCAATGTTGCTCTTAACTACCACAAAACACTAAAATGACAATCCAAGAAGCAATATATGCAACATACTGTTGTTGTTGGTGTGTGTCTTCATCGTGGCTCTTTGAGTACTAATAGGATTTTATAATTGATGGCACCTTAACACGTACATGCACATTTTTACTTCTTATCAAAGAGAATGGCTTGTACATATCTGGGAGAATCTGAGTTAAACATAATTCATTAGTTCCATTTATTTTTTTTCTAATCGCCACTCGATTGTGAACAGCAATTACGCAAACAACGTATATAATTGAGATATTTTTCTCTTTTTCTTGTGTACTTCCTACATGCATATTATGAGACTTTACTGAGCCTACCATAGTCCAACTGACCATTGTGAGTTGTGATTCCTGACAAGCTACACTTGCTCCTCTGAACAGCACTTGATGAATCTTTACATATCTAACGATCGGTGCAAATGTCACAATCACAGACTCCCTGATTAGGCGATGGGACAAAATGTTCCTGTTTGCCACCATCATGGCGATATATCTGATAACTCTACTGCTTCTACAGACTGCAACACAGCACTCAAAGACAAAGCTTTAAAACAGAACATATATCCATATGATGGCTGCTAAAAGTAACAGTGGAAGGATTAGTAGTGAATGGCATGCCATACTTCCAGTTCTTTTGCAACTACTGATGGCGTACACATTGTGCTTTTAGAGGTTAATTATTTCTGTCAGGTTTGACGCTATGAATGCTGATGAGGCAGACGTACAAAGGCACTTATTTTGGGGATTCAAATGAGCCAGTGATGGACTCAGCTTAACACTGACTCCAGATGTATTCTTTCTTTCACCAAACTGAGGACAACCTGCCAACAGAACTGGTGGGTTACAAAAATATATTCCTTTCCATGTGTCTCATTGAGATCACTACATGTGCTTACTTGCTTCTTAAATAGACATAACTCTCAGGTCAGCATATGGCCACTCAGCCAGCTTGGCACAGCAAGACTCCATTGTTGCTGGACAGGATGTGGGTCAGGGAGCTAAGCCATGCACAGCCTTGTAGTAAAACTGTCCTCTTTATCTTTTCCTTCGCTCTGTTATGTAATGCCGCTGTGTGTATGTGTACAGTAGGTGGGGGAGTGCCAACAGGATTTCTGCTGACTTTGCGGGCCCCTGTGTGTGCTTTCCTAGCGTTTGTGTCGGCCGAGGCATCTCGGCGGCATAGAGGGGCTCTCCTGCTGATGAAGCGACTGAGAAAATCAGTAGAGCGGGTCAGGAGGGGGTAATAAACACCAGCTAATACGTTAGCCTCTCTTTCTGTCTACAACTAGCAACAACTACAACAACAACATACATCCATAAATAATCTAACCAATCTAAAACCAGTTCAGGTAAAAAGTGTAAGTGTGGAGGGTTAATAAAGAGAGCCTGTTCTAGACTGCGGTCAGCAGATAAAAGTGAATTGAATGGAGTGACCCTGTGTGACTTATGCTGAGAATTCAAATGCTGGTATATCTGAGCAATATCCAACCAGACAACCTGTGAATAAACTGGGTTATATTTATATGGCTTTACACAATGTGTCTACAGGCACAACGTAAATCATTTCGATATTTAAATGTGAGTAATATGTACCAACCTACTGTACACAAGTGTCAACAAACTAGGATGAAATAAATATTAGACAACCTAAATATTAATACCCACAAAATTACCTGACTAATTAAACTATAGCTCTTAGTGACAATCCAAGCATCCAGGTTTGGCTACATAAAGCCTGAGTTATAAAGAACATTCTGCATGACAACTGTAAAACATTCCACAGAAATGTGTAGACATTACAAAATAAATTCACAACTGTTAACACACCACACACTGAAATATGCATGACTTAATCCATTAGCTAGTGCTTTTGAAGTCATTATTGTTGCAATGTGGTGGTCCTTCTCACTTTTCAATAGACATTAAATAAGGCTATACTGATAATACTATCATCGCCATACCATGCATGTCAAAACACATTTTGCTTCCATGGCAAAAGAAAGATGAGAGATGTTTTCTCTCTGCGTGCTCCAACAAACTGGCGACAACAAGTGAAGGGAGTGTACCGCACACATGGCAGAGCTGGAGCAGTCAACACGCCAACACCTAGCTGTCAAACTCGGCTGGGGGCTCAGTGTCTCCCCCTGGCATTCGTTCACGGAAAGTACACCACGTCCGAGGCCTATCCCCGCTCGCCTTTAACCACAGAGACAGTAAACAAAATGGTGGAACAGATAGAAGTCACGTGACTTCTTTGTGTTTTCGGGTGCAATTTCAGGTGAAATACACGGACACAACACGGCTTACGAATGCAATATCAAACCGCTGCAACGTTTTAACAACAACAGTTGTAGAACGGGGCCGTAATATTCAGTATTCACCGAGATCCGTCGTGTGCACGAAAGAGCAGATATGGCGGCCATTTTGCAAAAGCTTGCGCAGGCAACATAGTGGCGACCCTCGATATGAAAACACGACCAAAGCGATCCAACACCAGTACGGCAGCAATAAAAAAAAAACATACCGATTCCTCCTCTTTTTCCATCCCAGTCGGCATCTGCGGCACTGCCCGATTGATTGAGGCATATTCGTGCAGGTCAGGCAAATCCTCGCAGCGGAAGACGGGTAGAGGCTTACTAGCATCCAGCGCCCGTGCCCGAAACGACAATTTACTCATTTTTATATTAAAAGATGCAGCATAAATCTATTCGATCTGCTAGGAATAACAGCAGGTCTGCCTCGAGTTCTCATGGATAAATCTGTGACGGTCTCTAGGAGTCAGTCGGTCGCTTGAGGGAAGGCTTGGGTCTGTAGCAGCGCGGTCAGAGCCGGGCAGGCCCGGGTCTCGGTCGCTCTCTGTCGGTCTCTTTTCTCGTAGGCTCCGCTGTTCCTCCCCGGTTCAATACGCCATGGCCAACATGGCGGACATTACAAACTCATGCAGCTCTCCGCTCACTCCAAGCGGCCCAACCCCCTCGATCACACAAACAGCCATTCCCACGCAGTTTCGCACGCGTGCGCGCTCGCGAGACCCTTGGGGTACGGGAGAAGGAGGGGGTGTACCGACGGTGGGGGCAAGATGCTGGATGAAGGGATGTGAACTTCCCAGGCTCGGGATGTTCTCATCCTGTGATACGCCGGGCTGGTGCTGACGTTACTAAAACAAATTTATTGTCAGTGTAAAAAAAAATTAAAAATCTGTAGCAATCAAAAACACTGCACACCTGCCTGTCGCACTACAGCAATAAAATAGATCATATTTATAAGTAAAACATAATCACCACAGGTTATGTGAGATTCTGTTTAACCTTACAAGGACACAACATGTCAAACTTAAATGTGTGTTAAAATGAATGTGCAACCAAAAATAGGACACATGTTCTGCCTGTTAGATTCAATTGTTTTGCAAATAGCGCCACCCTGTGGTACAAACACTTCTACACTATTACACATTACAAGTTAACGGGTCTGCTCGATTATAAACAGGGTCAGACAAAGCTAGATAAGTGGGTGAACATTCCCATCGGCAAAACTGTGCTGTCATCGTTGCAATTAATATTTACTTGCACATAAATACAAAGATTGTGTTCACGCATAATATACATGCAACTGCAGAAGTTGAGCAGTTAATACTTTACTAATTTTGTAAATGTGAAGTTATATTTGCAAACCGACACATTTATAAAATTATAATTGGTGAGAAAAAAGCTATACAAATACAGCCAGATGTATAATACTTACTCTGTAAGTTAATATAAACAATAATAATAATAATAATAATAAATATAATAAACAACACAGTCAAGCACAGACTCTTTACATAAAATTACTGATGCTCTTTTGTAAGTTTTGACAATGTGCCTGGCCATAAACAATTTGGTTATTTAAACTGTCAACAAGTGTTGCTTCATTCCAGTGTAGCTTCATCTTTTTCTTCATAACTGTCAGATGTGGTAACCAGTGCAGTCTTCTGCCGACATAGCCAAAACGCTTCAAGGATTGGCAAACTGCTCATCTTGATAGGTCCTTCTGCACATTACCGATGTACTACTATGTTGTTTACATTTGATCACCTGTTAGATGAGAGTCTTGCCTTTCTCAACTGACCACTTTCAACCATGTGGAATTTTTTTTCACCACAGACTGCAATGTTTATTTCAATCAAACAACGCTTGGTCACACCAATCACAGGAATCACCAACCACCAAAGCTTTGTTTCTGAAATGTTGAAGGCAATGTGTTTGGTCCAAAGGATCAGAGCACATTCTAAGTCAACAAATGTATGTCTCGTCAATTTTTTTTATATTCAGGCTAATGGTTGCTGAAGCTCCAGGTATAATATGATTTAAATGTGAACCAAAAAGTGTCTTGCATGAAGAAAGAATACACAGCTGATACTTAGGTTGCTCAGCATATGGTACTCAACACAAGCCGAAAGACACAGAGGTAACACACGTAAGTGCAATAACTGTTACTTCAATATTACAGTTCAAAGCTTCTTTTGCTTTGGATGTAAAAGTGTAAAGCCTAATTAATAGGCTAAATTATTAAATATATTCAGTAAAAATAATCAAAATGTAAATTCTAAAAACTCACTCAAGACAAACTTCCTCTTTACAGGACAAGAGGCCTCATTATAGAGGTTTCAAAGTATAATCCCTGCATTCTTAGGCTTTACCACTAACTAACTGTTTTCACACTACGCCTGTCTGACAGAGCGCATTTAAGTCCCGCCCCCCCCCGGAGGGGAAAAGAACTCTCCGCTCTACATTAAGCGTAAATTATACTGCTCGTTCCCAAGGTGGCGCACAATATCGTGACGTCACGGGATCGCCATAACTGTTTATACTCGCACTGGTGGTCGCAACACTAGTTGCAGTCTTCTCCTGAACAGAGGTGGCACTAATGAGGAAAGACTACCGACGTTACTCTTTCTACAGACTAGAAGAAGAAAAAAGATAAACAACGGCAGAACTGGCAGCAGCATTGACGTGAATGCTTCGATTTGATTGGATGACCTACTTTGTCAGATCGAGCCTTTCATTCACCATAAAAGAACTCATCTTAACCCAGTAAGTTTACCAGAGAGACTTGCAGTCACTCAGAGAGTCCTGGCATCTGGTTGCCTAGGAGCTCGTTCATGCTTTCCGTTTCCGGTTTGTCGCGCGCCGCTGACGACCTGTGCTCGCGCGCCAGCAGGAAATTACGTAATTTTGACGTCACGACGGCGCGCGCCACCTTCAATGCGTCGAGCATATTTTGGGCATTAGGGCTTTGACGATAACCGCATGACCACAATACCGGCGGTGACGTGCCACTACCGCAGCGATGAAATCATCACCACATATTTTATTTTTTACTTTTTGCTTGCGGAAGTTACAAGAGAACAGATATCATGTCATATGAAATATAATGAAAGCAATAATCATTGTGTAGTTATCCTCATCAACTGTCTTCTATCCTACATTCAAGAGTTTATGGAGAAAAATAAAAACTTAAGTTGCTCGTCACTTCAGCTCTGCACGAGGACAGACAGTCCATTGAGCTGAGGTGGACGTGGACACATTAACGTTAACGCTGCAGTGTTTACCATTGCACATTAGCCTAGCAACTAGCGGAGTTTCGTTCTGCTCATAGCTTAATCCCGACAAAACCGCACGGTTGAATTTCAGCCTGCATGCACGTTTGGTAGCCTAAACAGGAGTAGCTTATATTTGTTATATTAGAGAGAGCAACAAGTTAGCGGACTGCCGAGTCGCCCTCTCTGCTCTCTGTCTGCTCAGCTGCTAAGACTGCTGTGCTGCGAAGCGTCTGCCCTCGGCATTGTCTGCAACTTTTTTTCTTCTTCTTTTTACTTTGACAATAAAGCTTTCTGAACTGTCTGTGGAATAGATCAACGGAGAGGAGAGAAAGCAGAGTGGCCGTAAATGACAGCAAAACACAGTAGGCCTAAATACTCTCACATTGAGCTGAAATGGAAACACTGTGCTAAGGGTTAAGCCAATGTTTTTCAGGGGTAACGCCATTCACTTTACCGGCGGTATTGACAACAGATAAAGCCACTGCGGATATCCTTTGCCTTGGGCTTCCTTTATGTTGACATTTTAAACTGCGGTGGATTTCTGAGGACTCTGGTTAACTGCTCCTCAGATCTCTGCAGGGTAAATCCAGACAGCTAGCTAGACTATCTGTCCAATCGGAGTTTTCTGTTCCACGATTAAAACAACTTTTGAACGTACATATGTTCCACCAAAACAAGTTCCTTCCCGGACTATTTTGCAGAGGCGCTAATTGCTCTGCATGGCGCTTAGTGCCGCCCAAGACGATTGTGATTGGTTTAAAGAAATGTCAATAAACTAGAGCACGTTTTTATACCATCTCGGAATGTTACGCAGACTCACCAGACCCTGGTCTGGCAAAGTGAGACTAGCCTAAAACTAACATTTGGATATTTGACTTGGTAACAAAATGCTTGCTCCAAACGTAACGTCAGGCATAATGTTAGCTTAGTGTCAGGATCCCAGTCTTCCCATTCTCGATGCTGATTACTCACGTCTTTATCCACTTTTCTCTTCATAAAAGCTTTTTGGGTTGGCAGCTTATGAAAACTAAGTCATGGGTTATTTACCCTGTTGGTAGTGAATATCACCACACAGCAGCTTTTAGGCATTATTTATGTTGTTTGCTAGCAAACAAAATTGACGAGGAGGCACCTTCACGCAATACAAGTCAATGGAGAGCGGAGAGTTGTCTTCCCCTCCGGTGGGCGTGACTTTCAGAGTATGATGTGATGCACTTGTTTTGTGCATAGGATGCAAGACAGCTCAAGTGCTTATGTCTAGACGAACATAAACTCAATAGATACATTCATCATTACAACACATATTAAGGTCAAGATTGACACTGCAACACAAATGCTTAACACCAGATGAATTGTGCAAATACAAATTCTCTGCAAATGCAATACTGAGAAATGAGCTGGCAGGCACTTTTAACACAGCCCTGATTTTAGCTACCTGATCTCTACATTGTGATATACAGGGGTACATGATATGTAAACAATACATATTGTATGGTCATATCAAAACAGTATGACAAAGATAAGAAATGCAAATAACCTGTAGGGGTGGGTGAGAATTCCTGTGGGCACGAGTGAATGATATAGATGTGGGAGGCTGACATTATAATCATCATCCATTTGGGAGCATTAGGCTCACAGCTGTAGACCATAATGAAGACCTGTGAAACAGAAATGCAAGAATGTAACATAACATAATAAATAATATACATACATACATACATACATACATACATACATACATACATACATACATACAGTATAGGCTATAATGTTATATCCACCTACCTCAGATATACAAGCAACCCATTTATATTATTAATTATTTATTCCAGCACCATTTGCATTGCCTTTGCATTTGTTTATATGCGAGTATGACACTTTTTATACAAACATATCTATAGGCCTACATACTGTAGTAGTCAAATGTTTAGGTTTACCCCTGGATGTCTTGTCACACTTGGCAATTAAAGTTGATTCTGATGAAAGACTCATATTAACACATCGTTAACAGAGTCTCATCTGTTTAAATACAATAATATGATTATTTTGCCACAGAGATGCACCATGTCTCAGCAATTATTGTCACATTCTTTCTCTATTGGGCAATGATTACAATCATAAACCGAGATATGTAGGATCACTTGGCAGAAAATATTAAGCATAATTTGACAATTATCTACAACACACGCACGCATTCTCCAGTTCACATGTTGTATTCCGGGAAGTGACTGTCTTTAATCATGTAGAACAAGTTGTGTTGCTAAATCACAGAGGGCACATTAGTGCAAACCCATATGGCAGAGCAGAGGGGTAACGTAAAAAAAAATAAAAAAAAATAGGACAGGATAGAAAGAGAGTCAGAAATCGTCTTAGCAAATGTGGACAACCACGCACCGCTACGAAGCCGATTACAAAGTAGCTTGTAAGGGTTTGTAATTCGGGTCGAGCCCAAAAATCAGACACAGCTGTGTGCACAAGGAACAGCGACACCGAAGCTAGCTGACTGCCTGCTAAAGCTAGCTTAGCCCAGTTACCCTGACCCTGCGCCATTTACCAGCCAGCTAACATTAACAGTTTGCGTACAGGCTACCAACAGTTCAATTTGAACTCGCAACTAACTTGACCGCAATTGAAATGCGTCATTTTCGATTCCCACAAAGACAACATGAGACAAACTAGCCTGAGTCGGAGTTGCAACTTACCTGCAGCTAGCAAAGCCACAGGGGAGAATGATGATGAGGATGATGGCAGTTCTTCTTCTGGTTGTCATGCTAGCCCAATGCTAACGCTGGTTAGCTCCCTTCAGGACGCCTTCAGAGGAAAACGATTTTTAATGTTCTATTTGAAAGTGTGGTTAAGTCACTGTAAGAGGTCGCTGGAATCAGATGCTACGGTAGAGAAAGTGTTGTCCTGTCGCTCACGATAAAACTTGTATAGTTCGCTAAGCTTTCTTCGACAAAAATAAAAAGATCCAAACTGACCACCAAGCCACTTTGCAGGAGAATTGTGATTGGAGGGTGAATGCCACCAATCACCTGTGGAGAGCTCGGGGAGGATGAGCTCACTGATCTCCCCCGCCCACCCACTAATAATAATAATAATAATAATAATAATATAACTTAAAAATTCCGCAAGACATTTTGACAGTGTGCCTACTACTTGGTGCGCATCCGAATAACACTGGCTAACAGTAAATCTGCTGTTTGACACGGCCCAAAGTAAAGAATCTCCATGATAGGAGGAGGAGTTTGTGTTTGGTTATTTTGAATTTTCGAGAAACTCTATTCAAACTTTAAAATGTTAGGGTAGTATTCAACTTTCAAATCACATGAATACTTTTTGAAATATTCAACCTTCTTTGAGGCTTTAAAAACTTTCTGACATGTTTACATTAATGTGTTTTGGATAGAATGTACAGACTCGGAGTGGGGGGGGTCCAACTGACTGAGTGAGGAGCAGCAGATACAAATTTACTTTTACTTTGCTATACCATCCATAGTTTTAACCCTCATACATTTATTTTAAATCAAAATGTAGGGAATGTTGTGTCCAATGATACGAACAGAGCCGGAAGTTTAAGTCTGGTGAACTCCATGGTTACATGTCTACGACCGGCACAAATATTGCTACATTTTGGTCAAAAAAATGTAGGGAGAAAAGTGTACAATGTTGTGCCTTTCTAACAATATACTTAGGGAGGCAAACAGACTTTCACATGAGGCAGAGTGACAAAACCTGACAAATAATACATAAATAAATAAATAATAATAAAAACAAAATCATAATGACAAAATACTTATAATGTAATAACGTTCTTTTTTCAAATGATGCAGTGAGTAGAAGAGCAAAGGCTACGCAGACAAAAATAGCCTACGTTTAAATACACAGACACCCAAAAGGCAGCCTGATAAAATATTACTAATTTATTTAAGCCACTTACAGACCAACAAGTGATGAAATGCAACAGCTGCAGTTTTTTTTTTTTTTCCAACGGGAACAATTTGTTATGTAACTGTCTCCCCCCCCCCCCCCCCCCCCCCCCATCTCTGCCCCTTCACATGAGTCTTGTCACAGGGCAGGGCTGCCACTGCTGCCTGCTCTGAATCTGTGGTATTTGCACCACACATTTGTTATGATCAGACACAGATGAAAGAGAATGACAGCATATGGAGTCATTTTCTCTGATGCACCACCACCACCACCACCATCTCCCACTGGCTGTTAAAGCTGCATGCACGCCTTCCTAGAGACTCTGGGAGTGGAGGAGGCATATATGATTAATACTGCTTTGCTCAACTCTCCCAGCAAGGTCATCACCAGCCATCTGTAGGCAGTGGAAAAACCATAATATCCATTTAGATTTCAACATCCCATAGTTTCTCTGCACTTACACGATTCAGCCCAGTGCACTAGCAAAGTGGCTGGCATGTACACTAGCAGCTCTTTTAACATTGTACAGTACGCCATAGCAAGCCTGCCATGTTCTGTTTGATAACTTTCCAGGCATCTGTTGGAATACTAAAGCACCAAGAGTCTGGGTTGCATGTTGGTGTCCAAAATAGCATCTTCTCTTGACTATGTTGTTGTGTGTTTAACTGTAAATGAATGTGAAGTTGCTTCATCATTTCTAGCAGGATGACAGTTATTTCTCCTCTCATCCAGAGGGCAGTGCAGACCCATGTAAAGAATTGTCACTGGGATTCAGTGCATAATGCACAACGCTCACCTCACTATTGCTTTGCCTTCTGAGACCGAAGTTACACAGCTGAGCCAAATGTCAGCATATATGGTAGATTCTCCTTGCACATGCCTTACAACATATTACACTATATGTATTTAGCTGTTGTGGATTTAATGTGAACAATATATTATATAATAATGTGAGGACATTAACTTTGCATGCATCCCACAGACAACTAACCTTGTGTAACAGGCAGTTTATGTGGGGGTTGCTGTTTGAATTTGTGTGTGTGCAGGGCATGAAGGGAAAGGTCAGAGACTGGCAGTCTGGGGTTGCATATTTAGATCAAAGGAGTATGTCAGACATCAACATCCGTTTCCCCGCCTCCCCCCTCCACCAAACAAGTTGGACCAACTGCTGACAGTTCAGACAAAAGATGTTGTTTCATTGTGCATCACAACAGGGGTCCTGATTGAACAGTATGTTCTGTTTCCATGGCTACTATTGCTGTTCTTTATATTTAGGATTGACAGTTGTCATGATGAAACTCTTGCAGATGGAGTTGTAGAGTGGAAACAACATTGTTATTCTTAGACATTCATTTTGTGTCAGATTACTACTGATAAATTAAAGGTGTTAGTGATCAAACTTGATTTTATTTTTTCTATACACAATGCACACATACAATGCTGCAAGTTTATTTAATTTTGTATATGCTGTCATTTTTTACAAGTCTCATGCCTTTCCTTGGCTCTAATTGTTTCCTCATACTAGCTTTAACCAGTAGTCCCTGCAGCAATGTCACCAAGACAAATTCCTGCATTCATTGTACAGCCTCTGACTGACAGGCACTGATGGAAGGGTTTGTTTGGGCAGGGCTATGCTCCAGCTCGCTCTGGAAGTGGGCAAACTCCCTCCGGTCATGGATGCTGGTGAGTAGTTTCCATAGCAGCAACAAAGCCACACCCAGCACCACAACAGAGGCTGACAGCACTGCAGTGATTAGGATCGCGTTCTGAGCTGTTGGGCATTCTTGACAGACAGGGGAAGCCGTAGCACTATTTTGGAAACAGACTGTCGATATTCATTCCAAAAAGTTATTTCAGGTTAAATGGACGCTGGTTAAATCTCATGTTGGCCAGCGCAAGCAGCATTAAGTGACTTTTTGGATAGTGGATTAAAATACACATCCCTTTGCACTGCATATGATACACTAATGACTACCAAACCAATCAGTCCAAAAACGGATGAGACAGGCAAAAAGATCAAATAATGCTCGCTTTATTCTCTCAACAGACTCCACTTTGCGTTTGATTTGTGTGGGTGTAGAAGTAACCATATCTGACACCATGAGCAAAAATAGTACATTTGAAGGTCCCATGTAGTAAAAGGTGAGTGATTATTTTTTGATTATAAAGCTAAAGGTGCTATATGGATGTTGTAAAATGATTACAAAAACCCAATCCACGGACAAATGCACACAGCCTGTATTCAGAAATGGTTTCTTTAAAACCACCAGGACTTCCTTGTGATGTCACAAATATACTGTATAAATTCAAGATTCAAGATGTTTATTGTCACACTGGTTATACAAGTACAAACGGGTGAAAAGCTTATGATGGGAGGATTTCTTTAAAGAAAAACAGAGGTAGAAAATGTAAGAGACGCATTACAATATAATAAAATAAGTAAATAACAAATCTAAGAGGCAATGAAGGAAAACAGTACATTTAAAAAGACATGATATACAGTATGATATAATATGAAATATAATAACAAAATATCAGAAGCAATAAAAACATTCAAGGCGCACCTGCACCCTCCCCAGCGCCTTCCTGTCCACGCTGGTGCAGCTGCCATACCAGGTGATGAAGCAGCCTGAGGCTCTCTATAGTGCCCCAGTAGAAGTCCCTGAAGATTTGGGGCATCAGCCCAAATTTTGTTAGGACCCTGAGGACGTACAGACACTGTTGGGCCTTTTTAATGACAGTTGCAGTGTGGTTGGCCCATGTCAGTACCATGTGGATATTTACCCCTGGGTATTTCAATGTGTCAACTATCTCCACCACCGTGGTGTTGATGTTGACTGGAGGGTCAACATCAGGCCCTTTCCTGTAGTCTAAAATGACCTTCTTGGTCTTGGAGATGTTCAGGGAGAGGTAAACGCCATGGTACTCTATATCTACGACGTTCCGCTTCTGGGATTGTTCAGGTGTCTTTAATTTCAGCCGGATGTCCGTTACCTTCCTCTTCCTTTGTGTTGGCATTTTAAACTCTGGTGGATTTCTGAGGACTCTGGTTAACTGCTCCTCAGATCTCTGCAGGGTAAATCCAGACAGCTAGCTAGACTATCTGTCCAATCTGAGTTTTCTGTTGCACGACTAAAACAACCTTTGAACGTACACGTTCCACCAAAACAAGTTCCCTCCCAAAGCTATTTTGCAGAGGCGCCGTTGCTCCGTGGTGCACTTAGTGCCGCCCAAGACGATTGTGATTGGTTTAAAGAAATGCAAATAAATCAGAGCATGTTTTTCTCCCATCCTGGAATGCTGTGTGGACTCTCCAGACCCTCCTTCACAGTGTTGTGGAGGAACTCCACCTTTCCCCGGTTGCAATGACAGTGCAGAGAGTGGAAAGCGCAAGTCAGAAGACCCTGAGACGCCTACCAATCAGAGCAGACTGTGCTTTTTCTGGAGGGGAGCTTAAAGAGGCAGGCGCTAAAATTGAGTGTTTCAGACAGAGGGTGAATACAGGTATATTTAGGCATATGAGAAAATAATGTTTGTTTAAACCATGTAAACATTTTCTACTAAAAAACCCAAATACATATGAACCTGAAAATGAGCATAATATGAAACCTTTAAGGAGTTTCATCTAAATGGTTTCTCTGTTGAAGCACTTTGTTATTCATTATTATGACATATACAAGGTCAATATTTACATTAAGAAAAAAAATCACTAGAGCTGCTTTAACTGACAAAAGTTATTGAATTGTTCCAATGATTTGTTATGGATGTATTGGTGCAGTAAAAAAAAAGAAAAATCTGAATCTGGTTTGCCTAACTTGTTCAAGAGCTACATGAAAATGGACAATGTTCTTTTTGTCCAATCGTACCATGCTGCCCTCTGTGTCCACTTCCATACACACAGAAATGCCTGGATAGGGGGGCACTGTTGCTAAGACACGAGGCTGACCGACCAGAGTGAGGTTCAGGTGGTTTCACTCCTTTAAAGCCTTTTGAGAAGGCCCTGCACAATATGCATTATTTGTGGAAAAGAAACACCAGAGTAATCAGAACTAAAACATAATTTAGCAAGGAAGCAGACAAAATTCTCTTGTATCGTTTTGTCATTAAATATTAGGTACATACTAAAAATGTCCATACTCCATTGGATTCTTAATTTGCCAAAACTACAAAAGGTCATGGTACCTATGCAAGGCATAGATGCTGGCGCAGAAGGGCAAGGCTACAAGTTGGGCCTTGGATGTGGTTGTCATGGCTAATGCAGGTGTCATAGTGACAGTCCCCTCTGCCTGAACAAATCTGTTCATCCTGAGACAAGCTGAGAGGGCACTCATGCTCAGCCACTGAATGCTGGGAGACATGCACCCTGCAGACACACCTGCCATGTCATGGGATAGAAAAACATGATAAAAGTTTTATTTCAAAATGAGACATAATCACATAATGTCACAATGAGTCAGCCGTCTCGCTCGATTCTGCTTGATCGCATTCGCACAATGTTCCAAATCTCCCTTCTTTACACCTGTAACGTAGAAACAATTGTCTGTTGCCATCCTTCCTGAATAACATGCAATTAAGCTTGTTGGTGAAAATGATGTCATCAAGCTACTTCACCTATCTACATGTGCCACACTCCAGAGTGCCATTGCTATGGCTACATGAAGGACTGAAAGCCTTTTGACATGAGCACTATACATATGGGGCTCAGCAGGACCTCAGCCTCTTCACTGTATCCTTGAGGCTTAATAATAACATGAGGTGGTATTTGTGAAGCAGTCACGCACAGAGGTGCTGTAATGTTTACATTAAAGCTCACCTATAGGGGTGGGTATGAATTCCTTAACCCTGGGGTTGTCCTCTCGGCTAAAGGAATGTTGACACCTTTTTCAACATTATTTCCCCCTAGGTTTCCGACGCTTTTTGTTGACGTTTTTCTTTCCGCTTATTTTTACATAAATATATAAGTTTTTGACCCTTTTTTCAAAATTTTTGTCACTTTTACGTTTGATGCTTTTTTACCACTAACTCATACAATGAGTTTTACATTTATTCTTGGAATTCATGGACACTAAACCTAATTTTTTAGTTTAAAAAGCTATAAAATTTAATAAAACACCCAAAATTCAATGAAAGTAGTGTACTGATCCTTCATTTTACTTGAGAAGAGCGTTAAATGAAACCATCAATGTTAATTTTTGGCAATTTGGTTGAAAGAAACCCAAATTTCTGATATAGGCATTTTTTGAAAATGGGTCAAATTTGGCCTGAAGACAACAGGAGGGTGAAGCACAATTATAATACTCCACTAATGAGGATAATCATAATAAACATTACTGCCGCTTCAACTGTGAATGGCCACATGCTAACAGCAGCACGTACCACACACAGAGCCAGCTCCATGACTACACACCTCATCACAGAAGGAGATGTTGGAGCGCTTCCTCCCCTGCTCGCTGTGCCTCGGTTTATGGTTCTTACAGTGTGATGTATGTAGGAGATGTGATATCCCGACGGCAGCTTGCTGTTCTCCATAGCAACCTCAGAGATCAGGGCCTGCAGTCAATAGGGCGGCTAACCTCTTAAACTTGAGCAGGTGTCAGCATGCTGCGTGCATGGGGCTAATAATGGGGGAAGGGAGTTTTTGCCTCACTTATCTGCAGGATGTTGTTAGAAAGCGTTTTAACGACACATTTTGGGAAGATGCTTCTGAGGCCCTGCAGCAAAACAACAAAATCCTCAACACAGAAGAATGAATATGTGCTTGTTGACAGTCTGCCAGCTGATTCATGTGCTAGCCTTCTCTTTCTAGCAAACCTTTCGTCACGGTGGCATACACAAACTGAACGTGGTGTCAAAGCATGGATGCTGGAATTGATTGAAATCCCCCCTCTGATGGATGAAGGTACTCTGGGAAATGTTACCACTTTTGAGTAACCTCCACAGGATACATTTGTTAATATTCTATATTTCTCTAAATGTTAACAAATCCCATAAAAGACCAAAACCAAACACTGTATTGATCCGAACACGTATTTTTGTTAAAGCATGATATGGCGTATGTGTGCCATAGAGCTCCATTGTTGTCCAAAAACTATTAAAAACATTGAGCCACAGTGCTGCACTGGGGGAGATTTTTGTTCATTACAATGCACTCGGGTACTACAGTTTGTTTTGGAGTCGATCCTGCATACACCATCCTGCTGCAGTAAATACGGACAGCACCAAATCCAAGACAATCCCCAACAACTACTAACTAACAATGATGCGCTTGGCTCTTTTAGGAAATTATTTTGTAAAAATATGCTAACGCATTGTTAGTTTTGGTGTTTTCATAATATTTATTTGAAAGTAGTCTCGCTTTGCCAGACCTTCCTCCACAGCGTTGTGGAGGAGGGTCTGGGTAGTCCACATAGCATTCTGGGATAGGAGAAAAACGTGCTCTGGTTTATTGGCATTTCGTTAAACCAATCGCAATCGTCATGGGTGATGCTAAGCGCCGGCCAGAGCCACGGTGCCTCTGCAAAATAGCCTCAGGAAGGAACTTGTTTTGGTGGAACATGTATACGTTCAAAGGTTGTTTTAGTCGTGCAACAGAAAACTCCGATTGGACAGATAGTCTAGCTAGCTGTCTGGATTTACCCTGCAGAGATCTGAGGAGCAGTTAACATGTAGGAGACTAGCGGCAGGTCCTGAGTTTATTGATTCCAACGGGAGAAGTGAACGTGAACACAGATTATGAGCGATTCTTTCACCCCATAGTCACCGAAGAATATATTAGACCCATTTTTCACAAGCCACACATATTTTCAGAACATTCTGACACTAAAGTGGTATTTTTCAGACAGAAACATCGGGAGCAAATTCACTTTGTTTGAGACCTGTTTATGTCTCAGGACCAAACACTTGCGAGATCTGGCAAGACAGAGAAGCTAACTCCAGCTAACGTTCGTGAACACCCTAACAAAACTAATATCCGTGATGTTAAATATGTCTTTTAGCTGTGTAAATATCTAACATTAGCAAAAGAACATATTAATAAATGATTTAAATATAACTTTTCAAGGAAGTGTGGACCGTTTCATACCATTGCCGCTGCTTGAAATGCGCTATCTTTGGTATAGAGGATCTTTGCTATTATATATCAGACTTGATATACAATGTTTACATATTTCTTGGCGAAAAAGTCCATAAAAGCGGTGAAAAGGTGAAAAAAAAGGAGGTTTACAACTGTGGTGCCACCACTGTAATGGTGGCATTACTTCCACTGGACTAGTACATTATAGTATAGTTGTTATAATTTAATATTCTTAAAGCAACGCCTCATAACACTAGTAAAGTATGAACTTGTGAAAAAAAATAATGAAAAAAATAATGAATAATGAATAATGAATAATGAATGACTAGAGATAATATCTGCTGTACCTCATACAAGTGTGTGACTTCTTTAGTGACACCGAAGACGATCTAGATGTTCTTCTGTCCCAATGTTTCAGCGATGTGAGCCATCGAAGGATAGTTCTGATAGATGAGAGTCGGGGCAGATGCAAAATGTAATGCATAACACTCAAGGCAAGAATATATATAAATGTGGAATCAGTAGTTAAGCATGCTCTCCCTCTTCCCTTTATGCCTGTCCTCCCCCTTTCCCTCCCATCTAACAACTCTAGCTATTGCTCATTTCATTCACTCTTCCTGACAGACTTTCCATTTCCTCCAAATAGATAAATAAGTACCATTCAGAGAAGAGCGGCACCCACATCTAACACATCCATTTTCAGCCTTGGGTGGCCATTTATTCAGACAGAAATAAATTAGTAATGTATCAATATTCACTCAACCTGTCAGCAGCCTGGACCGCAATGAGGTCAAGACACATAACACCCTCATGCACCCAATGAAAGAGCTATATGGATGTTTAACACACAGGGACAAAGACATGCAGTGCACTCACAAGCAGATAGGCACACATACATGTTCAAACACCCCCACACCCACCTATAGCCATCAGAAACACAGTTAGATTAAGAGATGAAAGCTTTGGTTTGGGTTACTCCACAGACACTCTGGCTGTTTCCCATCAGGGTGTGCCTGTCAGCATCTTCTTTACTCAGGGATCTGTGCTGTTGATTCTGACCTTTAAATCACTGTCTTTGACTTCTGCCTGCAGAAACCCGGACCCCTAATTCGCTGCTAGGATTGATGACGTGAATCAATTTAGCACACACTGCAATATCTGGTCCACAGGATAAACATTGTACGCTCCTCAGGACCACAGCTACCCGATGGATGGACACACACACAGACACACACACACACACACACACACACACCGCTGTGATGGCTTGTTCAACTGAGCTAAAACTTTGGTCTTCGTAAATGTAAACATGAGATATCACAAATTCAATTCAATCAATCTTTTTGTTTCCCCACAAAGGAGAAAAACGCGAAACAAACAGCCCTGAGCTACATTATTATTCCACAAAAATCCTGTTTTTTGTCCACCAAATGAATCAAAGTCTGATATTTACTCTCCTTTTCTCTCTTGTTTAGTCTCTATTCCTGAGAAAAAATATCTTGATCTTTAGCTGCTAGATGTTCAAGTTATTTTTTAAGCTACTCGCTAACATTATTTGTCTTTTTGGTGCCCGGCAGCCCAGATAGCAAAATACTGTAGAGTTGACTAATCGATCAACAGTGAAATATTGTCAGGCAGGAGTATTAAAACTACACTGATGCCTGACATTGAAACATTGGAACATTGGAAACACTGATCCACATTTTTCACCATTTTCTGACATTTTATAGACCAAACAACTAATTGAATAATCGAGAAAATAATCAACGGATTAATCAACTATGAAAATAATTGTTAGTTGCAGCCCTAATATGTACACATTAGTGACACTTTCCATCGTTAGGAAGTCCGATGCCGCCCAGTTTGCCGTCTCCGGCAAAGTGGAAGCTGTAAAAAGCTTTAGCAGTTGATCCACATTCCTCCAGATCAGATCTGCTCCTGCAAGTGAAGAACATCAAACAGCCCATGAGCAGCCAATTGGCAGTTAACACTGTGACTGTAATAAGTGTTTTTGACAGGCTATGGGCAAATAAATACCTTTCTGCTTTTCCATGTAATCAAATGACTGCGGATGAGTTATGCATTCACCCTTTTTAGGGCTGAAATCTTAAACCTGTCATTATGAAATTATTGAAGTCCAATTTTCATGTTTGAAAACTCATACTGAGAATACACCCAAAACCGACTGGTGCAGTTTCCCAAAGAAAGCTTAGTATTCTGAAACACCCCTCTCATCTATTGTCTGCAGTCTTTCCACTTCCTCCACATAACGCCCACCCAAAACGAAAACAACAATCTCTGTATTGCAGTCATGCTCCCCACTGGGCTACCTCACATTACCTCACACACAGCGGCCTGCATCAGGACATCCAGCCCCCCCCCTGATAAATCCAGGTTACCAGAGATCTGCTGGCCCTCTACCAGCTCTGTGAAGAAGCTTCTGTTGGCGGTGAGGCTTAAGACGTGGTGGCAGCAGGGGCGCAGGGCCAGGGCTCAGTCCTCTTACAAGGGTTCCTAAGCATGTCCCTCGCAGTGCTGATATATGGCATCATCGTCTTATCCACAAAGGCGTCAAAGCCTTTTGGGCTGGGAATAAATGGAAGGGGGGAGTAAGTAGTAGCGCAAAGTTTTGAGAAGTGATTTTGGGACTGAACGGAAGAAGAGTGAATAATGCTCTCCATTCTCTTAAAAGCTATCAGTTGTCCTTGAGCAAAGCACTTAATCCCCAATCGCTCCTAGCGATTGGGGATTGAGCGCTGCTCAGTGGCCAGTAGTAAGATTATGATTGTACCGGGCAGCTCCCAGGTGTGTAACTGTGGGAATGTGACACAAGGGTATACCATATAAAAGGAGTATATGGAGGTATAAATAGTCAAGAAAAATGATGTTAGCCTATATTTCAGACGAGAAGGAAATGGACATTGAGGTAGACCAGCGGTGTAGTGTAATGCATTGTAGTGGGTATACTGTACCACATTTTCTTTTCCTGGCTCAGAATGGGCCTTTGAGGGAAGGCAATGAGGACAAAATAAAATAGGCTACTTATATTTGTCTTAAATGTGTGGTGAAGGGAGGATACTGGCGTTAGTGTAGGCGGAGCATTTGGGCCCGGTCGCTACGCACACACTATGCACTGCGCTCAGCGAGGAGCGGGTCGATGAAAGATGAGAAAAGTCTCTCTGCATGTTCTGCAGTGTTAGTTTAATTTGCTGTCACATTACTCGACCCCGTATTTGTGAATACAAATATCTGAAGTAAAAGTTCTGTCACAAAAATATGTTGTTGTGTATCATTGCACATTTTTAAGTATGTATATGGAAATCCTGGAGATTTCTTAGTGGGTATACTGCGTATAGCTGCGTATCACGTAGACTACACCACTGAGACAGACCCATTCTGAAGTCACATGAGATCAGCTCTGACTCTCACAATCTGATTCTGACTTTTGTTTAGAGTTTGTATTCTTACAGTTGATTTTTTTTTACTCTATGGAGAAGGCTTTAAAGCATTTAAGCATTTAGACCATCATATAGAGCGGTTCTACACAAGGTGTAGAATATTAACAATTCATTAATATATAAAATGTTAAAAAAATATATATACTATATATATTTAAGAATTTATTTTGTGGTAGTTAGATTAAAGGGATATTTCACCGCTGGAAAGCTGAATATATATTTAAATTGGGTCACTTATGTAGCAGAAATGTGATTTTTTTTTTTTTAAATTGGTGCCTTCTAGGCCGAGAAAAGCCAGAAAATGTGTTTTTGGCTCATATGGATGAAAGACACCAAATCCCAGAATGCACTTCGCTTTGCTGCTTTGAGTCCACTCCCAAGCCACGCCTACCGCTTGACAGACAGACAGTGAGGCATTCAACTCACCTCAATGTGTTTTATTGTTATTTCAACCATATACACGAAACAACGTTTCATCGTGGCTCAAGTGGTGTTACACATTTAAAATATATAAAAACGAAATTATATAAAAACGACATATGAAACAAGCTACATTTAGTGCACATACACATTATAGGCTCCGTAAAGTTCAGCTAAGCATACCAGCATTAGGCTTGGTGGGCTGAGCCGATCTCAGCCGGCTGAGATCGGCTCGCTTCGGGTGATGAGCATGTTGAAAACATGCGGAAGTAACTCCTACTGCTGGCTGTAGTTCTTTGCCTCAGGCCAAACAGTCCTCCAATGACGCAAAAATCATCATTTTGCGTCATTGGAGGAATGTTTTCCATACCCCCAATGCAGAGATCTCCCGTCTCAGGGGGATATGAGGGAGGGACGCACGGTCATTCAGAAATACTACCGGGTTTCTACTGATACAAAGCTGAATGCTAAATCGGTGAAGTATCCCTTTAATTGATGGGGTTGCTGGGCGGATTTCTGTCCTCATGTATGTAAGTATTTCTTGCTATGGCCCAACATAATATCACTTTTTTACAGGTAAGATTGAAATCAGAAGCTACATTCTTCTCCATCTGGTAACATATGTTTTACGATCCAATTACAGAGGTCTGAATCAAATTAAAAAATCGATCTGGAAAAATGCCACAGCAAATCATTTTTGAAATATTCCATGTATCACGATAGCAGATATGTTCAGACATTCCTGAAAGTTGTCCATATTGTTTATAGTTGACCATTGTTTTCCAACCACTTCTCTAAGTGACTTGTTTGTGCTTGAGTTTCACCAGACCTCTGTCAGCTTGATGAGAAGGACATCTGAGTATAGAACATATCTGCTTGATACAATTTAAAATAAATAATATATCATACCATCACTGATGGTAAGACACCTGGCCTGAAGTGCAGCAGGACAGTCTGAGGCTGGAGTTGCTTGACCCGTTTTTTTTGTTTTGTTTTTGTCATCTTTGCTTTGTTCTTTGAGGTGGAAGGTGATCTTTTGGTCCTTAAGAAGTCGTCCAGGCGATCAAAAGGACAGCCCCTCTGCATGCTGGCCTTTTAAACATGGTTTGTACATGGTTCTATACATGGTCTATGGTGCTGGCCTACTTTTAGAAAATTCTTGACATTCTTGGTTTATTTATTTGTTTATTTAAAAGGGACAATGCACATCAATTGACATTTTTTGTTTACACTCAAAATGTAAATGTGCCAGAGTTAGCAAAAAAAGCTAATTTTCATCTGTAGTCCCTTGGCAGGTCAACACATTATCATATTACATTAATAAAAAAGAATGCAATAAAGAAATTAAAAATTAAGAAAGAGAGAAAAGAGAGAGGGACAAAGGATTAGGTAAACCAGCTATTGATGATTGCAACTTTGATTGTTTTTATCCATCTCTTGAGTAGCTGGTACTTTCTCTGAGTTCAATAGGAAGGCAGTTCCAATAATTTGAGGCCCAGTTTGAGCTTAGTTTAGTTTGAGTTCAACCCCTTATATAAACACATACACCCAAAGAAAAAAAATATACTATGAAAGCTTAGACTAAATGGCGCTACATATATTCAGCTATAGTACAAAACACTAATTTGCATAAAGAAATATCACTAACTATTGGGAGGATGTGAATGTGATAATGAATAGCAACCTGTGTGCATGCTTCTGCATCATCAATCTTTCAATATGCAAATAAACCTGATTAAAGATGACACATACATCTGCTATTACAGTATTAATGGGACAAATGCAGAAAGCTAATATGACTGGTCACCACAACATGTAACTAACAGAAGATGTGCCAAATATAATATAAATCATTTCAACATAGGGTCTTTAACATAATGTGCTATAGTACAGCAGGAACACATGTTTTTCTACATTTGATAACTAGATTTTCTCAATTTTAAAACATTGCAACTTTCATCACAAGTTTAATTCCTGTCATAGTAGAAAAAGCCTATGAAAAACCACTTAGACAGTTATAGGAAACAAAAACTATCTTTCCAAACGCAAAATACTTACATCTATCAAATTGTAATGTAACTGTAATGTAGTTTATATGGTTAAATAAATTACAGTGTGGGCCTTTGAACAAATAACGAATTCACGGAGAATTCATTGTTCGTCTCATAAAGAAAGGAGCTTCTTCATCGTCCCAAACGGTGATCAGCACACCGAGCACAGTGTGGCCCTGCAGCGCCCTGACCCCCTGACTTTGGCATTCGTGATCTGAATGGTCTGGAAACCACTTTGGAAACTTTTCCCCACAGCATAAATGTACCATATCATATTTGTGCTGGTGAAGTTTTATTTTGGTATGTAAGGGTTCACTTTGGGGACAAAGGGATATTACTTTAGTTTGGATCATTTATTTCCTCTCATGTTTTGTTTATGCGATTGAAACAAAATCAATCGCACACACACACACACACACACACACACACACACACACACACACACACACACACACACACACACACACACACACACACACACACACACACACACACACACACACACACACACAGAACTATCAATCATCAATGTCCATTTTTGTTGTCAGTTGCCCAGCAACAGTCTCCTCGCAATTTACCACTTGAAAACCATGTGTTACTTCTTGTATTTGAATTTCCATATCAGAAATACAACCTCACAAATTCCATTTGAAGGCAGCTTGTGATGTGAATTCTACTGCTGACAGCCTGGAGGCTTACCAACCACATTGGACATCTATACACATTTATACCCCCTAACTCACATGCAGTGGATACAGATTTTAAGGACATACGACCACTGGAGATTCTTCCAGTCCATCACACAGTGATTTAGAATTATCAGAATCTAATGAAAATTCCTAATTTTACTCAGACTTGTGATAAGTAAGTAGGTGTGGGCTTAGCGTCTTGCCAGAATACAGTATGTGCCAGATTATTTCTTGGCTAGGAGCAGTGACTTCCTAGAGTCTTGTCTTCACCCTAAAGTTGCCAAGCAACCAGTGGAGACTTCAGGAATTTACTGCTTCCTGACAAAGAATAGGATGGCAAAGGCATGGCCATTTGAAAAATCCAAAATCCGGAAGCAGCAACCAGACCCACGTGACACGTTCTTACAGTCAGCTGCAGGGTTTTCATTTTTGGGCGACAATACAGGTTAGCGCCGTCTGCTGTTATGGAGACATGTTACGTCTTGTCTCTTTGGTGTGCTCCGAGACATTTTTTTGACCAACTTGGGGAGACTGACTGTCGGCCGTCTGGTCAGTCTGTAGTGACTAGTCATGTGACAGTCAACAAGAAAGCAAATAAGCATATTTCCCAAAACAAATTTCAAGCTATTCCTTTACCTCATCATTTGAATCAACCACTCACAGAAGTGAATGCTAGTCCCAGCTCTCATCACGTCTGAATCTGCACTGCACTTAAAAAACAGAGCCGCTCGGCCCCGAGGAGATGACAAGTGCAAATTTTAAGTGGCAAACAACTGGAGGGATCCAGGCTACAATCTAAATGAGAATTTCTGAGTGGGAAGAATAATGAGACAGTTTACTTTTATTGCATCCTCAATGAGAAAAGTATTGACCCACCTTGTGTTCCTGTGGCCTTGTATATGCAACAGCAGGACAATAACAGGACAGCGGCAAATAGCAGGCTCATCTGGAAAAGAGAAGAAGGAAAGCAATTTACTGACTTTGAATGTGGACCATTCTTTTCTCTCAAATCATTAAGGTGGAGTGCAGTCGTAATTGCTGTTTAAGGAAAATAATCCCTACACCGAGCAGCTCACAAAAGACCCCAATATTTGATCTACTGGGTGTTTGGTTTATACAATAGAAATAAGGGGCACTTACCTTGAAGGATTTAACTGTGTGGAAACAAACATTAAGGGAAGAGGGAGTGTCTTCCCTCTGGGGGAGGGACCAGATGGTTCATCTATACAGCCTGTTCAGGACATGAGCCTGGGGACTCCACCACCACTCCCTCCCTCTGTTATCCCCCTTTTTTTTCAAAGCAGCCACAAGTGGATCTGCCAGCTTATGTTTCAGTGTTTTGAGCGGCAAATAATCTATGACAAGTCAGGCCAAAGATAAGGCAAATAAGTCCTTGGTTTTCTGCTGAGAGAAGCGGAAGAAAAGAAAGAGACTGTCATACTTGTCCTCGTGTAGCACAGGGCTGGTGTTAGATAGAGAGCAAACGGCTATCTGCTATAATCTTTGCTACGCCCTGCTGACCACTTCATGAGACTAAAGCCTATACGGAAAGATATTGACCCAACTGCACACAAGCTAAATTAGTTTGGAGATGCATTTTTTTCCCCTCAAAATCCATCATACCTATGCAGGAGCTTGGGGAGTTCCCACTTCAAACTTTCAGCTGCACAATAGATGATGCAATTAATATGAAACCTGATCCACAGCTAATGGCAGGTTTATTTGCATCTAGATTGCAGTGTGATCCCACAGAGGAGGCAGTTTCCAGGGCTATGTGGACACAAAATGTCCAATGATCACATAGCATCAGACTAAAATGACAGGATTATCTGCAGTTACTCTATTAAAGACTGGAAGCAAATATGCGTTGCATTTTGTCAAGATCAAGCCGCTTTCACTGCCCACTCTAAACCCACTGTAACTGCACAAAACAATGGCATTAGTCAGTGTGCGGAAATGAGATGGACAATACATGGAAGCGACAGTTGGTTTGTTATTCCCCTTTGAAAGATAATGGCACTGAGAATGGAACAATAACAGTTAGGGCAAGAAGAAAAAAAAGACCACTTTCCATTGTTGCTGACTTCTATTTGGTTTAATACAAAATATCTTTTATCAGTCTGTGAGTGGAATTGTGTTTGCAGACAGAGTTTAAAGGTCCAATATGTAATATTTGTACTGTAATAAATCCAAAAATGACACCAATGCCTCATCAGATATTAAGGAAACATGTTAAGCTGAAATACTATCTTTTCAGACAACAATGCTAAAGTCAGTATTTTTTCTTTTTGAAATTTACGATCCGTGACGGAATTTATGTTTATGTTTTGGTTTGTGTGTTGTTATCAACTGCCCAGTTTGACAGCCAGGCCGGGTTGCCAGATATAACTGTAAACACGTAAACCAGCGCGCTGCAGCTGTAACGTTAGTACAGCCATGAATGCACCAAACAAATGAATGGATGAATAGATTATACCCGACATTAAAAAACAGCATGTTTCTAACAGTTGCTTGACCAGAGACGTAACAAACCCCGGGTTAATATTGGAGATGTATTTGAAAGATGGAGACAGTTTACAGCCCAAAAGGACGCTGAGTTGGCTAATTTCCTCCTGTACAGGTAAGCATTAGCTTCAGGCTAATTTGTCACAGCTACTAGGGACGAGCACTTTGTGTCATTTCAACATTCGTGTAGCTACTTCCATTGAATTGTATAGCTAGAGTAGCCACGTTGGTTACTTGCAAAAACAACTGAGACAGCCAGTAAAGTGATTCCGACTGGTCCTGGCTAACGCCACCATGCTAACCCTGCTAATTGCTAACGCTACCGGAGGACCAGGCAGGCGGGCCACTGCTGTTTACACCGTTTAGCCTGTTCAGCGGCCGTAGCCGACAACGGTGAGTTATTTGGAGCCAAGAAGGGGGGCTGTAGCTAAGTCGGAAAGAGAGGACCTTGAGTTTGCAGTGTGTTTAGCGATTGTGTAATTCTAAGGCTAGTAAAGTGTGTATTTCAGTCGGGTGGAAAAGGAGTGCAAGGCAGTGGTGTTTTTAGCGGTTCCTATCATAATTCTAAGCCGAGGAAGTGTGTCTGTTTGGCGTGTGGAGAGGACGGCGAATTTCGTTCTATTTTTAGCGGTTCCTACTGTAGCTAATTCTAAGCCTAAAAAGTGTGTGTGTCAGTTGGGTACAGAGCTCCGTGTGAGCACGGACTTTTATGACTGTCAGTATAGCCAGCATCTAACGTTAGCTACTCCGCTGTGCTGTGGAGTAATGTCTGGTTATGTGAGACAAGCGTCTAGCAACATTGTTGGATGCTCCGGTCTCAGCCTGGCAACCAACGTGAACTTCTGGGGAGGAGGGGCGGGGGAGACGACTCTCTCCAGTATTTTGAATTTGTACTGCAGTAACTATTTTAAACACTAGCTGTCAGTATTACATATTGGACCTTTAAAATAAAAATGCATAACAAATCACCTCTTCCTCGACCATGCAGTCAAACATCATTTGATAATGCCAGATATGGAGTCAATTGCAAAATGCACTTCAAACAATTTAGTAGAAAATATGATTTTTCCACGGCCACAAAAGTTCCTGTGACTCTCTTTTAAAGCAGAATTTGGAGCTCCCAATGGAGCACAAAGGAAGCAGACCACGCACCGTTTACTCCAGCAATTTAAGAAGATTTCCTCTTTACCGCTTTCAGTTTGGTGCCCTCTCTCTATTTCTACTTGCTGACACGTTACTTCCAAAATACACCAGCAGTGCTCATCTTCTTCCCAAAGGGACATTGATCTCCGGTCACTGAGTAGGGGCAGCCATTGAAAGACATTAGCAACTCTCCAAGGACACTTGCTGGAGAAATAATGCATGAGCCTCTTCCAAATTACATCATCCAAATTCACAGTTAGTAAGGCACTAAATAGAGCCTTGTTGTATCTGTGAGAATGAGAGTGAGTTTGTTCTTAGTGGTAACCGAACACAGTTGGAATTACAGCAGCAGCAAACTAAAGCCCACTACAGACTAACCCGATTATCGGCCGTCGAACAGTCTGGCAAGGTCAGTGACTTGATTCTGTTCGGTGTGTTCCGTGCCGTCGTCCATTGGAAGGGCCATCGGCCTTCATTTTTGCCGATCTTTAGGGCATAGTCAAGAGGGCTCAAATGATCAATCTGGTAGAGTGCTAACCCGGAAACAAGGAGCTGAATGGCCGTGACTAGAGTCTCTCAAAATCTGACGAAAATCTTTTAAACTGACCTTTGCTGATCTGAAATGAAGACAGATTCAGCAACTGCATGGCCTATTTCTCGCTTAAAATGTATTCAGAAACACTATTTTAGTACAATTTGAGATCGTATTCTAAATGAGTTGCCATTAATGGCCGTTTGAAAAATCCAAAATCCGGAAACAGCAGCCAGACCCATGATGCCCAAAAAAGAATCTAATTTCCATCTCGGACTTGTATGAAAAAGCACAAAATTGTGTTTCACTTCACTTTAGAAAAACAAAAAACTCATATCTTCTCTTATTAGATAGCCTACTTGATTTCACAAAACATCAATGCATTTAATTTAGTCCAAAAAGGCAGACGGAAATACACATTCTTAGATGACAAAATACCATTTTTCCTTTTTCCTTTGGTGTCTTACCTTTTTGGGTGCATTTTTTTGTCCACTCCTTCTGTTCAAATCTGTCCAGTATACAGATATTGTATTATCCTTGTATGTAGAGCCCAATACATTACTTATTACTGTATATGCAACCAAAAGCATTAATCATGAATGATTACCTAAAACAGGGACAAAATCCACAAATGCGTGATGTTGCTAAACCTGATTAAACTAAATCGGTAATTATGTTTTGCATCCTACTCCCAGTTTGATGCACTATACTGTTGCATACTACTTTTACCATTTTAATTAAACAACTTCTCACTGGGAAAAAGGAGTTATTTTGAAAATGCTGTTGTTTACAGCTTACATCTTACAGCTGTTTGGGGGTGAGTAAAGAGCTTTTTTAAACCCTGTCACCCAAATATCTGGATTGTGCTCTCAGTGGTTACACAGGCCTATGGGTGCTGCTGCGGAGTGACATCAAAAGAAAAGAATACAGCGTATTACCTGTGTTCTGCCTCAAAATGTAAAAAAAAAAAAGATCAATCATCCTGCTGTTTGGTAGTGGGGAGTTCAAAGTCCATTTAAAAGTAAGAATAGCAAAAAGCTAAATAGTTTAGTTCAGAGCAGAAGAAGCAAGATTTCTTCTACTTTTACATCACCCTCGCTAAGTTTAGCTCTTCATTTCTCAAAAGATGTATTTCTCATGTTTTGCACTGAGCCTCCTCACAGGCAGGTAATGCGGTGACTCATAATGATCTAGATGAGACCTTGGGCCCATTAGTCTGAGCTGTGTGAATAACCAGGGGCTAGAGACCTTGTGGGGGTGGACAGCTACGTCTCAATATAATCCTGGACCTCAAAAAGGAACAATATTCACTAACAGCTTACCCTGACCACGAGAAATTAATGGAGGATGGAACCACGCCTTCAGGGGAACCTGGGTTATTAGTCTAGTAGAGAAGCCTGACTAAAGTCCAGATGAGGCAGGAAACTTTTGTTTTTGTCACAACACCTGTCCCAGACACTTTGGCTCCCTGTTTGCAGCTCTGAGGTTTGTGACTGCAATACACACTGAAATGGGGCAGCTGGTTCCATCCATTAGCCTTCTCATGAATCTGGTGCTCTTTATTTGGATGGCGATGATGCTCCTGGAAGCCTCTGGCTAGATGTTGTATGGCTCTCTGAGGAACAGTCAGTCCAGATGCTCTGCCCTGCTGCCGCTCTTGGTTTCCCTCCAGTGATATTAGCCTTCCCGGATCGGAAACCGCCTGAGCTCGCGGTGCTGCTCGGGCACCGGGAGGAGCTGCGTGAGGCCCTCTGTCTGAGGTTCTGAGAAATAGATCGATGGAGGTTCCTCATAGAGGAGCTGGCTGCCATGGTGACCACCCAGGGGTGATGAATGGCTTGGTCGGCGGTCAGGCGGGCGGCCGGATCCGGCGGCAGCAGGCGCTGGATGAAGTCCTTGGCCAGGTTGGACACTGAGGGCCAAGGCTGTGGAATAGAAGAAGCAGTGCAGAGTGATTGCTGTCAGTGTGAATCTAAAACCACTCACCCCAGAGGAAATCAGCCTATACAGACACTCTGGAACCTGCAGCCTTCTAAAAAGCACCGGCTGGGTGTCTAGACGAGGTGCCGGCACAGATTCAAAGCCTCTTTATAGCGGGATGAAAGATTTCATTCTAATAAAGAAATAAAACTATGATCCCTGTGCTCTGCAGGCCTAACAAGCAGAACTAAACTCAAAGGAAAGCTAAATGTCACTGGGCAAAGGGAAGCAGCAGTCTTGGCTGAAAGAATATGAAGCCTGGGACGTAGGACAGCCCTGCCGTATGTGTGGGATTTGGGCACATATTTATTCTAAGCCTGCATTAGCTTCTCAATAAAGGCACCACAGATGAGCCTCACTGGGAGCTTCTGCTCTTTGTTAATTCAAATAGCAAATCATTCCCCTTGTCATGACCCAAGCTGGCATTCAAGAATGCTTTGAAATCTGCCATGCCATCTTTCCAGTAGGAGGGAAGGCATCAGTGTCATTATCATAATTCAGAATCATTCAATTATTCATGTTTTTTTGTCATGGAGACAACACTGTGGAGGCCTGCCTCAGGAAATTGATGACCTTTGTGCTTCCATCTTATTTTGAATAATATATCACTGATACAGACATTGAATAAGAGTGATGTGGCATCAGATTAAAAAGATGGCAGATGAACAGCTCCAGTTATGGAGATTGGGGCACAGCGCAATAACCTTTATCAGTGTCAAAAAGCATGAACGCTCTTTTTCTACATGATGTTTAGTCGGGATTGTTTGAATGAAGTCAGATAATGATAATTTAGAGACTGCTTTCTTAATCACTTGTCTTTAACATGCACAAATATTTCCAGTCACCCACCAATTATCTGTAATATTCCCCACTGTGACTGGCTGAGGCGAATAAAAGCTAAATACAGTAAGATCTGTGTGTGCAAAATTCTCTCATTCTTCGCTCAACCTTGCATTGACTAAATCTCACTCTTTAGGGAGGTCTCGCTCTACATTTTAATCCCGAAATGCATTTCTCTCCCCTTTTTTTGTCTCTTGCCAAGTAATGACAATTAATCAAGCATGAAATTGACAATCGCGAGACTGTTGCCGGTGAGAGGAATTCAAAGAAGCAGGGACTCGTTTATTCTCACAGTGCACCGACTGGAGAGGAGTGCGTGTGAGCACAGCGCAGGATTCAGAGCCGCCCACCATAAAAATGCCTCTCACTCAAACTTTCTTCTCATTGTGTTGTTATTTCACACCTGAGCGGCAGGCAGAGTGACACTTGGTTTCCCTGGGAAGGAGAGACAGTGTTTGATTGAGCTCCCACGACTAACAAGTCTGACTTTCCTCCTCATCCAGTGCTGTTGGTGATCCTGCGAAGCTCCCTATTACTGCACCATGAAACACACATTTGATGGCAGCCGTGGCAAGTAGGTGCCTTTTGTTTTTGATCTGAAATGACAGGGACATGTCAGTTAAGTGCATGCCGGCTACATAGAAGAGATGATGAAGCCTTTGCTATGTGGGAATGATGCAGAAAGAAATCTTTAAAAGGGGGCAGCACACGTTTGCCTCCCTCCTGCTATCAACGTGCTTCACCTTAAAGAAGAAGAGACGTGTTGTTTTCCTGGAACGAAGCCACCTGCAGGAAGTTCATCTCTCTCCCTTATTTCAGACATTTTTCACGTCAAAACACACAAAGAGTTTATTGTGTTCAGAGGAGGGGGCGAGAGCCGGTGTTACATACATCACTGTTGAGCAGAGAGCTAGCCGAGGGAGAGAGGGGCATAAGCAGTGGAGAAACCTACAGGGCTTGGCAACAGCTTGTTACACTGAATGAGAAGCCGACTGAGTTTGTGGCGCGTGCTACATCTTTACCTGACAAAGCCGTAATTGCAACAAATGAAGAAAACGCTAGAAGGTTGTATTACGCTAATGTGATCACGAGGATAATGCACTTTTGAGTAATGAACTACTCCACACAAGAGTCTCCCCCTCACAATTTACTCGGGTCTGAGTCACCTGGCAGCATTTCCTGAAACACAAAGCCAAGTTTAAATATGTCTCATCCTAATGAGTCCAAATCGGGAAAGGTGGTCTGTTGCTAATTCCGGTAGAAATTCGCAGCTAAACCAAAATCAAAATATTAATACCAGGATGTAAGAGAGATTGGGCTGTCATGTATAAATACACTGTGGCCAAGTGGTGGCTGGATTTGTTCACATGGTGCTCACTAGGGGGCAGACTGGGCTAACCGTTACCCAGGTTGCCCTGCTGCTGAAAGATGCAGATGTTTGGGTTGGGCCAGGGAAGTCTTCAATAACACAGCAGCAGAATGCAGAGGAGGTTACCAGGCTGCTGTCTGGCCTGAACCAACGCACTGATTTGTGCTTTACATACTAAAGGCTGCTGTGAAATGAGCACACATGCATGTGGCTACACACACACACACGCACGCACGCACGCACGCACGCACACACACACACACACACACACACACACACACACACACACACACACACACACACACACACACACACGCACACACACACACACACAGACACACACACGCACACAGACACACACACGCACACACACACACACACACACACACACACACACACACACACACACACACACACACACACACACACACACACACACACACACGTGCAGACACACACACACACACACACACACGCACACACACAGAAATCCACTTACACACATGAGATGAGATGGCCTGATTCTGTGCGAGGGAAACACTCTGAGTGATAAGATGCGAAGAGGCTACACCTCTTCCTCTGCCCTGCGCATCCTCTGTCCTCTCCTTTCTCTTTTCTCCAATCTCCTCCACCCTGCCATCTATCCCCGACTCCCTGACTCCCCCATCCTCCCGCTGTTGAGTAAACACATCAATGTGAGTCTGCGCTACAGGTCTTCAGGCCAGGGGGCTGGTGCACCAGTGGGGGGAATGTATGCACGGTGTATGTGTTTGTGTGTTGCTAGTGCAGTGGGGGAGGGCTGGGGAATGCTGGGGGGTGCTGGGGAGACAGAGGGACCTGGTTTATGGGCATGTTCTTGGGGCATGTTCTTGGGGTTGTTTGCATTTCTTAGGGAGTCTCACCTCTACACATTTACCGCTTCTGCCTTTTCTGCTTCAATAAACACACAAGGTTACCGATACTTTTGGAAGAATGTTTGTAATTGCAACCCTTGAGTATGAACTTGCATAGCAGGAAAGATAACTTTCAAAATCTTTACAAGTCCGTCTGGAAAAATGAAATATAAAAATACCTGAAATTGATCTGTTTTCATTACACTGACAATATTCTGCAGTCAGATACTGATGAATAACAAATGTATTAAATATCCGTGCAACCTATTGACCTAGAGAGTCTTACATATGGTTATTTAGTCAACAACTAGACATACTTTTAGATTGATAGGTGACCAAATTAAATAGTAGAATTGTTAAGGTATTTCACAATGCAGTTTTGTGTTTTTTCAAGAGAAAATTACAAACTAGTATTTGGGTTTTAACATGAATCTTGATTTACCAAATAGTTTCCCCTTTCCTATTCCATTTACTAAAGCTGCTATCATGTATATAACTCCTTTTTGTTCACTGTTATCTTAGGGCTAAAAAGTCCTTGGTAGGAGTCAAGCAGCTAGTTGGGCCTTTCTGCAAGTTTGCATGTTCTTTTTTTTCATGTCTGGAAGACACAGTTCAGAGGTCTATAGAAGCAGATTTACTAAGTTATAATAACTTAGCTGAATAAAACGCTTTTTACATTTTGTGTTCCAGATTTGTATTTTACTTATTAGTTATCCAGATAATTAGATAGATTCAGATAAACTCCATATTGTGAATGTGTGATTTCAACCTGTCCATGTTGCAACCTGCCTTATGTATACCTGGATAGGCCCCAGCAGCCTGTGATCCTGCCCTATTTCAGTGTTTGTTTGATATATATTAATATGTTTTTAAAGATTATTTTTTGGGCATTTTAGGCCTTTATTTGGACAGCTAGAGACATGAAAGAGGAGAAAGAGGGGGAATGACATGCAGGAAAGAGCCACAGGCCGGAGTCAAACTCGCAGCCGCTTCGTCAAGGAGTGAACCTCTATATATGGGCGTGCGCACAACCAAGTTAGCTACGCAGGCGCCCATTTAATTTTAATGGCTGTCTTTGCGCTCTGACTTCCATTTCTCATGTGGTCATGTGATCAGCTTTAATCTGGTCTGTAGACCTTTTTCAAGGATGCCATTTTGACATGTCACAGTTGGAAAAGCACGGGTATAAGTAATCAAATGAATGATGTCTGAATTCCATTTAGCTGCCACATTGTCACTTACTGGGAGACTTGAGTAAAACAGAGCCATTGGTTATATTATCAGTGAAACCTGTGCTTTTCTTACTATGACAAGCTAAAATGTCTGCTGTGAAAAAGCCCCTTTGTATTGACATCTAATTACACTGACAAGTCTTAAGTCTTAAGTCAACAAGACTACTACTACTACTACAATGAATGGCACAACGCAGGCCTGTGTCACTTTGTTCCATTGGTGGACAGCTCATTTCAAATGAAACTCTTCAAGTCAAGTTTAATATGTGATGGGAATTGCTCAGGGTGTTGAAACTGTTCTTGTCCCAATGATAAGCACCCTACTGAACGAAATGAAGAACCCTTGTGATGGCAGAGGTCCACATTTTGCAGATACTAGTGAACCTTCATCCCACAATACAGCATTATTATCAGTGTGTGTGTGTGTGTGTGTGTGTGTGTGTGTGTGTGTATGTGTGTGTGTGTGTGTGTGTGTGTGTGTGTGTGTGTGTGTGTGTGTGTGTGTATGTGTGTGTGTGTGTGTGTGTAACTGCGATGTCAGTCTATCAGAGAGGGAGGATACTTGCACATGACAGGGAATAAATGTCTTGTCAACATGGAAATGTGATTGATGGCTGTTCCATCAAGCCATGGACCGATACTCAGCCATGTATGATGTCTTCATATTGTCATCATATAAATGTATAGGTTGATGTCTTTACTGCGTCTCAGTGGGATGTAAGATGCTATATGTGAGGTCCTATAACATTTGGTTTTCAGCTTTATTCCCAAGATGTTTCTTCACCAGTGTGTCCTACATATGAGCTGTGTGGAAAGCCACCATGAAAAACGTGAAGTAAGCCCTTGCATAAACTCTAGATGGATTTTGCACTATTGTTCAGTTGGTGGTCAGTGCAGCGGGAAACACAGGGATAATAGTCCAGGGCCTATGTAAGGGAGTCTCTTGTATGCCAGACTAAAATGTCAGACTGCATCCCTGAGAATCGGGCCAGGCTTAAAACCTAGTGAATAATCCAGCCTTGGGTGTAATCAGCGTGAAAGAACAAGCTCGAACTCACCACCGAGCTCGACAGAAAATGCTGTTTAAAAATACCCACTTCAGTTGTATGACAGAGGAAAGGGGGGGGGGGGGGGGGGGGGAAATAACATGCAGGGCCACCTTTTCCCCATTTCGAAGCATCCTCAAAGAGCAAAACCAAGCCAAAGCTTGAGACACCTCAACAAACTTTCGCATTTCCATTCTTGTGCTTTACAAGGTTGCAGAGGAAGGGATGAAAACGGCCTGCACTGCTACACGCTGAATTAAAAATATTCTTCTCATACCAGGCAAAGATGAAATAATGTAGCTATTGCTGGCAGTTCTAAAAGCATAATTATTAAAATGTGAATTATTCTTGTGCAGCGAGTATTTGTAACAGCCATATGTGAACGGATGTGTTGCTAGGGTATGATCATTTTAATAAACAACTAACCAGATTGTGTTGTGGGGAAAAGGCTAAATGGCCCAATGGAAATGGCAGATGGATGATTTACTTAAGGCATAGATGCACTGGATGCAGATTCAACATCAGCTGGCCAAATAATTAGAACTGGCCAAAGAACTACAGCTTTTCTAGTTAAACTGTGTTTAACTGTGAGATTGGTTTGCATCCAGAAAAAAAAACAAGTTTTTACTGCTAATAATCTGGATATGCATGACAGTCGTGGGAATTTTGTGCAAGACTGTCAAAACATTGTCAAAATTGCATCACTAGAAGCAGAGGTCAAGTCTACATTATGTAGAGGAATCTGTAAGCATTATGAGAATGACAACTTCCACCTTTTCTATGAGAGAATATCTCTGGAAAAAACTACTTGAACAGTATTTAGTATAGCTGCTTATTTTCACGCTTTGTAAGTACAAACCTTTGTTTTAAGGAAGTGTAACGATTCAAAACGTTAAAATGCATTTCAAATGACTGAAAGCCTCTTTTGCTGTCTCTTAATGAAAATGGATGTAGTTTGTGTAACAGGTAAAACAGGACTTTGTGTTGCTTTTGTATATACATCTAAAGTTTGCACCCTAAAATACTATGGTTCATTGGTTCTGTCTGTCCATTGAGTTGTAGCACTAGCTGGATCTGCTACAGCCCATACAGCGCTACACTCCCTTAGTTTCTGCCTTGCTACTTTTAGGGGACTCTCTTGGCATTTGAAATGTTATTATATCATGGGGGTGCAGCATCATCCAATATGCCAACAGAACTTCCATTTGCTACGAAGAAATACATACTGTACATAGCGAAACTCCAACGTGCAATGACATGCCCAGTAAACTCACATCTCCATGGAAGCTGTATTTTCCTCTCACAATGGATCTGTAGAGCCGCGTGCGACTGTCGTCCTCAAATGGCATGGATCCACTCAGCACAATGTAGGCGATCACCCCCAGGGCCCACATGTCCACTGCACTGGAATAGGGTTTTCTCAGCAACACCTCAGGGGCCATGTACTCAGGGGTTCCACAGGTGGTTTTGAGGGACCAAGTCCTTTCTCCCATTCTGTCAGATCCTGAGACCTCAGACCCTGTGCCGCCAAAAGTGGCCAGCCCAAAGTCGGTCACAAGCAGCCTGGAG
Organism: Gymnocephalus cernua; assembly: GCA_023631565.1. Classification (NCBI taxonomy): domain Eukaryota; kingdom Metazoa; phylum Chordata; class Actinopteri; order Perciformes; family Percidae; genus Gymnocephalus; species Gymnocephalus cernua. The sequence goes on from CM042446.1 coordinate 26,028,411, forward strand.
TCAGCCCCGGGGTGGTAGTACAGTAGATTCTCAGGCTTCAAGTCTCTGTGTGTGATACCCAGGTTGTGCAGGTATCCCACCCCAGCCAGTACCATTCGGAGGGCCTGGGTAGCGTCCCTCTCTGTGAAGTGGCCCCTGCAAACGACACGGTCCAACAGCTCGCCACCTGTGGCCAGCTCCAGCACCATGTAAACCCGCTGGGGGAACTGGAACACCTCGATCAGCTGAATCACATTAGAGTGGCTCACCCGCTGCAGCACCGCCAGCTCCGAGGCGCATACCTCACGGCCCTCTGGGGCCTCTACCTCCATCATTTTAATGGCGAAGGGTTGGCGAGTCGCCCTGTGCTCCACGCGCACAACACGGCTGAAGCTTCCTCGGCCGATCAGAGCCTTGATGTCATATCTGACAGGGCATAAGGGGAAAGATGACTGACTACAGCTTAACTATCTCATGATGCACTGTTACAAAGCACTCAATGTCTCTCACTGCAGCTGCAGCTGTGATGTATGGGAAGATATCTGCATGTTGTATAGCATACTGCGGCTAGTCGACCAGGCAAATTCATATATGTATATTGACTGATTTAGATCCCCGACAACAAGGCAATATATATAATCTGTGACTCATCAGAAGTACATAGAAGGAGACATGCCCTTAAAGACATCAGTTTCTTTGGTTTAATTGTTTCCACACTCCCATCTGACAAGTACAGAAAGCCAGTCTTCAGGTATTAATAGCCTAGGACTCTCAAACAAATGTCTACTGTTACTGCTACATTGTAGGACATGAAGGTTGGTGGGGGCAGGCTGAGAAAAGGAGAAAGCTGGTGACAGCACTGTGAATGCTCTGAATAAGTCACCTTGTGTCGTGCTGCAAATGTTCTATTTTTTAACACGTTAAAAACTCTCTGGTCACATGGTTGAGTTCATTGTATTTATTTCCAGTGCTGCTCAGTTATTCAGAATGTATTCATGTGAGTTAGTTGAAATTACCACAAAGGCAGGTCACTTGTCAAGTATGATTAAAAAAACATTTTTTAGTTTTTAGCATTAAAAGTCACATTTTAACATAAGTGATGTTGGCACAATATATATTTTACAGACAGTTTAACTACAAAAATGAGATGTGATATAGTATGACTTGAAAAATGCGGGTGCCAAAAAGTACATCTTCATGTATTCCCTTACCTTGCTGTCACACGTGGATCAAACTTGTCCTTATACTTTGCGACTCTGTCCTGGTGTCGTCCGTCTCTGAGTACCTGGCTGTTGGATGCTGGTTGAGGATTCTTAACGCTGGTGGAAAACCACAGACCTCTTTGCTTCTCTGCATGCTTCTTTGGCTCATCATCATCATCATCATCTCCATGTGCTTTCCTAAAGGCCACAAGCGATTGCACCACACTTACATAGCCTTTCTTGGATGCCTCAGGCAGCACCTTACTGTTCCCACAGCCCATCACTCAGCTGCAGCAAGCCATAGCCACAGAGGGAGAAAAAAAAAATACTACATCTGCTGTAAAATCAGCGTAGCTTGTAAATAAGAACACAAGCCTACTTTGCAGCAGGAACGGCTCTGCCAGAGCATTCAGGTACGCATTCATGCAGGTGTTGGCTTGAGGAAGCTCCACCTATCCAACAGCTTGGAGGTTGGCAGGTGTGTGAACGCACCCGCTCAATCACTTATGTGATGAAAGTGTCAGGTAAACAGGAACTGTTTTGAAGCTATTGTCACTCCTCTTACAGTAGGTTACCACAATGAGCAAAGCCTGAAGAACACCAACAAAGTCAATATTGTAGTCACACAGCCGGTGACAGTATATCTACTTTAAGGTGACCATATTTATAAAATGAAAAGCAGGGACATTTCAAGTTTGGAAATCAATATATCATTACATTTTCCAGTGTTATTATCTATGTAATAAAAAAGGGAAACAATTCCAGTTTCTTTTTTTTTTGGGACCATGGTAGGTGTTATTAAAATCAAACACACCCCAAATAAGATGTCTACCTGTAGGCTCTGCTGTCCAGTCTGTCTTGCTACTTAAAATATTTCACTTTGCAGGTACTGTCCCTGGAAAACGGGGACGCCTAGCCACCCTATTCCACTTCTATTTGATGCTACTTTATATTAATTTGCCATTTTAATATTCCACTCCATTCCAAAGGGAAATACTGTACTTTATCTTACTCCAAATTGTAAGTGCCAACAATACTGGATCCTATACTGGATTCACATAATTCAACATGGCACCAGGGTTATGATTTATATCAATTTTTTAATCCAACTTTAGAATGCTCCCTCCAGAGCCATGGAAGGCATTACCCAACCAGGCTGAGTAGTGCTCCCTATGAAGAATAAATTCACCTTCATGTGTAAAATTAGTGGAAGAGTGCAACTTTAAGTTTGACAGTTTTGCAGATGTATTTTCTTTAAACTGTGTGCTACTAGTATTCTTCCACCACTGACACACAACAGCACATAACACTAGGATAAATCATTTTATCTTCAAGTCAAATCAACTACAATTAAATGTGTCGGGATTTCCTTCGAGCAACGCTGAATGACGTCGGAACTGTAGTATTTTTCCTGTTTTTTTTTTCATTTCATCCAGAGACAGCGCCCACATCCAACTCATCCTGTCAAGCTGACATTGTTAACATGAAGAACTCATCCTTACGACCAAAATTCAACTCATTATAACAAACCCTTAGATACATTCCCTTTTAAAAAAAGGGAAATATAGAATACTACATTGTGTTTTTGACTTTTATCCCCACTGCATTTCTTACCAGTTGCAGATTATGTCTCATTGTGTCAGGCACTAATACACAAGGTACACACTACATGTTCATTGTACTGTTTGTATTGTTGAGCACAGTATATGTCATACAGTGTCCCTGTCACGCCTGTAACTAGCACTAAGCTACTTTTCTATTTTCTGCATTATGTTCTGCTTCCGTCATCATGTGTCCATAATCTTCAGAGAATGTAGCAGGGAAGCAAAAAAAATAACACACAGCCCCCTCTGCCTGCCTGCCTCTGCCCTGTACATTGTTTAAAAGAGCTAAACCTTGCAGAAACTGAAGACGCCACGGAGACATGCACATATTTATTCATATGAGACTGCAGAGAGGAAGCAAGGGATCAAAAAAAGGAAAGAAGCACCTTTTTTTCCCCACAAGTAGTGTGCTGTGCACAGAGTTTAAATTATTATTTTTCACCTGTGCAGGCCAGAAATAATGTGGTTGAGTGAGGTTTGTATAATAAGTTCATGTTTATGAATACATTGTGCAGCATGTTTGTGTTTTTGGGAAGATTTGCAGAGCATGCTTCCAAAACAAGGTATTCTTGTCAGTAAGTCATTACCAAGACCAGAGTGTATCGAGACCCAGACGAGACCAATACATGAGACCGAAACAAGACCAAGGTAGGGCGAGACCGAGTCAAGACCAAGACCAAGACCAGACCAAATAACTGATACATACAGCATAAGCACAACTAGCTAATGTGTATAGCTAATATTCCCTAAATCACTTTGGGGAGGGGTGAAGAGATTTCTGAAGAGTCTTGGCCAGAGCTTCTTCTCCTGTCACCTACTTTCCCTTTGGGAGTGAGTGTTAAAGCAACACCAAACCGGAATTGTTCCATTATGTCTCATTCGAACTACAGATCCGCTACCCGATCTGGCATACTTGCATAGTGCGGTTATAGCCGTTCACCCTGTTACGAGTTGATGAACCACTGAAACGATTTTGGAAACATTATTTTAAGGTACAAAAGAATCTTTGGCGGCAGCAGGGAAGGGGGGTTAACAGAAACACATTTCAAATTGATAGGTTGACATTTCAGCATTCAGGGTTTTCAAATGTATCTGGTATGAGACAACCTGCTTGCAACATGCATATGTTCATCTATTCTGAGATTGCCTCTGTCAGGACTAAAGCGTCAGGTAACAGAGTCTCCCATACAAGGTGTGGAGGCTATTTTGTATGAGCAGAAGAAATAGTTTCACTTATGTCAGCACAAACCAACATATATAAAGAACTGTTCACTTTCATATTAAGTCAGACGCTATGCGTACATCACATCTTGCGGATGTATAAATGGCTATCTCCTTTGTTCAATCTTGAATAAAGCTGCAAATTAATCATCAATGATGTCACTCCGACTCTGTGACAAATGTCTCCTTATCACTTCTAGTCATTATTTTATTACACAAATGAGTCAAGTTATTGGTTGCATTTGAAGCAGGACATTTTACATCCAAACAAAGTAATGATGTTGACACATAAATCAGATGATACACAGACAATTTAGTGATATCTTGTGGTCTTGAAATAAAATCCTCTTCATCCGAGACAGAGACAAGGCAGAGTAAAAATGTGTTCAGTGTGGTTCAGAGATGAGACCGAGACCTTGAAAAAGTGGTCTTGAGACCGGTGAGTACTACAACACTGCGTTTTTGCAACATTGTTACTTTTGTGGTCATGCATCACATGTATCAATCAAAACTTTTAGTTCTTTCCTAATTTCCTGTTGTCGAAGTTTAACTTCCTGTAGATGGAGCTTTGCTGCACATGCAAACTTCTTCTCTTCCTTTCATTGTATTGTACTTACTAAAAGATATGTGCTGCTGTTGCTGCATGATATAAACGCACCATTTGCTCCTATGTGCCAGGAGGATTATTCCCTCTAAAGGCCTACCAGACGCAGAGTGTTTAGAAGCAGCAAATGGAAAAGCTTTCATGAAAGGAGTAGAGGTTTAATCACTATTGTGTCATATATCCATTGGCAGTTAAGAGGAGGGGGATACTTATTTATATGAAAATGTCATAGATGCTATTATACGTTGCTCTGTCTTTTCAAAGGTGTAAATTGTGTTGTCATTGGACAAAGAAACAGGCTGCATCATCAGTTGTTTGCAGCAGTTTTTTTCTTTTTTTCAGAGGAGCCCAAAGGGGATGCTGGGCCTATCAGTCTGTTCTGCTGTCACACAATGTCTATGCCTTCTCAGAGGGCTTTACACACACACTCACACGCAAGAGAGAGAGGGAGATAGATAGAGAGAGAGAGAGAGAGAGAAGAGAGAGAGAGAGAGAGAGAGAGAGAGAGAGAGAGAGAGAGAGAGAGAGAGAGAGAGTGACATAGAACCCCAACGCCCCTTCCATACACAGACACAAAGAGCCAACAGAGGATAGACATCACATCAGCACTGAGGTGGTAAATCGCCCTTCAGAAGCCTTCCTCAAGGGAGTCAGCAGTTCAGTGTTATCGAACCACTATCTGATTACTAAAAGGCTGTCCTCAGTTATAAATGAACCCGCAACATGTGTGTGGTATTGGTATCGCCGGGGCCTTGAGAGCAAAAGCCATTATGGGTGGCTGTGAATTAGTTTAGGCCAGAGGAGCGGTCAGAGCGCAGCTGCCACTTGCCAGTCAGTTCATTACAGTTGTTATTGTAGTTGGAGGATGTGATACCTTTGTGTGAGAGGAGTGGACTGCAGAGCAAACTAAAAGCTGTGGACTGAGGTGGCTCACACAGCCGAGTGAAAGGCTGTGAAAGAGCTGTTGTTCCTAGCTTGAAAGCAGCCTATATTAAAAAAAACAAAGTTGGATTTGAAAAAAGAAAATGTTTCAATGAACACTTGAACTTTGAAAATGTACGCTCTGGGTGGGTGAGACAGCATGGAGCCTATTTCTGGTGTGCACTTAACATCACAACTAGCAGGAATGATTGGAAGCAGCGTATAAAAAAAGATGTACCTCTACGGGGTTGCATATTTCATGAAGATTTTCCTACCTTACCTAGCCTGGACCAATATTCAGTATATGAACTAAACACTCAAAAGCATGTGGTTTGGGATTGGCCCCTTAGTTCAGATTAAAGGAAACAGCATTCAATGATATTTTAGACAATAGTGTATTTTCAACTTTGTGGCGTTTCAGATAGACGCTTTTATGTTTTAATATGACAGTAACCCTGTGCACAAAACCATATCCATAAAGAAATCATTTTTCTATTTTTGTGGGGATGAACTTGAGATGAATTGAAAATACCTCTGCCTTCCAGGCCTTATAACCCAACATCAGTACCTGACTTCAATAACAATCTTGCAGCTCCAAAATCTAGTCGGAAAGGCCTACATCAGCAGAATAATGTCCAGGGTTTGGGAATAAGACATTCAACTAACATATATACTATCTATATATATAATCTTGTGAAGGGTGTAATGCATGGGTAGAATCTGGTCTCTACTTGAAGTCACCTTGAATGTATATATATATATATTAGGGCTGTCAATCGATTAAAAAATTTAATCAAATTAATTACAGACTCTGTGATTAATTAATCTAAATTAATCGCATACATAATTTTTGCTGTGAAAGTATTTTAAATACGTATATATATATATATATATATATATATATATATATATATATATATATATAAATAAAACAATCAACAATATGACCTAATATGCTGAGGAAATATACTACGAATGCACTGCGAGGCTGTAGATTACCAGCTTCATTGAACGCTCCGTCTCTTGTCTGTGTTTTGACAGAAACAGTCAAACTTTAGCGTCAGCTGTCAGCTTTGTAACTGTGTTTAATCCAGCTACTAGCTAGCAGAAGGCTAACGTTACCTGCTGTTGAGTTGTTAAGCTGTTAACTAGCCAGCAATGTTTCTGTTCTGCGCACTCTGTTCTCTTAATAGGCTAAATCCATGGTCTCCCTCCTTCATATAACAGTTGTATAGTGTTTAGAACGGCTCCGGGTGAAAGGTCAATATGGAATGGATTAATTGCGATTCATTTTTTTAACGCACTAATTTTTCTCAGATTAATTAATCGAAATGAACGCGTTATTTCGACAGCCCTATATATATATATATATATATATATATATATATATATATATATAGATGGTGTCCATATACTTTTGGCTGTGAAGTGCATGCGCCTACTGTGAAGCAAAATCCATGTAATAGTTTAGATTTTTGGAGATAGTTTGGATGTGGAATTTTGATTTTTCTTACATGTAAACGGGAATTTTTTATGTACAGAGAGAAAGAATGAAATATGGTCTACCACAGAGCCTTGTGGTACTCTACGGAAGACAGGTGCAGAGGTAGAGGAAAAATGATCACTCCTAAATGAAACTAATATGTCTTTGAGGCAAAGGGGCAAACCACCACATAACACGATCCTCAATGCAAATATGCATGAAGATCAAATGACACAGATAGGCAGCAGTGACGTCCAACAGAAGTAAAATATAATTTCAAGAATGTAATGACACCAAGAAATCATTTGTCAATTAGCATACTTTCCATGAGAGATCAAAACAAACCCGGTCATGCTATGCAAACGGAACAATTAGTCCATTTAGCCTTATGTCATCTGGAAGTAGTGAGTGCACAGATTATGCTCTCAACATCCTGTGCGACCTTCTTACTAGTGAACCCTGGCTTTTGTTCTGTTCCGTGTCCTACAATCCTGCGCACACCAGAAAAGTACTTCCAGAGAAACCATGCGTGGGTTGTTATATTAACACTGCTGCCTTTGATCAATCTCTGAGATCTACTCTCCCATCCATGGTGGGCCAAGCCCTCTGATGACCTCTTTCATCCCCACTGAGCCCGCGTGCAGCATTATCCAGCTGATTAATTAAAGCCATCCACGATTCATCAATGGAACACTGGCCTGTAATTGTTCTTTTGTGGGGTGATACAAATAAGTGGGGAGCTGGACACAAGAAGTATGTTTACTTATTACAAGCTGATGAGAGCAGGAGAGATCAATGCTGTAGGAGAATACTTGTTTTTTTCATGTCAGGGCATTTAAACCCAGCCTACTTTACACCGCTGTGGAATGAGCCCCAACTGCACACAGCTATGCAGCAATAAAGCAGAGCTGCTGAGGACAATGGTAGCAAAACAAAACTAATTACAGTGACAAGTGAGGCAGGCGCCAGGTCTGTCAACATAGGGGGAGGATGCTACATCTACCAAAGGCAGGACCCTTAGGGACGCCTGACGGATACTCTAATTTTCTTTTCTGCTAAGAGCTCGGAGGTGGCTGAGGGACGAAGCACGCCAGACAAATTGTGTATGACGTCTTGATTGAACAAATCATGAACGTTGCGCGAGTAGGCAAAATTGGATTCACTTGACAGATGCAGTCACCTGCCCCGGCAGCACTCTGATGTCTGGCCACGGACTCACATATGTAATTAATGAACAGCGCCGCTAATTACTCTTCAGCCGACAGAGGGATAAAGAAAACAACTGAACGGGGGTCAAGTAGTCTAATAACTCTGATTTTGAAGGAGAGCTACTGCGCTGTGTCTCATAAAGAAATACAGTGAGTCATTTCCTGAGTAATCTCTGCACGGACGCTTTATTCACTCCTTAAATTAAAAGTGGAAGTAACTGACATCATTAATTATGTGGGTAATTGTGCCTTTAATCAACATTCTTGGCTAATGTTTTGCTTACATTTGCCATCATCTCGAAGATGAGTCTGGACACAAACTATTTGACTTTTTAGATCTTTAGATATCTTTTAAAATTTACAACCTCAAACTCAGAGAAGAGTTTACTTCCAAAGGCGACCAGAATTTTCCGACCATCAGGCTTGACCTTTAAAATCACCTGTTGGCATGGACAAAATGTTGATGCTATTCCCCGAATAAAGACTATTCCATCAAACATGCCAACAAATCTCATGCTATCAATATATACCGTTCCTTAAAAAAACACATTAGAAATTAATATTTCTTATATGTTAAATGTCCAAAAACCACAATTTGTCACTGAAGTTAAAAGTGTATTCCTCTATTTAGGGTTAGGGGGGCTTGATGATAACACATGATGATGTATATATTACACGCATGTTTTCACATAGCTTACATTTTAAATGGTAGATCTGTAAATTAGGCTAGATATGCCTATACTGTGTGAATTTATGACATATCAAAGATTAAATATGTTTAATACGTCATACATTCACATCTTTATCTTTATGTAAGCTCTAGGATGGCTGTAAAAATTGTAAATTATAATAAACGAATATTTAATTTTAGCATGTATATATATATATATATATATATATATATATATGATTATACATTTTATTAATAATTTGGTTAAAGTCATATAAAAAATATTATATAAGTCTGACAATATGGGTATCATCTTATAATGATTAAATTACAATATTAATTTATAATAAAAAAAATAAATATTATAATATGTACAAATGTGGCAACAGCTCCAAAAGATCTGACACATACTTTTACAAAATAAATGCTGGATTGAAAGTGAGTCATTTTAAGGCCTTTACAGAATAGCTGCTGGCAATAGACTCATCCTCACTTTTTAAATATTGACTGATAAATTTAAGGAAGCAACATTTTTCTCAAACAGATATATTGACTTTTTATGGGAGAAGTCTTCAATTATTTAGTCACCCAGTGGCAGAAATTTCAGAGTTTGAAGTGATGGAAATCTAATATCTGTATCACATCCATCAAGCCGTGGGGGAAGTTATTCAAACGGAGGATTTGGTTCCAAGAGACGAGCACACACACTTCTCTCACCATGAACTCCAAAATTTAATTTGAAAATGGCAGCAGGATTATTGCTATTATCCTGCTCCCAGACACTCATTTTTAAATGGCAGACAAAAATATGCAAGTGGCTGTAATTATATTGCGTGCATGGAAAGGTTTTCTTTTGTCCCCCCCATTCTTAGATTGTTCCGGTGGTGGGTTTTAGATGGTGTTATTGGGCATCACATGAGAGTTTAATCAGCAAGGAATTAATTCTCATATTAGCACTTCGTAATAGCACAAACAGGATTCTGAATGCAGGTTGATTATTGGTGAGATTGTCGGTTTTTTATAATAAACCTTGAAGAGCAGCGACAGCACTGTGCATGCCTGTTTGAGTGTGTGTGCAGTAAAAACTGGGCTTTTAATCTCTATACCAAAGTCTACAGAATTAACTTTTTCCCCATTTCACAAACAAACATGATAACAACTTCCCTTTAATGTGCGTTTCATGATTGATCAAGATGCATCCCAGCTGTGCTGATAATTCCTGTAAAGAGGACAGAAAGCTGTGCTTTATTGTTGCCATGCCAACACCAACTGGGAAGCTATTAGCGTTTGTGTTTTATTCTATTTAATTTCTCAGAGGAATGATTGCCAGTCAGTACACATGCATTTCGAGATTTGTATAAAAGACTCAGGATCTTCTTTAAAAGGATTTTTTTTATAAACTTAGTAATTTAATATTTTGTACATCATTCCTACTGGTGTTACAATTTACTCACCAGCTTCATGTTTTGTGATACTGTATGTGGAAGGGATACGGCAGCAACACAAATACATGCCAAAGGTACACGTAAGGTAATGTATTAGTCAAACTTAACTGTCCATGTAAGCATCCATTCAATTTTGCCAGACAGTCCTACCCAAAAGACTGTATTGTATAGTCTGTATAGGTTGTTGGTGCAAGCATCTTATATCTTAATGACCGTACTAATTATGACAGGAGCAAAAGAGAAAGTCAGGTGACGCAAAGTCTATATCCACGACGTTCCACTTCCAGGATTGCTCTGTTGCTGACGAAAATTCCGCTTGATGTCCCTCTTTTTGACCGGATGTCTGTCACCTTCCACTTTCTTTGTGTTGGCATTCTAAACTCCGGTGGATTTCTGAGGACTCTGGTTAACTGCTCCTCAGATCTCTGCAGGGTAAATCCAGACAGCTAGCTAGACTATCTGTCCAATCTGAGTTTTCTGTTGCATGACTTAAACATCTTTTGAACGTACACATGTTCCACCAAAACAAGTTCCTTCCCGAGGCTGGTTTGCAGAGGCACCGAGGCTCCGTCCCGTGCTTAGCGCCGCCCAAGATGATTGTGATTGGTTTAAAGAAATGACAATTAACCAGAGCACGTTTTTCTCCCATCCCGTAATGCTATGTGGACTCTCCAGACCCTCCTCCGCAGCGCTGTGGAGGAAGGTCTGGCACTGCGAGGCTAGGTGACGCAGTATGAAGAGCGACCGTGTCCACCTTGGGAGAAGGTCAGGGTGGAGGGAACAGGAAACCACCGCGCATGTGCCGTGTAAACCTGAAAGTCAACATTGACTTATTTTAACTAACGTAACGTAGGCCAATTTCACTTACGTCACTTAGCCTACGTAACATACTTAATACGTAATATACTGTACATACGTAACAAACATGGGCTACTTATTTTAACCCACACCATGATCCTAAACATAACCAAGCAGCTTTATTTAAATTCACAATGTTAACCACATGTTTAAAACTGTGACTGTTTCACAACGTACGCCTGTTGCTGGTGCTCTTCAACAGTTGTCATTCTGGGAGTCATTGACTAACAATCTATTCTGTCATTTAGGTACAAGGACTTGCTGGATTTTTCAGGGATGATTCCTGTGTTAACTTTGACCTACCTCACTTACTGTAGTTGTGCATTACACAGGGGTAAACTGTGCTGGATGATTGTAAGTGACATTTCTGGTGTATTAACTTTCATTTTTACATCCAAGGCTGAAGCCACCGGGAGCTGCCACTTTGAGCTTCATTTTGGCTCTTCAGAAACCTATGGGTGACGTCATGGAGACTATGTTCATATTTTGAACAGTCTATACCAATGTTGCCAAGTCCCCAAATGAAACTCGTTCAAATTTGAACATAACTGACAGAAATGTCGGCTAAACTATGACAATTCAGCCCAGGTTTAAAAAGAGGAAAGCATTTTGCTTTAATGTTTACAGCTGTTGAGGGATGAAGCCAACATATCTTTTCAGTTGTCTCATTGTTTTTTGACTCCTATTGTATATTCCAGTGCATCACATTTTCAAGGTTCAACACTAGAAAGAAACAGAAAAAAAAACAAAAAAACAAAGCAGCTGCTGTTTTACCAGTGAGGACTCATTTGTCATTTGATGAAAGTTGGTCTAAAACTGAATTAGGACATTTTGGTGGACTTTAGCCTACACCTCATCTAACCAGTTGGAAACGTGTGAGGCAAGATAATGGAAAGTTTGAAAATGGAAAGCAAGAGTTTGTACGAGTCTTCCTTGAACTTCTCTTTCTTTCAAGTTTAGTTATTTCGGTAGACGGTATGAACAACTTTGCCATCATTGAGCTGAAGTAGGCAGAAACCTTAACTGTGATAATGGGACTTTGGTATTGCTGACAATACTTGGCTGTCCCTCTCACCTCGCAGCATTGCTGTCAAAACCATAATCACTGTAACGAACGGCCTCTCAGGTGCTATAACACGCCGTACCGAAAGCCGTTATCTCTCCACGGTATTATCATCTCCCAGCAGCTCTACCGTGGAATATATGCCTCAGGGGGGGAAAATGGACTCATGCAGTCAGGCGACTTATTATCAAGTGAAATCATTGCCGCCCTCTCGGTGAGCATGAGGTGTCAATACAGAGTCTAGAAGAAACATCTATCTTGATGGAGTGACACAGCATGGGAGCTACATGGTTTCAGAAGGTGTGTGTGTGTCTAATGTAAGGTAAGGTTGTGCAAGTACAGTTGCAGGTAATGTTAGAATGAATCATTTCATGTAAAGCAGTGAGTGTAACGGGTACAGCCACTCTGCTGGGAAGGAGATCCTTACAGAAGCCAAAGCGGGGACTCTGTAATCAAAGCACTCTCATTTTTTTACGTTAGCAGTGCGAGAGTGGACTACAGGCTGAAGAGTGATGTTAAATGTCGATGGAAACGGCAAAATTTGGAAAAACTTCTTCAAATTCGCAAAAAATGTTTTACGGCCGCTTGAGGTGGTTTTTGGATCGCTTGAATCGTATGGCCCTGCATACCGTGTATACACAGCGGTGTACGGTTGTACCTTAGTATATGAGTCTGCAACAGCACACTGTTCTCTACAGCCTTGTAATTCATTGTGTTTTTGTAAAATATAATTTCCAATTCAGTGCAAATACAGTAAGTGTTGCTTTACAATGTAGATTTAGAAAGTGGTTACATCGTAACACATCTGATCATGTTTGCTTGTTCACACCCTGTGGTACAACAGCTTAGATCTACACTGTCAGCAGCTATCCCTTGCACACTACTGGCTCGGCTTCTCAGTCTAAATCAAAGTTGAAAGAAATTGTCATAATTCTCAGCACAAATCTCCCCATTTACAAAGCTTTCTGATCAAGTCAAGTCAGTTTCATTAAAGTAGTGCCGAATCATTTGGCATCATTAATTATCACAGGGCATTTTTCATAACTGGTCTACACCATACTCCATGTGTTTGTTTATGCATACATTATCAGCTACGTAGCTAAACTGCTGTTGCTAAATGCTGAAGTGCATATGTCACCAAAAAGCTTAAGCTACATTACAACAATCTTGTGGACGGGTGTACTGACCCTAATTTGTATGTATCACTGGAAACCACAACTTCTGTAATCATATGTGTGAATGGAAATGTATATGTGTGAACAAACCTGTATTAAATTGCATTTAATCCATAAATGAGACACTTAATGACAAGTTAAATATAACTGTTCCTACAGAATGTTAACTAGTATATTTCAAAGTGAACTACAACATGTTCAAAAATAACTAATGAAACAGTGGTTACATGCAATCAATGACACCAGGGACACTCTACCTTGCCGATAATGCCTATAATGATTCTTCCAAACCCAGCTGTCACATCCTTCAGTGTTTGTCCAAAGCAAAGACAGATTCAATTGTCAGAAATAACGAGAATTTAATCCAGTTTAGCCATAATTGCGGCTCATTGATTGATAATTGTTTTGATTGACGTGCAGCGGGACACTAATTGGGAGCTTCTGGAGTTATCAGAGCGACTGTCTTTGTCCCCCCTGTTCCATCATTATGATGTACAGCAGGTTGATTGACACACAGATGAATGGAGTCTGCCAATTTGACGTGAGAGTGTGAAGACAGAATCCCACATGTGCACACATTGCACTTACGCATGCAAGCACGGTCTCTCAAACATCAGTGGTGAGAACAAATAGTAATTCTGAAAATCCTTAAAGTAGCAATACTACTACTACTACTACTACTACTACTACTACTACTACTACTAATAATAATAATAATAAGCTTCATTGTTTTCATTTGTATTAATTCTTAATACAAAATACCTGGATTGGGTTGCACCAGATGTTAAATATTTGTGTGTTAAGTTCTTCCTAATGTACTAGTAGGTAAAACTTGGGTTACAGCATTAATTATTTTAGCTTGTTAGCGCCGCGTGTTAGCTTAGTATTTTGTAAAACCATTGCTAGGAAAGCTCTGTAGCACTGTCGCATAGCATTAGGAGTGTTGACATAACTTTCAAAAACAACATTTATTCATATATTCAACAATCCTTTGCTTCATTTATATATGCACACAGTTATCAGTAAACATTAAAACAAGTGTAAAGCTAATCTTTAGCCATTTGCTTAAAGGTTTTTGGCATAATGTTTTGTAGTTTGAGGCATATTGTATCATTTTAAAATCTCCCCCTTTTACATAATTATTTAACAGAATTTTAACAAAGTCTCAGTTCAGATGTCGACCATATTACCTATCGATTAAATGGGTCATATTCAAGCTGACATTAAGCTAACATTATTTCTGTCAGGTGGTTCAGTTAGCTTCATAACAGTTAAACCTGGCAGTTAGTTAATTGTTACATATTTGGTAACAATTGTTTTTTTGTAAGAACTAGTTAGTCTGGTGCAACCTGTTTTAATTTAATATCAGTTTAGCAAACACTTACATTGTAATTACAGTACTGTAGGCTAAGCTTACGTTTCTGTTTTGTTGTTGCAAAAAGACACTAGCCACCATAGTTACCAATCTGATCTACCACTCAGAACATGTTTCAGTTAACAGAAGGTTATGAGAAAAAAGCATGATATGTGTTGTTTGGATAACCACCAATTGTTTGGAAAACAAGACAATAATTAGTATGACTATGAAATATAAGCAGTACATGAGTTATCATCATCCCTCATTGCTCGAGTATCTGCTTTGAGGTTTTACTGAACCCTGAAAAACAGCCACAGGCATAGGCCACACACACACACACACACACACACACACACACACACACACACACACACACACACACACACACACACACACACACACACACACACACACACACACACACACACACACAGTGCAAAGCTCCAACCATTCAGCTGGAGCCTAGGCCACAACCTTTCCACAGCCACTTCACATTCATTTGATCCATGATTCTATGAGTCAAAGGCCGAATGTTAACCTTTCACAATGACAGGACCATGTGGGGGGGGGGGGGGGGGGGATTGTGACATAGACAGAGGATCATCTCCTGTTACAGCTTCAGGGTGAAGACACTAACCGATGGCAGAGCAATCTTCGCTCTGTCTCAGTTTGCCCAACGCTGCACACTCATTTTTCTCTCAATCGAGGGAAAACACTTCCTGATTATAGAGATAACTGAAATGTTGTTATATATAGATATACTATTCTGAGCATTCAACCTTCAAAGATGTGCTCACTTAGAAATGTGATATAAAAAACTATTGTGAGAAATAATTGAAAACAAGCAAAATCATTTTTGTTACATTTTCTTTTACTGTGTTACTTAAAGTTGTAATAGTTGTCAAAAGGCATTAAGTGGAAGATGGAAATGGAAAGCTTCACAGGTTTTACAGAGGTTTTCTTTCTGTGTGATGTTCTTCCTTTAACAACTGTATTCACTTTATAAAGTTCAGTTCTCACATCACACAACCGACGAGAGGTTAGCACACATGTGATTAGCACGTCACCGCAGTGTCTCATGAAGGAAACTCTGAATGTAGCTCACAGTACGTCAAGTAATTAGCAAACAAGTATTATCCAAAGTATAAAAATACTGAAAATCTTAAAGGGATCAAAAGCTGAAGACATTCCCAGTTCTTAAACCCCCCTGTAAAGCTGTGATTGTATCCTCAACTACAGAACCAGTTGACCAGTCAAGGATCACAACATCAGACCCATTTCAATCGCTGTAACACACCAGCCCTATTTTCAAGCCACACCGACCTCACACAAACTTTGATGTAATAAGCAAAAATGTGCAGACAACAATTTGACATCTTAAAAGCATCTGCAGACGACTTTTAGGTTGGTTGTGGTCAGTGATAACGTTAGATTCAGTGGTAGAAACTCACTCTAGCCGTTCATGGGTACTGGGTACGGTAAACATTTCCATGGCAACAGCCAGTTTGACCAATCAGAGATGTTGCTGTTACGCTTAGGATTGTGGGTAGTGTAGTGTTTCTCCATAAGATCGCAAATAAAAATACTTTTTAAAAATAACAAAGACAAATTATTGTTATTATTTTGTTATTGTTATTTGAATTTTGGTATTATTGAAATTGGTTTTATCAGTAGCGGCCCAAAGAGAGCAGCCCTGTTTGCCCAAATTCCAGATGGCCAGTCAGTCCAGATTATTGTTAATGAGAAATTAGAGAAAAAAAATCTAAGTTTTAATGTGGATGTCTGTTTTGACCTCCAAATTACCAAATGAATGCTAAGTAGAAAGTGTTAAATGGCTGTGACACTAGCAGCAGAACGACAACTTTTCATCACTTTAAGCTCCATATTTTTTACTTTGGAAAGTCTGCTAATTGCTTGATGTACTGTAGGCTATGTGTTGACTTGTGAATCACAAAAGCAGTTCTTATTGAGCGAAAGTATCCAAAGCCACAGTTTTTAAGAGACTACAAAGCAGGCAATGATAGTGCATGATTGAATACTTGACATTTAAAAAAACAAGTTGAAATCGTCACGTAGGTACCTTTACTGTCTCAATTTAAACCTAAATGTCCTGTTCTTCATCAGTCATTATAACTCTTCCCCACTGTTCACCGTGGTGATAAAATACAGTCAATTCAAAATATATAGGACTTTAGATAAGACCCAAATTAATCTCTGCCTGAGGTGAAATGAAAGGCATTTTCTAGGACTGACAATGCAGAGTAACAAAACACTGGAAGATGGAGTGCTGGAAATAATTTTGAGATACATTGATATTCTAGGTTGTGAAGGTCATAAATACCCACCACATGTGTTTGGTGATTGATTCTTGGTTGTGGCTATTTTTCTTTAGTGGTCACTGACATACTGTGCATAAACAACACACACAGAGCTAAAGGAAATGCTAGATTGAACAGTGTTGAAGAGCGAAAATCGTTTTTAAAATTGGATTCTGGAGAGAGAGGCTGATAAAGCTGAGGGCATAAGTATGCATTGCAAAGTGTGGAAAAGTTGAATACGTTCAGGATGTACTTCGAGGATATCTATCTATCTATCTATCTATCTATCTATCTATCTATCTATCTATCTATCTATCTATCTATCTATCTATCTATCTATCTATCTATCTATCTATCTATCTATCCTTTTAAAGAATGTTTCCTTGTCCAAATGAAAGATGGTAGAAGTTGTCATGTGCACAGATTTACTGTAATGACCATCAATTTGGGATTTTGAGAAGAACATTGCTCATTTATACTTCTATTCAGAGGGAAATAGTGTACTTTACTCCACTGTATTCCTCTTACAGTTAGCAGTTACTTGCAAATTAAAATTGACATACAAATGACATGGTCATCTCATAAAATGATGTATTGTAGTAAAGTAGTTAAAAATTCCACTTCCACTCCACTTCCACCAACTGCATACCTTCGCCAAGGGATGCCCTATCTTTATAGATATAGATTCGAAAAACAAACTATTTGGCGGAGGTATTAATAATACAGTAATATATGATAATTTAACATTCTGAAAGGGTCTATTCTGCATAATATAGTAATATATAATATATAATAACTACTTTACCATTGCTACTTAAACTATATTTAGCTGTTAATACTTCTGTACTTTTACTACACTCAGGTACTTTACTGCCCCAGCCTCAGTTGGTCTGGTATGACCAGTAGCTTATGGTGACGAATGTTTGTTAATTTTTTGGTAGATTATTTTCTGAATGATCTGAGTACTTCTCTGACGACTGTTCTATCCAGAAATGTAATCTAAATATACCCTCACTTCCCTTTTGTTTTGTTATATATTAGCATACATAGCTTCAAGTAGATAGCTTTAACTATTAGATTATTTAGAGCTGCTTTGGAGGTAAAACCACCAGCCATTGTCAAATGCTTGCGATTGCAATTTTTTATTTTTATTGTACCAGCTTTACCAAAGCTCCTTCTTTTCCACCAATATAAATTTGACGTGACAATATGGCTTCATGGATTGAGGTTTAGTTTGGCCTTTAGAGCAACTGCCTCGGATAAATGTTTATATTTAAAACTCCAATCCACAGGCAGACTGATTAACGTGATTAATGCAGCTTAATAAGTCACGGAGATAATTCCCATGAACGGCTTTATTGGTTTCTATGTGAACTCTGGTATGATGGAGTTAGCATGCTACTTCTCACTTATGTAGCATGTTACAGTACAGGTTGGTGCCGGAGGGAATCCTGATTTAAAAACAAATGCTATCCTCCATATTTGCCCCATCTTGGCATATCAGTCATGCATTTTCCAATTACATCTCTACTGTCACCAGCCCATTCACAATCACTAGAGCAGACACAAACAAGAAGATTAAGAATAAATGATATGACACACAATCACATCTCTAACCACGACCATGACAGAACTAACCAACAAGGCCTGAGTCTCTTCATAAGAAAGAGGAAAATGGAAATCTTTTCTGAAACGGCGCGAGCAGAGTGGGACAGGAGCAGAGAGATTTGTAGTGACGATGGAAGTTGTTGTGATTGATTACATGTGATGTAGAGCAATTAAAAGAAATTAACAATTTGCATTTTAATAACATTATTATCATCAGTTAAATGAATTCATTAGTCTTGATTAGTTTGGTATCAGTATGACAAGTGCAGCCCAATAGAGCGTGATGACACTAATAGAAGGCTAAGGGACGCAACAGAGCTGAGACAGATAGGAGGAAAGATACATGGAGGAGGTTTGTGGAATGGGGGGGGGCATGCATGTTTGGGGGGGGGGGGGGGGGGGGGGTTTACTAGCAAAAGCAGTCTGTAAAAAAATGTGAGAAATCTAAACAACAACAAATAAAAACAAGTGTTTGGTTCAAGCTCGCATCAGTTTTGTGTGGGATGTCTGGCCCATACATTCCACATAGGCCAAATGGGCTCCGAAGATGTATGTGTGGGTTACCCTAACTCTCTAAGATGATTGATCAGCGTTTACTAAATAAATACATCTGAACTGAAACATCAAAATCAACCCTTCCTGTACCTGAATGGACAAACTGTGTTAGACTTACTGTATGTTTCAGGTTTTCAAACTAGGAAAATGTGGCTGCTGTTTTGGAAACTAAAATCACTTTTAATGTGTCAATACAGATTCAGAATCACACTTATTTTCATACAAAATGTCTTATTTAAGTAGCTTTTCATAAGTGCTCATCTAAACCACTTTCTGTAGTTTTCTAATTTGATTCTATGTGGATATTTTCAGACCTTTAGATTTATAATATAATATTAATACTTTGAGCTTGAAGCTTCCTTCTTCACCTTAGAAATAGCAGTGGGACA
This sequence comes from Gymnocephalus cernua, assembly GCA_023631565.1. NCBI lineage: Eukaryota > Metazoa > Chordata > Actinopteri > Perciformes > Percidae > Gymnocephalus > Gymnocephalus cernua. The sequence continues at coordinate 26,048,071 of CM042446.1, forward strand.
AAAGATTCTCACAACAAGGTCCACTTAGTTTCTCGAGCCCTTCCTCCACACTTAGGTCACGTAATGACAACCCAATCGCCATGACAACTGAACAACTCAATCAGCTAAGGAAGGCCATGTGTTTGTGACTGACAGCTTGGGAAACACCAAATAAGTGGACCTTGACTGACTGTGATGACATTATTTGACATTCATGTCAAAGCAATCATTTCTTTTTGTAAAGCTGAATGTTGCTCGGGCGTTCCCCAAGTGCCCATGCTTAAGTAATTAATTAAGTCAAAAGGAAGTTTTTCTTTTTACTGATCGTCATCAATTAATTAATGGTTACATGGTGCGATAAGACAACAGTAGCCTCTGTTTGGAGTAATAACCCAACGATTATTTAGCCAAAGCCTGCAACAGCTGAAAATACAGTTCCTTCTCCTGGGAGCTGCATGTGTGGTACCTGCATGAGCCAATACATGGCCCTATTTCTTACCTAGACATCGGCTATACTGAAAAAAGTCTGAATCAAATGAGCAACTATTTTATTACAGCAAAAGATGTAGAGGTATTTGTTCACATCAGGGTCATTGTTTGCATTTGTTACAGTATGTAGCTAGTCTGATGCTCTTTTCAACCTGCCAGATCTATAAAAGAAAATACCAATGGAGGAATTTAATGATCAGACAGTGGAACAATGTCTGAGATGTAAGATATCACAATTGGCTACAGCATTTGCATCAAAATACAACTCCATTCTGTTTAAAAATGCTGTAGTATAGATTTATGCATGTTTGATTCTGACATTTCTTTCTTTATGCGTTCGCTGATCTGACACTGAGCAAGACTGAAAAGTCACTGCACAGGATTGGTCAAATGCATTGGACCTTATACAGGTCAGCAGGCATTCTCATGATCTGTACTGTAATGGTGAATCTGTGTACATGTATGTCTGTATGTCCTTTTATTGCCTGTGCAGGTGTGTGGGTGCTTTCTGTCTTGCTGCTGTGGACCACGTGAGTGGGTGGATATGTGATGTGTATCAGTCGTGACTGTTAGTGCAGAGAGGTCTTCTAAAAGGCTTTCCTGCACGGGAAGAAGCACAACACTGGGAATACCTTTCCTCCAAGATCAATAAGCTGCTTAACCAAGTATTTCACAGCGGGCTCCTGGGGGAGCCTCGGCCACCATGCGCATTTGGGAAACCGCCACTGGAGAAGCCAGGTTCGCTTTAAAATCCCCCAACTTCCTCTTAAGTAGCAGAAATGATATACAGCAGTGAGATCTACATTCATTTGCGGGGTCATTTATATCATTATTGCTATTGTGGTGCTTGGAAAGGGTGAAACGGTCGCTCCAAAGTAAATAGATTTCACAGGCATGAGGAAATTGAATGGATATATTCAGTGAAATGTTTGTGTCAGGAGGAAATATTGAGCCAAATCAAGCTCAAATTTCCTCCGGGGCTCCGTTATGTTCAGATTTGTTGTGCTGAGGAAAAGGTTTTATGACAAACAATGAATATATTTTACCTGTGATGACGTCAAGCACAAAAGTTTTGTGTGTTATGTTTAAATGACATCGATTTTTGGCTAATCCAGCAGCACACATCAGAGCTGAAGCACACAGATCAGCAAAGAAAAAACAACAACAACCCAAAACACACAAGCTTTTCAGGTTATAATTTGGATGAGCAAATTAAACCCAAGAGCTGACAGGTGCTCTTAATGCACTGCTAATGGCGAAGCAGAGTGCCAGTTTGCAATTTTCTCCCTCCAACTGATGGCTGGGTTTCTCTCCCAGAGTGTCCTCAGGTATTTCAAATGATGAATTATTTTGGATACTTATAAACAAACGTGTGGAGGAGTATGAGGACTAAGCTTCCGTCATGACACTCAATGGAACCCATGTCTAAATGCACCTTTAATGAGCTCTGTTCCTCTTTTTCACCTTGACAGCCCACCAATAATCAAGTTATTTCAAACTGATCCCCAAACCCCTGCATGCTGCAAATTAAAGACATTTTATTTTCTTCCACTAGTCTGCTATATTCAGCTGGCTGTATATGACTCATAGGCTGAGGATGTAAAGGTTTGTATTTTTTAAGCACTCGGGGTATTTAGTGAAAAAAAAAGATTAAGACACATTGATAACTGATGATTATGCTTTAAAGGTCCAATATGTAATATATTTACTGTAATAACTCCAAAAATGACCCCAATGCATCATCAGATGTTAAGGAAACATGCTAAGTTGAAATACAATCTTTTCTGACATCAATGCTAATGCCAGTATTTTCTCTTTTTTAGATTTCTCAGATAGATTCTACCCAACCTAAAAAAACTGCATGTTTCTAACAAACCTCGGGTAAATATTGGAGATGTATTTGAAAGATGGAGACAGCTTAGAGCCCAAAAGGATGCTGAGCTGGTTAATTTTCTCCTGAACAGGTAAGCATTAGCTTCAGCCTAATTCATCACGGCTACAAGGTACGGGCATGTTATGTCATTTCAACATTTGTGTATTCACATTGAATTATATAACTAGAGTACCCGAGTTGGTTACTCTCAAAAACAACTGAGACACAGCGAGTAAAGTGATCCCGACTGGTCCTGGCTTACGCCACCATGGCAACACGTCATAACTGCTAACCCTGCCACGGCTGTTTACAACGTGTAGCTGACAGCGACAACGGTGAGTTATTTTAAGCCAAGAGAGGGGGGGCTGTAAATCGGGAAGAGAGGACAGTGAGTTTGCAGTGTGTTTCGCAATTGTTGCCGTAATTGTAAGCCAATAAAGTGTGTTCAGTCGGGTGGAGAGGATGGCAAGGTAGTGGTATTTTTAGCGGTTCTCACCGTAATTCTAAGCCAAGGAAGTGTGTCTGTCCGTCGGGTGGAGAGGACAGCGAGATTGTGGGGTTTTTAGCGGTTCCTACCGTCAGTTGAGTGCAGAGCTCTGCATGAGCACGGGCTTTTATGACTGTCAGTATAGCCAGCATCTAACGTTAGCTACTCCGCTGTGCTGTGGAGTAATGTCTGGCTATGTGAGACAAGTGTCTAGCAACATTGTTGGATGATGCGGTCTCAGCCTGACAACCTCCGTGAACTTCAAATCTGGGGAGGAGGGGCGGGGGAGACGACTCTCTCCAGGATTTTGAATTTGTACTGCAGTAACTATTTTAAACGCTAGCTGCCAGTATTACATGTTGCACCTTTAAATCTTTAACTACTCTAATTACCTTGCGGAATAAACTGTTTTTAAATAATGCCACAGTATGGAGTGTCTTTCAAGGTTAGTTCCCAGAAAGATTCAATATGTGTATAATAACCATGATGAATGGGATGTTAATTGTGTTTGACTTGAATTGGCCCGCTCTCAGGAAAAAGCAAACGGAACTCATTGGAGAGAGCGGGGGTGTAGACAATTCCAAAGACTGAAAGGCAAAAAAAGTTGAAGGAAAAAAATAATTAACTTTAGGACTCCTGGAAGATCAAAGTGATTTCCTTATCCCTAATCCATGAACAACCAGCTTGGCCAATTAGGCAATGATTTAAAGGCGGGACCTCTCCACCCTGAAGACAGTTCATAATCACTGCAAAATCATTAAAAGGTGTGTGTGAAGCAAAGTGGATAGATACCATGCTCTGATTCCTCTCGCATTACAGCTGGCCTGAGTCCCAGCAGCGGCTCCACTGCACAAGCTGCTTCACAGGCTTTTGAGGCCGAGGGTGACTTTGAATGAGCGTTCAACAAAGACTTTGCCTTTACATGCAGAAGAGCGCACCTTCGGTTCTGCACCAAAAGTGCAATTCATAATCTATGTGACAACTGCCCCCCCCCAGCCGGCGCAAAAAAGCATCACTCATAGCGGCCACGCTTTGCATATTTCGAGTCAAAAGCGGTTAATGGTGAGATGTAACTTCCCCCTTTACCATTGATCATGTGGCAGGCTGCGACTCCCATGAGCTGTGCGCATTAAGGCCAGTGACAAGCGGAAAACATTACAAATGAGCTTTAGCAAATTTGCAAGGCAGTGTCACCTCTTTGATGTATAGATAAGTGGATGCCGCGTCCTTATTTCTCTTTCTGTTAGTCCGCTTCTCTCTCTCCAGTTCCAGTTCTCCCCTTTTCCATCCATCTCCACCTCTCTGTCTTCCACCCTTCTTCTTCTTCCACTCCCGCTTTGGGATTAAACAAAACCGATGCCTGTGAAAAGTCTGTGTGATGAACACGTCGCGTTTCTGATGAGGCCGAGGGTGAGCGTGTCATAAATCATGCTCTTCGAGAGCGAGGCGGTGGGGGGAAATTGTACAATGATAAATATTGAGAGGTGGAATGAGCAATAGTTTTGTCACAATGCGGAGGCGCCTACATCCCCCCTTGCCATGAAATGTGGCTTTGTGATTGGGCCTGGGCAGGGGGCTGAGCAGAGAGCTGTAATTCAGGCGGCTATACAGCCAAGGATGCTTTTTTGAAACCACATGCATCCCTGATACAAAAGCCAGTGATAAATTGTTATCCAAGCAACAGATCTTCTCTTTTTTTTCAATGCTCTGCCAGACTTGGGAAACACGTAATTGAGAGGGAACATGCAAACAAAGCTAATGATTTCCCTCTAACTTTACATTTCTTTCCCTGAGGCTCTTGTCTGCCAAGTCATGCTCATACATCTTCCACTAAGTACAGCTCAGTGTCTACCCCCCCTCACACACACACACACACACCTTTGAGGCAGGTAGAACTAAAATGTCTACTTTTCCCTAAAAAAAAGGGTCAGTGTCTCCTCTTCTGATAATCTCCTACTGTCTGAGACCTTCTTGCTGTGGAATGCCTGAGGGGTATTTTTCGTCAGATGAAAGTATACAGTCGATGAGAGGACAAAGCATTCATGTAAAAATAACTGTATTGAGTAAACTGTGGCGCACAGGAGTTCATGTACATCAATTGTTAAAAAATAGGATCCTGAAATATATGACATATAAAACCATTTCCCATGCCTGCACGGAAGTTACTGAATCCTTAAAGATGGGCTTGGATATTCCATTTTACACTGACAGCTAATTAATTAAACGTTTATGTAGGGCACACAGTCATTCTTGGCAGATCGTACAGAGGTGAATCAAATTCTGAAAAATATAGTCACAAACAGATCTGAGCAGAGAAATAGGCCATGACGATGCAGAGTCATGCTTCTTTTTATATCTACAAAACCTAGTTTCAATTGTTCAGATTGTTAAGAAATGGTGAGACATGCACTCCCACTGGATTCTGTACTGAGACACGGCAGTGGATGTTTTCCACATTTTGAATCTAGCATCAAAAAGCGGAGCTCTTGAGACATAATCTGTCAAACAAAATTACACACAAATTAAACATTTGCACTGGGATTTTCTTTCAGGGGCCATTATAGTGCCAATAGATATTCAAACTGGAGCAGTGAAGACATTTAAGAGGATGTGGAAAAAGTACAGGTGGGCAGAAATCTGTACTGTATGCAGTAATAATCCTGGAGAAAATAATTTCCCATTATCGAAATCGAGAATGCTTGAGAAAGTTCAGTTGCATGGGAACGTAATTTTTACAAGACAGGGTTGGGTATTAACATGTGATCTGTCTCTTAAAATGGAAATTAGTTTGGTTGTGAACTTGTCAACAAACATGGTACATCCCAGGTCAAGGGCAGCTGCTTTATGTATTTTTTAAATCACATTTTGCAAGGTAATATTTGCCAGCTACTGCTACTACTAAGCTTTTGCCGAGCAACTTAAGCTGGAACGAAGAGGCAGCGTTGGTGAATTTTTTGTTTGCTGGCCTGATTTATATATATATTTTAGGATGTGATCACACTGTATGGTTTGCATTTACACTTGGCTGATGGTATAAATGCAGTTTACCCTTCCTTCCCAATGCAGTTAAGGACCTTCTGATGCCCCTGCAGGGCAGCTTATTCCGTTTTTTGCGAAAACTGGGGAGCAGCTTGTGTACATGCTAGAGCTCAGTCCAAATGAAGCACACACTTTGAGGGCCTTTAAATAATGTGCCACAGAGCTAAAGTTCTGTCTGCTTACAAACTGCTAGTTAAAGTTCAGACAGGTTCAACTCATCGCCAAGTTTAACTGTATTTCCATTTGTTACAATAAATGGTTACATCTATGACGAGAGTGTTCCTGACTGAAACTTACCTGACTGAAACACTGGACTGAAATGAATGTTTTACCACCCAAAAAGGCTGCTTGCATTGGTTAAAAAGGAAAGGAAGCTGGATTTGTTTTTAAACAACCGAGAAACACGAAGACATGAAGTTAGCTGTTTGTAATAGTTGTATTCCAATCTCCTAAAATCAGCTGCAAATCAGTTGCAACTAGGACAGTGAAGGCACAATCATGTATGAACCACATTTTCAGCCCTTAACCAATGAATCCCACACTCAAATCATAGTGCATTATCAGCAACTCAGTGAATAACATTACCCTCATTGGATTTACTGCGACATAAAAATATTTAGGTAGGCAGCGGCTGCATTTTTTAGTTTTGCATGTTGTATCTGGTGGCAGAGTACAGTGTGATAAATTGTTTCATTAGGTAGGGAGCCACAAGTTTGTTACTGCATGCATACACAACTGGGTTTGCTGTCTGCTGTGGGGAAATAACTCCAACAGTGTCGCCCACCTAAATTTCACAATGAAAAAATTAAATCAGCTGAAAGATGTAGGGCACTGGTCCTTATCATAGCAGAGAAATGCTCTATACAGTATCCAATAACCCACAGTCTGCATGTCATTCCATACAGATGTCATGTGTCATGTGTCATATCATTACCACCTGTCACCACTCCTGCAGTTACCCTGACACACAACCAGCCATTTAAAGAGCATATCTGAATCTAACTTATTGGTGCTAACATTGTGCTGACTGAAGAATCCAGTTGCAGTCTGGCACTTATATTCACTGTCTTTGTCAAGCTGAACTCCAAAAAGGACACAGGGCTGTTATGGAAATTGACCCTACCGTTCACTTTTAATTTCTTGACACTCGGCCAGTCAGTGTTATAATTAAGCTCCCGGTCCGTCCATTAGGCGCAGCCACAGGCCGTAATTACATACTCACACTTTTTGTGAACACGTCTTTGTCTCAACCAGTTTCAATCACCCACCTATGGCATGTGTGTGTCTGCTGGAAACTGTGCACTTCACATCGGAAGTGCTCTGAGTTGAACTTGTCTTTTTAAAGCAGACAGAACTTTAGCTCTGTGGCACATTATGTAAAGACCCTCAAAGTGTGTGCTTCATTTGGACTGAGTTCTATCATGTCATGTATTCCCACCACTTTGGTCCAGATGGAAATATCTCAACAACTATACGATGGATTGCCTAAAAATTCTGTACAGACATGTATGATCCCAGAAGAATGAGTATTGTGATCCCTCGACTTTACCTCTATTGGACCATGACGTTGACATTCGTGGTTTTTGAGGGAAATGTCTTGACAACTTTGGAAGGATTGCTATGAAATTGGGTACACATCCCATGTCCCTCTCAGGAAAATCTTTGGTATTTATTGACCAATATTATGTTTTTTGTTTTCCTAATAAAGATGGTGGTCCATGGTAAATAATATACCTGATAGATATCAGCATTTCAGCTTCATTGCGTGCATGTTAGCATGATGATGTCAGGATTTAGCATTGCTAGCTGTAGGATACATAACATGTACTCCAGCTTTTATGTTATGCTGTCACTGCATTATGTAATGCACATTTATGTGGGTTTTAAGCATTTGTTTTAACATGTTAATAGTATTTATTATGTTTTATGTTTGAGAACATTCCCCATGGGGACAATAAAGTTGAAGTTAGTCTTGTTAATTTGATCACTGTTTTCCTGTTCACGTTAGTTACATGGTGCATTTACATTCATTGAAGTTAATTGAAGTTAATTTTGATTTCTGAGGTCAAAATTCCATTCTATTCTTGATTCAATGAAACTGCAACCACTTTATTTTTGTGTGACAAAATATTATTAGCCTTATATTTAGAATGAACAATTGTGCCTTTTGAGCAATCTTTCTCTCAACATTTTTCCAGACAAAAAGGAAAGCAAAGTCAGTATCTGTTTACATTAAACAATTCAGTCAAATTCTGTTAAGGTCTCTACAAAAACTTTAGCCGTCCTGCATTTGCATTGCACACAAATAGTTTCTGGTGCTTATTTTTGTCTCTCAGCATGGATTAATTTGCTTCGAAACTGCAAGTTAATTACATTGAGATAAAACTTTAATGCTATCAAATGTTCAGAGGCTGCATTCACAATTTTCCTTGGGATTAAAAGTGCCATGTTTATGAAGAGCTGTGCCTCTATCCATTATTTCAAGTGTTTAGTTAAGACAGATGTGCTTCATTCCCCTCCACAGTGCAGCTGGGTATGTCTGGTCTAACTCATTCTTACATAAGCTCATAAATGTCTGCTTGTGCATTGACTCGCACAAAAACGCCCACTCGCCGTGCATCAGTACACAAACTCACTGAGCAGTCAGTCAGCATGTGAATATCCCCACAAGTGCACAAGCTAACATGCACGTTTTTTCATCAGTAATAAAATGTTCGTCGGTGTGTGATCTTTGGTATTTACGCTTGCATTCTGGCATTGCAGCAAAGCTGCTCGAGTGTGTGCAAAACACAATTTCCCTGTAAATATTAACTATATTTAACAGGATGGAAAGCAATTACACTGAGGCTGAATTAGAATATAATGACCACTGAGACAAATGAGGACATCACAAGGATACTTCCAATAAAGACTTAACAACCTGTTTTGACTGTAACGAGCATATTTTCTCAACAGGAATGGCTTCGTCTGCGTGCCCAGGAGAATAGATAGCCGGACTATCCCTCCCAGCGACCGCATCTCCTAAGCACAGCACTTACTCCTGTATTTTACTTTGCTCCGCAGCAATCATACAGCTAGACACGCGGGATTTGACCTGACAAAGGAGGCTTATTACCCTTCCATAATTGGAAACGCCTTGCAAGGAGGGAGCGCAACATCATGATTCGATTTACAATATTTACAACTCAAAAAACATTTCGTTTCATCCTCTGTCCTTCATGCCTGTGAATTCCAGATAACACAGAGGTTAAAGAACACTAAATATAAATTGGCTCAAAGCAGAGCATATGGAATTGAGGACTGAAGGATCCCTTTGAGATTGCCACTGCTTTACCTTCACATTACTGCCAAATGACATTGGGTGTGAGGCTTGAATTAGCACTGAAATCATGCGTGGGATACAATCAGGCTTTGGAGGGTCTTGGAGCTCTTGTGGACTTGTTGGAATATCCGTTGATTGCTGACTGACTCCGAAATGAGTTGGCCATGTGCGTAATGCATGTTATCCTATAAGGACTGATGCCAGCCGCTCCTCTCTGATACAGCTCAAGCACGTTGTACTGTGGGGCTGTGGGAGTTTACCAAAAGGAAAATCCAACTTGAAACACTTAAATGCTGTTACGCAGAGAAATTTATTTTGGATTTCTGGTCTCTGTTTTGTTGGGGGATAGGTTGCCTTCAAACTAATGCCGATCATACAGTAGAAGACTTTGAACATACTTTAAAAAGAGAGTCTGACATCATCTCAAATCTAAAGACAAACATCTCACATCTAATGTTAAAGACTAACATAATATCTAAATACTGGGGATCTTGCAGGGTCACACATTGCAAGACTACAACAAGATTGGTTTCGAAAGATTTAACCAAGCTAGCTAGCTACCGCTAGCTTTAGCTGGTAATTTAAGGGAAAGTTTGCAGATTTTCTGTTCTGCCGTACATGCAGATGAATGGCGGCAGTACCCGGAGGTCTGCGTTTATTTTTATTTATTTTTTTAAGATTATTTTTTGGGACTTTTCCCTTTATTATGCAGTGACAGTGGATAGACATGAAAGAGGGAGAGAAAGAGAGGGGATGATGCGCAACAAAGGGCAGCAGGTCGGATTCGAACACGCACCAGTGCAGGACTCAGCCAACATGGGGCGCTCGCTCTTACTGGGTGAGCAAGAGGCCGCCCCGGAGCGCTGCGTTTATCTGCCAGTAAATCCCCCGTTGGATGACACGCTTCAGAAGGGTTGAAAATTGGCAACTTTCCCTCTTTAGCGTTTAGATTGGTGCAGTGCCATAGCAACCATAAACAACACTTTTTTGAGGTCTAGTCGTTTGCTGCTTCCTGTTTGATGATGAGGGAGGTTGTTGACAACGTAAGACTTGTGTGCATTAAACCCCAATATCTGGAAGTGCAATAACATTATGTGTATATACTGCCACCTCATCGTGTTTATTTATCTTGATTGTTTTATTTTAAATTTTAAATTAAATTAAATTTAAATTAAAATTTTCTATTTTGTTATTTGATATTTTACTATTTAAATTTTATATTTCTGTTTGTCTGTGATTTAACTGTCATATTGAGAGTTGCTATACTGTGTATACTGTATACTGTGTTACTATTCTATTCTCTTCTAATGTTCACATGATTTAACTTCACTACCAAGTCTTAAAACTTACAATATCAAACACGTTTGATTTTGTCGGAACGTCGAGACGGGAAAAAGACTGACTCAGATTGAGTTTTATGACTACCTTTTAACAAACGATTGAAATGACGAGAGCGCGCCCAACTGTAGCAAGACTCTAGCAAGACTCTCCTGATTTCATTCCGTTATTGGAAATTAGTCTGCGACAATGGAATCGCTTGAAAAGTCGTTTGGTGTAAAGTTGGCATAAAACAAAACTGGCTAAACACATGCTACAAGCAAATCATGTGAAGATGCACAATGTTACGTATTTTTTGTATAAAAAAAATTATCAAATTACTAGCTGTAATGTAAAAGCGGTCACTCGTATAGACATAAGCACAGAAAATTATCACTCTGCCATTTTCCCTTTGATTTTTTCCTTGCAACTTTACTGTTTTGATTTACTCCCACCACTCTCATCAACCAGTTTAGAGAAATAATGTACACTACTTAACACTCTCCAAACTGCAGACAGACAAAGTTAGCAACTACATTGTGAATACAGTGTAGACAGATATTTCCCTCAGGAGATGGAAACAGAGCTACGTGTAAAATAAAGTGAATACTGGATTCAGCCTACATTCATCAGGACAGAAACACGACTACAAAAGAATGCTAATGTTGCTACATGTGTGCTGGATGTGTGAATAGGCCACTTTTTAACACAGTCACTGTTCAAATTGTATGTGGTGATATTTTAAATGTTGTGTTTTCAGCTCATTTGCTGTCCTTAAGTGGCCAAATAAATCTATAAATGCAGCGTCACGTAAACTGAATAACACAATCTAAACATACTCCAGAAAGGCTACATTCAAATTCTACTAAAGTAGAAGTATTTTTAGCAAATTTGTACAAATGTATCAAAAGTAAAAATACTTGTTATGCTGATGATAGTGTTATATATATGTGTATATATGATTATATCTTTTTTTTTCAGCACAGGCAGCTGCTATAAAAATCAATACTACAGTGTTTTACATTAGCATCATTGCAAAAATCATACAGGAAGAAATGCACGGAAAAAGAAGAAATACAAATGTTCCCACCCTTCATTACCATCAATAGACCAGAATGCACCACAGCCAATAAATCCTTTATGGTACATCCCAATGTTTAGTCTGCTGGTTATCCATTTTCTCTTATTTTAAATATCAGCTTACTGCTTTGTACAAGGGTTTACATAATGTGAGATTTGTATGTATCACTGATGAGCAATTTCTGTTTTTGTCACATATGCCAGAGCATGTGCACCAACTTATTACTTATGTAGCTTTTATTATAATCCTAGCATGCATTACATACATGATTTTCTAATTTTATATATTTGCACAGATAAGAAATCAGAACATCAAACAACATCCCTTTAAACAGCAGGTCGAAAATGGTTTCTTGTGAATAGGTAAGCTACCTTTTTCATTGGTTCTTTTGCTGGATGCATTGTGTATTTTTCAATGACAAACATAACATAAATGCAGTGAATAGAGTGGATGGTCAAAAGATCATATTGTCCTTGCAGAAAGCATGAAAGCATGTCTACCTAGCACCTACATGGGGAACACTCCTGTCAGTTTTCGCAGTCTGCCTTAATTGGCATACAACACACTGTAGATAGCTTCTGAAAAACCCTAATCTTAATATGGTGATTGAAGTCCTTGAATATAAAAAAAATGAAAAACATCTGCTGTTGATGCAGTGCCAGAAAAGACAACACACACACACACACACACACACACACACACACACACACACACACACACACACACACACACACGCACACACACACACACACACACACACAAGCAATTTTTTCCTTGTTTTTAATCCTGTGTCTACACTGAACTCCCAGCGAGGGCTTGGAGGGTGCTAACGTACCTGCTGCTTGGCTCTACAGTGTATTAGCCTTGATGAGGATGCAGCAGTGTGTAGAAATGAGCGGCTTCTGCTGTGGAGGTTGTACACTACATTAGCATCTGCTGGGCCATACGATAGGAGATAAATCTGCAACAAGCGTGATGCATCTTCATTAAAGTCACCACTTACTACCTCTCACCTAAACTGCCAAACTGTCTCTGTAGCCAGATGCTGTGTTTAAGCTTTGTTTTTGGTGTTTTTAGGAGGAAAAAAAGGTCTGACATGAACGAGCGAGAAAGGCTCCATTTGGGAGAGTGTGTCACGCCACTGCCAGGTAAATTTATACATCAATCTTGGTTAAACAATTACATGATAAGATGGTAATTTACACAGAGCTTAATGGCAACAGTGAACAACTCGAGAATAGGCTCACTATCCTGCAGCTGTGATGCATTAGAAACCAGTTTGGACAATTCTTCCTCAATATTACTCTGTCAAACTAAATTAGTATACTGTGGTGGAAAAAGTAGTTTCTTTTTGGATGGAAGATCGTTCTTTGGACGGCCTGAAGGAGAACAGAAATGGACAGTTCTTACATCAGTTTTTAAATGAAAGTTTTACATTACAGACTTTTAAAGGCTTGTGAGGCTTTGATGCTGGGTTGAGTGATGTCTCTCAAGGGCCCTGGTGTCATCCGTTAGCCAACACACATGTTCCACTGGTTTTACTGTTGTAGTTGTGGATGACCATTGTTTTGTGTTTGTAGTAGTAGTAGTAGTAGTAGTAGTGATGCGACCACTGGTGGAAGAAGTATTTAGATCCTTTTCTTAAGTAAAAGTACTAAAATGTGCACGCTGAGTTGGCTAATTTCTTCCTGAACAGGTAAGCATTAGCTTCAGCCTAATTCATCACGGCTACAAGGGACGGGCATTTTATGTAATTTCAACATTTGTGTATTCACATTGAATTATATACAGTGGGGAGAACAAGTATTTGATACACTGCCGATTTTGCAGGTTTTCCTACTTACAAAGCATGTACAGGTCTGTACTTTTTATCATAGGTACTCTTAAACTGTGAGTGACGGAATCTAAAACAAAAATCCAGAAAATCCCATTGTATGATTTTTAAGTAATTAATTTGCATTTTATTGCATGACATAAGTATTTGATACATCAGAAAAGCAGAACTTAATATTTGGTACAGAAACCTTTGTTGGCAATTACAGAGATCAAACGTTTCCTGTAGGTCTTGACCAGGTTTGCACACACTGCAGCAGGGATTTTGGCCCACTCCTCCATACAGACCTTCTCCAGATCCTTCAGGTTTCGGGGCTGTCGCTGGCAATACCGACTTTCAGCTCCCTCCAAAGATTTTCCATTGGGTTCAGGTCTGGAGACTGGCTAGGCCACTCCAGGACCTTGAGATGCTTCTTACGGAGCCACTCCTTAGTTGCCCTGGCTGTGTGCTTCGGGTCGTTGTCATGCTGGAAGACCCAGCCACGACCCATCTTCAATGCTCTTACTGAGGGAAGGAGGTTGTTGGCCAAGATCTTGCGATACATGGCCCCATCCATCCTCCCCTCAATACGGTGCAGTCCTCCTGTCCCCTTTGCAGAAAAGCATCCCCAAAGAATGAGGTTTCCACCTCCATGCTTCACGGTTGGGATGGTGTTCTTGGGGTTGTACTCATCCTTCTTCTTCCTCCAAACACGGCGAGTGGAGTTTAGACCAAAAAGCTCTATTTTTGTCTCATCAGACCACATGACCTTCTCCCAGTCCTCCTCTGGATCATCCAGATGGTCATTGGCAAACTTCAGACGGGCCTGGACATGTGCTGGCTTGAGCAGAGGGACCTTGCGTGCGCTGCAGGATTTTAATCCATGACGGCGTAGTGTGTTACTAATGGTTTTCTTTGAGACCATAGTCCCAGCTCTCTTCAGGTCATTGACCAGGTCCTGCCGTGTTGTTCTGGGCTGATCCCTCACCTTCCTCATGATCATTGATGCTCCACGAGGTGAGATCTTGCATGGAGCCCCAGAACGAGGGAGATTGACCGTTATCTTGAACTTCTTCCATTTTCTAATAATTGCACCAACAGTTGTGGCCTTCTCACCAAGCTGCTTGCCTATTGCCCTGTAGCCCATCCCAGCCTTGTGCAGGTCTACAATTTTATCCCGTATGTCCTTACACAGCTCTCTGGTCTTGGCCATTGTGGAGAGGTTGGAGTCTGTTTGATTGAGTGTGTGGACAGGTGTCTTTTATACAGGTAACAAGTTTAAACAGGTGCAGTTAATACAGGTAATGAGTGGAGAACAGGAGGGCTTCTTAAAGAAAAACTACCAGGTCTGTGAGAGATGAAATTCTTACTGGTTGGTAGGTGATCAAATACTTATGTCATGCGATAAAATGCAAATTAATTACTTAAAAATCATACAATGGGATTTTCTGGATTTTTGTTTTAGATTCCGTCACTCACAGTTTAAGAGTACCTATGATACAAATTACAGACCTGTACATGCTTTGTAAGTAGGAAAACCTGCAAAATATGCAGTGTATCAAATACTTGTTCTCCCCACTGTAGCTAGAGTACCCGAGTTGGTTACTTGCACAAACAACTGAGACACAGCCAGTAAAGTGATCCCGACTGGTCCTGGCTAACGCTGCCATGCTAACCCTGCTAACTGCTAATGTTACCGGAGGACCAGGCAAGCGGGCCACGGCTGTTTACAACGTGCAGCTTGTTCAGCGGCCGTAGCAGACAATGGTGAGTTACTTTAAGCCAAGAGAGGGGGGCTGTAAATTGGGAAGCGATTGTTGCCGTGGGCCCTGTAGAAACGCATTTTCTATGGGCCCCTCCCCGCATCCACAACTATTCATTCTAGCATCATTTTGGGCCCTCCTCACATGAGGGCCCTGGGTACTCAGTCCCCTTTTTCCCCCCAGTCCGACGCCCCAGGTTGCCGTAGTTCTAAGCTAATAAAGTGTGTTCAGTTGGGTGGAGAGGACGGCAAGGTAGTGCTATTTTTAGCGGATCCTCCTGTAATTCTATGCCTAGGAAGTGTGTCCGTCTGTTGGGTGGAGAGGACGGGGAGGTTGTTGTGTTTTTAGCGGTTCCAACCGTAATTCTAAGCCAATAAAGTTTGTCTGTCAGTTGGGTACAGAACTCCGCATGATCACGGGCTTTTGTGACTGTCAGTATAGCCAGCATCTAATGAATTTTTACTGCAGTAACTATTTTAAACACTAGCTGTCAGTATTACATATTGCACCTTTAAGTATGGTGATGGCGCAGTGGATATGACACATGCCTTGGGAGTGGGAGATCTGGGTTCAATTCCCACTGCGATACATCAGGCAATGTGTCCCTGAGCAAGACACTTAACCCCCGGAGGCGTGCAACCTCTGACGTATATAGCAATTGTAAGTCACTTTGGATAAAAGCGTCAGCTAAACAACATATAATGTAATGTAATAAAAGAAAAAGTAGCCTATGTGAGTATCATCAGGAAAATGTACTTCAAGTATTAAAGTAAAAGTAGAAAAACGATCTGTAAACGATCAAAACAGTTCTGTCCATCAACTTAGTGATTAATCATGTCTGCTGTACTTGTAGGCCTGTATATTGTGTAGGGTAGTTTAATTTATAAAAAAAAAACATTGTTTTGTGTGGAAAAATCTTAGTTTGTAAAGTAACTACTGATTAATGTAGCGGAGTAAAAAGTACAATAATTCTCTCTGAAATGTAGTGGAGTAGAAGTAGAAAGTTGCATGAAAAGAAAAGACTCAAGTAAAGTACAAATATCTCAACATTTGTACTTAAGTACAGTACTTGAGTAAATGTACTTTCCACCACTGGATGTGACAACCCATTTGCTTGGTCAGTAATGTTCTGTAGCACTGCTATTACTTCCTGAAAGTACCTGAGTACCGAATATAGCTCTAGGAAGTCCTCCCCAAAGTGTGTGCCTGTGACAGTTGCCCAGGGGCCCGGAGTGTCACAGCCCCCCCTGGCCTTCACCTGCAAAATGTCACTCAAAGAGACACACACCAACCAGGAAGAGATGCAGCTTGACCACAAAGAAACATAAAACAACTCAAAAGAGACACAAAGAGACTCACAATGACTGTGAAAAGGGCCAAATCAACCACAACGAGACTCAAAACCACGGAAAGATGAATAATTATGCAAATCACAGGCGCCAAGCTCCTCTCCAAAAACAACAATCTTTTAAACTGATCATTGGCGATCTAAAATGAAGAAAGATTCAGCAACTGCATAGCTTATTTCTCCCCTAAAATGTTTGTTCAGAAACATTTCAGTTAACTATTTTCAAGCAATAGGGGTTGCCATAGAGTTGCCAAATGAGCTTCCATGTTGGTCCGTTTTGAAATCCGGGAGCAGACAGCCCAAGAGTGAAAGCGGTCATCCAATCAGGTGCTGTCATCGCGGTTGTCGGAGAATGCAGCCTGTTTTCTTTGCTTTTCAGTGGTCATTGAAGAGAAATTGATAACTGCTAGTGGCAAGCCCCTCAAGCATCCAATGTTGGAAAGCAAGGTGATCTCTCCCGTCCAAAAATGCCCCAGTGGACCCGGACCATGAGAGTTAACCAAAACAGTAAACTTCTCTAACCTAACTCTAAACACTGTAACCATCCAGCCATTCACCTACTGGCTGCCGGTATTTTTTTTATTTTTGTTGGGAGAACATGTGTGTATGTGTGTGAGGTCAAAATCCATGATATATGATGAAAAGAAAGCCTCACTGACTCTATTAGATAGATTAATGAAGCTGAGATTGCCTGGTGAGGCTTGTAGGGAGTTAGACTGATCAAGGAATATTTCTGTTTTTAGATGATTTTCTTCAGAGGGAGCCATCTTTCTGAAGAACACCCCTGTCTGCCTCTGATCACTCTGCGTCTCGCAATTGACATTTCGTCTATGTGATGGGATGATTAATGCACCCTGGCATTAATTTCATGCTAGCAGGGAAGATCACTGGTATTTGTTGCTGGACTCAAAGATTAGCTCTAACCTTAAAGGGGGTGACATTTGCAGAATCCTGGATTCCAAACCTACTGAGGAGTTCAAAATGAAATGACAGTAAAGCATCTTACATAATTAGAACACATTCATATATCTATACATACTTATATATACATATACAACCCAGTCTCACGGCAGTTGGTGAAATGTTCTCGTAATTTAATCTATTGATTCGTGTACACGGACACGTTTATCTCGTTTTTGTGATGGTCAGCACGTTTTTTAAACTAATGTATTTCAATGGGAAGCATCTTTTGTGATCACAGCACGGTTCTTTCTGCCAGTCAGGCTGCAGCAGAGAAGCTGTATACAGCTTTGCTATTATTGATATTTTTAGCCTTATAACCGCTGTTTTATTCAACATTTATCACAAGATCTTCAGTCGGGAAGAATGCTGCCATCGCTAATGTTATTAGTTACACCTGTGCTTTTGCTGCTGGAGGGTCTGTTCCTCGCCATTTTCTGGAGAAGGAAAAAGTGACAAAATGTGGACGGCGAAGTAAGTTAGTTAAGGTGTTGTTTATCAGCTTTCCTTGCTCTTGGCGTGCAAAGCCTCTTGGACTCCAACCGTCTCCACATATCTCAGCAGTGAAGGAGAGGTTAAGTGTTGTGTTCATGTACAGTTCAACATATAAATAATGCGGGTGGAATGATCTCACAAATCGATGATCTTAACCACACATGACGCCCAAATGTGAGGGATTGAGCTGATGTATGAACAACGCCAACAAGGTCACACACACCTTTAGACTTTAGCTGAAACACGCTTAAAATCCAGCACATTAAATTCGATAAAAGGCTTTGCAATTTAGCTGTATTCTCAAATGAGGATCTGAGAGACCAGGAAAAAAAAGGGCAAGTACAGTTCAAGTTCAAAGCCAAAGGCTCATCCTTCATCCCATGGCACCGAGGGACACGTTGGTACGCTGCTGCAACAATGATCTGTCAGTGTTAATGAGTGATGAGTGGTGATTTACTTTTGCTGCAGTGCTGTGTTAAACAAATCACTTCATAATCCAGTCCTATAATATTTCCCATTATGACAAGGATACTTATATCAGTATTTACGAGTGGGAGAACGGCACTCATAACCTAATTACTATTTGGTCGCTGGAGGGAGGATGATTTCAAAGAATTTACAGAATAGTTTTTAGAAAGAACATTTTTTTCTAATTATATTAAATTATATTAGGCTATATTATACATTGGTGGGACTGAATGCAAAGGCATTTCTCTAAAATATTACGGACGATGATAGTATTGTTTTTAAATTTTTTGTTGTTTTTTTTAAAGATTATTTTGGCCTTTAATGAGTAGAACAGTTGCAGACAGGAAAGTGGGGAGAGAGAGGGGGAAGACATGCAGCAAAAGGCCACAGGTCAGATTCAAACCCTGGGCCGCTGCGGTAAGGACCGAGCCTTGGTACGTGGGGCGCACGCTCTACCAGGTGAACTACCAGGGCACCCCCAGATGGTACTGTTTTTCAATAATGACTATTAAACATCTGCACGTCTTGACTCTACAATGCATCTTTTTCTCAGTCAGTACAGTTAGTGGAGATTTTCAGTTTTAGTTAGTTTTCAGTTTTTCAGAAATATTTAGTTTAGTTTAGTTTTACAGTTTTTGTCAGGGGCCAGGTATAATGTTTTACAGTTATGTAGCAAACTACAGGGATGGAGAACTGTAATGGCCATAATGTTTAAACATTATTCTACGCGCTACTTTAGTGTCAGATCTGAAGCGATTACGAAACAGCGCCATCTCCTGGAATGTCAAGCTGTTCAACTAGTGTGGATCCAGCCCAATCTCATGGAATTTCAGGAATTAGTAACATTATTTAATCTATTGATGTGTGGACAGGACATGATAATGTTGGTTTTTTTTTGTGTTGTGATGACGATTTTTAAAGCAATGTATTTCAATGGGAAGCATATTTTGTGATCCCAGAACGATTACTGTAACAAGTAGTATTGGTAAGGTGAAAGTCCGCGTGGGGAGGTTGGTTGTGGTGGTGGATGGGTCAGAAAACAACAGGACTTTCACCCCAGAGACCGGGGATCGGGTCCTGCGTGTTGCAGTTCCTTTCTGCGTTATTCTCTTAATAACCATAACCGCCCCGTTATTGTCTGCGTGTCATGCGTGTGACGGTTCTTTTTCCCGTGTGACGGTTCCTTTCCCCGTTCTTCTTTTCCTAACCACAACCGTCCCGGCATGTGGCGCTTCATTTCCCCGTTTTGTGTGCCACTGCACCGGATCACGTCCCGCGATTGGCCGCCCGTCCCGTTGTTGTGGTCGGCGTGTGGCGCTTCATTTCCCCGTTGTTGCATCTCCCAGAGTATTTCATGAACTGGCGTGAGACCGGGTTGGTGGATCAATGTCACGAGAGTTGACGGAAATTGACGTTTTCTCCTTTTTTCGGTAATATTATAGACATTCATTTTTATTTTATTTTCATTTGGTTTTTTTAACCCGGCAATATAGTTTCAGTTTAGTTTTAGTTTTTCTTAAATGTTTTAGTTTTTATTTAGTTTCAGTTTACTTAAAATATTTGTTTTTGTTTACTATAATAACCCTGCTACTACCCCTAACCAACATTTTACAATAAACATGGGATTAATTGGTGCCATTTTCCATTCCTGGCCTCACAGACACAGCAGACCATGTGCAATGATTCTTCTTGAGTTGTGGCCTAAACGAACAAGTCTGTACCGTACAAATAAGTCTCATGTTGACAGAAACCGAATGTGCTTCACTACGTCTTTCACAGAAACACAGTGTTTTATGCTTTGTGTTTAGGAATGCAAAAACAAATTACATAAATTATATTTGGGAACATCATTTGTTCCTGATTCCTGAGCGCTCTTTACCAAAGAATGAATCAACTGTCCTGTTGTTAGTGTGAGCAAATTAAAACACAAACATGTATTCAGAAAAAATAAATTAGTTTGCTAGAGCAATTAGAAAAAGAAAGAAACATCTGTCCAAACTTTTTGGGAGTGGTTTGAGTTTACAACACATCTATTTCTTTTGGTTGGAGGCCGAGAAACAATATTTGCTAAAGCTTGAAAAAGAACTGGCGACAGGCTTCAGGGACAGTGTTGTGGTGAGAGTGGGCATAACCAAATGGACCAGTCCCTGACATTTATAGCAGCTGCAGACGGCTTCATATCCCCCCACTCCATGCAACATGGGGCACAGTGACATCTCTATCATTCATTTCCACCACAGCTACATGCGTGGTTAGTAAAATACCAAATAAATCTGGAATTTTAAGAAGCTTTTCTTTATTAAAAGGTATAATGGAGGATTTTCCCGAATTTTAGAAAAGAACCGCCCTCTCCACTTTTTGAAAAAATGCACATGCGCAACACCCTACCTGCTCCTGAGAGGGAACACCTATTAAACGTGTGCACGAGAGAGCATGCACGAGCCTAGTTCTCCTTGTGCACGCTCTGTTTACAAGTTGCTGTCGGCATGGTTCTACAAGCCTACTTTCCAAAAGAAGATTTGCACTTTTTTCACTATGTCAGACTCGCCACCGGTAAGTGGAAATCTATTTACGACAAGCATCTCTATAGCTAACTTTAGCATGCTACAGGCCAACAAACAAGCTATCGCCGAGAGTGGGGAGGCAGCGGTCGGAGGCTTTTATATACTGTCTATGGTCGGACGCCGTGGCCGTCTGCTCGCTGACCTGTCACGGCACGTAAACATATCCCAGAATGATTGACAACTAGGAGGACCAATAGTTTTGATGATCCACCCGGAAAAAGAAAATCCTTCACTATACCTTTAACATTCACAGTTATCCAGCTAATGCACACATGTATGCAAGAGAGAGGGAGAGAGAATGGAGGAATTCGAGGTGCTGTAATCTATTCATCTGTATCATGTATTCATTTAAAACAAATGTTGAGCAAATGCCACACAAGAAACCAAGCATTAAAAATGCTCTATCTGCATATATATGAAGATAGCTTCGCAAAGGTTAACAAGTCTTTATTCAAACAGCCAACAAGACACAAACTCTGCATTTATTAGGAAGACACCTGTAAGGTTATCAACAGTAAATTTATACAATCTGTGAGATTTCATAAGAATAAACAGAAGTGACCTTACAGAAGCTCCCATAGCAAATTGAGCTTAATACACTTCAGATAAAGTTGCAAGTGTAGTTAGTAACTCAGGACATTAGAATGCAGAAGATGCACCATAGCAATTTCCTAGATAGTGTTGCCATCAAGAAAAACACAGCTCAAGCGGCAATCATAGCCTTTTTCCCCAACATGTTTGCTGAAAAGCAGGACCCTGCCGCAGTATTGTGATTCCACACACTTCCCAGTGAATACTTGTTAATCAAACTCTTTTACAGTACTGTGGTTTCATTTTGATGGGATTTTTAGTTCATTCTGTAAGGCCGTTTTTACTCTGGGTTCATTGATTTTAATCCAAAACGCAATCCCTCCCCCTCCCCATAACTCAAGCTTTCTGCTTTTCACATTTGTTTATTGTTGTTCCCTGTCTGTATTAAAAGAACTGGATACCATGTTCCAAGATAGTTCCCCATGAATTCTATTGAAAGTTGCTCGTCTGGTGCATGTGGACAGTTCTTAAGGATTATGCAGTTTTACATTTTTATTGGACCTAATGATTTAACTTGTGATAATACAATTTAGTAATTTTGTCTCTGGGAGTTTGCGATGCTCAAAAAATGTATGTATGTATTGTTTTACAGCTGTTTCTTTTGTAATGTTTGTGTATACAAAATAATAATTTTGGGGCCAGTGGGCATCACATGACCTGCAATCACATTCTGGCCACTATGCCAAAACCACCTCTGTTACTAGAGGGTCGTTCCCAATCCAGGGCCTACTCGTGTGGCTTTTTTCATCGACCAAAACCCTCTTTATACTTGGGTTTAAAATGTGTTTTGGGTGATCGGATCACCATCAGTGGACAGCAGTAAATACAAGTGTAAACGAACACCAAGACAGTGTGATCAGATCACTTAAACCACTTGCCGAGGTTGTCTGGGACGCATTTGACAACATATCTTTTGTAAAGTAAACGCTAATGCATCCCCGATAAGGATGTAACAGGAAATTTGTAATCAATGCACGACGGTGTTGTGACAGCACCACAACGCTCTATAACTTAGCCATTTTTTTCGACGAGTTGGACAAAGTGTTGCGTGACCGGCCAGCATTTTGCTCTATGGAAGGAGATGTGTTGGATTCTGCTGACAGCGATATCTTCAGCTGTACCAACACAACTGCTGACGTTGACTGGTGAGAGTTTGAATGCAATAATTGTGCGCGGGGCCCTTTGACCTTCTATTGGAAGTGATGTAGGCAGTAACAAAATCTGAACACAAGTTGGTGTGCAAGCTAGGGACACACGATAACAACACAGGTTGTGAATTATGATGTCTGTCCATTTGTGTTTGGATCACAGGAAAGCAACATATTAGATTTTGCAGCCTTTACCACCCACAAATATGTAAAAAACTGTCATTGTCTATGAAACATAGGACTCAAGGGAAGTAGATTAACAATATCTGAAAGT
The DNA here is from genome assembly GCA_023631565.1 of Gymnocephalus cernua. NCBI lineage: Eukaryota > Metazoa > Chordata > Actinopteri > Perciformes > Percidae > Gymnocephalus > Gymnocephalus cernua. Next base: position 26,071,082 of record CM042446.1, read on the forward strand.
CGACACACAAATCTGAGGCAACTGACAGAGTACTTCAGAGTTGGTACAAGTAGATGCATGTAAGGGGAAAAGGGTCACAGAGAGCAGCTGTCATAGTTCCTGTTGAAAGTGATACTTGTCAGTACATCATCTAAACCACAGATGAAATAATTTATCCCATTATCTTTCTGCACTCAACCAAATGTTCTGCCTTTAATCACTTCTGCAACAGAGGGGAAAAGAAATCAGATGTGGAGGAATATTGTCCTCATTAACCTTCGATCGAAACTTCACTGGAGAGACAGACTGCTAGCCAGACTTGCTAAATTAAAAACCTGTTCACTTGGTACTGAAGGACTCTCTGCTGAGTGATTTTGTGTTTTTTCTCCCCCTTTGTTTTCAAGTTGAAGGCAATCTAGGCTCGGTTGGTATAGCTTCAAGAGTGACAACCATTCAGTCAATTTTATGAAGTGTTCTGAATACTCAAAAAGGCATGCAGAAAGGTTTAAGGCTATGCACAAATCATTCAAAAGTAAAGAACAAGAGAGAAGAAACAACTCTGTGAGCTACCTTCTGTCCTTTTTCTCATTATCTCTTTTACATTTCAAATAATTATTTCTGTGTGACGTTGAGCCTACTTAAGAAAAGAAACCATGGTTTCTCAACATCTCAAATGTGGATGTTTGTAACTTTCTGCACATTTAAACCACAGCACACACCACAGATTCCAGCATCAATGTTTTGGATTTGTTTTACCTCGTTGCCGTTGAAAAAAAAAGACCCATCAAAGCACATTTCTAGATAGGAGAGCATGGAAAAAAGGTGGATATAATAACAATTTATTCAAGTATTCAACAAAGCATTGCAATACTATGTTGATAAAAACATTACAGACCTGAGCCATTAATCAGCAAATTGAGACATAGTAGGATAGATTATAATATCCTCTTTAGAAATCATCTCAGCTGAGTAGGATACAATCAATCCTTTTCTTGGTTCTGCCTTTTTGCGCTTTTCATAAACAGCATGACACTTCAGTCGGGCCTTTACCCCCCCTTATCTTGACTTCCATATTGTCTTCGCTCAGTGAAGTCCAGGGTTTACAACTTCATAAAGCCAGAAGACCTTATAAAGATAACTATCCGTGCAAATATTACTTTTTTAGACCCCACTTGTCTCATAGCCTAAGGGGTATTAGCTGATATCACACACTGGGAGTAATACCTTGCATTTAAATGCATGCTACTTGTGTGGATATGTAGGTCGATTTGTGTGTAGGTGGACACATGCAAACACTTTTATTCAGATACTGAATGTGCTGGAATGTGCACATCTTCAAGGCATGCGTGCTTGTGTGCATGTGTCAAAGTTTGAAATTTGCACACATTTCCACACAAGGATGTGCTTTTGCATGGAAGCATTATGTTGCTATATATGCCTGAGGACAAGGCAGGGATAGAATGAAGGCCTGCCATATGTGTGGAAATTCCTCAAATGATCATTTCTATCATATCATCATCTGGGCACAGGTCTGCAAATGTGTGACATGCCTCTGCTTCAGTGGATATGCGCCAGTCCTGGCTATATGAATGATGAAATGAAGCCAGATGGGAAAAGAACAAAACAGCTTCCTGAGAAAAAAAAGAGTAGGAGAAAAAGAAAAACCTGCTATGAATGTCAGGCAAAGTCACAGGAGAGTGCACCATTTCATACTATAGTGATCTCAATCCCACAAAGAAGAAAGAACAGAGAGAAGAGAAAAAAGTTACACTCCAATGGCCATGAAACTATTGATTTCATAGAGAAAGTCTGCTGGAAAAGCAAGCACAAATTCTCTGGGTCTTGACAAGTCTCAGGCCTGATCATTGTTTTTCGGGGCTCGGGCTGAATTCATCTTGTTGTCTTCATACTCGTGTGACAGTTTTTGTACCAGCTTGCAAGAAATATCACCACACCATGCTCAGCAGTTTCCCCAAGATGTGACAACTTGTGTTCTTGATCATTAATACAGAAAGGCTTTAAAGGCTTTACCAACCCGTTCTCATTCCCAACTCGTTAAATACTGACGTTTGGTCAGTGGCTCTCAGCGTTACATAGCGATGCAAAAATCTTGCTTTAGGATCTGTATGGGATGCACCAGGCATAGCAACAACTTGACCGTGGCGCAGGGTTCGTGTCCCGTTCTTGTCCCGCGTGTCACTGAAACATACATATTGTAACCCAACCAACGATCTTTTTCTAAACCTAACTGTCCCGTTCTTGTACCCCTGTCAGTTAGACGTAATTCTTTTTTAATGACGCCAAATTGGTCCCGACCCAGAGCGTCAAAAAGTGACGCCAAGAGTCCTGACCAAGCGCAACTTTAGTTAAAAAGCCCCACTTCGTCTGACTGAGATGCTAAAGGAGACTTTTTTCAGCAACAAATGCCAAAAGCACCTGACCTAGCGTCGCTTTTTGATGCGCTGGAAGTGAGAATGTGTTGGCTTTACAGTACTGTTCAGTGTGATAAATGACATCAGCCATCAGGGGTCACATCAGCCTTGTACGTGGTGTGATTGATATGTAGATCGACCGTGCAAGCTCGATGTGACATCATTTCTGTCTCATCAGATTATGATTGATGAAGCCGGTTGACCAAGGTCAGGATCATGATATTTGACCCGCAGTGTGATTGTGCCAGAGAGAGAGAGAGAGAGAGAGAGAGAGAGATTAATGCACCTTAATAAACCAGTCCCAGCCACGCAGTTATGGAGTCTGACGTACAGTTTCATAAATGGCAGAGGTTAACATGCATCTTTGCAAAGCTTTGCTGCCTCTGTTCATCAAACGCTGGGGTTAGTTGAGCAGAGCATGCTAGAAAGCTCTTGCGTGACAGAATTCCACGAACATACAAGGGCATGTTCATTCTCAATCATGCCTTCCAGTCCTTCATACACCATAACAATACACCAGTGATCCCCATGTGATTCACACTGTCACAAGTGTCTCCTTAGCATGGAGACTATTGCCCTTTTTCAGCAGAGTGTGACACAGCGAAGCTCTACAAACTCAGAAATCAGGGAGGGATACACAAAGGTCACCGGCTGACAGGAGTAAGACATATTGTGCCCTGAGGAGATCCTCAGAGGAGTGAGCAAGTTACTGATTTTACCCTCCCTGGTTTGCACATTCGGGAATAACGGCATTAGTATTCAAGGACAACAGTCGTGCTTCAAAAGTCTTTTGAATAGGGTAAGAATTCTTTGGCTTTCAGGCTTCGTTGATGAAAATTGCTGCAGGCAAAAACATATTATGATTCTTTTGTTACATAGCAATAGAGTGGAAACCATTGGACAATATTTTTGGTACAATGATTGTGCTACACGACATTCAGAAAACATCTATATGTGTGTGGAAAAGGATCAGTCACCTTTTTCAAGCAAACACCTTGATTTTCAATGAGTAACAACCATAGACAACCATAGTTAATATTAATGGACAGAGCATGTGTGACGTCACCCATTGGTTTGTGAGATCTGCTATGAGTCGTTGAGTTTGCCGTTACGGGCTCAGCCATCCTGGTTGCGGATGTGACGATTTTAGACGAGAGGGAGGAGTGAGGGAGGAGCCACAGACTGTTGGACGGTACTGCTTACACTATGTTACACGCTTTCACTGGCAATCACATCATAGCCACGCCCTAAAACACCCCCTGCTTTATGGCCAATTTTAACATAATTCTGTATTGCAGAAGACTTAAAACTAGCGATTGAGACCATAAACTCATTATGAAAATGTTTACTGAGGTAATAAATCAAGTGAGAAGTGGGTCATTTTCTCATAGACTTCTACAGAAACCAACCCCCTGCAGATAGAATGCAGGTTTAAGGCACTGCATTTGGAGCACTTTGCCGAACCGTATGCTTTGTCCATTAATATTAACAGTCTATGGTGACAACACAGAAACCTTCAGTATTTTTTACCTAAAGGCTTACATTAGTATTGTGGACTGAAACATAACTCCAAACACATGCTAAAATTGTTCTCAATGTGGAATTAGCCATGCAACTGGAAACACATGATATCAGAGTTGGTGCCATCAAAAGAGAAGAATAACATTGATCAGATGGCCTGAAATATGACTTCAAATCAATGCTAATGTTGCTGTGATGTGTAATCAAGCAGATTGTGAACACAAAGCCAAAACAACTACACAATAACATGTTCTGAAGTATTCATATTTTAGCCTGTGGTGGAGTTATTTTCCCCTTAAGTGGCCAAAAACAACCAATGACACTTTAAGTAAAACTGCATCTGCATCTGTCACTTCTATGATTATGGTTACTATTTGGTAAGGTTAGGGAAATATCATGGATATAGTTAAACGCTCTATGGTCTTTTAAGCCCCCAATGTCTCCTTCCAGGCAGCGTTGCGACCGTTGACTTCAAGGCACCTAACCATAACCATAACCATAACCATAACCATAGCCTAATCCTAGTGCCTTCTAGGCAGCACTGCCTGGAAGGAGACGGGGGCTTAAAACACCAATAAACTAGTTAAACCAACATTGACTGACTGTTAAAAAAGTCCAAATAGTGGCCAAGGGCACACCCTTTGTTGCCCCAAAGTATTGGGGCGTGCTGTTATATCATGATGGGTGGCTTGTGGCCCGGCGGTAAAACGGTTGCCCCACAACCACAATCCCAGGCCATCCGGCCACAAGTGTCCCTGAGCAAGACACCGAACCCCAAGTTGCACCCCGGACGCTGTATGTATAGCTGTCCACTGCTCCTAATACTGAGGATGGGTTAAATGCAGTAATAGAATTTCACTACATTGTACTGTGTGTATGTGACAATTAAGAATAAAGTTTTTTTGATGATGCTTCTGTATTTAAATAATGTATATGACGTGTCAAAAACACTGAATAAGCGAAATAACTCAATTTTTGGGAGTAATAATCAATGAAAAGTTATGTTGGAAGCCACATATAAATTATATTAAGGCCAAAATATCCAAATCAATTGCAATACTGTATAAAACCAAATACCTATTAAATCAATGTTCATTATACACCTTATACTGTCCCTTCATACTGCCATACATTACTTACTGTTACAAAACAAACACTGCCCCTATATTCATCCGTCAAAAGAGAGTCATAAGAATTGTAACTAAAACCTCTTAAAGAGCACAAACTAATCCACTCTTCATCAAACTAAAAGCATTACGATTTAAAGATCATGTTGACTTTAAAACTGCACAAATCATGTACAAAGTCAAAAGTCAACAGCTGTCTGAAAGTATCCAAGGGTTGTTTGAACTGACGGAGAGCAAACATCACTTGAGAGGAACTTATGTATTTAAAAGAACAAATGCTAAATATCACTGCATCACAACCAAATGAGTTCATTTATGAAACAGCTGCAGTGAAGAGATGAAATCATGTACAACAATGAGCAATTTAAGAGACTTTTTATATTCAATATATTGAATGGGTATGAGAAGGACTCAATGTGATTGTATTGTGTACTGACTGTATTGTTCTTGGGGTTATACATTATGTCTAGTTTGGATGGGATATTATTTGGTTTGATTTAACTGACAGAAATATGTAAACTACTTATTTTCTTCTTTCGAGGACCATGTTGAAATATGGAAAGTAAATGCATAAAGTGCTGTAAACATGCCTTCATCAAATATTTGTATTCTATCAGTGCACGGTTTGTTGCTCAACTCATCCAGCTGTGAATGGTTTTATAATGTGGGGATGGAACCTGTGATCTACACCGTGAGAATATCCAAACATAGGCTCTCAAAACACCTCACATTATACAGTATGTCGGAATGATTAATGAGAAATTTAGTCATTCACATACATTCCCACACACTGTACTAATTCAGTGAATCATGAATCCAGATGTTTGCTGACTGCCAAGAAAGGAGAGCTGCAAGTTTCATCAGCTCCCTCCACAGCCCCTCAGAAAGCCTCAGGGGGGGAGCTAATGAGATGCGACTGAGATGCCACCAGTTCACTCCATGGGCGAGGGGGTCTTGAGAGAAAACGGGAGGAGAGAGAAGGTGAGATGGTGAAAGAGAGATGAGAGAAATACAGCAGGATAAGGTGAAAGAACAGGAAGAGGAGACAGGGTGAGACAGGGTGCTCACCGACAGATTGCTGTTAAGTGAGAGATTGCAATGCGTGTGCGATCCAGCACAAGACATGACATTTAGAGTTCTAAATGAAGAGCAGCGGTGTGCTCAGCCTCACAGCATTTACAAAAACTCTGATTCCATGCTTGTGGAAGTTGGGCTTCAGTGCTGCATTTTTACTGCCCGTGGACAGAAGAAGATGATCCTCGTAGCTTAGAAAAGATATTACCTAGATCAATCAGTGGTGGAGGGGGTTACCAGATTATATACTTAAACCTACAATAACTGATTGGCCACTTGGTGGCACTGTAAACAAGTTGTGAACACATATTAGCACCTTTGATATATCTAATATTACATATTTAAACTCTTTTAGCTCTGATTTTGGTCTCTGTCAAATCCAGAGGAAAATATCTGGCTACAAAATGCTTCACTATGTTAACCACCTAACAAATGCCTGTCTGTCTGCTATTTGGTGCTGCAGGTAGCGTATAGTGGGTTTCAGAGCTTTTTGCTAAAAAAAATAAATCTGCCTGCTGTGGCTGAAAATTCATCAAACCACAGCTAAACAATAAGCTGAAACTCACTATAAAGCAGCAGTAGAACATCGTCTGTGCAAAAATTTAACTTAAAGTTGTATTCCTTTTACAATTGTCCTTATATCAAAACAAAAATATTGTATAGTATTTATGATATTTTGCCTTTTGTAAACACCTCTATATGGTTGTTTTCAATGTTAATGGTATGATTTGCTAGTCTTGCAAGAGGATTCAAATTACACAAGGAAATCACCAGAAATGATGCATGCATGTGATGCCGGAGGCAAAAGCAGATGCATGCATTTCATGTTGTGCTGAGTTGAATGACACAGTTTTCTTTTGTCTCATTTATTAGAACAATGTGATGTTATGAATCGTTTCAACCCGTAGTGTGTTTGGGTGCTCGGTACATCAATTCCTCTTCTCCTGTTGCATTTCTGATGAAGTAGCTGCTCAAGGCATGTCTGCCAGCGGTTGATACACCTGTCATTTAGAAAAGAACGGTGGGACCTGTATTATTATAATGTTGGTGTTGCCACCAGTAGCCATGTACAAAATGTACAAATATAAAAGTTCATGCTCATCATTCAGAATCTTCAACTTGATTCTTCTTACTCATGCATTAATTACTGTATACACTGTTGAGCAGTTACATTTATAACAATGTGTGTCGTTTAGCTGATATATTTCCTAGTAAAATAGCTGTCAGATAAACATAGTGAAGTAAAACACATGCACAGCATTCCTCTGAAATATAGTGTAGTAGAAGTAAAATGGAAATACTCAAGTTAAAGGGATATTTCACCGCTGGAAAGCTGAATATATATTTAAATTGGGTCACTTATGTAGCAGAAATGTGAAATTTCTTTTTTAAATTGGTGCCTTCTAGGCCGAGAAAAGCCAGAAAATGTGTTTTTGGCTCATATGGATGAAAGACACCAAATCCCAGAATGCACTTCGCTTCGCTGCTTTGAGTCCACTCCCAAGCCACGCCTACCGCTTGACAGACAGAGTGAGGCATTCAACTCAACTCAATGTGTTTTATTGCTATTTCAACCATATACACAAAACAACGTTTCATTGTGGCTCAAGTGGTGTTACACATTTAAAATATATAAAAACTACATTATATAAAAACAACATTATATAAAAACTACATTATATAAAAACGACATACGAAACAGGCTACATTTAGTGCACACACACACATCATAGGCTCCGTAAAGTTCAGCTAAGCATACTAGCATTAGGCTTGGTGGGCTGTAAACACCGAGTATAAACACAGCCGTGAATTAGTGTGGAATGTCGAATGGTCACCATGTAACAGTCACAAACTCCAGCGGTTAGCAGTTAGTTGGATACAAATCACCCCATTTCTTCACCAGTCCGTGTTAACACAGCCCACCTTCACGGGTCTTTTATCCAGTGACAGAGCATCTCTAGCTCGGATCGTCGGAGGGCTAGCAGTCCTGGTAGCTGGACAGTCTGGTACGTTGTTGTTCAGCCATGTTTCCACAAGAACAAAAAACACAGTCTCTGAACTCGCGTTGGGAGCATCGTTGAAGTTGGATGTAGTCCAGTTTGTTTTTTAATGAACGGACACTTGCAAGCAGGATTGATGGGACAGGTGGCCAGCTAGCGTTAGCTTCCCACCTAGCCGATGAGGAGGTCCCTTACCCGGCTCGGGGCATTGAGCGAGACCGCTGGTCTCCGTGCAGGCGAAGCTCTCGTAGTGGGCCGATTATTCCCTCTGTAATAACGTTTCCTGCATATTCTCCGATCTGTACTGATGTATCCCGGTGGTACACGTGCGGTAGTTTGAATGCACATAATTATTGTAAAAGTCTGCTGCTGAGAAGATAGAGCAGAGCCCTGTTTAGCAAGGATTAGAGATGGCTGACATTTCGTTTTTTTCCGGCTGAGATCGGCTCGCTTCGGGTGATGGGCGGGTTGAAAACATGCAGAAGTAGCTCCTAATACTGGTTGTAGTCTTTTGCCTCTGGCCAAAAATCTTCCGATGACGCAAAAATCGTCATTTTACGTCATCGGAAGATTTTTTCCAGACCCCCCAATGCAGAGATCTCCCGTCTCAGGGGGATATGAGGGAGGGACGCACGGTCATTCAGAAATACTACCGGGTTTCTACTGATACAAAGCTGAATGCTAAATCGGTGAAGTATCCCTGGGAATGGACTCAAAGCAGCGAAGCGAAGTGCATTCTAGGATTTGGTGTCTTTCATCCATATGTGCCAAAAACACATTTTCTGGCTTTTCTTGGCCTAGAAGGCACCAATTTAATTTATTTTTTCACATTTCTGCTACATAAGTGACCCAATTTAAAGATACATTCAGCTTTCCAGTGGTGAAATATCCCTTTAACTTATTTTGTCGAAACATGCTGGCTGTTCAGCTCTTACTCATCGTCTTGCTCTTCAAAAGAAATACAAAGCAGCAGCAGGAACAGGGATAGGCGGAAATAGCACCTTGTCTTCACTACAACAATGTGAGCACATGTTCTCTAATGCACCTGCAACACACTGATGAAGCATAACATTTATGCAATGTAGTGTTACATCTTCATATGTCACAGTATTGCCAGCACACCCATGCATGCTTTATAAAGCTGTGCATTATCCATGAGAAATGTCAAAAGGATTCTGCTAGTCCCTTTAGCTACATTTAAACTGCATGTATTCATGCTCAATACTGATCTGTTGCTTATGTGATTTTTTTTTTTATTTTTTGGTCATATGCTCCCTGGGTATTATTTACTTTTGTAAATGTAACCTTTGTGAAGTCACTTTTTATGAAATGCATTGTCTGGTTTGTCCGTCTTGCCATCTTGGCTTTGTACTGTTTGTAATGTCCGGTCTCTCCAGTCTGGCTGTCACCAAACCAAGCTCAATATTTTAAGACTGAACATTAGTCTGGGGAGTCTGCTCTGTATCTTCTCTGCACAAGAGGCGTGATCAACGGTCATAGTTCAAACAACTATGTACGCAATTGGATAGTCCTTCAACCAATCAGACCAACAATCCGGGTGACGTAGCAGCGACAGCGGCATCAACGGGTTGCTGCCATGGAGTACTGCGCTTCGGTGGCGGTGGCCGGCTTGTTGAATGTAAACAAAAAGCTGCTTGGTCGCTTCTCTATGGTCATCGTGTTAAACCTGCCAATAGCGCGCCAGGTGGATGAGCCAGTTTGTGATTGGTTCTGTGATTTGTAACGGAAGCAGGATAGATAAACGTACAGGTTTCCAGCCTGAGCTGCAGGGTGAAATCACATCGCTGGCAGATCGGGCTGGTTTACCCAGTCTACTGTCTCTCTTATATTCTCGTATTCTTGGTGAAACCGAAGGAAAATTTTCACATTTGCGGACGATAAAGTTTTTCGTATTCATATTCGTATTACAATACTAGAAATCAAAATACTGTGACAAGGAGCCGTCTCAAAATGACATCGATATGACACTATGCTACTTTGTCATAGACAGTGTTGGGCAAGTTACTTCCAAAATGTAATAGATTACTAGTTACTGTCATTTGAGAGTAATTAGTTATATTACAGTATTACTGTCTCTGAATTGTAATATTTTACACTACTTTTGCGTTACTTTTAAGTTACTTTCACCAAAATAACTGCAGAAGCATGACTTGGCAGGTAGCTTGTGAATTTCACCACGGTATCTATGAAGTATCTTTATCCAATTTAATACATCATAAATTTAATAAATCTGAATCTGCTGACGCCGGACATGTTGTCCGTACCATCTCTGGTTCTGGCTCTGACCATGGCAACAGTGACAACAGCACCTTGCTTTAACGCAACGTAATAATTCCTGAAAATAAGGGGATTGTGTGTCCATATCGCAAATGTAGAATCAGTCTATGAAGTTATCTCAACCATTGAATTTCAACAACAGGAAATAACACTCACAGACTTTTGTTTCTGTGCAAAAGTGTTTTGCGGTGTTGATGAATTCTTAAACAAAATACCACTTTATTTCGGGTTAAAATGGGTTGCAATGGGTATAGTATTACTAAAATTGTATTAGTAATGCGTTATATTACTGCGTTACCGCAATCGAAATCACAGTGCAAGGAGTATTAAGAAATTTAAATGGCTGCCTACAACTCTTAATTCTTTCAGGAATCCATATACTGCAGGTCTGGTGTTGTAATACCGGTATACCTGATGTGCCAGATGGTTTGTTACACAGAGCCATCTGAGAAGCCGTCATTGGAAACTGTTTGGAAAAGGGCAGGCACTTTCACAAAATCAGGTGATTTTGCGGCCGTTACACACACACACACACACACACACACACACACACACACACACACACACACACACACACACACACACACACACACACACACACACACACACACACACACACACACACACACACACACACACACACCCCTACAGCAGCCAGTAGCTCAAACGCATTACTTGAAGCTTGACAAGATGGACTTTCTTGTGATATGTGGTTTGCGATTCTCACGTGACCTTGTGATAGCATGAGAATCCAGCTGCCGTGCAAGGTAATTGTTATTTCTTCCCGTTGAACAGTAGCGTTTTTCGGCTCGGGCGAAGCAGGCAGCTGCCTGGGGCGGCATTTTTTCATGACACATGGGTGGCGGCACGAGCACTTAAAAAAAGAAGCGGTTTTCTATTGTCTATCATTTCACTGTGTGGGGAATTGGCAAATTGACGCCCCCTGCAGCTGCAGGCGCCCCTGCTTGCTGAGAAGGTGCCGTGCACAGAAGCTGTGTGAGAAGGGGAAAGGGGAGGGGGGGCTGACACACACCCTGTGTTGAGAAGTAAAAGTAGGCTAGATAGTAGAAGTACATGAAAGCAATCCAACTTGGTAAAAAAAAGACAATGCTGCTCTGCCAAATGTCTTCAAAGGAATGAAATGTTGATAATAAAGAACAGTGATTTAATAGTGATAAAGGGATGGTGCAATCCCAGGCCGGTGGGTAGTTGTATCCGCGCTAACAGCTCCTATAGTGGCCTTTGCTTCAGTCTGGCACCCAACACCCTGCGATGCCATCCAGCTCTGCGGCTCGGCGCACTATTTAGGATTCACAAGGAGGAGCGACCCATGCGGCCACGGTCGCATTCACGGGATGCGCGCACAGGCAGGCGGGGGCACAGGTGGATGAAAACCGTGCACTGCAGAAAACAAATGTTCAATGTATCATGTTTTGGTATTGAAATGTTGTTAGTGTTAAATGGAACACTGATATGGAGTCAGTTTCAGCGTGTGACTGTAGAAAGAATAGCACACATCATGTTCTCCTGCCAGGTGATTTTGTGAGCGCTTGAATTAAAAACACAGAGAGAAAGAGAGAGAGAGAGAGAGAGAGAGAGAGAGAGAGAAAGAAAGAAAGAGAAAGAAGAGAGAAAGAAAGAAAGACAGAGCATGACAATTATTTCCAAAGGCATTCTCTCACCAATCTGCTCATTTCATACAAAATGTGTGTGTGTGTGTGTGTGTGTGTGTGAGTGCCTGTCCTACCAAAGCAGAGAATTAGCTCCACACATATAGGCTATAAATATATTTGGAAATTGAAAATATTGAAAAAAGTTACTCTCGAAAGTATCCACTTTGGGACATCGTATAGCATTACTGTATGTGCTGGGGTACATTTTCACATAATTTATATACAAGTGGACACCTGAGCATTACCCCCATTTTGATATAAATACACCCAAAACATGGTTTTGGGGATATTGTAGTCAAATATAGTGATTGTGATGTCATAATGCAGCAACAAAGTAATCTGTATTTTCTGTCTTCTAATCGATTAAAGGTTAAGGTTGGTGATAGTCTGTATTTTTTAATCAATAAATCCCATTAAAGACCCAAACCACAGCCTGATAAATCTTCTTCCTCCAAAAACACATCAATGAGCAGCAGGTTATTAGGAAGAGATTAGCTAGTAGTACACAGGTCATACTGTACATACTAGAGGTACCTACAATGCATGTAAATACGTAAGTCAAGGTGCATTCATTTACTACAATGTTTTTTAAGACTTAAAATTAAAAATCAATTCTTTAACCCCCATCCTATATGCATGTTAAAGATTGACATTTTCAGTAGAAATAAATGGGCTTAGGAACGTTGGAAAGTATTGAGAGACAGCTTTGGTCTTTTCTATATAAAATGTAACTGTTTGTGCAGAATGTTGTGTGGTTGTTTGTTTTCCTGACCTCGAAGGGGGTCTTGCTCAAGGTGTAATTCAATGTAGAACCGCCACTGCAGTTGAAGGGACAATTGGCCAATCAGAGCTTTGCAGGTGGGACGTGGAAGAAACCAACAAAGCTGCACAGGTTGTTGTAAGTCGACTTAAGGAAATACATTTCAAATCAACATATTACCTCTCTCTTAATAAAAAATGTTTAGTTTGCTCCTGATTCGGATTGACATGAAATGAATCACAAATGTAGTGTAAAATCAGGCTAACTGATAACGTGATACACTGGTAATGGGTTAAACAGACATAACTGAATGACTAAAACAAAATGGCTGATGATTTCAACACAGTTTCTCTTTTAACCTTTGTCACATTATGTGGCAATGGTATCAGTGAGATGAGGGGTTCCAAAATAAATGGAAAATGACACTTTGTTTTATACAGGCTTGGAGTCCAAGTAAGAAGTCTGTAAACCACATACGGTTATATGCATCACGTGTAAACCGTAGCTCTCATTATGTAATTTGCTAAGGGGTGTGAATATGTTTAAATATTCTCCCTTGCAAAAACTATACAATACTTACATGTGAACTGGTGATTATAAATTCACATATGCTTTCTTTACAGGCTGACGTGAGGATTCAGGTAGTTGCACATATTGCACTGCAGGTCCAACATTAGATCAAATACAGTATTGATATTTTAGTTGCTGTGTAAACAGCTTTGGCAAATATACTCACTATGGTGAAAGATCAATTGTATTCAAAAAACAACACAGCGGAGAGACAGCAGGCGTCATTCGGAAGCTTTTGAGTATTTGTTCAAACGTTGTGCATCTCCTCATTAAGGCCTCGGCTATCTGGGATATTTACTGGCTGCGTGTTGGTGATTGTGTTTTCATTCTGTAGCCGTCCTCCAGTCACAACTGTTTTCTCTCACACTGTGTGAGCCAAGCCCCGCTGTGACAGTGATTTCCCGAATAGTGTTTGTGTCACAGTTCCTGGGAGTCCTGTCCCTCTTCAGAAACAGACATGATTCTTTTTTCCAACACCCCTAATGGGTCCCCTGTTTTCTTCTTGTTGCAGCACTGGCAGCAGTCTTTATAAGTTCCTCTTTGGGGAATCTTTTCTTTTTTTAGTCTTTTCCTGCAACAGGAATGGGGAGACGTTCAGAGCTTTGCATCCCAGGCTGTGATGGATGTCATGTTTTTCCTCTGGAGGTTTTTGTTTATGACAGTCACTATCCATTTCAGCGCATATCACCACTGCACAGAGTGCCCTTACGTAATGGGCTTGTTGTTTTAGGCAGAATTGATTTATACACCTTTCTGTAATGGAATTTTTTGTGTGTGTTTTGTGTGTTTGGGGCCTTGCTTGTTTTCTGCCCTGGCTCAGGTTCTAATGCAGAATGAGATGTTATCCCCAAACATAACGAAGGGCCTGTTACAGCTTGCCAACCAGCGGCGTGTCTACGCTGACATTTGTCGTGGGTTTACCCCTCTGGCACAGAAAGCCAACATGAGAAAAGGCTCATACGTCCCACCTGTTTGAGGACATTAAGCACAGGGCCACCTGCAGAAATATCCAGCGTTAGCAGACTATTGATGTTCGAATGAGACACCTTGTTGTACTTAAAAGAGCTGAAATATTTGTGAGTGGAGGGAAAAATATCTCCTTTGTTTTTCCTTGATCACAGTGCCCATAGCAGTCGTCACACATTATTATTAAGCAGAGGTGAGTAGTAACGAGTTACATTTACTCTGTTACATTTACTTGAGTAAGTTTTTGAAAAAATTATACTTCTAGGAGTAGTTTTAAATCACTATACTTTTTACTTTTACTTGAGTAGATTTGTGAAGAAGAAACTGTACTCTTACTCCGCTACATTAGGCTACAATGAGCTCGTTACTTTTCTTTTTACCTCTTTGGTATTCTACGCGTCATCGTCTTTATCCCCCCCGCATACGCCTCATTTAATGTCTTATTTTGACAGAGAGACAGCCGCTCTCGGAGAGCAGAGCTGCAAGCATGTCACTCCGCTTCGCCTTTCTGAGAATACAGTTCCCAGTTTATATACAGTTAGAAGATGGCTGTGTCTCAAGTGACGTTATTTGTACACGCTGTGACTATACAAATCACAACATGTAAATAGGAACATGTTGGCGTTATTTTGTCACTTACTCTGAGCAGTAGGCTAGTTGGAGCCGGTTACCTCCAGGATCTGTGCTAGGCTAAGCTAACGGTGGAGCCGTCAGACAGAGTTACGACACGCACGGAGATGAGAAGGGTATGTATCGACTTGTCTAACTGTCGGGGTTACGGTGAATAAGCTAATGTCCCAATAAGTCGGCGTGTTCCTTTAAGAGCAGTAGTTCGTAGATGTATAGTTTTAGACTATCATTCAGTCGGTCAGCTGTTATCTGCCACGCTTTTTCTCATGTTTTGTTTTCATAGAGGCCGAGTTTCCTTCTTTACATATTATATGCTTTTCTCCCTCATATATATGTAGATAGAAAAGAAAGACACTGCAGAAATTGGACTCTAAAATCTAGAAACTATAAAGATAATTAAGTGATAAATATAATGCACACTGTAAACATGAATGTAACAGAGTATATTCATATATTGCCCCCCAGCAAAATATAAGGTCAAAAAACATTGGGGTGTCCTCTCCCTGTTGTTACATGAATGTACAGTAGTCTACACCACTATATAGTTATTGGTTCAGTGAACTAAGACTATAATATGGCAGGATTGTACAATTAGGATAGGTTTTTATAATTGTACAATTCTCCCAAATTATAGTCCCAGTTTACTGGACAACACAAATTGTGTGCTAAGAATATCATTTTATTGAATCCTTTATTGTTAAAGAATACAAAAAAATGAATCAGCTAAAATAATTGAAGGTGCATTGGTCCACTATAGAAACACACATGTACAGCACTTTATATATTGCCCTTAGTAACTGACTTCATTTAAAACACATTTGGCAACTTTATCAGCCTTTTCTAATGATCTCAACTGTCATAATATATTCACCAAACTTCTAACAACAATATGAACAGCAGTCTTCATACAGCAATATAACAGTAACAATGACTGTCACTTTATTAATTATGAAAAATAATGGTCACACTAAATAACAATACTTAAATGAACAGCAATATGCACCTGTTGTCTTTTAATGCAGGCTGATAACAAGAGCGTCAAACCACTGCTGAGTGAAAAGGCTCCAGGATTAATAAATCCTGGCTGTTAGCCTGGTCAGGAGCAGGCTATCTGTTAGCCTGGCTGTTAGCCTGGTCAGGAGCAGGCTAGCTGTTAGCCTGGCTGTTAGCCTGGTCAGGAGCAGGCTATCTGTTAGCCTGGCTGTTAGCCTGGTCAGGAGCAGGCTAGCTGTACAGAATAAATCTCCATGGTAACTTAGGTGCCTCTGCTTTTGTGAAACCGAGTCAAGGCTAAATTGAGCCAGGATAACTGGGAAATCCTGGCTTAATCCCTTATCTTGGTTTTGTGAAATAGCCCTCTGGCCTCATATTGAAAGCATGTTTACCTGAGTAAAAGTGCCAAACAGCAGCTACATTATGCCGTGTCTTCTGTGTCTACCAAAACAAACGGACATTTCACCATTCAAAAACTCAACATGTAACTTGAAACATGTAGCGGTAAGTTTCCTAAATTCTTTTTGCTTTTGCTGTGGATAGGCAAATGTTTGTCTTTTAGGTTACATATGTTTTGAACATTTCCTATATATATATATATATATATATATATATATATATATATCCATCCAAATAAATCAGACGTTACTCAACAGTTACTCAGTACTTGAGTAGTTTTTTCACAAAGCACTTTTCACTCTTACTCAAGTAATAATTTGGATACTTTTTGGACTACTTTTTACTTTTACTTGAGTCATATTATTCTGAAGTAACAGTACTTTTACTTGAGTACACTTTTTGGCTACTCTACCCACCTCTGTTATTAAGAGAGCTGTAATTCATGTATCAATCACAAAAGCTGATTGTAGTGAAACAGGGGAAATGGTTGGCAGTGCTGCTAATTAATGTTGTTAAATACTTAGTAAATGTGGAACACTTTAACAACTTATTTTCAGGCTCAGTATTGTTGTGGCTACAGTGGAGCAAAAAGACTTGAAATAATGGTACTGTAACAATGTTGCATCCATTAATTACTTTACTTAGTTTTTTTTACTATATTTGTTGTGGCTTAAACTAGCCTGGTTGACACCAGACCCTTCTCAGTTGTAACTGAGAGTGGGTCTGGGGAAGGTTCGTTCACAGCCCATTTCCAACGGACGCCGCTCAAATGCCTTCAACCAATCAGAGCGATGACGGAGATGATGCTTCAACGTTGCTACACTATCGTCATTGTGTAAAGCCCGCAATGAAAAGTCATGCAATGCAATTTGTTTGTATTCTACGTATTTATTACTTCATGCACCAAATTGACTGCTGCGTTATAAAACTGTGAAGATCCGCATAGGGAGGATGAGGTGGATATTTGGGTGAACTGTACCCCGCTCACAGTTACACTTTGACAGCTGCTGCCCTGTACCCAGCTCACGGCCTCTTCTCGGCTAAATTTAACTGTAAAGGCCGCTAAACTTACTGTCAAGTGACCGGCCGGCGGGCGCCTTAATTTCGTAGGATTTCATACGAACCCACTCATGAGAATGCATTTACCCAAGTTGTCTTTAAGATGCCCAAGGAGCCTGATTGCATTGGCTAACCGGATCTGGAGCATCTAAGGCTAGTGCTCTATAGGATATATAGCTACAGAAGTCAGCGTGGCTCTCTCTCTCTCTTCCCTGTTTACACCACATTATTCTCACACATTCACACTGATGCCACTGACAAAACACACCACATATAAATTGACTTACTAGTAATTATGTCCTTTATTACAATAAATTATTTGTATTTTGCGTCATTTTTCTGTCATGACCCACGGGGAGGGTGATGACAAAGTTGCCTCGAAAACAAAGCTGATACTTTTTAATCTGTTATTGGACCATTTTCCCCAAGCTTTCTTCACTAAAATTGATCTAAAATTGATAGAATTTAGTTCCTGAGGCTCCTGAGTCATCTGGCCTATTTGATTGAAAAGGAACATTAGTGGCTTACTAGGTTCTGTTTTTTGGAGTGGAGTTTTTGGCTCAGAATAATCATCTGTATTTCATTGTTACAGCCACATTAGCCTTATACAGGTCATGGTTTGCAACTAAACATCTGTAAAAAAAAATGGCGAGTTGGATAATTAGATAAGTGGACAGTGTGTGAGTATAAAATGCTCTCAATACACAACACATACAAGGTCCACATGTGTTCATGCTATCAGAGATCTATCATGATCTAAATGTTGCTGCTTTAAACATGCACTTGTTTCAAGTACAAGCTGAGAGGCAATACTAAAGAATTGAGACTGGTAGCTGATGTTGTCAGTGAGAAACAATGTGGGAAGGTGTCACATCGAGCATTAGGAGTAGCCACAGTGGGTCAATTACAGAGCGGGTGCAGTGATGAATATTCCCAGCATTGCTTGTGCATCACAGAGCCTGTGAAACAACAGTGTACTGCTAACTCGGCTTGTCTAGTTAAACTGCTGTTTCCCCCCCAGTGGCCTTGCTGTTGCGTGAAAACAAGAAGACCTATTTGACCCCGTATATCTACGGCAGACTCTGCAGACTCCTGAAGAATAAGCTGATGGAGTTGTCAGTCTCTACCACGTCACACTTGATACGGCTTGAATGCAGATGAGCCATTGACAAATTGCTTTTTGCCAGGAGGTTCACCGAGAGGTAAAAGCCCCAGGTTCACTCCACTGCAGCAAGGGGGGAGTGATTTATAAAGAGGCAAAGACACGTCTTCGTCAGGCCTCTGGCATTGACAGGCGCTTCATCAGCGTCCAGATTGGGTTTCATGGTCAACTAGAAGGCACTGATGCGGCAAGAAGAGATTGGCATGCTCTATATTCACTGCTTTTGCATTGACTCTCTTAATGCCGTTTTTGACTGGCAAACACTTGGCATCAGGCAAGAGAACAAACGGGCGCCAGGCAAAGTCAAGTGACTACTTTGTAGTAGTAGTAGGCGTATGTCATTAAAGGGTGAGGTTGGCATTATATTTTTTACTTTGCAATTATCAACAAACCAAATTAGAAGACCTTAACTAAAGAATATATGAATCATCGCAACAAGTGTTGTCTGGTTTATACCGGTATTTATGGCTCCAAATACTATTTCAAACACATAGTACAGCCATAGAGGTGCATTTGATGACATGTTCCTTAATTAGAATAAACACTTTACCCTTTCCTTTATACTTTGTATTGTTTTACAAATACTAACTAAAAGAGCAACTGCATTTTTAGTAGTACAGATGGTCGGTGCCATAAATAGATAGATGTCACTGAGCATGCTCAGATGTGCTGGTTAATGTTTTCTTTTTAAGTTCTTTTTGCTAATTATAGCTACTTTGGACTTTCATTATCCCCTTTAATCCTCCTTTTTATTTATTTTTAAATTTTTTTTTACAGCTACACTATTCCAGCAATGTTTGGCTGTACTGCGCTAAATGAGCATCAATGTTGGGCGGTTGCACATTACTTGACTCACTGGCAGAAAGTATGCGAGACATTTTCACTGTCTGGTTTGATGCTGATTTTGAAGAAAGGGAAGGATGTGATGGACCCATAGTGTAGTGCCGAAGCAGACGGAGGAAAGGAGACAACAGTTCAGTTCAACTTTATTGTCATATGCATATTAGTAGAGTACCACAGCAATGAAATACAATGTGCCTTGGCACCAGTCAATAAGTAACAATTATAAATAACATTTAAAAACATCCAAGAACAGTAAACATAGTAACTAAGCTCAGACCTCAGCCCTCCTTCCTGTTGTACTATCATTCAGTAGCCTTATTACCTGGGGGTAAAAACTATCCCTGAAACGTGATGTGCACATTGGGATGCTCTGCAAACGTCTTCCTGATGGAAGGTGGGAGAAGAGATTGTGTGCAGGATGACTAGAATCCTGCATAATACCTTCTTAGTGCTGCGTTTCCAGTAAATGTTTTGGAGCAGTTCAAGTGGTACCCCAGTGATTTTAGATGCAGTTTTGACCACCTTTGTCAGAAGATTAAGGTCATGTGAAGTAGCTCTGCCAAACCACACTACAATGTTGCCTGTCAGTATACTCTCAATTGTACAGCGGTAAAAGTTCTGTAGAATGTTAAGGGACATGCCATATTTCTTGAGGCACCTCAGGAAATAAAGCCTCTGATGTGCCTTCTCAATGGCACAGCTGATATGGAAGGACCATGAGAGAGTCTGAAATGTGGATGCCTAAGAACTTAAAGGGGAGTTGTTATTATAGACAGGTGTATGCGTGGGTTTGTTCCTTCTGAAATCTATGATGACCTCCTTTGTTTTCCCCACATTGAGGGACAGATTATTTCCAGTGATAACTGTATTCATAATGATGAAGGAGCATGTCCAACAGTATGGATCTTTTATGTTTTTAATACTTTTGTGGACAACATTAGAGTTCTTTTGTATGGAAGCATAAGCTACATCAGACTAATAATACATGTTAGTAGATTACATGGGTTGTCGGTTTTGATCTTTTCATGGGATTTGATGATAATGAAAAAGATTTTAAAAGCAAAAGAGCACCAGCCCTATCCTTGAAATTGCAATATCTGTTGAATACAATTGTTTTGAAACTGGGGATTCCAAAAAAAAAAAAAAAAAATCAATATCAAAAAGAAGTTAAACACAATAGATGTGAGTGACACTTAGTGCCCGGATGCAAACATTGAAAGCCACAGAGGGGGAGAAAAAATAACTAGCTTGCTGCGTTACAGTTGCAAAACTGATTTCCCTGCCGGCGGTTTTGAACCATGTGATTGACTGAGATCTGAAGCGAGAGTGAAAGTGGTTCTGAGACTGTATGAAAAGAGATAATGACAACAGAGATGGGGGTGATATCCAAAGTGAGTGTTCATTTGTCACTTATCATGTCTGCCTCCTGCTGCGAAGTCTTGAGGTAATGGTGGTGAAAGAGGTACTTTAAGGCTAGACAAAAACGTACATCTCCACACACTGGAAGAGGATGTTAGAGTCCTTGTTAATGGAGGAGTGTGGATCATAATGAACAAAGGGAAAATAATGATCATCATTAATGGGCTTGGGGGAGGAGGGCGAGTCAATGGGAATGCTTTTCATTCGCCTCTTTAGGGCCACTGAAGAGTGATGTGTCCCTCAGTAGACTGTTGTTAATGTGCCATCAGGGGCTTCTGCAAAGCTACTGCAATGAATAATAAGTTTAATGGTGTTTGTTCTCTGTGATGACACATCTACAGTGCTGGCTAACCACTTGGTATTAAACCACCACTCAACTGGCCCCCAACCACTTACACTGCACTCCTCATTTTGCTATTCATAGTGGTGCGTAGGAATATATTTCACGCTATAATATGTCTGTCAAAAATTGATTCTTTTCCCCGCAAAATTATAGATGATTATGAACGTTTTTTCCTCTCTCTCTCTCTCTCACTCTTTTTTTCTACTGTCAGGTACCAGGCGGTGTGAGAATAAATTGGTTATCATTTCATTCAAAGTGCCTTGAATTTCAAATAATATGACCTTTTTAATATGCCCTCCTATTCCACTGCTGCATGATGGTCCAGCAGGTTTTTGAAAGGTGCAATTGACAGGTGGGCACAATATGCTTCTGTCTGGATGGGCATTTTTATTGAAAGCACCATTTGAATTTGAATGAGTCTGAGACCCCGAATGTTCTCTTCAATTTACACCTCAAACGGTGATGGAATTATAATGGCTGCTAATTAAATGGGTGTTTACAGACCATAATCATTGGTGGAATCTTGTTTATCCTGACTTTTACTAAACTCCAGTAAAAGCGTTTAATCTAGAAAATAAATGTGTACTATATACCCACTTACACACAAAACCTGAAGCCCTGTATAATTTCCCTGCAGTAATTTACACCTTGCTGCAACACAATGGACCGACAACATTTGTTAACACAGTACAAGATACAGATTTTGTGCAGGTAAACACATTTGTCAGAGTATCATTTATTTTATTTCAGGGGTGATTTCTCTCTCTGTTTGTCTCTTCATACAACACACAAATAACCAACACAACATAAAACAGAGGAAGCTTTGTGCAACATACACTTTTAATTTGAAAAAGCACAAGCATTTGTGTTAGTGTGACTGAGTGGAACTAAGATCATCATCCAGCCTGTTACACTGAAAACACCTATCCAGATGTGTTCGTCAACAACAGCAGTAACACACTGGTTTACAGAGGCTTGCAAAAGTATTCGTACCCCTTGAACTTTTCCACATTTTGTCACGTTACAACCACAAACGTTATTATGCGCTGCTTTGTGTTGGTCTATCACATAAAACCCCAATGAAATACATTTACATTTGTGGTTGTAACGTGACAAATGCTTTTGCAAGCCTGTGTATATTGAATGTGTGTGTCAGTGATGCTGCAGTTTAAACAGACTGTGTTGTACTTGTGTAGTTGACCTGTCTGTGATCAACTGTCCATGGCACAGCTTTGTTGCTGGTTGACATGCAAACCAACATGAAGCAGTTGAAGTTCAACACTGAATACTGAAGGGGAGAAAATTAACTTTTATTTCTTTTGGACACATTTTATGACTTGGCATGACAAATACTGGAGGGGACACATTTCCATAAATTGGGGGGATGGGACCCCCGTAGCGGATATAGTCTATGTCGACAATGTTTCATTTGCGGGATTGTTCAGGTGCCACCGCAGATTCCGCCGGATGTCCCTCATTTACAGCCGCATGTCTGTACTTTCTGCTTTCCTTGTGTTGACATTTTACAACTGGTGGATTTCTGAGGACTCTGGTTAACTGCTCCTCAGATCTCTGCAGGGTAAATCCAGACAGCTAGCTAGACTATCTGTCCAATCTGAGTTTTTGTTGCACGACTAAAACTACCTTTGAACGTACACATGTTCCACCAAAACAAGTTCCAGAGGCACGGTGGCTCCGCCCGGCACTTGTGATTGGATTAAAGAAATGCAAGCACGTTTTTCTATCATCCCAGAATGCTTGAGTGGACTAGCCAGACCTTCCTTCGCAGCGCTGTGGAGGATGGTCTGGCAATGCGAGACTACTGCAGATCCAACCTTTTCACAGGAGGGTGGAAATGAGACTTAGGCCTACCTAGTGTTTATTCTGACCTTTGGACATTGGCCCCTGTGGAACTCAACTAAGACAGCTCAGTTTGGGGTGAGCTGACAAAAGGCCTCTCTGAGGATCTGAAGAGGGTAAAAAAACAATTCTGCAGGACCATTGGCATTTCGTCTTCTTTTCCACCACTGAGTGAAAGGCGTGACGAGTCCACCCTGCGCGCCCTCGCCAACATACTCAAGGACAGTTCATACACATGGTTTCCTGTCTGCGGCCTCAACACCTACAGTACTTCCTCGCTTCTCACTTCATTGGCGGAGGGAATTTGTAGTGGACACGAGTAGAATCAAAAGACTTTCCTATATTCCTCTTACTCTTAACAAGTTTTTATAAGTGACCTATTTATTATAAATTTCATGCTTTTGCTTACCATGTTGATCGCTTTTATGTTTGACGCATTTCAGGATTCACTGTTTAAAAGGTTTTTTTGGTGGTCCTGTACCCTGCCATGCAAAATTTTAATGAATGAAACCTGAAATCTGAACTTAAACCAATCACATCTGCGAATGAACAGGTGGCTCAAGACATCATATCGCACAAAATGTTCTAAAATGAGGGTGCACTGAGATTATGTTTTGTGAGCATAAATAATCTGGAAAAATAGATTCCGTTAGCATGATTTACGGCAATGCTTCCCCACCTGGGGGACAAGTGACTGAGGGGTGGTGAGTATTTTCTTGTAAAATACTGGAAAGTTTAACCTCTGCAGGCTTCCAAACTACTAAATAAATAATAATGATAATAAATTAAATAATTTCAGAAGGGAACATGGTAACATGATATAAATAGGATTTACAGTATATTAGTTTTTTACCAGACTACTTTATTTAATGGTGTAATTAGCAATTTTAGACTTGAATGAATTCAGAAATTTACAATTACCGGGTCAGATGCTGGTGATGAGTTTGTCTTTAAAAGTCGGTTAAGGTGAAAAGTTCAGGTTGGGCAGCTACGCATGTCAAGGTTTAGCCTGGGAAAACCCTGACGAACTTCCGGCAAATTTGAGATTTGCTCTGCAAGTCCGTCTGGCCAAGGGCCCATTCAAGCCCATTTCCAATTTTTCCAAATCGAGGCACCAATCGAAACCGTTCACGATGACGATAGCGCAGCGACGTTGAAGCGTCAGCTCCTTCATCGCTCTGATTGGTTTTAGGTCTATCCAATTGCGGCCAGAGGCATTTGAGCGGCCCCTTTGGAAATGGGCTGTGAATGAACCTTCCCCAGACCCACTCTCAGTTACAACTGAGAAGGGTCTGGAGTCAACCAGGCTAGTCAAGGTTAGACTAAATAAATAAAAAGTATCTAGCGGAAAATAAAACCGTTACTCAAAAAGAATTTCCATGAATTAGCAAGTGTCTTTTTGAAGTTGAAAGCATCCTGACTTCCACACCATTACTTTCCTTTCAACATCAAACTCCTCTCTGTTTCTACTCATTTGTCTTTAGCACATGGCCTTTACAGTACAGTACGTTTTTCATGCACAGAAATCAGTATTTGCACATTTAACTGAATTCTGCAAAGCCAGGGTATACACGTCACTCATATCCCCCTATGCATGCACCATATACTGTACATTATTTCCTAACTATATGAGCCATAGAGTTACAGATGATTCAAAAAGTAATGAGCTGTCTGTTCTGCGGCAACAATGAAAATGTTGCTGTTATGCAGCCTTCATTGATGCTGATGAAGGGCTATAGCAAAATCAAGTATTTCCCTATAGCTCCATCGCCATAGTGACTGCTCACACATGGCATCAGTGGTTAGAGGAAGGAAATACCAACAAGAGGGAAAACAAAGGGTCAAAGCAATTAGCCTTATAGATGTGCTTACCATGCTGGCTTTAATTGGTCAAGGCAAGGGGTGGTATATAATATGCTGATGTTTGAAGCTTAAAGGGCCACTGTGGAATCACTGTGTAAACATGGAATTACATGCCAATTAATTGATCGTGCTAATTACAATTATACAAGGAAACTAGATCTGAAAGGTAAGAGGTTCTGTTCAAACAAAAACTTTCATGTCAAGAGAAATTGGTCATGTTCACACAACAATACATATCACAGCATCAGCAATGGCTTTTCATATTAAAAGGTCCCATGGCATGAACATTTCACTTTATGAGTTTTTTTTAACATTCATATGAGTTCCCCCAGCCTGTCTATGGTCCCCCAATTGGCTTGAAATGGTGATAGGTGTAAACCGAGCCCTGGGTATCCTGCTCTGCCTTTGAGAAAAAGTAAGCTCAGATGAGCCGATCTGGAATCTCCTCCTTATGGAGAAAGGTTACCTCCCCTTTCTCTGCTTTGCCCGCCCAGAGAATTTGGCCAACCCATGAGAGAGAGACATCATGGCTTTCAAACGAGCAACGTGGCAGTTGGTCAAGGCCACACCCCCACCCTCCACCTTGCCCCCCCCCTCTCCTCCTCAATAGCTACAGACACAGAAATGGCACGTTCTGAGGAAAGCTCATTGTGGTAATTCTGCACCAAGGCTGAATTTCAGGAAAGCGACTTTAGATACAGTATTAGGGGACCACTAAGGCATATATAAAAGAGACTTCAGATACAGTATTAGGGGACCACTAAGGTCTATATAAAAGAGGCTTCAGATACAGAATTAGGGAACCACTAAGGCATATATAAAAGAGGCTTCAGATACAGTATTAGGGGACCACTAAGGTCTATATAAAAGAGACTTCAGATACAGTATTAGGGGACCACTAAGGTCTATATAAAAGAGACTTCAGATACAGTATTAGGAGACCACTAAGGTCTATATAAAAGAGACTTCAGATACAGTATTAGGGGACCACTAAGGTCTATATAAAAGAGACTTCAGATACAGTATTAGGGGACCACTAAGGTCTATATAAAAGAGACTTCAGATACAGTATTAGGGGACCACTAAGGTCTATATAAAAGAGGCTTCAGATACAGAATTAGGGAACCACTAAGGCATATATAAAAGAGACTTCAGATACAGTATTAGGGGACCACTAAGGTCTATATAAAAGAGACTTCAGATACAGTATTAGGAGACCACTAAGGTCTATATAAAAGAGACTTCAGATACAGTATTAGGGGACCACTAAGGTCTATATAAAAGAGACTTCAGATACAGTATTAGGGGACCACTAAGGTCTATATAAAAGAGACTTCAGATACAGTATTAGGAGACCACTAAGGTCTATATAAAAGAGACTTCAGATACAGTATTAGGGGACCACTAAGGTCTATATAAAAGAGACTTCAGATACAGTATTAGGGGACCATTAAGGTCTATATAAAAGAGACTTCAGATACAGTATTAGGGGACCACTAAGGTCTATATAAAAGAGACTTCAGATACAGTATTAGGGGACCACTAAGGTCTATATAAAAGAGACTTCAGATATAGTATTAGGGGACCATTAAGGTCTATATAAAAGAGACTTCAGATACAGTATTAGGGGACCACTAAGGTCTATATAAAAGAGACTTCAGATACAGTATTAGGAGACCACTAAGGTCTATATAAAAGAGACTTCAGATACAGTATTAGGGGACCACTAAGGTCTATATAAAAGAGACTTCAGATACAGTATTAGGGGACCATTAAGGTCTATATAAAAGAGACTTCAGATACAGTATTAGGGGACCACTAAGGTCTATATAAAAGAGACTTCAGATACAGTATTAGGGGACCACTAAGGCCTATATAAAAGAGACTTCAGATACAGTATTAGGAGACCACTAAGGTCTATATAAAAGAGACTTCAGATACAGTATTAGGGGACCACTAAGGTCTATATAAAAGAGACTTCAGATATAGTATTAGGGGACCATTAAGGTCTATATAAAAGAGACTTCAGATATAGTATTAGGGGACCATTAAGGTCTATATAAAAGAGACTTCAGATACAGTATTAGCGGACCACTAAGGTCTATATAAAAGAGACTCCAGATACAGTATTAGGGGACCACTAAGGTCTATATAAAAGAGACTTCAGATATAGTATTAGGGGACCATTAAGGTCTATATAAAAGAGACTTCAGATACAGTATTAGGAGACCACTAAGGTCTATATAAAAGAGACTTCAGATACAGTATTAGGGGACCACTAAGGTCTATATAAAAGAGACTTCAGATATAGTATTAGGGGACCACTAAGGTCTATATAAAAGAGACTTCAGATACAGTATTAGGGGACCACTGCTGGTGCATTTAGTAGTCCATTAAAACTGTAACCGCTCCAGCACCGTTCATATTAACAGATAAATCAGCCTTCTCCTGCTCAGAGAGCTTGTCACACACTGTTTCCATGTACTAGAGTACATGTACTGTACATCAACAGTGAAGTTCATGGAGCAGAACCCAACATGAAGACTGTTTACATGGCTGTTAGTAGAAGTTGCATATCATGTTTGGCTGCAAGCACTGGACAGTAAAATGTTAATGCCTCCTCACTTTTATCGATGATCAAAATTTGCATTTAACAACAACCAGATTGCTACTATTGTAAGGTTGGGAAAGTGCAAGCTAAACAAACAACATTCTTTATTTAAGTTGATTAGTGTGAAATCCTTGGCAGGACTGGGCATTGTGTCACATCGCTCTAACCAATCCTTCTTCAGACTGATGTTGGCACCCCCCACTCAATTAGCATACAGGAGCAGGGAAAAATACATGTAGAAATGTGGAATTAAATAAATAAATAAATGTATAAATACATATAGAAATGCATAAATAAATACATACATGTAAAAATACAGAAATAGCCATTTATATTACCAAAATGTATTTATTTTCACTATATTTCTGCATTTATTTATTTTTCCTTCTGTCATTTTTAGTCCTTCATAGGACATACTAGGGGTGGGCAATATATTGATATTATATCGATATCGTGATATGAGACTAGATATCATCTTAGATTTTGGATATCGTAATATCGTGATATGACATAAGTGTCTTTTCCTAGTTTTAAAGGCTGCATTACACTAAAGTGATGTACTTTTCTGAACTTACCAGACTGTTCTAGCTGTTCTATTATTTGCCTTTTCCCCACTTAGACATTATGACCACATTAATAATGATTATTTATCTAAAATCTAAGTGTGAAGATATTTTGTTAAAGCACCAATTGTCAACCCTAGAATATCGCCGCAATATCGATATTGAGGTATTTGGTCAAGAATATCGTGATATCTGATTTTCTCCCTATTGCCCAGCCCTAGGACATACCTTTGAATATCGTCGCTGTCTGGTGGAAATCTTGTATGTCTAAAACCGTTGCTTTTCTCCGACAAAGTCAGACAAAATTGCCATTGTCTCTGTTTAAATAATTTTAAAACCCACAGGGTGACCAATAGCATTGATGTATGAAAAAAATAATTAAGATTTAGCCTTTAACTGATGGACTATGGATCATAGTTTGACTTTGGTAATGTTGTTGTTGGAATGTCAAGTAATCCATCCTTTGTGCATGTATAAAAAAAAAAGTAAATGTTTGTACATGTATGGAGACTTTCATGACGCACTAACAGTTTGATTGTTTGCACTGATTTTAGTTTAATACACGGGAATAAAAAGCCATTGTACAGTGGAGTGCTGCCACACACACAAACACGCATCTAGTGAGTGTTGTTATCTGTCTAACCTCCTCAAGACTGATAATGGGAGCTGGGTGCTTTTAGTGTGAAGGAGATTAGTCAGGTTTGATATTCATCTACACTGTTCCATCATCTAAAGCCAAGCTGGACAAAGCACTCTGAATGCTAACACGATCGGTCCACATCCAGACTTTTTCATGAAATGGAGTTCAAGTGAGATTTCAAAACATCCCATCTGGTATGCCCTTCCCAATGTATCAAATAGATGCATGAGCATGTTTGACTTTTGATATTCGGGTTGCGTGGAAATGCCTCAGAGCTCGCTTGGCTGATGCCATGTACAGATAGCAAGGCAGGACATGTAAAATGCATGATCTGTTTAATCAAAGCACACATACGCCTAAGATAAGCCTGTCATTCAACATTCAGGCTCAGACTGTGCATTGTAGTTTGAAAAACACCAGATATACTCATTTGATGGACATGTTGTCTACTATTTCTACTTTATATGATGATAAATCAATTTACACATACAGTATTACATGTTTGTCAAACTCGCCTTGCTATGAGAGCTGCATTAGGAACATTTTACTTCTCTAGACTAATGACAACAGTATCACAGCAACAGCAACTCTCGTGAAGCTCGCCATTTTTATGAACTCAAACTCGCAGTATTGTAATTTGTGTTCTTGCAAGCTTATGGGTCTCATACATAGTCATAAATGCTACGCATTTCCTTCTGTTATTCTTCAATGTCAGTTGTCAAAGTTCAAAGCCTTTGAAATATTTCCCAGAGTCTCTTTGAAGAAATTTTAATTTTACATGCCCTGTTGATTTAAATGCAATCAGACAGAATATGGCCGCGTTTGCACAACAAAGGGAGAACTGTTATGTGCCGAGTAAATACAGTATTCGTCTATAAAACGGGAGAACCAAGTTTAAATTATTTCACTTGAATTATTCATGATTTGGTAACACCTTGCACATCTCTCATGACCAGTGGTAAAACCTAGAGCTTTTTGTGTGTTGTTGTTGTCTTCAGTTCTGAGTTAAAAAGGTTGAGCGCTGACAGCTCAAGAATGATTGTTATTCCCCAGAATTGGTGCCGTAACATTTAGCCTCCCCAACCATCATGGGCCCCTCACTTGTCAAAAGTTATTAGCATTTAGACTCAGCGTGTTCCTTGGCTGATGACTTTGTGAATTTTGGGTTAATTTGTTCAGAAGTGATATCAAGACTGCTGTAGATAACAATTCAGTGTTGTGACATGCAGAACAAACATGTACACAGTTCAGGGCCCGAAGGCTGCTTGTATGCTCCTTGTTAAAATGTCTGCGATCAAAGTGTGTTGCTGCTACATGCTACCGACGGCTACAGATGGAGTACTATAAGATGCCCCTGGCGAATGTGTCCAAACTCATAATAAAGTGAAAGAAAGAAATATGTTCTCTCTCTCTCTCTCTCACTCTCTCTCTCTTTCTTTCTCTCTCTCTCTCACACACACACACACACACACACACACACACACACACACACACACACACACACACACACACACACACACACACACGTATATATATCATATATACCCCCCCCCCCCCTCCCCTGCACACAACCTTCAAACAGACAGCCAGTCACACACAAGCTGTAATCCCTGCCTCTTAGCCTGCTGTTGTTTTTCCTCAGAGTTTTTTGGGGGTCTAAATGCTTGGGCCCATCTCAACAGCAGATGGGGGGGCACAGCTGGTGTTCCCCTGTGCCACACAAGTAGCGCCAGTGGAGATAGATGTTGAAGCCTAATATATGCGGGCACACAAAAGAAATCAAACTGGTTCGCACTGGAAAAAAAGACGGTTGAATGAATTTTCAGACTCATCCCTGGTGCCTTCTGGCTGTCCGTGTGGAGGTTTGCACGGCCCAGGAGCTGTAGATTAGATTCCTGCTGTGTTCTGAATCTTGTTTAATAACTCATGGACCCACATGAACATGTGTCCTTTCCTTTGTACAATGATCCCCATGTGAAAATTAGATATTGCTTTCCTTAAAACATTTATTGTAAAGGTTTGTATTATTTGACAGAATACTTAAGTAAATCATTTCTATATCACCGACATGATATTTGTCAAGATAGTCACATTGATTTTTTATTTTATTTTAGCCCATTCTGCCTTGTTCTGCCTTGTTGTCCCTCCTTTCAGCCTCTTCCCCTGCCCCCCTGCATTTCTATGAAGCTTTGCCGTCATGGCTTGTCCACCAGAAGCCCTCAAACTTTTCCGTCATAGATCACTGCCTCCCACATCACCTTTTATCTTATTTTACTTATCACCCCGTCAGTATATATATATATATATATATATATATATATATATATATATATATATATAATAATAATTTATGGGGGGGGGGGGGGGTTGCACCTAGAGGCCGAGGGAGACGAGGTCGGGGCAGGGGGCGCAAGAGCCAGCACCAGCCGAGAGCGGTGAGAAGGCAGTCGGGCTAGAGGCCACAGAAAGCGAAAACTACGTAGGGACGAGCACGTACGACGGCCTTACGTAAACATATCAGCAGAATGATTGACAACTAGGAGGACCAATAGTCTTGATGATCCACCTGGAAAAAGAAAATCCTTCACTATATCTTTAATTACATGGGAAAAAAATTATGGTTTGGTAACACAAGGATTTCACGATGGCCTTCACTTGTGGCCAACTGTGTGTGGGAAGATGCAGGCTGTCCAGTAGTTTAAAATAAAGGGACCTGAGAATGTTCTCTCTGCCTGATATCACATTCTGTGACCTTCTGTCCAGTAAATTGGAGACACAGACTAACCCATTAGCCATGCCTTTATAACGTGTTATACAAGACTGCTGAACATAAAAGCTGGAGACAAAGGCATTAACATGCGTCTTGGGTGATCCGGTCACAAGTGGACAGCGATAAGTACGTCAGTTTACATCTGGCATTGTGTCACCACGTGTCTCGAGTGACATCCCCGCTCTATATGCAAATAACCATGTAAGCGAAGAAGAAGAAGAAGAAGAAGAAGATTCATAGTTTTGTTGTAAATTCCTTACAATATAGAGCATATGATTTTGCATTATGATTTACATATAGGCCTACCATGTGAAATGTATGAAAACCACACATACTTTCAGGAGAGCAGAGTGAAATTCCTGGTGTTCGAATAAAGTACAATTTCAAGTTGATATAGTAGAAAGGGCTCAATTTGGCCGTAGTGACATATAGTGTCTCAAACCATGGAAGAAGCACACAGAGGATACTCACAATCCAACAGAGAAGAACGTCACACTCATATTACAGCATAAAGGAACATAGTGAAAGAGAGCATATAGTGCACTTAAACACATTCAAACTCCCAACTGTATGGCTGGCTCACTGGTGAGAGAAGCCTGCCAGCTGGTGCTTTGATCGGTGTCCGTACTGGCAGGAAAAATCTGGCAAAAAATGGTCACCCTATGATTGTCCTGGGAAGCTCCCAGTGTGTGTTTGGACCAGAAACATTAAGGTGAAAGTATTTATAATTTTAGATAGGATTTACAGACTGCTTTACAGACTCTAAAGCTGTTATCCTACTTAAATACTTAAAGTGTCATTTATCTTAGCCAAAAAGGTACCCTAAAATAGACAAACATGTCTTAGTTCTTAACTTCTAAACACATCTTCTTGGGTCCCTCCAGCCACCCTGTCCACTTTGCCAGAATGGAGTAACAACTTCCTAATGAGAGGGACACCACAGTGTGCCAGCCTTGGCTAATGAAATGCCTGTGCTAAGTGTCCAGGTGAAATCAAACCCTTTACTTGTGTGTGTGACCAGCTGGTGTCCTGCGATGCTGCCATTTGCCCTGGCCTCTCTCCCAGCCTCTTAGACCAGGGATGAGGCTGGTGGAGAGTGTTTGCACCTACAGCTTCCCCTCATCATGGCTGATGAGGCAAAACATCTTTCCCTCTTTGATCAACTCGGAGCCCAGCTGTCTCCCATTCACTCAAAAGTGCCCAATGGATGTTAATCAGTAAATCGACACTGCGAGCAGATAGGCCAGGTTGACAGAGATTCACTGCGACAGTATGTAAATGTAGGGGAAACAACTGATTAAACACAAGATGACATAAGGTATTAGTGGTAAATAAGTAGCATCAGTGGGTCTGAGGATGTTGGAATGCATTGAACTTTGACTGGATACAAAAAAAACCCTCACTATTAGGTTTCTGACAAGATATTTTTAAACCCCTTGGGTTTATGCCGAGTCACAGCTACAGAGCTGTTTAAGTGCAAATTAAGTCTTTATTTCAAAATGACAACATTTTCCTTTAAAGTTGTGTTAATAGTGTTTCGACATGGCTCAGATTAAGTCCTTTGTATGCATTGGCCATAGGCATAATCAAATATTCCAGATGTGCGGCAAGGCCTACAGTACCTGACACATCCTTTTATTGTTAGATTTTACCAGGTCAAGACTTGTTTTTGCTTTCATAATGTTTCACAATACTGTATGACATTTAGATACACCTGTAAATCACAGTGATCATGGCCTAAAACATGGTTCTCATTAAGCATTCACTTAATGCAAAAACTATTTGTTTAAAGCACCAAAATACTTTACTACAGTTAAATAAATACATTTATGCCTTTGAGATGCTAACCTTACTTAGAAAATTCACTTGAACGCCCCTTCAAGTTGGAAAAACTCAAAAAGAATGACTTCCTGACTCTTGACTTCCCAGTTCTGGAGCTTTTGACCATATGACATGGTCTTCATCAGCGAATTTGCTCAACTTTCATGGAACTGTAGATGTTCAAACTTCCAATGATTCTGAGCACAACTAGAAATGCTCATCTAAGTTAACTTAAAAGCTGAGCTTGAAAATTAAGATCATAACAAAAGTGTTTCCTATGGGCAGCAGTGGCGGTTGCAGCTTCAGCTGTGCCTTTCTTTCGGGTGTTGACGCACAAAAGTACAAGTAATTTAACCAATGCTTGTCAGCAGAATCTGATTTGTGGCTGCAGTCCAATCAAAGAAAAAAAAAAATCTTAAAATTATTGGTCTTTTTCCTATTCTTCTACAAATATAAAACAACTTTATCCATGTCTCATCATTCTCCCTCAAACAGCCAAGAAGGCCAATTTAAGTCTATTGATCAGTCACATTTCATTGATTTGTTGGATGTCCAGGTATGATAAGGGACACAAAGTCTCGCTTGCTCCTGTTTACACAGTGAGCAAAGCAAAGGGCTACTACTCTTGCTACATTTCTTTCCTGTCATTTATTCTTGAGCAGAATGATTTCATTTCTGCACACTTGAAAATTGCTTGAGTTAGATAATCCATCATAAAGACCATACACGTTTTTATTTGGTTTCGTCACTGTTTCAGTTTTATTGTCTTTTCATTGTGCCCTTGAGTTGAGTGTTTCTCAAACAGTGCACACATTTCGTTCCACTCAGCTTACTGTCAATCATTTGACGCCCACGGGGGAATACAAAAAACAATTCTTCACCAGGAAATAATCCCTCAGAAAAAACATCTTAAAATCGTTGCCACAGCCCTGCATCTTTGTTTGTTGCATCTTTGGCAGTAGTTGTTTTTAAGCTAAAGTTTATGCTTGAAATGAAAAAGAAAAAATTACAAATGTGAAACTATGGGGCAAAATCACGTAGACATGCTGTAACTCTAAATGACACTTTATTCTCCTTGAATAGGACTTAATTTTCTCTGGTCTCTGTATTAACTTGATATCAACTGCCCTTGAAGTCAATTCTTGGTCTTGAAACTCACGACTCTGTAACTGTATTCTCAGCTGGAGCCGTCTTTCAGATTTCTGGAGGAGGGTTTTTCCTTTAAGTGCCACAGGACACACACTACGTCTGAGAGTGTTTACACCAGAAGAGTGAAGGATTTAATCAGTCCTAAGTATACTTTCTGCTGTACCACTTGTAAACTAATACCAGCTTATAAGTGTATTCCTATTATCATAGTAATATCCCCCCCCCCCCATGCTCCCTTTAAAGTTGAGTCTGTGAAAGCCACAGGAATCTGTACTGATTTCAGCTAAGAATGTTTTACTGTGAGAAATGGCTATGATAAAAAGGGGATATATAAAACCTTTTGAAGCCAGGCTGACTAACACTTGGATTTGGACCTAAATAAAAAAGTGTATTTTTCTTCTTTTTAATCTGTTTCCTTCTCCCTCTTTCTGCAAAAAAAAAAAAAAAAAACGCAACTGGAGGTCTGTTCAGCACAGATCAATGTGAACAAAAAACGGATTTTTGGGCAACCTTGCTGTATGCCTTAATACTCCACCGGGAACCTAAAGGATATTGCCAGGACAAGGAAGAATCGTTTGTAGATTGAAATCTTGAACAAAAAGTCCTGAAATCCGTGATGATATAAAAAAGGGGTTGTCTTTTGTCATGAGGGAAAAAAGAAGTGAACAAAGTGTGACAATTAGGGTACAATCCTCATCCACCACTTATTGCCTCCTGACATTTGTTAAGAAGTTGCTGGGGACATTAGGAGGAGAGAAAGGCGCAGCATTGGGAATAAAAAAAAAAGACATTTCACTGAAGCATTATGTCTTCTCTTTAAAATGTACACAGTCGATCTGTGGTAATTGGATCGGAGACTGGATCAGTGTGAGGTTTTTCTGTTCTCTGGTCTGGAGATGCCTACTAAAATGAAAAAGAATTAGAGGCAGGCAGTAGCTTAAAGTTCTGAGTGTTTGTTTAAGTGCAAGCCTGATGGGGAAAATGTGGTAAAAAAAACTGGGCAGCCCCAGGTGTACATTATTAAGTGATCAACACACACACACACACACACACACACACACACACATACACACGCATGCACGCACGCACACGCACACGCACACAGGTGTTTTAACTTATTGCCCAATTAGAGCCCTTCCCAGGTCTGTGTGGGGCTGTACATACTGTGATTGATTAACCCTGCCTCTTAATTTTCCTTTCAACTTCATCATACTTATTAGTAGACCTTTATGTAATTGAAATAACATAAATTAAAAGGTAACCACACACTAGAATAATTAAAGCTGCACAGTGGGTCAAATGACAACTTCTGTCTGATAACTTCAGTGTATGCAAACAGCACAGACAAAGTTATGGACTCAGTGTAGAGCATAGTGAAGCATCTAGCAGCTATGTAAAGAGCGCTATTTGTTTTTCTCCATTATGGAGTTAGTGACCAATAATAGCTTTCTAACACAATAGCCATATCAATTTTACAACAACATATGTCAAATGTGTATGTGTTTTTATTTAAGTTCTGTCCAGAAAAAAATAAATAATGATTACCATTACCGTCACATTTAATTACCATGTTGGTTTGTTGAAGCTAAGTTTAGCTTAAATCAATTAGATATGTGTTATAAATGTGTATATATATATATGTTATATTATATTTATTTGAGGTGTTGCTATGTGTATTATTTCTCAGATTGACATAGGCTTGTTATTTGCCTTTGTTTCTAGTCTTTATGCTAAGCTAGGTTAACCACTTCCTGCCACTGACTCTGTACTTAAAGATAAGCTACTGGTCACATTTTGACCGGGGATGTACTTCCTCAGATAAAGACATACATGTTGGAAATAAGTAAGTAAGTAAGTAAGGTTTGGTCAAATAGTTTCATCCAACAATACCACTATAACCCCCCACCCCCAAAACATGCAATGTCACTGATTCAATATGGGTAATTGTTGGGTTTGAAAACCCCTTATTCTGTAATTAAATAAGACAGCACAAAGGAAGACCACAAACAGGTAGTTTAGTTTTACTTGCAAGGGAATCCTTGCAAGGGGAGAAGTGCGCTCAACAGTCGACCACCTGCATCTCTGACAATTCTTCCGTCTTGCAGAGTTTTTATTCACAAAAGTTTCGACAGCTCATTTTATCATAAATAGCTCATAAATATCAAACAAAAGCCAGACACTATATTGTATTGTGTTGTTGTGAGCTGTACATTCACCACTTCTAAACAGAGCCAGAACATAACCTAATCTCACACAGGTCCACTCCTTCACCTGAGCAGAGGTCTAATCAGCTCAACTGAAAACACCTGAGTGGGTAGGCCCTGGCCTTTAAAAGGAAAAACAACACATTGGTAGACTTTCTGTGCTTCATAATAGATAGGTGGCTTTTCTAACTTTGTGTTCACATGGAGCACATTTGAATGGTTTATCTGAACTCTGGATCCTTTTCATATCTACTAATGGTCGTGTTGCAAACCCACAGAACCTTATTTTGGTTCCTAGTGGAGATCCCAATGTTTCAAGACATTACACGTATGAGGCTGAATTTTGAAAAGTGTTAAATAAATTATGGAAGTAGCAAGTTACCGAAACAATATCTGATGTTGTCAATCAGTGTAGAAAACAGCGTTTATACTGATTTTTGTTTATTTATGATTTACTAATCACTGAAACTGGCTTTAAGAGGTTAGACTGTTAATTTGGTCTTCTAGGGTTCTCACTATTGACATGATGACAAGCAATTAGTCATTCCTGGAAAGCTGAGAATCTCCCAATGAATTATGGAAGTCAGTCATGTGAGACAATTCTGATGAAAAGTCAATTGTGTTAAATAATGCAGAAAGAGCAAAGTTGAAGTTACAGATTTGTTTGTTTTCACTCGCATCCAGCCAAATCTATGCCTGATATGTTTCTTCCTCTGAATCTATGTAAGTTTTATTTACAAGCATCCCTTTGCTTGCATTTGGACAGTTTGAACCTAATTGAACCAAGCACAAACTTGCATTGAAGGGGACTTTTCCAGTGTGGTTCAGATCAAAGAGAACAGTCAATGATATATGAAATATTTTTATAGATTGAAAAATAACTGTTCTGCAGGATGTTTTTTGCATGCTGCAAAACTCTCAGAGGAGTCCTGAACCGTATTCATAAATCTGAGTATGTGACAAGCCAGCTCCATGTTAAACTAATTAATCAACAGAATGTTTTTAAGCTTAATTGCCCATCCCTGAATGTCTGTACAGTAGGTTTGAAAAATCATTGCAGTTAATGAGATTATGCCTTGCTAATTTCATTGGGAGGGCTGGGCTTTACCACACAAATGAGCTGAGCTCAGCAGATTACGGTGCTGTGGAGAAAAACGGGAAAAAGATAGGGGAGCATCAGTGATTTATAGTTATGGTTTCAACAAGGCCAGGCTTGAGGTAAAGTTGTTTACTACACTCTATCCATTCTAGATCTTATTCTCTATCACTCATGTGGAGTTCATTTATGATTAGGATGTATTGGGGATGCACAGCGAAACATTTGCATTTTAACCAGTAATTTAATCTTGCATTGAGTCTTAAAATCTTGGGAGAGGAATGTCTTTGATAAAGTGGAAGTGGTCTCTCTCACTCTGACACTGAGCAGCATCCCGCACACTGAGGCACGTTGGTTTGACAGGCTCCATTTTTCATAATTCTACCGTTTGATTACAACTGCGTTATGATTGATGAAGCCCACCACTTGACTTGAACACATCATGCTGGGTCTTGAGGAGGTACGCCAGGTTGACATGAGGAAGTGGGGAAAATCCGAGAAACTCACTCTAGTACAGTGAATGGAAATTTCAATTCATCAAGAAACATGTAGATCTTGCATTTTTAAATTAGTCTAATCATTAAACTAAGATTATTTTATTTCTTGCGCCATTGCTGAAATGAGCATGAACAAAATGGGACACAGACCCCGGCCTCATGGGTGAAAGCCCTGTGTTTTGTTTGTGTACGCACGTGATGCAGAACGTGACATAGTTCCGTTTTTTTCCGTAAAGTAAATTTTTTATTTTTTTTATTTTCAAACGGGACACGGACCCTGGTTTCCTGGGAGAAAGTCCTGTGTTTGTTCAAGTTCCACAATAATAATATCCACGACTTCCACTTCCGGGATTAATCCGTTGCCGCCAGAAATTCTGCCAGATGTCCCTCATTTCGGCCGGATGTCTGTTACCTTCCGCTTCCTTTGTGCTGTAATTTTCACTCCGGTGGATTTATGAGGACTATGGTTAACTGCTCCTCAGATGAGGGAGCGGGGTAAATCCGTTATAATTACTACGGCCACTAGAGGGCGTCGCCACTACATGCTATAAGCTTACATATGAGTTGTAATTAGGACTATCGTTTGGATTTATTTTCCGATACCAGTGCTAAAACAATACTTTTAAAACGGTGCCAGTGCCTAAATGGTACCTGAACCGATACTTGGAAGAGTACTAGGACGAGCACAAAGTGACAGTAGTCGACATTAAAGAAAGGCTTGTTTATTGCTAATTCCATATGGTCAAGATTAAATAACTTGAATAACTTAACTTAAACAACTAATAACTTATTTCACCGGTAAATTGCTGTGAAACGAGAAAAACAACCACTAGATGGGAAAAGGGTATTTTAAAATAACATTGAATGCACCACGAGGAATACCAGTTTCAAGCTAACGTTAACGTACCAACAGCTGCAGACTGTTGGACATCTGCTGTTGGAATTCTCTACACTGAAATACAGTCAAACTTTAACACTGTTTAGCTGTCAGCATTTTAACCATGTTCAAGCCAGCTACCAGCTAACGGTAGGCTAACATCAATGTTACCTGCTGCATAACGTATAACGTTAGTTTGAACCAGGGGCGTAGGCAGAAATAGCAATAGCAACAACAGTTCTGTCTACAACATGCTCAACCTACAAAGCTCAGTCTAAAAAGTTTGTACACAACAATATAGACAAACCTGTCGGTTTTAACCTATTCAGACTAATATATATTTGCACCAACAGAACCATCATTATAAAATTAACCATTTTATTGCACAAAGTGGCAACTAAACATTAACCCAGACAGCAGAGAAGGTGTTAACATACTGCATGACATAGAACAGCCTACATCAGACAGAAATCACACATGTAACAATAACAATGCAACAGCATTGTTGCTGCAGGACTATGGTCAGATCATGAGCAGTGAATGCGCTACCAGCAGTAAAAGAAAATCAAAGAATGGAAACTTCCAGCTAAGCATTGTTTGAATTATGAAAGATATAATGAAAAGTGACCAGCAAGGCGCCAAATCTTAGATAGTGGAGTCCACAGCAGTGACAGGATCACAGAAAATTAAAAACTACATCACTCACAGATAAGTTATCTTCTTATTTAATGTGGGCAAAACACAAACGCCGTTTCAGCTAGAAGCCATCATCAGTGTTCACCATTTCTTACTAAATAGAAAGGTTACTAGGTTACTTAATTAATAACCCAAGAAACATGAAACCTGTTTGTCTGAAAGTTACCTCTGTGAGGGCCTCCTCTCTCTCTGATTGGCTGTCAGCTCCGCTGGGGAAATGTCTGCACATGCTGCAGGAAAGCTCGTCCTTATTTACACTCTATTCCATCCAAGAACACTGTCCATTCCACTTAAAAGAGAAGCCATTGTTGTCGCGGTAACTTTTAACAGTAGCCTACATTTCTTAACACATCCATGGTGCATTGTCTAAAAAGCGACGTTAGTTAGCTGCTGAAGGCAGCCTGGACGCGAAATTACGAATCCCACTATGGCCACGCCAAGACCCGCCCTTCAATCACTACTATTGGCCAGGTGTCCAAGGTAACTATCCCCTGACCAATCCGCTATCCTAGCCTTAACCACTCAAGGTGAAATACCTAACCCCAACCAATCGAGCTGCTTCGTAGGGCGGGTCTTGGCGTGGCCATAGTGAGATTCATAATTTTGGACAGTGCGCCTGTTGTTACCATAGAAACCAACTACGTTCCGAAGGCGTTTGATCTAATTGTTTGATTGTATGGTTTAAACAGTTTTGTTTTAATCAGAAGAAAATACGCATTAAACACACACAACTAGTTCTGTTATTATTTCTTTTTTTACATACATTTGACTATTTTTCATAACAAAAGGTATTTTGATCAAACTTGGCTGGACGGGCCAGTGAGTAAAGTGTCCGGGCCAGTGCCGCCCTGGCCCATTACTGCCTACACGCCTGGTTTGAACTAGCGTTACATGCAGCGATGCTTGTCTGTTTCGGACTGTGGCACCGAAATCTGCATTACTATCCGGTCCGGTAGACAAAGGTTGTTAAGGTCCCGGATTTTGGTACTCAACCCTAGCTATGATTGCTGCTTGAACAAACATATGGGGACGTATTTCATGGAAGGACAGTCTCTTTAAGTGTGTAGTGGTCTCTAAAGAGCATTTTCCTACAGCATTTTCTTTCTTGAAGAGAAATGTGATAGGTCAGAACTACTGTGGCAGGAAAGTCTAGATGAAGAAATATGCCTGACAGGATGCCTAAAAGCTTGGTTTTCAATAATTTTCACTTCATCCCATAGTGCAGAATAGGTTTGACAGGCACAATGGAGGCAGACAAAGTAGAGGCAGGAATACATTACTTTATACTGCATCTGCAAATACAAAGGTGAGCTATCATTTATTTAAAATATGTGAAGTCACAAACATTAGGCACCTATCAAATTTATGGGTGCACATATTTTTCAGTGTCATGGCAGCTCAGCTTCAGATGTGACAAATAAAATAACTGGCCTCGCTGTCTCAGTTTACGAAGTCAGTGTTGATGCTGAGCTTATTGTGTAATGTCATGATTCAAAGGTTTTAGTGCCAAAAAATGCTCTTAGGTGTTTGATGGAATTTGAGACACTACTGCCACATACCTATTTTTCTGTGATCTAAAGTTAGTTCGTAAATATGATTTATGTGTTTTTGGCAATAGTTCGATGAGCTAATAAAGCGGAAGATATAGTTGCTTTTAACTCTGTGTTCGCCTGGCCTGGCTGCTTCGCGTATCCTGCGTCTGTTTGGAGCGTTGGTTGTGCACATCCTCAAACGGTTAGCGTCTGCAAGATGCAATACGCACAAACGGTAGGGGGCAGTGTAGAGAGAAACACACTTGGCATTGATTTAAGGTTCACGCACCATCTATGATGGCGCCACCATCACTTTTTCTGCTGTGATGTCTGTTTATCAATATAGTAACGTCTTTGGGTGTCGCCCTGTTTATTCTTGACATCGTGCAAATCTGGAAGTTTTATACATTCTGAGCTCTCTGGTGTGCCGTCTAGTGGAATCCTCCTGTGACATGCATAGTACATAGTACGCACGTGAACAATACTGTTTATGACACAGTTGGTTGTCTACGCACAAACACGTGGTTAAAAAGCAAGTATATCTCCGGCTTAGGATGGAAAACGGCTTGACTGGCTCCCTCCTAAATTCAAGAATACAGCTACTGTACCAACACTTATCAGCTTACTTACTAGCATGTTTCTTTTTGTTTTTAATTTGTACTCAAAGAAATGTTAAATCGCCAAGTTGTGGTTTCACGAGGAGTTACGTGCTGAAATTGTTTGTAAAAGTGTCTGGGAGCAGTTTGCTCTGATAAGAATTGCCTCATGTCTCTATAGATCCATTCTTAGGGAAAATGTATGAAAGTGGTATCAGTTTTCTCATCTAACTCTCAGCACGAAAGCCAACAAGCACATTTCACAGAATGTCCAGCTATTACTTCAAACGTTCCATCTTCCATCAATAGCTGAAAGCTCTTAAAGGGAATACTTCACATTTCTTCAAACCATACCCGTCTCTCCCAGGTCTCCATGCCCTGCTTGCTCTGCTGTAGTTCTTGTTTCCTTTTTCACACTCTTCGGGATATTAATACTGATTCCAGGATTGTAGCAGCATTATGTTTTATAAATAGTTTCAGGGCACCTTGACCATGACCCTTATACTATACCATTGGCTGCCTTCAATGCTGCTAATTTCATATTTTATTCTCGCTATACTACTCTAATATTAAATGTAAGTCTCCCTGCAAACAGCCACTCCAAAAAATATTAATGGAAGATGACTGATTCTTTCAAAATGACGCAAGATTATTTAGAAAAGACACAAAATAAGAAGCTGTATACTTTACAATAGGTTATGAAGAGATGTATGCCCACAGCAATTCAACCTTTCCTCTGGAGGCGGGCAGGCAGGAAAGTGTTTGGCTATGCAGGGGAATATCAGTGTCAACAGTGTTCAGTCAGCCTGCCTGCGCTTATCAACTTACCCTTTTCCCATTTCCACCTTATCAAAAATAATTATCTTTATTCTCAGGGCCCCTCGCCCTCGTTTTTTTTATTTCCCACTATAGCCTGTTATCGCATGTTGACTGGCACGCAGGATTTATGTCATTTATCGCCCTCCTAACATGCAGCCCAATATGGTTTATTTCTCAATCTCTCCACACCCTTGTGATCCCTGCCTTCGTTATCGAGCCCCCTGGCCGCTCTGAAGATACGCTGTGGCTGCAGTTCAAAAGCTAAGAGGCCAAGGGATTTGGGGGACTTCTCTAGACCTGCTTCTCC
Organism: Gymnocephalus cernua; assembly: GCA_023631565.1. Lineage (NCBI taxonomy): Eukaryota > Metazoa > Chordata > Actinopteri > Perciformes > Percidae > Gymnocephalus > Gymnocephalus cernua. The sequence continues at coordinate 26,114,231 of CM042446.1, forward strand.
AGGATAAAAGGCCTCAGCCTGTCCTTTTTAATTCTATGTAATAGGCAGACAGAGAAAATCATGGTTTATGGCACCACACATACTACTCATTTCCTAGTGAACATATACAATACTGCAAATCAGCTGCTGTGAATATGTGGCACATTTTTTCAAATCTTAAATAATTTTAAAAATGTAGGATTCCACAGACATATATATATATATATATATATATATATATATATATATATATATATATATATATATATATATATATATATATATATATATATATATATAATTTTTTTTTTTCTTTAATCGAAATAATGTAGACACCAGACTCAGGACCCCTGTGTTCTCTTAAACGATTTTCTGAACTTCTAATGAGTCAGGGGTCAAGGCAATAATTGATCAGAAAGGCAGGATCTATTATTGGCTTGTCCCCTGACTCATTACAGGTGATCATGGAGCAAAGAAAGCTGAAGAGTTTTTTTAGCGACAGCCTTGTTATGCCCAGGTGCTCTTCAGAGAGACTCAGGAAGTCCTTCGTACCTGCTGCGTTAAAGGTTTTTTAATGAACTGTTGATGATCTGATGGTGATGACTAGGATAGGTTGTACTAAGGATTGTAGTAATGTTGGTGACCATGTCATTGATGTCTACACTATTTGTTATGGTGCTGTGCTCTCACCTTACCTGTTGTCTGTCCTACATGCATGGTGGGATTCAGTCTTCCAACCGGGGGGACTAATAAAGGATTTTATATTGTATCGCTTTCAGAGTGGCGATTCGAGGTACTTGTTAGAGAAACTTGCGAGATCAAACATGATTTCAGGAACCTCATGGAGGTGAACTGTTATCATCAGATGGTTGCACGTGTGTGTGTGTGTGTGTGTGTGTGTGTGTGTGGTAAATGTTTTGCACCAAAAAAATTTTAAACATTGATGAAGTCATGGCTGGGATAGTCTTGCTTTGCCAGACCATCCACATGCTGCGGAGCGGAGGCGGGTCTGGCTAGTCCACACAGCATTCCGGAATGGGAGAAATACGTGCTCTGGTTTTTGGCTTTTCTTTAAACCAATCACAATCGCCTTGGGCGGTGCTAAGCGCCGGACAGAGCCGCTGCAAAAATAGTCGTGAGAGAAAAGTCAGATTGGACAAATAGTCTAGCTTGCTGAATTAGCTCTCAATTTACCCTGCAGTGATCTGAGGAGCAGTTAACCATAGTCCTCAGAAATCCACCGGAGTTTAAAATTCCAACAAAAAAAGAAAGCGGAAAGAAACAGAAATCGGTGAAAATACATGCATCCGGCGGATTTTCCCACGGCACCGGAGCAATCCTGGAAGTGGAATGTCAAGAAAATAGACTATGGCTGGCGCGTGAAAGTATGCAACATACGGCTCCCATTGGCTATTGTGGGTTTCTAACATTAACATCTAACGACGTCTGTAAACCACGCACACTATAGGATAATTTAGGCAAATATTCTGTTCTTACCAGCCTAAAATCCGGAACACATCCGCGATTGTGAGGTGGGGCGAAACAGACATAAAAATCTGCCCAATTTTCCTCTAGTGTGTGACACCATTACAGAATAAAAATACCACAGGTAACACGTCAGGCAGAATAATTTGTTCATGTGAAATACATTTTATTCAGTTTTAAAGTGCCAGTTGAATCTTCCACACTTTGTCAACATAAAACAACTTTTTCCTACACATAGGTTCTGTTTTTGGAATAATACTTGTGCTTGTCCACATGATGTGCAGTATTTTTTCGGAGGTATGATTCCATGTCGGGTGCCGCAGGTGGCTCTGCCTTCAGTTGAGTAGCTTCAAGAATATTAAAACAGATCCTTCAGTAGAAACCACAGCAGTAAACCAATAATATTTTGTGAAGAGATTCATGATGGAGTGCCTTCTTTCTGATTTCTGCCTATGGAGCTTGTGGACAGAATGTCTTTAAGATAACACAGGTCGTTGGGAATAATCATCTATATTCAAACAGATGGCAACTACTATGTAAAAAAAAAAAAACTATTTTAAAGTTGAATGTATTATCTTGTATGAGTAAGAAAACTGATCACATATAAAACCTCATTGAGTAAACTGGAAAAAGGTGTCCACTAAAAATAAATTTCTAATACGAACATTACAGTAATACAATAATATTAAAAATTAAAGTAAACTTGAATTGAACTAGTACCTTCTTTTAGGAATTGCTTTGTCAGCAATCACTGCCAACTGATAATTGACTTCAGAAAAGCCAATGTCGAACCTGAAGCGAGCATCATACGTGATGTACAAATCGTTCTTGAATACAAATACCTGGGAACATTGTTTGAGTACCAGCTGAAATGCAATGAGAACACAGACAGTATAGTCAAGAGGGGGCAGCAGAGAATTCATCTCTTAAGGAAGCTGAACTCTTTCGGTGTCTAAGGACATTTGATGTAACTTTTCATAAAACTTTTATCGAGAGTCTTCTAACTTTTTCATTTGTGTGCTGGTTTATTGGTTTCATCACTGGAGTCCAGCAGAAAGACCGCAGCTCTCTGTGGAAGGTGCAAGTGGCTAAGAAAGCTGATACAACATCAAGTCAACCTGACCTTGCACTTTTTAGTGAATCTTTAATTAAGGTCGCCGCTGTTATGTCCCTGCACGGAAAACTAATCGGTATGCAAATTCTTTCATTTCTTCAGCTATTGAACACAAACCTCTTGTTGTCACTGGCATGTTGATGTCGATGCTGATCGTTGTCGTTACTCTAATACTTATTTATGACGTGGATAGGAGACTGTAAAATGAATTGCCCCTTGGGGATTAATACAGTTATCTAATTCTAAATAATGGTTGTTATCAATGAACTTGTTCATAAATTTGTATTTGTCTCAAGTTATGCAAACTTGAGTGGGTGACAGTGTATTTGCAATAGTCTTACTAACATCGGTTCATTTTTACACTCTTAAAAAGTTCACTTATTAATTATCCTTTGTAAGTGAGCCAAATAAAAAAAGGAATGAATACATCAAACCGATGTTATTACATTAATGGAAATTTTGTTTCATGAACAGTATATTACATGATTAGCGCAAATTGTTATTGGCACCTAATCATGATAATGGTTTATTTTAATGGAATGAAATCACCATTTCTTAAATCTCTTTTGTGAAACTGTCTGAATCCACTTACCGCCGGCTGAGTGAGAACATTCACCATTTGGAGATCCCAAACTGTGAAATGACAAAGAAGTGGTCACCTCTTTTTGTCTTCCTGTAGATATAGTGTAGTTGGACATATAGCTTCCTTTCACGCTTGACAAAAATCTCTCCAGGAAGCATACCATTCCTATTGTCAAATTGGGACAGCAGTTTATAGCTCAATAATGCAGCCATCATTCATACTGTCACTGACCATCACGTGTTTCACATTAGCTCTGACTTTGACACTGATTTATTCTACCACTCTCTGAGCTGCAGAGGGAACCAAAACAATAGACTCCAGTCAGCATCTATTGTGCCAAACCTTGCCAATATTGTACTTTTGTTTCAGTTTAAGATCCCACAAACTTCACAGCTTTTCTGCACTGGTTTATCCATCTTGTGTACTTCCTCATACATTTCTCTTTTTACAGTTATAGTCGTGTGGTTTAGTAGACTCACTCCTGTCTTGACCCATACTAAAAAACCATTTGGCAGAGAAGGAACAGCCTTGTAATTCTTATATCAACTGTAAAGCCCAGGTCTTTACTGTGCCCATCTGTGGTGGAATACCCATAAATAATGTGTGACAAAAGGCTGCTCATCTGACCTTTCGACAAAGAGAAACTCGACAAAAACAAACAACTCCCCTTGACACAAGGACGCAATATAATTTGGTGCAGAGGCTGAAACAAGGTTTTCCATTTCAGAGTCTTTCGGGGGAACTGATTCCAGCTCAGCACAGCCACATCAGGACTGGCACATGGAGCCTGAAAAGAAATCAATGGCAAAGGGTTTAACAGGCTAACCATAATTGGGCTCGTAGTCTAGAAACACTCTGGTCTTTGGAAGTTTTGTAAATACCAACAGAGAATAACAATCTGGGTGAAAATAGCCTGTGTCTGTCTAGATGTGGCTCATTGATTTTCCCGTTTTATTTATTTTTCCTCTGTTTTGTGCATGCTTTCAGATAACCCTGCAAGACAAAAGCACCAGAGAGGCTTTGTCCGTGCACAGAGCAGAATATTATCAGATTATCCATACAGCCAGTAGATTATATTTTACGTTTAAAATGATAATGCATTTAGCACATGCTCGTATCCACAGCAGTGGGTGACACAGTGCTGCAGCTGAATGAGCACAAAGTATACTGCCGTGACCCTGTGGTCATTGTATATGATGTATTGCCAGAGTAGGAAAGGAATTAAAAGGCAGGATGAAAAGGCAGAAAAGAGGCTATTTGTCTTGACACACTTAGCATTCTGAGAGTTGCTTTCATTCAAGTTTAAAGTCTGACAGTTGCACCAAAGGGAGACAAAGCAGGACAGAGGAGACTTTAAATATCCAACTGTATAAATATGTCTGCGAGAGGAGGCCAGCACATTCATTTTGAATGGTAAAGTGGTATACTCAGAGATTTTAGTAATCAAGGGACACGTCACCTAACAGACATTTTTTTTTTTTTTCTTTCTTAGAAGGTCAATCAAGAGGAGATTAAAATGACCTCAGGCTCAAAATATTGGAGTTGAGTTGGAGGGAACACTGTATGTGCTGAAGAAAAGCATGTCAGGGCCCATATACCCATAGGCAACACAAGTTTATTTGTGTAGCACCTTTCAACAATAAGGCGATATCAAAGTGCTTTACATTACGGTGGCACAATATCGTTTTTTGACCACATCACATCCACACGGGTATCAAAAGCAAACATCACAATATGATACAATACAGCTAAATTAAGTAGGGCACAGTATACTCTGCAAAGTGATGTACTATATTCTTTAGTTTATCGGCAAATAGCAAAACAGCCTATAAACACACAAATGTTTGAGCATTGAATCAAAAACAGAGCACGGCAGGCTGCCCACAAGGGATCGAGTCCTCATAAACAACGGTGGAAGTTGCATCACATACTGTACACATGAGCACAATCATTTCTTGGTACAGATTATTAAAGTGGGTATAAATCACACATCAACAAACCAGCCTATAATAACACAGATATGCATGAGTGTTGTAAATACCGACACAAATAGGCTCAGGCTGAGTGCAGTTTTTAATATTGGCAAGAATTGCACGCATGCCGGTATCTATATTTAAGTGAATTAGTGATGAATCACCCTCATGCATGAATCCTACATAAATAATAGCCTCATTTTACGCTTGATGGAGATACAGGAAAATATTGTATCATGTTGTACTTATGTAGGTATTTCTGTATAGTTATTATAAAACACAATATGCTTTATATAATGTTTCAGGTTATTTCTTGCCCACAGTAATTTGACTAAAATCAATTGTGTACTTAAATAATAACCAAACTGCATGTAAATGATTAACGATACAATATATGGTGAAAATATGTGAAAATGTAGCACTGAAAATAAAGTAAATGATGTTTCTACATCAGTAAAACCTTTTTTTTTTTTCTTCTCACCTTCTCTCCACATTCATTTTTACTCATTACCTTTTCTTCCCTCACAAAGTCTCTGTAATATTGCTACCAGATGGTGTACAGAAAGGGTTTTAGTGGCTGGCTCATGGACACTGATACAGTGCTTTGCCGTCCATCAGTAATTACTGTCACCACTATTTCCTGGTTGCTTAATTAAATATTTATGACCACGCGTTTCCTATTTTTGTCTGGAATCACTATGACAAACATGAATTTATAATTAATTGCCTCGCAGCGGCTCAGGAGACAGCTCGAGTGATCACACAACAATTTGCTGTTGCAATTACAAACCATTGTTCACCTAATATGATGTGTATATAGAAAATAAACTTTTTGCGAGATCCCACTGTAAATTGCTGCACCAGTTAAAATGACGATGCACGCATTGTGTCGCACAGAAAAAATGTACCAGCAGTTCATCAACAGATTTACATCCCACTCTGTGCTGCATTTACACACAGACAGCCTCCTCCTGCAAACAACAAGCCTGATGAATGAATCATCAATAATCCTTTTGTGCGTAATTACTCAGCCATTTCCAGTGCCAAATGGCATTGCTTTAACTACATTAAGAGTAAAATAGATTGGGGGGGAGCCTTGCTCGTGTTTGATCAACGCTCGCAGATAATTTCAAAACAAGAGCTAAATTTGAATTCAACAGAGTGAGAAGTCCCATGTGTTCTGTCAGCAGCTGGAGCCTATTGGCTGTTAATCAGTGGTAGAGACAAAAAACCCAGGAGGAGAATGTGTTTTATGCATTGTTGCCCCAAAAGAGACATTAAATCACACCACAAAAAAGGCCATGTAATTATCACAAGACTCGCCTGTAAGAGGAGAAGGCTGACTCACATGAGGTTTATTTTGGCATCAATGCAACTCTCCCTGCTCATTGGAAAGCACGCTGGGCAGCAAATGAGAGCACAGGGAGCGATCAGTGCAAATTACCCATGAGACAGTAGGAGAACAGAGTCCGCAGGTAGGTGCTGTGGCGGTGCTGGGAGCAAAACGCAAGCAGGGCAGCAATTCAGCAGCAGTGTTGTCAGCAGAAAAAACACTGCAGCAGAGTGAACAGGTGAGCATCAGCTGGCCAGTTAGAAAGGAGCTGGGAAGATAATATTGGATAAGATAAGATATACTTTATTGTCCCCAAAGGGAAATTAGTTTTGGACTCTGTCCTTTCCACAGCATTACAAGCTAAGCGCCGGTGCCTCTGCAAAATAGTCTCGGGAAGGAACTTGTTTTGGTGGAACGTGTGCCTTCTAAGGTTGTTTTAGTCGTGCAACAGAAAACTCAGATTGGAGTTTAGAATGCCTACACACAGAAAGTGGAAGGTGACGGACATCTGTCTGGAAATGAGACGGGTTTAGATGGTGATGTAGTGCCAATCATGTTTCTAAAGAAGCTTACAGGTTTTGTTTCACTTGTTTCCCAAAATGTATCAGCTTCACTGTGTAAGCAGCTCTCACCCACAGGGTATTGTGGATCCGTTGGAGGGTGTAATTAGCTGAAAATTACTGGAACATGTTACATTATTTACTGTTTGAACAGACAAATGGGTTCAAACCTAACCCCGTAACCCTAATATACACACGTTAATGATGTTGGGAAGACACAACAATACTGCCACAAAGTAAGAAGGAACAAGACAGAGATGATTTTGTTTTTTCACATTGCTAAGTTTCGTTTATCCCTCTTGAATCTTTCCAGCATTCATGCACCTTTTTTAAAAAAAGCTTTTTTACCACACAGATTGACATCAGCTATATTCTTATTTCCTTGCACCATCATCTAATTTAACAATCCCACAATTTAACATTACAATTTGAAATGTCCAAATCCAAGATACGTTTGTTTAAGCCCTGCAACCCACACAGTTGCTATTCTAGTTTATTAGACTTCTGCTTAGGTTGAAGATGGGGCAAACCCATGCAGGCAATTGCAGCATGTGAGGTCCTCAATCTAAATGTACCAGTCAAATAATATAGGAAAAGGTTGTCCTGCCTTAAAGCTACATTGTGTAAGAATTGCTCCCATCTAGCGGTGAAATTGTATATGACAACAAACTGAATTTCACTTTGTAGCCCCCCCCCCCCATTCCGAGTGCGTTATAACTCCTACGGTGGCCGAACCCAAAATTAGCGACAACCGTCCGTGAGTGTCCCTTCCAGTGTAATAATAGTTTGATGTTATTTTGGTACCATTTCATTGCTAACATCAGCTATCAGGTTCCCAAACATATGCAAGCTAATGTTAGTAAAGTATCGGTGCTATCGTTATTCTGTATATTGTACCAGATTAATAGTGTAAGGCGATGTTTACAGCGTAGGAGAGAAGCAACAGAGGTTTGTGTTTTTAATATATTTCTCTGAGCAGCATGAACAATGTCAATGAAACTGAAATGATCTCTTAGTGTCTCCATCGTTTACACGCTGCTGTTCTAGCTGTAGCTACTCTGTGTTACAACTGCATGACGTGAGTTGTCTGCCAGGGAAATCACGGCACATATGATTACGTTTATGTTACAAGGTAGACAATCCTTTTTCATCATTGACGTGAGGAAAAGTATCCTAGACGTCGTTCTAGCGTTATGCACAACCATGCTATAGTTAGCCAAGCAAGTAGACACTATAAAACTTTTACACAAATTGTGTAAAAAAGGCAGAATTACCTGTTGAGAAGAAAGCAGGCAACTTCGGCGTCCCTTTTAAAATCCTTGCTCCTCATCAGCTGTTTACATCTCGGAAAAGCCACAACAATATTAACTTTGGTCGCATTGCTTTGCCTGTCACGGTGTCATTTTAATTTCCTCTGTGACTCAGTTACACGTCCTCGATAATAGACGCAACAGGCTTTCAAATCTGCCGGCGGTGAGTCGCAAATAATTTTCTCCCCCTCCCTCCCTGGCATACGTCACAGTCAGTGCCACTGAGTGAAAAGCGTGAAATGTGGAGCAGTATAGCCTGTATGTCCCTTACGGGCTACCGTAGTTCAAGATGGCGCATGACTATGGAGCGTCTACCCCAGTTCATGTAAGTGCAAATGTAAAATTTCAAGCCAACAGAAATACTTGGAGATGATGGTTGTGGTCAATATTCATAAAAAAGGACAAGTTTGTGAAGGGCAATACAGATTTTGATAATAAACAACTACAAATGTTACACACTGGGGCTTTAACAGTGGAGAAAGATGTCAATTAAACTTGTTCTGGGGCAAGGTGAAGGGTGGGGGCAGGGCCGCCTTAACCTAATGTTAGGCCCCGGGGCTGAGAGGTTTTGTAGGCCCCCCATCCCCTCGATTTACAGAGTCTCATTTTAAAAAAGTGTGATATCTAGGTAATCTACATCACAAAATGCATTAGTTTCTTTCGAGGCATACAACAGTGAGTTTTCCCTCTTTGAGCCAGACATCACCATAATATTGTTATTAACATATCACTGAGTCCACTTGAGCATAAACACAAGACACTTTATGTAACAACCACACACAGCAACTTATGGTGATGATAAAACCAAAATGTGTGAAAGTATGATTTCAAACGATATTATGAAAAACATCACCAACCATCACCTGTCTGAACAAACATTGATAATAACTGATAACAGCATTAGCAAAGAACAGTAACAGATCAAAGTAGGAGCCTCAGCAAGCCCTGTGAACCAATCACATGCACCTGCTGGCAGGAGCTGGATTTTATATTTTTTAAATGATTACTAATTCGCTGTGACATTATTTATATTTTTGTATATCAAATAATGAGGCAAATAGCAAAAATGGTTATGGATAGGTTCTAAAATATAGCCTACTAAAAATGAACTGTTATAGCTGATAGAGGTGACAGTGAACGTGAGTAAAGCGACGTGACTCGCTGAGAAGCGAGCAGGCTGAGACTAGTTGACTGAACGTTAGCTGTAGAGAAGAGTATGTCACAGAAAAGGATACAAGAGTTTTTCTTCCGTAACAGTAATGCGGCTAAATTTAGCGAGATTTTATCTGTAGATGTTACAGTTGATGTTTCCTCGAGGCAAACTGTTGATTAGCTGTAGAGCCAGAGTGTGAAATAACGTTAGCAAGCAGCAACCGAGAGGGCATGAGGATAAAACATACAATGACTGAGGAAGCCGAGGGTTTTCTACCGGATAGTAGCCTACTTATAATTTTTAGAGAAAAAGTACACTTCTAAGCAATTCTAAGAACTACTCTCCCCCAAAATCATTTTTTCCATTTGCATTCCCACTGGCCTAGGAGGGGTAAGGGGAGTGATGCAAGCACGGCAACGGTCTTTATAAATATTAAAATCAGAAAAGAAATACGCCAAAAAAAAGTATGGACTAGGCTATATACTAAATCTAATGTAGCCTGTCATAATTTAAAGTCTCCCGAAGGTAGGTCTCTCTCTCTCTCTCTCTCTCTCTCTCTCTCTCTCTCTCTCTCTCTCTCTCTCTCTCTCTGTCTCTGTCTCTGTCTCTCTCTCTCTCTGTCTCTGTCTCTGTCTCTGTGTGTGTGTGTGTGTGTGTGTGTGTGTGTGTCGGCGACCAGGCGCTTGTGGAGTTTACCGGTAAAAAGGCAGTTAACCACACGTTTCCGTTAATCTTATGATGGACATGTGTTGTGATATTTAAACAAACATCCGTCAACGGCGAAATAAAAGCCTCTTATTTACAAGACCGGTCTGACAGACCGGCAACTTACAGCGGGGCGTCCCGGATGACAGGCCGGCCAGCAAGCGAGCGATCCGGGCCACCGTTCTCTTAATCCATGGGGCCACCACCAGCTTGCTGTCCGTCACTTATGGAGCTTATCAACTCCGAAAACTTTGAAGCAAATTGTCAATTTGGCAACGATTTTCGGATGACTGCCTGTATTCAAAATCTAAACAGTTCATTTCTCGCGTAAAACGTTGTCAGAAGTGACTTTAATGATGAATAAGATGGTGAAAAATTGTTAAAAATATCCCGCTGCAAACCGGTACAGAAGACATCACTCAGTCATAGAGGGACACACCCCAAAACTAACTATAGACATTCTGATAGGTAAGCTCACGGGCCATAGGCGATGGGGCCACGTGGGTCACTCCTAATTTGGATCAATCAGCAGCCATGTAACCTGCGATTAGAGTGATTGACAGAAAACCTGACAAGTTAGAAAACAATATGACCTCTTCAGCTCATCATTAACGTGAATATGGGAGGCCCCTGAACTTGGGAGGCCCCTGGGCTTCAGCCCAGGTAAGCCCATGCATTAAAGCGGCCTTGGGTGGGGGTGTGGCCTTGACCAACTGCCACTTTGCTCGTTTGAAAGCCATGATGTCTCTCTCTCTCTCATGGGTTGGCCAAATTCTCTGGGCGGGCAAAGCAGAGAAAGGGGAGGTAACCTCGCTTGTTATGACCTCATAACAAGCAAGATTCCAGATCGGCTCATCTGAGCTTTCATTTTCTCAAAGGCAGAGCAGGATACCCAGGGCTCGGTTTACACCTATCACCATTTCAAGCCACTGGGGGACCATAGGCAGGCTGGGGGAACTCATGTTAATGTTAAAAAAATCTCATAAAGGGACATTTTCATGCCATGGGACCTTTTAAAGCCATAGTGTGTTGTTTCTGCCATCCCCATGAGGAATTCTAAGTAATGACAACAAAACTTTTGGCACGTCCACATGTGACCCTCACCCTACTCTGGTTGATCAGGGAACTAAAGCTTAGGAGACATCGCCAACACTCTGCTCACAACCCTTTTTATTGTCTTCAACCTGTTACCCTGTCAGATCTCAGCAGTTGTTATTATTTCCACCTGTGCATAATAATTTGCAGCTGTAGGACGTCCTGCTGAGGACACATCACTTTGTTGAGCAAAATGAGCCTGCCTATACTGCAATATGCTATACCATGCAGCGACTTAACCATGCATTGTAATGTCTTTTATCTTCTTGGCAAGTTTCTTGCAGATTGCCGTTAAGCATGACAACACACTTCATTACTGGCCATGTGGAATACAGTGCATGTTGAGCCATGTGGAGTACAGAGGTTTCTATACAGCTGCAACTCACCAGTGAAGTATGAAATAAAAACGCCAGCTCCTCAGAGTGAATGACTTGTTCTGAATGCTCAGATTATCACATCTCTGTCTCGACTGAAATGCAATTTGTTTTCTGTCTGAAAAAGTTTGAACAAAAAAAAAAAGAAAGAGAAGAATGGCGAACAGGAAGTCCGTGGCTTATTAGAATGCAAATGTGCTCCGGGGCTGAGATTTCGCACAGCGTTATCATTAGCCATCACGGGGTAAAAGAGTCACCACTGTGACTCATTTAGGGAAACATGACATTTAGGAGATTTATTCAGAGTCTGTCTGAGCTGCAGAGCAGGCCCCGTCCTGTACTCTGGCCAGGCTTTGCTGAATCCATATCAAAGTGGTTTAAATTTCAAATGTACAGCTTGTGGATCCGATGGTTTCATTCGTTGTCACTATTTTTGAAATATAGTATCATGTGGATCTGGAATCTGGAAAACACTCACGAAGCAAGAAAAGGAGGAGACGTCAGAGGTTACGTTGCCCAACTCATCTCTGCTCGTGCTCATGGGCGATCATTTATTTAGCAGTAGATGGTGTGGTAAATTTAGTTTATCACTGTGTCAAATACATTTCCAGGATGATCTTCTAGCCCAGCTTCTGTGGTGGGAGAGCAAGTATGCAGACAGTTTGCGCTGCATAATTTAAAGCCATGTCTACACGAAGACGTCTGATGCAAACGCATCCGTCTTCCCTGGATTCGTTTCGAAAAGTCGCGTCCAAACAAATTCATTTGTAAATGACTCAACACGCTACTTCATATGCCAGGCCTGTAGGCGGCGCTGTTATTGCTACATAAATTCACCAAAAACGGAGAAGAGCAGTCTTCAGTCACTTCCACTTCCCTTCATAACATGACTAGCTAGTTCTCTTAATACATCCATGGACTAGACTTTAATAACTTTCACCACTGCTGTTATATAAAGGCCACCGCTAGAAAACGTGTCTTTGTTTACATTGTATAATGTGCTGTTGGGTTGCTTTTTATTTTGCAATTCTGTCTGCTATCGGACATGATTGCAGCGCGCTAGCTAGCTAGCAGAGCTAACGTTAGCTCTGCTAGCTAACATCGGCAGTCAAACAAACATCAATGATCCGATATCTTTTTGAAAATCTAGCTACACGTTATTCTTGTGGTAGCCTTTCTACAATAAGCCGTGCTAAAAGTTACTATAATCTGTTCAAGGAATTTAAGAAAAGCGTGAGAAATCTGGTCTCCTGTGTTCTAGGTGTTACTTTTCATACTGAAGCTGGGTGGTGAAATAACATCATCTGTCAATGACCAACAGGTTTTCAATGTAAAGAAAGAGAAGGTGTTAAAAAAACAACCTGTTGGATTCCTTTTCAATTACAGTGCTTCTCTATCTTTACAACAGCTTTTTTATTTGCGGTTTTAATTACTTGGTTTTAGGTATTTCCCAACAGAAATTATTAACTGTTCAAAAATTATTTTTAGTGGCAGTAAAAGTGATATTTTGTAATACTAAAGGAAGAAATGGATATTAAAGTGCTCATATTATGCTTTTAGGCTTTCCCCCTTTCCTTTATTGTGTTATATATCTTTGTGTGCACGTTATAGGTTTAAGTGAAAAAGCCCAAAGTCCACCCCAAAGGGACTTACCATCTCCAGCTCCGTTGTAGTCCAGCCTTTACTTCAGAGACGAACGTGCGTCCCTTTGTAACACACGTTATAATGCTCGCATAGCTGCTAGCATGGCACTCCCTCATGCTCTGCAACTGACAAGCTAGCAGTACTTACTGCGCATGTGTGACTCCCAAGGTGGTACAGAAGTGCAATGTCTCACTTTCATTTGCCCTCAACAGCTGCAGCCTATAGTGCAAACTCTGGCCGTGATTTGCCGGTTTGAGACAAAAACCCTCGAGTTGGCACAGAATCACAAGATTTCATCTTCTGTGGCAAGCTCCAATACACGTCTTTACCTTGTTGTGAGCTGTCCTGGATGCTAAAGCAATTTTTTTTTTTTTAATAGGTTTTATCGTAGCCAAAAACAAGATGTGATTGTAGTTGAAGCCCATTGGAGATGAGTCTAAAATGGGTGACAATGAGAAGTATTTAAAGACAAACAACAGTGGTGTGGAAGGAGTGAGGCAACACACAGTCTTCTCGCCAGTTTTTATTGAATATTATGACCTTTTGCAGCTGGCAGGCGCATATCTCTCCAGCTGAAATGGGAATTTTGAGTGGTTTGTGAACCCCCAAGTCAACAAGACAATATTCTCTGACAAAACAGCCATTTTTAGACTTTGAGAGTGTGTGTGGTCTCTCTCAACAGCTTCTTATGGAGGGTACTGCCCCCAACTGCTCTGCTCCACCTCGGAGTTTGTCAACAATACATCTTTTTTTATATAATTTTTATATATTTTTTTATATTTTAATATAGGCATGGTATATTCCAACCTGTTCTCACTCCCAACTCATAAAATAGTAGGCTAACGCTTGGGCAGTGGCTCTCAGCATCACATATGACGCAAAAATCACCGTTTAGCATCTGTATGGAAGGCACCGAACAGAGCAGCAGCAGGACCACAGCGCTGTAAGATGACGTAGTATTAAGAGCGACAACGGTAGCGAGTAGAATGAAAGCTCGAAATGCTGCGTAAGGAGGTTGGTATACTAAAACATCTCACATACTGTTTTAGCCTACTAAATAGCATGTTAGTATGTAATTTCGGACGCAACCACAGTCTAAGAAGGTAGTTGCTCAAAGGCACTGCAGCAGTGGTGATGGGAAGGGGAATCACGTCAGCCATCTTCAAGCCATGAGCCTGTCTTTTTTTTAATCTTCAGGGACAGTGATGTTTACATTGAAAAGCAATGCTTTAGTTTATTTTTTTTTACTAACAATAAGATTTAAAAAAAATATATTAATTAATTCATTAATTAATTACAAGAGCTAATCCCTTGATCATTATCATTTTGAGCTTCATTCTTCACATTCTTCAACAACCTGGGGATATTGAAAATGAAAGAAACAAACTTATGACAGAAAACTAGCTGTAAACTCAAACAGTTTGCACAGGATTTTGATGGTTATCATGCCAAAGTTCCTCGTGCATGTCACCAGTAAACGACAGCGGCAGGGGAGCTCTGTGCAGATCACTAATAGCTACACTAATTAAAGCGGGCTCAATCCTCCTCACCTGCAGTTAGGCATGTGTATAAAGGCCAGGGTTGAAAACTGGGGTTAAAGCCCAGGTAATGAGGTTTGCTGGGGAGTGCCAGCGCTGAAACTGAATGTTGCTTCTCTGGGTTTTCGGCGGCCGACCTCGGCTCATTACCGCACATGAGGAAAGGTGACAGTGTCGCCGTGACCCCCCGTGGTCCGATTCATTACCCTTCCTTCTGCACCGCGCATCCCCCAGGAACACGCCACTGCCACAGATACAAGGTGACAGTGAGAGGTACAAAAAGAGTGATAAAATGAGTGGGAGAAGGGAAGAGAAATGAGAATACGGATTGTCCATGGGAAGGAGTCACACTTTAGCGAAGGGTCTAATTAACCAACGCCCTTAGTTTGTGATCCCTTCACGAAATATTGTCACTGTCTGTCAGACGATGACGTAAAAGTCTGGCTAAGTTGCCGGAGGATATCACTGAGAGCAAACAAACTCTGAGGCCTAATACTTTGTCATCTTTGAACATCAACTGGATGCGAACTATATATCACAATGTATGTTCTGACCACAGTATAATCAAGTGTAAAATTCAGCGTTGACAGGCCTGTGTTTGAAAACCTTTCAACACAAAGGATTACGCAAATTCCAACAAAAAAAAAACAGCTGCAGGCTTCTAAACTGTCCTGTATGGAAGTGTAATTACATCAGTGTCTCATTACGGAGCAGCACAGTGAGGTGCAGAATGCCCGACACATCATGTCTCAGAAGCACTAAATTAGCTTTTGGAAGTGTCATGTTGGAGTTGTTGGACTCATGCTCAGCAGGAATCCTTCCTTCTAACCACCCCCCAACCCCCCCCCCCCCCCCAACTCCTCGACCTGTCAGCTTCCATATCGCTGCTGCTGTGTCAGACGGGGCCTTTCACCCTGCAGAGCATCACCAGAGCCTTGTTCCTTTCTTCCCGTGGCAGCTTGTCACCTGCATACACCCCATCTCATCACTTCCTCCCTCTCTCTTGTCTCTTTATTTCCAATTTCCCTCTCATTTTCTCACCGTGTTTTTAAAGTAATCCAAAAGTGCAAGCAGATGACCTACATACAGTATACTGGCCTATGATTCACTCTTAGTTCCTTGCCACTCTTTTCTATTACCTCTCTTTTTCTATCCGAGGTCTCTCTTCTTGTCTGTTTTCATTTGGTCCCACAGTGTTTCCTTCACCACTTTGCAGGGTCGTCCTCTCTATTGAGGCCACCAATCACCACCAATCCCGCTCGAAAGCTCTGCCTTATCCCCCTTCTCATGCCGCTGCAAACTCTGCTCTGCGAGATTCAGAAGAAAGATCGTGGAGGTGCACTGCGGAGGGAAGAGTCAAGATAAAATCAGTGTGTTAAAGGATAGTTCTGAGTAGGGCTGGGTACCGAATTCAATACTTTTTAGGCACCGACCGAATTGCCTCCTTAGTATCAAGCACCAAACAATGCCTCGTCATTCAATACCAAATTTCAATACATCAGGAGCAAATCTCATTAGGGTTAGTGATCAAGTAAGCATGCAGCATGCTTCTACCAAGATCTAATAATGCTGGTGATAGGCTGTCTAACGTTACATGAAACATGGCCACTGTCAAATCCAAAAAAGTGATTCAATATGACTAAAGTGTTGGCTTCATTAAAACATTACACCATTCACTGACCAATAGTTTCTGGCACCATTGCACTTTGTTGTAGTATTGACATATTGTTTTTAGATCTCAGCTGTTACTTTGGTATGATTTTGTTGTAGCCAATAGAAATTATGGCAAAAACAACGGAGATAAGATCCAAGTCCTAATAAATTGAAATTATCATTTAAGGGAGCGCAATCTTTTATTTATTTATTTTTGATGGTAAAAAATGCATGGTGCTTTCTAAGGCCATGTCAGGCTTACAGAAAGTTGGGCATTTAGCAAAGTGACTTCTTCATCTCTGCACTCCGTTTGAACCGAGGCATCTGAGCGGAGCCACTGCTGTGCACACAGTGGAAAGAGTTTGACTTGTCTCTCTTTTCTCTCCATTCTGGACCCCCTTCAGTTTTTTCCACCCAGTTTCTTCCTTGTTTGTCACTCTTATAAAAACCTCCTTATCACTACCAACGGAGAAGGCAGCCCCATGTGCAAAGAGCGCAGGCGGCGGGAGCAGCGGGGAGTGCTAAACAAGACTTCTTCTGTAGGTCTCTCTCTGTAATGGAGCAGCACTACACTCAGAGATGCCGTAGAAGGAGACATTGTGCATGATAGTAGTTATCTTTCTCTAATGGCCAGTCAGGGCATGTCAAACAAATGAGCATGCCCTGACTGGCCAGGGTCCAGTTCCTCCCCTGCCACTGGAATGATCACACTCATTATCTTACTTGGCTCCCGGGTCAACATGAACAACACAATCCTTGCTTTTTGCCAGCATCGGGTTAACAAAGGTATTATTCTTTGCACCGCCCACCCCTTTCTATGTCTCTCTGGGGATTCTATGCCATCTGGTATTGTCGTGACAGAGAAGTGTGTGTGTGTGTGTGTGTGTGTGTCTGTGTGTGTGTGTGGGGGGGGGAATCAAAGGGGCCTGTCCTGCAGTTGATCAAGGGAGAAATCCTGCAGGTGGCTGGCTGCCTGTCTCAGGAGTAACATGGCCAGAGGCAAGGGATCCACACAGGAGGGTTGAGATGATCATGATTTCTGGGTGGAGTCTTGTACAATATGTGGATTTTTTTCTGTCTCTGTATGAGTAATGCTATTATAGAGAGAGAGAGAGAGAGAGAGAGAGAGAGAGAGAGAGAGAGAGAGAGAGAGAGAGAGAGAGAGAGAGAGAGAGAGAGAGAGAGGCTGACTTTTGTATTGGTTTTTAGATGTGGACATATTTCCCCTGTGAAGACTTTCATATCCATTACCTGAAGTGCCTGGCAGTCAGCGCCACGAATGGAGATCCCAGTCGCTCTTTATCATAACTCTGACATTCAATATTAAAAATACATTCAAGCATGATTGAATGTTTGATGGTGTTATTCTATGAGTGATCTAAGTGTCTGGCGGCCGCATATCATTTGGGGACTGGTGCATTTGTGGAGGCAAACATAAAACGTTATCCCTGCAGTAGTTGCTACTCTCGAGGAGTTTAAAAAAAAGAATTTTCTCACCATTACTGCTGCATCCGTACAAACAAGCCAATTTGACTCATTTGTCATATTACTGTTGGCAAAGCAAAAGGTGTGAGACATGAGTCGGAGTGTTGTGTGAATCGCACATCTTGTCCAGTCTTACATTAATCTCAATTGTTCCCTCCCATTATCTCTGCATCTAGCGATATAATCATAGACTCCAGGGGCCGGACCTTTCATGAACGCTCAACCTGCATTCCTGCACATTCAACGAGATAAAGATAACTGCACATAGAACTGCAAAAAAAATAAAGTGCTGATGGCCGCTGACAAATAATCAGATAGGAGGCATCACTCATTCAGCACTTAGTCCCAATTGTGATCTACAGTAAAAAATTAAGCATGCTGGGAAATGGCTGCAGTTCTGTAGAAACATCCGATGCCAGCGTGCTGGAATTTTATGAAGGGACAGGCAGTAAAGTCTCTGGGGGATTTAACTCAGATTTTCAAGAGTCCAGATCATATGAAGAATGAATCACTCTGCAGAGGGTAGAATATGACGCATGACTAAAGGGGATGAAGAAGCTGGTGGTAGGGGAGGTACTGTAATGTAAACTGTAACTGTTGGAGGATGAAGATGGACCAACATGTAGTAGGACCTTTTCAGAAAGTTATACCAATCCATGGCTTCATGTAATGTATTATTGGCAATCAAACATAGGTCTTTATTGTGGTAATTGTCCAAGTTGACTCAAACTAATTAGTGGATTAAGACTGATCATGCCGATGAAGACCATGAGATGCAGGTGAAAGCTAAAAAAAGCTATTAAGTGGACCTTGAGTCAGGAATATTTCTCCAAACTACTCTTTCTCCGGTCAAGAATGAAATTTCCTGCTCATCTGCAACAGTGTCTCAGACACTATAATTAGGCTTACAAAGGTTTGAAAAGAAAGGAACAAAAAGAAGTAGAAAAACATCCTCAAATACTCTGCATTAAAAAAAGGTACTCAGCTGACATGAGAAACAGGAGAGGAACATTTCTTGGTTACCTTAAAATTAGCACAGAAAACATGTATGACAAGTGCGGTAGGATTGAACTGTACACACATGCAGCTCTGGAGACAGACAACATGCACACATTTCTTCATAACGCTCACACACTGGAGTTGGACTAAGAACTGTGACTCTTAGAAAAACTGTTAAGACTTTATTGTCTTTCATGTGTGCGCAGTTTTTTTTGTTCATTATTTTCTAATTGAATCTATGCATAAATATACATTGTAACTTTGAACTCACCTGCTTATTATCTGATTTATTGTTCAATAAAAGCAATTGAAATCCTATGTTTCTATTTCACTATGGCCACCCATCTTCTTGGCTCCCACCGAGTCTAGTCCAATCCTTACAGTTACCTTTATTATTAATTTCTCACACTGTACTTACTATTATTATTATTATTATTATCAATAAAACATGGATATTCAGATATTAAGACCATACCTTTGTGCACACTGTATGACTGCACTGTAGTCACACTTGAGTTGTGGAGGAGGGGTTATTCTGTATGTAGGCAGAATGATGACACACCTTTACATTAACATACTGCAGTGCATATCTGAATGGTGCTAAACACGACACACCCTACATGAATACCTCAGAGAGATGCATGCTCTGATATTATGTTACATCAATATTTAAAACTGTTAATGGATTATTTTATGGGATTCAGGCATTTACTCGAGGAATTTCCTGGATCACACACATTTATTCAAGGGGCTTTAACTGCAAAAGTCTCTTAATCTCTTGAGTCACGATCTGTCCTTTGATTTTACTCAGTCTACAGCTTTAATCTGCAGCCAACGTGTGGTGTATTATTTTAATATTTAAAAGTAAGGTTGTGGTTTGGGATGCCAAATGGCACTGGGTAAAATGTCTGAGGAGAAATAGCCTGTTGGAGTTTAGGCTTCCTGTAGACCTTGTGATGCATTTGTTAAACTGTGTGAAAAAACAGCTGGAGGGCGTAATCATTTTGGAGTATAAAAAAGAAAAACTACTACTCGACACTCTGAATTATGAATGCAAAAGAGAGAGCATGGCATCATGTTTTTGATGAACATCTTAGCCATGCATGAGTGCATTATTTATGACGCAAGGTCTGGAGATGTTTTTTTCTGTGTAGGACCCCAGGTACGCTGCCATTGTAACGACCACACTCGAACATGGCTAACGTTGTAGCCTCTTCCTCTGGCAGCAGTTGGAATAATAAGCCACTGATGAGTCACACTGGGACAGCAGTGCAACTCTATTACCCGGCAACAACAAACACAGACGTGAAGTGCAGTTTCATGATCCCGAAGAGAAACAAAGCGTCTTGTTCAGCTGTCTAGCAGCTTCAAGCTTCGTTTGAATGCCCTTTCTTATCAACTCCACAGGTTTTCCACTGTCGCAATACAGAGCTGCCTGCTGCATTCATTTTATATTAATGCAAATTTGTAGGGTGAAATGACTCACTTGTGTCAGGCTCTCACCTTCCTGTCTCAACAAGTGTGAAGAACAAAGAGGGTGCATTAAGCAGGCACCTTTGTACACAAGATGTCAACAGCAACTGAGGAATATGATATCCAATAAGACACACAACAAACACACAAAATACAAGGCAGGATTGGTTGCACATGAATACAGATCTTTGAAAAAAAGCTATTAAATCATGCAATTTATAAATACATTTTCATAAAAAGAGGCAATCTTCTGGTCTAATTTTGTTTCAAACCATTACAAGTTTATTATTTAGACATTTAATTTAATTCAACATTAACCACATAGTTTTGAGTGAATGAGCACAATTCATTTTGTTGACTTTAATAACTACCTGAGGATTTTTTATCACTGGCTGGACTAATACTGACACTTAAAAAACATAGGAGTGTCTGTTGTGTTTCAGGTCAAAACTCACTGTTTGATTTTACTGTTAAAGTGCCCATATTATGAAAAAATCACTTTTTGGGATTTGGGGTGTTATTTTGTGTCTCTGGTGCTTCCACACACATACAAACTTTGAAAAAAATCTATCCATGCTGTTTTGAGTGAGATACGGTTTCTGAATGTGTCCTGCCTTCAGTCTCTGGGTGAGCTGTTCAAAATCTACACGGCTTGTTACGTAACTAGCCGAAACGACGGACTAAACACAACCATTAGCATGCTAGCGCTAGCTCGTTCTCAATGGCAAAGCACTGCTACAACACACACAAGTTCACCATAATCTACAAAAGAAGTACTTACATGTGCGCCCTCCTTTAGAAGAAGTCTCCTGGCTAATCCTGCCTTGTAACTGACCAAAGTTGGAGAATCCTTTCTTTTACTGTCTATGGAGCTAACTGACATGAGCTACGATCTGAGCTACTGCGCATGTGCGAGGGGAATCAAAGATAGTACAGAAGGAAAGATGATTCACTGTCAGCTAAAACAGACCTGAACACAAGGTGAAAAGAGGAGCTGCAGCAGTGAGAGAGAGATGTGCAGTACAACAAAAATATGGTGTTTTTTGAAAATTAAACCATGTAAACATATTCTGGTACAACCTTAAAATACAATTATGAACCTGAAAATGAGCAGAATACGGCATCTTTAAAGATAAACATGGCATTATTTTCCAATGGAAATGGATTCTGTTAAGATCCTTAAATTGTTATGGTTGTTGTGTAACAGCCCCATTTTACTTGTTAAATCTTCAGTCCAGTTGCAGAATAATGAACAGTTTCAATGTCTCCCAAGGCAGTAAGTGTGTGGGTGTGTCTCTGTTTTTGCTACATATATCATTTCTATGGTATGTCATATTCGAAGGAGGAAAGATATGCAACACTTGTATAGATCATCAAAATGTTGTTCAGTGTCTAGATATTTAGTATAAAGGATGGCATGATATAACCTGACGCATCAGATGATTTGTTACCAATAACTATCTGAAAAGCCGTTATTGGAAAATGTTTGGAAAAGGGCAGTGTCTCGTCGTAAGAATGAGACCTGAGCTGGCCTGGATGAGTGTATACTTTCCTACTTAAGAGGAGTTGTGCTGTGTGAAACTGACTCACCCAGTTTCAATTCGCGGCCAGGAACCGGGCCTGCTAGCTTCGGTGTCCATCAGCAAGGAGCGACTTTGGGTCCGCTTTCCAGCGTTGTCCGTCGGCGTCGGGACTCCATCGGCCCGCTCTCCGTGTTGTAGTTCAGGTTTTAAAAGGTCCATCCATCCATCGTCATCCGCTTCTGATCAAGCAAAAACATCGAGAAAAGCCTCCAGTGACGTTTGTTGCTCTTCTTCCAATGAAGAAATACTCTTCAGTTGTGATATAATTCAATTACATTTTATTTATAGTATCAAATCATAAAAAGTTATCTCAAGACACTTTATAGATAGAGTAGCTCTAGACCACACTCTTTAATTTACAAAGACAGGCTCTTGGTAGGTGGTCGTCTAATGGTGCCGGTTGGGGGTATGATGAACAGTGGCAATTATAGTAACAATAAAGATAATGGAACTATGACTAGAAATAGTAGTTGTAGTAGTTATGATTATGAAGAGAAGCAGAGAAGATGCTATTGCAGCATTATTCTAACCTAACCTCTTTAGCCTTTGTTGTTTTAAATGAACAGTCGCCCAGCACACACACGGCTAACCATGCCCATAGCTGCTTGTAGCTCCTCAGTGGATGCTGATTGGCCGGACAATTCTTGTCCAGACAAAAACCCATTATGTGAAGCCTGACAAGATGGACTTTCGAGATGATATGTGATCCCGAATTCTCGCGAGATCTTGTGACACCGTGACAATCCTGCCATGCAAGGTAATGTCTGATATACTATGTGGCCAAACTATGTGCAGTTTTTAACTCCCACCTAACATGACATAACCTAATTTTAATGTTACCTCTAAATCTAAGTCTTAAACCTAAAGTTGCAAGTACTTGCAAGAGTGATGTCACTTTGCAGAAATACCCTCACCCTGAAAGTCTAAATCACTAGGCCAATTACTGCAAAACAACCCCATATACAAACATTCAGTTATTTCCCATTGAAGAGGGGGCGAGGGTGGCTCTCATACACACAGAAAAGCATGGTGGGTGTTGATTAATACAGGGCATCAAATTCAAGTTGGCAGCCCCAGAAACATAAACAGTCCACACTTTAATTAACTGTGGAGAAGAAAGAGTATGACTAAGTCAATATTTATCACGTCTGCCGATGGAGGCCCACGCTGGCTTTCCCCACTAGGCCCGACGCTAATTACCTGGAGGCCAACAGGAGCGCTGCACAGAAATGATGAGATAAAAAATTTCCCCCAAATGCCAGGGGCACAAAGCAATCACATCAGGGAAACACACACACACACACACACACACACACACACACACACACACACACACACACACACACACACACACACACACACACACACACACACACACACACACACACACACACACCTTTTTATGGTAATTGGCTCTAAAATATGGACAGATGAAGAGATGCATGATTAAAGACAAATAGAAGACTAATAGTTTGTGTTGCAACAAACAAAGTCAGTGTGGAGGCACAGGACAGCTTCCTGCCTGTGCTTCCACCTGATGAGAGGTGCTCTTCTAGCCTGATTAGGAGCAGCACCTCCAAGTGTTTGTCAAGAAAACAAAAGCATTCAGAGAAAATCATGAGGGTTTCTCCTCGTTGTTTTTACTCACTGCTGCATGCAGACTGTCTGATGCCGATGATAAAGCGTACAATGAACATGCACTAGGGGAAAGGTTGCTCGGCGCACTAAATCAAATGCAGGTCAATGAAAGAAAATACATCTTTGAAGGATGCATTCATCTGCAAAGCTTCACGTTTGCAGGTTCACAGCAAACCTGCAGGGTGAGGGTAATTAACCAACAATATATCATATTCCGTTTTCACAGCAGGACTCGTCTTATCCACTACTGACAAAAAAAAATACTTCTTTGAGGGAACAATTTTAATTAACTTCCCATTTAGACGTTTTGTGTTTGGTATCTTTATCTTCCCTTGCCCCCCCCCACTTACCCCTTTTCTCTTCTTTCTTGCTCTCCCTGTTCCTCTGATATGAACTGGTTTCAGGCACAACTTGCTTGGTGTAATTGTCTCCAAAATGGTGCTATGAAGGGCGAAGCCGAGTAAGGGTCATTTGAATAATTTCATTACGGCACGTTTTCTAACCTGCAAAGCTCTTAATCCCGCGGCGGCCAAAGAATGTTAATGAGTCACCTGCCTTGTTGTGTTCGCCGATAAGAGAGAGGGAGAGAGAGGGAGGAACCATTTAGTTTTTCATTTTGTTTGGGGCTGAAAAAATACTTCCAACACAGCTGATAGACACCCGCACACACTTGCACACAACTCTAATGCAGCGCTGAGCTCTTTAGGGTATTATTTTCTACCAAATCGTAATGGCCCCCAGCTGTTTCACATATGTACAGCGATAATTCATAAGCAATTAATGAGACAATGTGACCCCAGCAGATAGAATGGAGCTTCACTCTCATCAGTTATCTGCTTCCCAGTGCTGCTAAAAGAGTTGAAATGGAACTCGTATCACACACTGGAGTATCCAATTTATATTCTTAGTCATATCAGGGCCTCAAATGCAGGAACTACCTAGAAAAGGGAAAAAATGTGGTTTTCAGTGGGAAATTGGGTTCTTGGTCAAGGCAGTAAGTGCACTTCTTCAAGATGTAAAATTGGGGAAAGAACATTTTTACGAAGGAGAAGATAGGCCTATTGAATATCACAGTGGAAGTGTGTTAGCCAATTGAAGCCCATTTTCTTTTGTCTGCCTCCGATTGTCCTCCTGTACAGCTCACTAAAGTAATTGAAGAATCTAAGTATTTTGTTGCAAGAGGCTTCATCAACCACAGGTCCAGCTCTGCTCACAGAACAGATGGAGAGCGCAGTGTCCTTTTTGAAAGTCCTAATTTCATAAGTTTAGTAGGCAGCAGCATTTCACACTTTGTTAATTTGTATTCATTGTGAAGCTGAGATACAGACCAGCACAGGCATTTCTTACTGAAATATTCATCAGAATCCCACAGGGCTTGTACCATTGAGAAGCTGGCATAACAGAGAAAGCAAACATCCAAACTAAATTCATTCAGGGTAAACATTTTGCCCTTCCAAACAATTCACATTTACAGCGACTTAAGAGCTGCTTTCTCCCGGTGTCGATTTCCCACCAGCAAAGAGAGCGAGAAACCGAGAGAGAGAAATCTTTTCTTTTATTTTCAATTAGAAAAGTTTTTATGACAGTCTGGCACAATGAAATGCATGCTAATGCCCGCTGCTAATGCAAATGCATACTAATGGTCCCAGCTCAAGATTTAAGATTGAATACTTTATTTTCATCTCAGGGAACTTGCATGGAAAATACACACTGTGCTCAAGATAAAAAGACAATTACAATAGCTACCAACACACACTGACAGAAAACTGTGGATACATACAATTTATTACATTTGTTTTAAATGGGAAACACGTATCCACTCATTTCTTAGGCAGTCAATTACAAGAACTTTGTGGCATACCCCAACCCCACAGTGATGGGGACATTAAACACAGGCGTAACAAAGGCAGTTAGTGCCTATCATTTGCCCACTTGCAAGCCCATGTATGTGCCAATGTAACTCTTTGACATGTTGTAGCACAAGTATTTGGGCAGTATTTTCCTTTCTGTAAGACAGTCTCCATAAGTATACTGCCAGAGCTTGCATAAGCAGGACAGCTGGTAGTGTGTTTACCAGTGTCTTTGGTGTTATGCTGTCTCTGGGTTGAGGGCCACTCTGAGAACAGGCACTTTCCAAGTAGCCTCCCTGGTTCCTGTGTGCACCAGAATTGATTAATGCTGAATGCAGATATGAATATGGATGCGTTAACTCTGGATTTGTCTCTATCCTGAATGTGACAGTGTAAATAATGCATCTATGACTACATTCATGCTGCAATTAAGAGTCCCAATTCGGCTGTATGTCACCTGCCGCACAGATCTGGTGTACAAGTAAAGCTTAAAGATGCATGAAGATACATTTGTTTGCAGTTCTGATCTGCATGTGTGGTGCCAAATTGGATCCTGAGGCATTCAAATCTGCTAGCGTCTCTGACGGTACATAAATCTTACATTAATAAAAAAAGAAAATGTCATGATTTTTGCACCCTTGGCTGCTTGGAGTGTTAGCACGGACGGCAAGAAGACAAACAATGGAAGGAAACCAAAAAAGATGAAATAATTGGGATTTGGGGAGATGCCTCGACTCAGTCTGACCTCCAAAACACAAAACATTACAATCTTCTTTACAAAACAAGCACTTAGCATATGCCATTATTTTTGTCTGCACATCCACATCTTTTATTGTCTTGTCCAAGAATTGTCTCTTCTTAGAATTGAAAAATTAAAATTACATTGGTGACAAGAAAAAAATTACAAGATATAAGCAGACAAGTAGGCCTTTAATCTGAAAATATAACCATTTATTACTTTAAAGATACATCAACAACCAATAAACCAATTTTAAGCCCGAACTTCTTAGCAAAACCACCAAGTCAAGCAGCAGGGTTTTGTTTGTGTTAAACAGCCTTCGGTCGAGCAAAATCTGCAGGACCCAGTGACATAAAGAGTGATAAACATCTGGCTTCAGGGACTTCTCATGCAGAATAATGACATGCTTATAATGAATGCTTAGCTGTAATCAATGGCCAGCCCTGATGTGTGGGTGGCAGAGCCCTGTAGCTCCCGCAGTGTGGAAAAATGATCCTAGACATCTCCACACCGACTCTCATCTGTTTACCGTTCTAATAATGGGATAACCTGAGTTGTGGTCGTATTGAGATAAGCTCTCCCCAAATTAATGTGTAATTTGCTGAGGTGAATTTAGCTCAGTATTCAGCTCAGAAGATTGTTCAGGAGTGGCCGTGTTGACTCACTGGACAGAGCAGGCGCACATATACTATGTTTATGCCTCGACGCAGAGGTCCAGGGTTCGAATCCGACCTGCGACGATTTCCTGCATGTCTTCACCCTCTCTCTCCCCTTTCTCACCTAGCTGTCCTACCAAATAAAGGCGGAAAAGCCCAAAAAATAATCTAGAAAAAAAGAAGATTTCTCAGCAGGTTGCTGGTACTTGTGTGAAGAAGTGTGAAACAGCACGGCAGCCTAACATTAGCTCTAGCTGGCGAGCTCTCCCACAGTCATGCTGTGAAACCTCGCCTGCATTTCCTGGCCAACAGCATGTATAAAGACAGCATCTTACATTTGTGTAGTAGCAAATCATTTGTCCATTAAAGCAATAAAAGTTGACAGTTATACAAAAATGTTTTGCTGTAATTATATTTCCAAGCGATTGTTGGTCAGTTGTTCAAACACTTTGGTGATAAGTGACCTCTTATAGCTGTAGGATAGTTACTGCTGTTGCCTAGAAGTTAACAGCGGAAACTACTGTGCAATTGTTATAGCACTGCATAACACTTTAGGGACACAATGGTCGGACTTAAAGTACAAAGCATCTGACCCATGATTCATAAGGGTGTTTTGGGATGAAGCGACAGTCATAATAACACAACACTGAAAGCAGCACTGGGATGTAAGTGGACCTTTCTATTAGATATAAAGTGACTACATCTGTCTCCATTATTGTGTAATCATGGTTTACATAGGATGGCATGGCCTTCCTGTGACTGTTTTAGACAATACTAGACAGAAATGATTCACGACTTGAATGACACAAAACATAATTTCTGCTTCACGTTTAAAATATTCAAACGGTTATCTTTTTTTTGTTTTACATTATTTGCGAAAACGTGTTACCCATTGCAAGTTTAATAATTCATGGAAATGCAAGAAAAATTACTTAATTTGACATTGAATTATAAAAGTATTCCATTTAAAATCTAAGGTATAAAGAAGTGATTACCTCGGTCTGAGCTAAATTGTCCTACTGGTAAATATTACCTCAATATGGCATGCAGGATGTTTTTCATAATGAGATCATTATCATTGCTTAAACCTTGAAATCATCACAGGTGGCTGGTGTGGTGGTCACTGAACACACTCAGTCAGTCAACCCAGACAGAGACAACGAGGCCTTGGTGTCTCTGCCCTGAACTGTGTTTTTTTCAGACTGTGGAATTAAATCTACAATACACTGTATCAGAACTGCTACGAGCTAGGTTGTAATTGCTGGCTTGTCCTCTTTTAATTGGCTTTACAGACAACATGATGCTTTTCAGATGATTTTCAATAATTTATGTATTTGCAGGATTTTCTGAACAGGTCTTCAACAATAACCAGGTTCTCATTCATTTCATGAGCTGCTCCGGAATATTGCAGTGTAATGTTGGCATCTGAAATGTGCCACAGGGGCACATTCTGGGCTAAGTTTCATATCCAAGTTTTTTCTCCAGGATTCACCAAACCTTTCCTCACTGTTTCATTTCTCTAGCTACTGAGCTGCTGTCACCAGCAATACTGTACTTGCAATACCTTAGAGTCAGCATGTCAGACTCAGCACCTGGGGATGAAAAAACTTGATGTCAAAGGAGAGACTTTGCTCTCAGTCAATTTGTGCAGTAAAGATTTTGGTTTTGTTGTCACCTGCACCCACTTAATACCTTGCATCTTTTGTCCTTTTTTGATGAAAACCAGGTCAGCAGTCACCTTTTTATGACTTTTTTGCTCAGGCATTACAATTGTTATTTAACTTGTATTCACTGTGGTGGTGGCCTGTTCTTGCATTTACGTTGGAAGTGGCAGTGGCATTAGCCCAATTAGCACAGGACTGGTATTATGTAGATATGTCATTTGATTAATGAATTACTCCCCAACCTTTTGTGTTTTGTGAAACACTGGGCGATAAGTTAGCCCGATGCCATTCTTCTAGTGCCTCAATGTAAAAAGACTGCAGAAAAGTACAAATTAGGTGTCCAGAAGAGGGATAATTATAGGGCTGGAATTACAAGCACATCTGATTTGTACTGGATTAAAACCTCCAACAATCTCAGCAGTCATTAGAAGTCACCACATGATCCCAGGTAGTTTGTAATTGGTCCTATGTGATTAGAGCTTATGTCAAATAAGCCTACAGTAGCTGAAGTCTCCAAATATCCCTGCTGCCAACTCCTGGATTCAGTCGTTGACTCCCCTCAGTGTGGCAAAATATCCGCTGAGCTGCAGCAGTGGCCCCCGACTTGCAATGTCAACAAGTCCTTTACCAGGATAAGCAAGAGAATTTCCCACAGCAGGCAGCTAAAGGGACTGGAACTGAAGTAGAAATTTCTTCATCAGAGAATCATTTATGACTCATGTATGCTGCCAGAAATGCTAATCTGAACCAGTAACATGACAGGTTTTTAGCTTCTTTACAGTTTTAAATGTGTTTTTTCTTCAGATTTCTCGCTGAATGAAAAACATAAACCATAAAACGGAGTACAATGAAATCTGATCATATCAGGTCAAATCCTCTGGTAATTATGTGGGGAAAGATCAAATGCACAAATAAAAAAACCTCAATGGTGGTTTTAACTTATAACTATAGCAAACCGAATAGAATAAAGGCTTTTAACAGATTTCTCAAGAGCCTTGGATCTGTCTTTTATCCACGCAAATCTCAATGACTTGTTAAGATGAACATTTCTCTCTGTACAGAAACCAGCTTATCCAGTCTTCCATTAAATAACCAATTGGCAGGTCTCTGTGTTCAGTGGAGTTTAGAGAAAGCTCTGCCAGTGTAAAGCAGATTTCAGAACTTTTAACATAGACTCGGTCTTTGATGAAACACGTCACAGAGCCTACCCTCAGCAATGTCCAACCTGATGCTAATACGGACGGCCAACTCTTCTAGCTTGTTAGCCGGAGCCTTGGTTGTTGTAGGATCATCTAGAGGCAGTGTACGGCTGTACTGAAGCCTGAGTTAACGATAGATGGGATACCTTGTTCCCTGTGGTCTCAAACAGAAAACTTACACTTAAATTAAGGATTTCTGTCTGAAGCATTTGTACTGTACAGTTTTTAAGTTAAGGCAATTTTTTGTATATTCAGTGCATTAAAGTAAGCATACTATGAACAATTTAACGCAGACATTCCTGTTAGAGAGACCATGGTATAGGTGTCCATAGAACTTGAACTGTGAAACATTGTTTTGGTGATTTGCAGGTCAAATGACATGTATGACTATGTTAAAACTGAGTTTAAAAAGGTATTTCAGGCATCTAAGTTACATGGCAATATATATACTATATTTCAGTGTTTCCTACATGGAAATGTATATGTCTAAAAACCTTTTCAACCAAATATACATATACACCATAGACATCTGGACATCTGTTAGCTTGCAAATGCTTGCTGTGTATTTCCTATTGGTGGCATTGGTACCATGCACACCATACCTCACCTTCATTGGGGGTGTATGGCTTAAGGGTGTGATTCATTATTTAAGCTTAAGAACTCTTTAAACTCTTGAAATAAAGTATTTTCCAAAATAAATAGCTACAAATGTACTCTGAAAAGTAATGGATGCCTCATTTGGCACATGGCTCTGACTTTGCAGCTATTCAACTGGTTGAAATTTCCTTAGTCAACACATTCAACTTGGAGGGGCATAAAAAACAACACAAGCAGACAGACAGCAGCATGTTGCCACAGCAGGGCTCCATCTAAAAAGGGAACTGTTGAAAGCACCGTTGCCCTCATTCTGTTATAAGCAGTGAAAGATACATGCTGCTGGCATTTGAATATGAATTCAAATCCAAGGAACATGGATCGCTCTCCCATGTCAGTGCTGGGCCGCACTTTGATGGTAATCACTTGAATCTTATTTAACTGGGATTTTTGTCATGAGCTTAGGTTCCCTGTGCTGTGAAACACCAGTGGGGTAGATGAACCCGAGATGCAGATTGCGCAACGACTTGTTAAATGTCACAATTGACTCTCTGAAGGCCCTTACACACCAAGCCCTGTGCAGCCCTTTGCTGTAGCTGTCATACATGGCACGTTGGACAAACGATGCCATTTCATGAAATGACAGTGGAGATAGAAGGATTCAGAGGCATTTAAAGGGTACTCTATCAGCGAGTTACCGATCTGAGGCGATCGTAATGTTCTTCTCTTTTCCTACTTTCTCCGTCGAGATGACAATAAGATCACGTTAATTAATTCCTCCTATGTGCTGCTATAATGTCGTCTCATCTGTTCAGTGATATTGCCTTTCTGACAAGCCGTGGGCATATCTCTGATGTACCACAAGGAACTAATGACTTTCCTCTTTTTAACCAGCTGTCATATCCCATTCTCTTGCTCACCACATGACTGATTTTATCCATTTTTGCAAGTTCAATTGAGTATTTAAAGGTCAAATTGCATTTTGTGAAAAATAGAAATAGGATAAATCATTGGTAAATGTCAAAGTCAAGCTATCAGATGTTCTAATCTTGATGCAACTTATTATTCAGGCTTAATGAAATATTTTTGTTCAAATCCTGTCTTCGCTCTTACCTGCCTATCAATTCATCTGATTATGTAATACATGCGATATGATATCCTTATCAATTATAGTAATCAGCTACATCCATATTTCATTTAAAGTGATGAAATACAGAAGTAAACCACTTTGTTAGGTCCTCAAAGTGAACTCAACTCACCTGGAACTGGTTATGGCTGAAGCTGCTGGAGGAATTGCATCATTCAAAACCAATATCCCTCGTCTGTTTGTTAGGCACTAAATGTTGGACAAACAACGATGAGTGGACCTTAAATATGCAGAAAACAAAAAAAAACTGCATTTCAATAACACTACAGGCTCCCTCTGCTGAGGAAGATCATATACAGTATGATTTTCAGGTGTTTTCACGGTTTAAGAATGAAAACTTAGAAACTCCACTGTCCACCCACAGTCTGTGATGCAAGCACCATTAATATTTGAGGCCTGCAATCCTAAACCAAAATAATCCAGGTGACATCACCAAGGTTATTTTTTCATACTTGGAAAAAGTTTTTCAAGAGCCACAGGAGACATTACACAACTATTTTCACAGGCTGAGTAGAACTACTCAGAGACAATTGAATATACACTTGTTAATTGTAATTTCTGCCTTTTTTCCCCTAATAATCAGAAACTGCATTAAAAGAGATCAAATTTCCTCTATGTACATAAAACCCCTGAAATAAATCCCGAGCTTTAATATTTCATTTTAAATACAATATAGTGGAGCACAAAGGCAAAACAACACAAAATGTATCTCTGTCTAAATACGTATGATGTGATTATGGCAGATCATCCGGTAGTTGGAGAGCTACTATGTTATGAATATGTGCTTCTACTTCCTTTTTATGACACGATAGGCCAGCAAACACCAGTGTTGGGAGTAACGGCGTTTAAGTATAACGGCGTTACTAACGGTGTTATTTTTTCAGTAACGGAGTAATCTAATTAATTACTTTTCCCATTGTTGCGTTCCCATCCGTTATCGTTACTGAGAATATAACGTGGCGCGTTACTACAATTTGGTTGAATGAAGCGCGAGGTGTCGGCTTTGGCTACACATCAGCTGTCTGGGTGGATGCCCTGCTCACGCTAACTCACTGCACGCTCTGACTACTAAACACAGGACAGCGACAATGGCGACGAGCCAGGGAAATTCAAAGGTAGCGTCCTCGAACTGGAAGTACCGGCACTACTTCTCACTCATTGGAGAGAATGGCAAGAATGTTTATGTAACATGCACGCTACGGCCAGAAAAAGACTTCATCCACGTCTGCCTCAAGCAACTCAAATCTTATGAAGCACCTCACATCAACACATGCTAACACGACACTTGTTGCTGCTGCCAACCCAACCCCATAATAACCCCATAATAACCCCATAATAACCCCGAGCCCAAATGCAGCGTGAGCTCCAGTGAAGGAGACGGAGCCACTCTGTTAAAACAAGCAACGCTCGATTTTTCGGGTCAGCAACAGGTGACCAAGGCCGAGCTGAACACATTGATTGCTGATTGGTATGTTGTTGAAAACATGCCCCCCCTGTCCACCGTGGAGTCTGAGTAATTAATCCTTGCATATCATATGGCCGGCTGCAATCTATTGAGTTCAGATAAATACCAAATGTTCCAAAATACTGGATATAGTGTTTTTATTCTTAATATAAACATCTTTGATGTTACAAATGTTATAGAACGTAATAGCGTTATAGAACATAAAACATTATGTCATAGTTACTTTGATGAGTAACTCATTACTTTTACAATGTGGTAACTGAGTTACTAACTCAATTACTTTTTGGGATAAGTAATTTGTAACTGTAACTAATTACTTTTTTAAAGTAAGATGACCAACACTGGCAAACACACATTCCTTCCAGCACAAAGAACATCAAAGTTTCACCCATAAAACCTTTTATTACTCAAACTAACCACATATTACATATGTGGTTAACGGATTAAAATGCAACACACAGTTCCTACTCTCGAAGTTAGAAAAGTCTGCTAGGTATAATTTAATTTAATTTAAAGAAGTAAAAAAGGAGAGAGAGAGAGAGAGAGAGAGAGAGAGAGAGAGAGAGAGAGAGAGAGAGAGAGAGAGAGAGAGAGAGAGAGAGAGAGAGAGAGAGAGAGAGAGAGAGAGATGTGGTCTCATAAATGCAGATGGCAGCTAGACGGTAGAAAAGCGTTGCTGTTAGCCTGTGGAAAACCCTGAGAACAAAAGCATGAGCATCCATCAGGCTGCTGTTGAATAGAGCTCCCTCTGGGGAGCCAGAGCAAACAGGCCTCTCTTCTCTCTGTCTCTGCTGTAGCACTCGCTACATAATAAGGATAAGCCCTCCTAGCTATCCGACTGTGCACGCAGAGTAAACAATTACGTCTCTTTTTCATGCTAGGGAGAGAGCTGGAAAGCTTCAGTTGGTATTCGGCTCCCACCTGGTATTGTTGTGTTAAAAGAGCGAGAGTGTTAGAACGTCACCCTGACCTTGCTGGCAGAGATCTCTGGAGCTCTTTCATGTCTCGTGACAGCGGGAGAAACTAGATCCACTGCACACAGTCATAGGCTAATTGTAGATTTGAATCTTGAGCTTGACCAAATGACACTTGGAGTTCGGATTACCAATTAGGCGAGCAGTAAGGACTGTAAAGGGAGTTGGAGACGGAAGTCTTTGAGTAGCCTTTTCTGTTTAGAATTGTGTTTGTTTATGCAATGGATAAGTCATGAATGCTCCCTGAGATTTCTCCCAACAAAATGAGCGAGCCAGTGGCTGTTAAAATGTGACGATCATGCTGGGTCGAATATGGGAAGGATGGGAATGATATGAAAGGTTGAATTAAGTGGTTTAGCTATAAGGCATACTGCTTTACTTCACTCTGCAGGGTGCTTCAGTGTTCAGAGAGACCATCTCATAAGCAAGAGTTCACAGGTTCAATCTCTGTGGGAGCCGAGAAGGCCCATCTCTGCTCAATCATCAGCGTAGTGCTTGAGTAAGACGTTGAACCCCTATCTGCTCTAATTGTAATTCGCTCCGGATAAGAACACCCTCTAAGTGCTTAAAGGAAAATCCACCCCTGAATACCCTTACACTGTCATAGTAGGCTTAGTGAAAGTTCAATCAGGATGACGACTTCATTGACGAATTAGCCCTCTTCCGCTTTAATTTGCAACAAGAAGACAGAACTCCTTTAGCTTGCATCATCCAATCAGCTCAGCTTAAACATATCTACTCCTTCTCCCACACCCACTGGGGAATCAATCACAAATCAATGCACTCTTTATTACTTTAAAAAGGCTTGTTTAATCCGTCGCTTTCATTGTAGGTGTTGTTTGTGATCTTAACTATATCATCACCTGTGTTGAGGTTCTACCGTATTTGGTCTCCCAGTATGGAGACAAACCATTATTTTTGATGCGTTATTGGATTTGTCAACTGAGTAGTGGCTTCCATTTGAGACGCTGACATTTTGATAATTAAGAAATGTTATTAAAATTATAAATCCATTTCTTAATGATGGAATTGACTCTCAACCTGCAGCATTTATTTCGTGAAGTTATTTCCAGCCAAATAGCTGACAAACTGCTGTGTTTCTGTGACTAAATGCAACATATTATGGCCGCATAGCACTGTGGCTTATTGAGGCGACCTTAGCATAGCCATTAATTACTCTTGCTCTTTGATCGCATTAGACACTGCCCTATATTTTTACAGGTTAAAAATTGCAAGTGCAAAAAGAGGCTTTTGCTTTTTAACAGATAATCTGATATTTACAGTTGATGGTTTACACAGATGAAACATTTTAATAGCTTCAGTAGAAATGTCTCCGTTAGATCATGTAATTCAAATTTGGCCAGCTACCAAGGAAAATTAGGAAAATACCTCAAAACAACAAGTTGAGCAGGGCATGTGTCGAAATAACTGCTTTCTGTTCCTTCTGTTCAATGGCCTTGGAGCTCAGCTGAAAAGAGAAGAGAAGAGCACATGTGCATTTTCACTAAAGGTTGACTTGTGAGGTGCAGACTGCATTGTCTCCAGGCTTCAGTAGGACTCCCATGGGTTTCCCATTATCTTCCCTGAGATGACAATTTCAAATTCAGTCAGTTCTCCAGCTCCAACCAGGCGGCTGCAAGGAAGACAAGAAACCACAGTGGCAAAGGACATGGGGAGTGAAATGTGATATCTTTAAGAATTTTCCTTTCATTTGGTATTGAATGCACTGACACTTTGACCTTGTTAGAGACCAGTCATTTACGATATGATTTCCATATGAGATCTTGAGTGCTGTGGAAATTTGATGTTTTGTAAAAATGTTATTTTACAGTCATGTTTGCCATGCCAGAGGAAAGACATGTCTGATTTATGGCTTTGAAAGTCATCTTGCACACTTACACCAGCAAAGTTGATATATTTCTGTAAACATAACAAGGCTTCAGGCCCCAGGCTGCATGTTTCCCTGTAAAAAAGAAAGGAAAATCTGTGTTGAAGCTGTTTTTACTCAGACCTCAACATCAGAGTGTTATTACTGCGCACAGACCATGCTGAGAGACAGGGCATATTTCTCAGCAACAAAGTGACCTGCCATCAGCCGAATGATCTTACAGGTATAACCTGAGATCAAGCCACATGTCTGGGCTTCATCCCAGCGGAATGAGAATCTGGACATCTTGGGCCTTGTGCAGGAAGGGTCATTAATTATTCAAGTGTGAACTGCTATAAATGCAAACAGGTAGTCAAGTTGATACAGTGTCAAACAGGGTGGCATTAAGTCAGCTGAATTAATCTGGATAATTAGTGAATAATTGAAGGATCTCAGGATGTTTAGTGACCTTTTCTGTTGAAAGATATTTTGTATTCTGAAACACGGTAGTTTTGATTCTTTTGAGACCAACAGAAATACAAGATTCACTTGAACCATGGCCAGTGCTACATCATGGTCATTACTTTCTTTCTTGCCAAGCACCCTAAATAATGTGAGTGTGCAAATAATGACTGTCCTAGGAGCAAAGGCATGTATTTTCATTTCTCTTACCTCTATATGAGACAGTTTGAGACCTTGGTTAGGTCAACAAATCTTTCTTTGCACATTCTGTCTCATACCAAATGTCATTGGTCAGACCTTTCCATAACCATAGCTAAGTAGTTTCAGTTGCCTTGAACAAACCTTAACCAGAAAGGTGGTTGATGGAAAAAAAACGCTTCTTTTCTTGGAAGGCTGTGGCGAGCAATGTCATCTTAGAGGCAGAGTCAAAAGGACAATCAGAAGATTTGAAAGTCTGATACGAATCATTACGAAATGCAATGAAGAATAACCATTTGTTATTTAGGTTAGAGGACTTGTTGCAATATAGTGTAATCACAATGTACCCCTGATCCAACTGGTTACTAGTCATCAGCACCACACTGTGATTGAAACCTAATCAGTATATCCTTCATCACATTCCTGCCTTCACCACGTTACAATCAGAATACTAAGATACGTTTAGACATCCTGCAGCCAAAATCTAGTTGTCTTTTCTCTCAAAATAAAAGCATATCTGGTGCCTGATTATTGTCTCATCATTCTAACCATGATGTCTCCATGCCTCCCGAACTTGGTTCACACCTTCAAACTCCCTTCATAAACAGTCTGTTCTTGAGCAGTAGGTAGGTTAACATGCATAACAATAAGTAGTCAGCCTCCAAAGACATTACATAGTACAGCACCCAGTCCTCACGAACTCAAGCCCCTTTCAAATTCATTGCTAAACAGATTTATGTAGTAATTAACCAGCTGTACGTGAGAATGCAAATATCCGAATCAGTTGGATCGGACATTTAACAGACTTTACCCTGCCAGCGTACAAAGTCTGTATAACGTCCAATTAAGCCCATGTGTGGACAGGGCAGGTCATTGTCGATAGAATTCAAAGCGAGCGAGTGGGCATGGTGATGACGTTTCTATCATGTGGCACGCGCAAACTGGAAGGAAAAAAAAATCCGAGGTGTCATTTACACAAAGATGCCAACAAAAATGTCTAGCTGGAGAGACAACGTGAATTAGTAACGTCTGTTTGGATTTGTCAGACAAATTGAAGGAACGCCAAGATACTTGGTGGTTTATGACCAAATTACGAACCAGCGACGTGACAGCTATGTATCATGTCCTGCATTGCGCACGCTCTACTCAGGCGCCACCCCTCGCCTAAACCAAACGGCATATTTCCTGTTGTGTGCTACATAAGAAAGGGCAACTTCGGTCACTACCTGAAACTTGCTCGCCAGACACTGTCTGGAGTTCATAATAAAAAAAATGGCTTTAGACAGTAGATTACCCAAGTTATTTCACAGCATCAGGTACTTTTACTACTCCTATAAGAAATCAAAAATCAGAACTTATGTAAATAAAGCAAAGCTCAAGGTCTTATCTATACAATCATTTTGGCGCTGTATTTCCTTGGTGTGGGAAGTTTTGAGCTTGCACAAGATTGGTGCGATACAAGAGAGCTCACTTTAGCCAAACTTCATCCATGCAACTTCATCAATGCATAGTCTGTTTACCTGGATTTCTTATTAAAGCTAATATCTCTGTCCTAAGGGGAGTCCTATTTGTCCTTGCAAATAAAGCAAAGCCCGAGGTCTTATGATGTTATTATATTGCAAAAAAAACTTTTTAAATTGAACTAATTGTAACTAATTTAGTCAGATGTGACCTTTTCGCAAATTAAAGGCAAATATGACCTGACTGGTCACTTAAGCTGCCATAATCAATGGTTTCTGCCAGTCTGTTAATCTCTTATCTTGTTCACTAAGCCTTCTGTATCTAAAGCTAACCATCTCATCATAAGCCAACAACTGAGATGTAGCAGATAGTATGTAAAGTTCCATCTCCTATTGAGGGTAAATTATTATCCATATTTAATATTTAGAGTCATCGAGTAAATACATTGACAGAAGAGAGACAACACCCACACACACAACATCTTGGCAAGTCAAAGTAACACTTTTAAGCAGACATGTTTGCCTGAAGATAATTAGCCCTGCATACAGTAAATATGACAGCTTGTGTCACATTCTATAGATCTGACTTGGCATGCTAATTGGCCAATTTTTACACAATATTATTAATCTCAAAACAACATAGGCAATTGTGAGTGTCACAGGTATTAGAAAGTCAGACGTGTTGGTGTGCCTGCCTTCAGGTTAGAATGTGATCACAATGGAATTATATTGAACGATAAGTTCCACAGCAGACATTTCCAAGGGGCTGTGTTTACATAAGTAGTTTACATAATGTTTTTTACATTATTATAATAAAGGCATTAGAGAGGAGAGAGGGGGGGTGTGAGTGCCTGTTCCACAATAATGAGGCAACATGTTAAACTGGGAAACAAATGAATTAGATTAAAATAAATACAGTTATTTTAAACTAGAAAATAAGTGCAGGCATTATACGTTAGGTTTAAAATACAAGCAGCAAATCCCTGAAGGCAGGGTCAGCATTTCAGGGGCAGTCTGGTATTAACCTCAAATAAAACGTTATTTAGAAACATGCACACTCTTTTCTAAATAGGAGCAGAGAAAGCCATAACCAACAGCATTAGCCTACATGTTTTTGTTTCCGACAACTGGTTTAGTAATACAAGCATATTAAAAGCAGTAGTTAACTCATATATTTTTGATTTAAGCATTTTATAAAGTGCAGTGCAATTTCAATACAAATTCATATGTTACTGTCAGTTCCAGCTGCCATTGCATTTTTCAAGCTATAAATACATAAAATATTATAAGAAAGGGGGGTTTATGCATGTACGTCAGGGTCTGAGGAGAAGAATGGTTGCATGTTTCATTCTGTATAAAATGTATTGAATAAACTCATTGCACTAACCATTACAGCACTTCACCCACTTATACATTTGGGCTTTTGCAGCCATACTGCATATTTAATTTCCTCTGTCTCATACAGTTCCCATACTTTATTTAATCGATCACCGTCCTGTGAAAACCACGTATCTCCCAGTTTGCCTAAAACAATGTTAATCTCCAAATTTGGACATACATGGTGCACACTGGACAGCACCACCTAATTGTTATACACTTGATGGTGGCTGCTAGCAGAATGTCTTAACAAATACAAATACATTTTAGCTTTTTCCTTGGTGCCTCCTGGAGTTACACCCAATAGGTCAGACTTTTTGGGAATATTGTGTGAAATTAGCAGTAAATTGGATGACATGAAGTTGTAGTTTCTGTAAGCTGTTCAGCAATGAGCATATTCTCAACAAACAGCCCAAATATTGGACTAAGAAACAAAGATAACTACTTGAATTGTCCAGTATAGAAACAAGGAAAAGTTACTGCAAATATAAAACCAAGATAGTGTTCAGAAAGGGTCAAATTACATAGAGAGAAAATAGGCAAATGGCACTTTAATTCAATTCAATTCAATTTTATTTATAGTATCAAATCATAACAGGAGTTATCTCAAGACACTTTACAGATAGAGTAGGTCTAGACCACACTCTATAATTTACAAAAAACCTAACAAATCCCCCAAGAGCAAGCACTCAGTGCAACAGTGGTGAGGAAAAACTCCCTTTTAGGATGCACTTTGTTTCACTTTGATGAGTTTTAACATGTTGACTTCATAAATACAGTGTCGGGGCACTGTAGAGACCTGCGGCCCTTTGCTGCATGTCATTCCCCCTCTCTCTCCCCTTTCATGCCTAAAAAACTGTCTTGTCAAATAAAGGCTGGTTATGGGGTACAGGCTGCAGATCATCGCTTAACCTCTTTCTCTCAGTACAACATCAAATCAATCCCGGGAAACAGAAACAAGGTGCAGCAACCTCTCATTGTGTTCAGGTGCATGTAAATGTACCCTGTCAAAGCTATAGAAGAATATACAGTGCATATTATCACTACTTGCTGCAGTGATTGTGAACACATTTTAACCTTTTTAAAACAAATAGGGGGTAACTAGTAAGTAAGGTAAACAGAAGTGAAATGCATGTTTTCCTCATTTCAGTGTGATACTGTTTTATTTTCAATCAGTGGTACCATTTTTCAGTTCAGGGAAATCTCTTTGTAGTCTTTGATGCCAGACAAATAAAACACTACACAACTCGTGCATTGGCTGAGGTGTGTAAGCCAGTGGGAAATACACCATCAAAACAAAGCAATTCCAAGGATATAACATGCCTTCAGCCGATTCCCTCACACTAAATCTATTCAAGATGAATAGTTTGTTTTTGCCCAATTGGAAATGTTGTGTAAAGCTGGTCTAGTTTCTCTGAAAGCAGGAAATGATGTATTTCATTGGCTACCTCACCAAACAAACTCCTGTCCATTGATTGCCCATGCTATCAACCCAATTGAGATGTTTTCCTCTTGAATTTGGCTGCTCTGCTCAGTTGTTTTGACCAATAATGTAGCTGGCCTGTACTTTCACAGCTCTGATTGTGTTGTGTTTACTCTGACATGAGAAAAAAAATACATAACAAGCATTCTACCCACCCATGTGGGGACCTGTTAGAATATATAATTCATTACATTAATGCATTATCATCTCGGCTGTATTGATATGCTGGCCTGTTCTCATTATCATAATTACTCTGCTGTGGATAATATATGTGTCCTTTGCACTCTGACTTTATTGGATCATCATTTATGTGCTCTAATTGTGCATGCCATTTTTTAATTAGCAAGTTATCATAGGAGGTTACATTGCAGATGTGCATGGCACTCCTAGCCACAGCCCTAATGTATTTAGCACGGGGACTTTCACCTTACACCCCAAGTGAGAACACCTATTTTAGAGGGCTGGCAATGATGAAACACCCCATGCACAGCCACTCTGGCAATCTTATAATGTTCTGGCTGTCATCGATGCAGCTTTTGTTGAGCAGATGAAAGACCATTGGACTGCTGTGGCTCACTAACCCGCTAATTCACATAACGAAGTTGAGGGAAGAGCCAGTGACCTGATCGCCATGCTGTGGATCTGCATAAAAAATAATCTGGACAGTGATTTCTCTCTCTCCATTTCTCTTTATCCCTGAAACTTAATTTCACAAGCCGTGCAGTCTCAAAAACACTGAATAAAATGAGCATAAACTCAGAAAGAGCTGATGTGTGGGCGCAATTTGAATCTGATGAGACTCTAACAAGAAAGGATTGTGTGAAAACTGCAGAAATTATACACATGGTTGAGTTTAGGCAACAAAAGGGTGATGATGAATACAATTTTTGATGCTAATTACATGTGCAGACATGCATAGTTTGTCCTGGCATTTTTTCACATCCCTTAAAACCACCGTTCATTTAAAACCATCCATTGTGACAGAATTCTTCACTCCTCCCATGACCAATCAACAGGCAAAACAAGTGATGAAGGAAATTAGCAAAAACATTCTCAGTATACACAGCTCATGTAGTCATACTCTACATTTATACTTGACTCAAACGTTGTAATGAATTCTGTAGCATCTCAAAAAGAGTTTTTACTCTACTTTTTCTGTAGAGTGTCACATAGTTTTGTTGAAATATAATGTCCATGGAGAACCCTAACCCAACCCTAACCCTAGCAGCATGTTGGAGGTGTGATATACAGTTGTGTTCAAAATATCAGCAGTCCAACATCACTAACCTCATAAATCAAATCTATTGGTAGAAGTGATATTTCTACATGGCAAACAATTTACTAAGAACTTGTAGAGTCATAGAAAACCAACAGACCCAACGTGTCATGACATGCATGCTGCTCATTCTGTGTAATTGAATCTGTAATTGAAAGGGTCATGTTCAAAACAATAGCAGTGTTTTGTTCACTTAGTGAAGTGATTGATTCTGTGAAGAAACAGGCGTCAATTATGGCTCATATTTAAGGAAGGAAGGAAGCAAATGTTGTGCATGCTGGTTATAGTGCATGTCACACTGAAATACTCAGCAAAATGGGTCATTTCAGTCATTGCTCTGAGGAACAGCGGAATTTGATTAAAAAGTTGATTGGAGAGGGGAAAACATATAAAGAAGTGCAGAAGATGATACGCTGCTCAGCCAAAATGATTTCAAATGCCTTGAAAGGGCATCCAAAGCCTGAACGACGTGGGAAAATATGGTCAACTACCATTCGAATGGATCAAAGAATAGCCAAAACGGCAAAGGCTCAACCAATGATCAGCTCCAGGAAAATCAACGAAGACTTAAAGTTATCTGTGAGTACTGTTAGGATCAGAAGAAAGCTATGTGAAGCAAAGCTATCAGCTAGGAGCCCCCGCAAAGTCCCATTGCTGAAAAAAAGACATGTACTGAATAGGTTGAAATTTGCCAAAGGACACATTGACTGGCCAAAGGAGAATTATGTGGACTGATGAGAGCAAAATTGTTCTTTTTGGATCTAGGGGCCGCAGACAGTTAGTCCGATGACCCCCATGCACTGAATTCAAGCCACAGTACACTGTGAAGACAGTAAAGCATGGTGGTGCAAAAATCATGTTATGGGGATGTTTCTCATACTGTGGTTTGGCCTATTTATCGCATACCAGGGATCATGGATCAGTTTCAATACATCAAAATACTTGAAGAGGTCATGTTGCCTTATGCTGAAGAGGAAATGCCTTTGAAATGGGTCTTTCAACGAGACAATGACCCAAAAGACACCAGTAAGCGAGCAAAGACTTGGTTCCAGATGAACAAGATTGATTTTATGGAGTGGCCAGCCCAATCCCCAGACCTCTTCCCATAGGTGACATCAAAAATGCTGTTTCACAGAAAACCCTTGAAACATTTTTCAGTTTATACAGTAAATGTTTGAGTTTGTAAAGAAAAATGCAGATACTGCTATTTTTTTGAACAGCCTAATATTCCCTTTTCTTCACTTTCTGTAAAGGTATAACACAAACTTGATCAATTGTGGTCATATTTTGATTTGGAATTGAATGTGCAGTGTTCCCAATGCATTGATATT
The DNA here is from genome assembly GCA_023631565.1 of Gymnocephalus cernua. Classification (NCBI taxonomy): domain Eukaryota; kingdom Metazoa; phylum Chordata; class Actinopteri; order Perciformes; family Percidae; genus Gymnocephalus; species Gymnocephalus cernua. The sequence goes on from CM042446.1 coordinate 26,157,650, forward strand.
ATGGAATTAAAAGCTATTCTAAGGATTTTGAGCATTATTCACTTTTTTAAAACACTGCTATTATTCCGAACACAACTGTACCTGTGACATGGGGGCAAAACCATCAACTTTTGAACTCACAGTGGCCATACATGTTTCCCTCATTGACATTTCCTTCACACTCAGCCCAGTGCCTAAACGTAACAAAAAACATTGTCCAAGGCAAGCTCTCAAACTTTGAAGTGAGTGTATGCCTGTTGTTAATATCCTCCTTAACATGTTTATCTGCCAAAGTGTTTCCACTTGCCTGTCAAATGTGCAGAAGCAGTAGGCAAATGAATGTTTGAAGTGGTTGGAGTGCTAACTAGCTACCATTTTCAAAAATATCAACAGCAAATTCCCATATCCCATAGTTTTTGTCTTCTTCCTGGATCAGTCCTTTCAGTTTTGGTTTTAAAAATGTCAAGCGCCTGTTGCCACACAAACAGTACCTCCCTCTATAGACAACATAATCTAGCCACAACAGTCCACAGTGTAATCCCTTGCAGCATGATGGGCAAACGGAGCAGAGATACTCGACTCTCAGCAGTTTAGTTTTTACCGTCTGGCTAGTTCTGCTGCTGCTCAGTGTCAGTCTTATCCTTGTTTCTTGTTATGCATTAATCATATCATGGTGAGAAAATTTTGTGTGAATAGGGTTAGTTTTAGTTAGTTTTACAATTTTTTTTGAGGATATTTATGTACTTTGTTCTCTATATTAATGGTATCTTATGTAAATGTATGCATTCTGGATCCACTTATCTTCTGTTGTACTCTGACATTAATTGTATCTCATTATCTTATGTAAATGAAAATGCAATATTCATATTTCATTTTATACAGTAGATTTATAGTTGCTATTGCCTGTTATTGTTGAATTTTTGAGGGAATGTGAAACCTGTTGGATTTAACGCCGGATTATTTAAAGCCACACCTGATGGCAATCAAGCACGGAGCTAATCTGATGAAGTAACATTTGAAACGCATAGTTTGCTCCTTTGTTTTTAATGTTAATGCTAATCAAATAGTGTCAAGCCTTGTATCCTAGTGTGCACCGGAACGTTTACTAGGGTTTTTAGCACATACTTGATGATGCAAGTTTTGAAGACTTATCAATCGTGTTTCTTCAGTTTGAATCAAAGTAATATGCAGCATGTTAGAGCTTATTTTGCATTCCGGTTAACTGTTCCAATAGAAGTGATGTTAACACCAGGGATGGGGTTGTTCAGACCGAGTCCCATCAAACAAACACCCCATGACACCTCAGAAGACGTCAGTAAAATGCTGCAGGGGTGTTTGTCAGCTGAAAACCTGTGGAGAAGAAGCCTGTCACACTGGATTTTTGGAGACTTACTGTCACTGGAATCAAGAAACCCACTGTCATGTTTGGAAGTGGCAAAAATAAATTCATTGCATTTTTCATCCTGAAATATATAAATGGCAAATTTTGGAGGTCATTTCATGGAATAAAAAGAAGATGGAAATGTTATTAAAAATATTTAATTCTAAATTTGAATTATGCAACACACCAGCCAACACAATTCAGACACCACACAACAAGTAAAGAAAGAAAGTTACATAGATTAAACAGATATGGTGTGTGTGTGTGTGTGTGTGTGTGTGTGTGTGTGTGTGTGTGTGTGTGTGTGTGTGTGTGTGTATAACCAGGGGATAACTTTGCACTGTGCTCTCCACCCTCAATTATCACATTCTTAAGAGTTGAAAATTAACTTCTCACCCTTTCACACATAGATGTGTTAGAGTTAGATAGATTAACACATGTTATGTGATTTGTAAATGACAGAGGTAAAGTCATAGTTGATTTTATATATATATATATATATATATATATATATATATATATATATATATATATATATATATATACTGAAGCATCAGTATGTCTTCATCTAATCTCTCAGTTTTACCTGATGATGATAATCCATCACAGCTAACTATTTGATTGTTCTGAACTACGTGACCCTTTTATTAACATTAGCTCTACCTTTTCTTTGCACTTTAAAGCTTGTCAAACATTCAGCGGGGAGGCTGGTGTAAGACTGGATGGATAAATTAATCAAGACGTCTCAATCTGGCCAGCTCACTGCCTCTCTAAAGGTGTATGCATGAGTCACATGAAAGCCTATTGCTTCTTAATTCATGTGAAGGAATTACCCAAAGCTAAGAAAACACAGCACATTCATTATTCAGAAATGCTTAATTGGTTTAGGCATCCATATCTGCCTAAATAACCTTTATAGCGCTCAAGTGTGTCCTAATGGAAGTATTTAGCAAACTGCTCCTTGTAAATCAACATTACCACTTTGCTGTTTCCATCCGTGATTGTGAAATATTCCAATCAACAATCAAACCATGTTTAAATTGTTTGAATGAAACACCTGTTTCTCCTTTAAATTAGCTTATGTGGTTGCATCTGTCTGTGGGTTCAACATTGGCCTGCCGATTTAACACTGCAGTACTGAAGGCATCCTAATTATATATGATACCCCAGCCTGGGCTATAACCATGCTGCACTCGAAGCAATGAGCAGTCTGAGATTGAACATGAGGAACGTCAAAGCATTTCTCTCATTTCAATCAGGAGAGACTTTGTTTGCAGATATGCAAAAGAACAATATTATTATACAACTGCATGACAAAAATGTATGAGTCTTTTGGAGATTAGACTCCATCACATTAATATTTTTTAAAGGGGTAGAGAACAGGAAACATATCCCCCGATGGAGTCTAGACACTGGTGGCGGCGGAGAAGAGACCGGGGACCAGACCGACGAGGCAACGGAATGGCCAGCCGGGAGAAACATGAAGACTGGAGGCGGCAGGGGAGGTGGAGGGTTGAGCGCTTTCCTGAAACGAACTGAACAGCAAAGGAGAAAATATTTAGGCGGAGCTGTAGTGCTGTGATTGGTCCTTGAATTCCGTGGTCATGACTGATTGGTTTAAGTGAACGTATCGCTTATAAGCAGCTGATTTGATTTATGGAGAACGAGTAATGATTGGGTTAATGGTGTCTTCCTGAAAGAATTTGCGCTGAGCTTCATTTAGCAATATACTATATAATGCAACTCCCCCATGTATTATTAAACTGCTTGTGTGCTAGTGCTGGGCAATATTCCCAAACATGCAGCTGTGCAGTTAAAATGTATGATAAAGCCAGTTCTCATTAAGATCTCTCAGGTTGCTTTCACACCAAAGCAGACAAACTGCTGTGTGTGTGTGTGTGTGCTCTTTTGGTTTTGGTTTGTTGGCTGGTGTGAAAGCTGTTAAATTCAAACTCTGTTGTAGACCAAGCAACAACACTGAAAGCAACGCCAGTCTGCTTCCAAGGCAACCCTGGAATGCTTAGTGTGCAGTGTGAACGCAAAGCAGACCAACCAACATATTGTCAAATAGCAGGTGTGTGACAATAGTATAATTTTAAAAGCTTAAATATTGTTTTCTTCTTGATCCTTCACTTGGATGTTTGAGCTACACTGTGCAATATGATGTATGTGCAGACTTTGACACTGGCTGGCTGTTTTTACAATCATCTTCCTAATGTTTCTCTGTGCTTATCTTACATGTGAGTTATATGAACTGGACTTTTTTAATGATTCTGGATTATGTAATACGGGAGAAGTAGTGGATGTGATTTTAAGGTTTCTTTTTCACTAAGTAAGTGAGTTTTTTTTTGATAAGGAAACCTCTCAGACACACATTATTATTCAGAGTATTTCAATCTCCTGTATAATTATGCCACATTTATGGATAACCATGGTAACAGGTGCATGCCAGCATTATTTGTTTACTTATACATTAGAAAGTAGCAGTGAGTTAAAACAGAGGTGTGTTTTAGCAGGTCCTCATTAAAAGTGTTCAGCAGCAGCCTCCCCACTGTGTTACACTGTAAGATTCTTATTTTTCCAGATGTTCTCTATCTCTCTGTCCCTATATATAATGTTTGAGGTCTAGTTGCAGTACATAGGTGTGTTTTAGCAGGTCCTCATTAAAAGTGCAGAAACCACAGTCTATTTGACAGCAGCCTCCCCACTGTGTTACACTGTAAGATGCTTCTTTTCCCACATGTTCTCTATTTCTCTGTCCCTATATATAATGGTTGAGGTCTAGTTGCAGTCTGTGGTGGAAATAAACACTTGTTTCGTGTTGATTTTGTCTGCCCACCTCTGAATGTTTGATTAGTGAGAGGTGATGTCTCGTGGGCAATTTCCATCGCAAAAGTTTAGTTAGAAACACAACTACAAAGGGTTAGCTGTAAATTCAATCCCCACCCCTCGCTTCCAACCCGCGCCAATCAGAAGAAGGACTGAGTTCAACGGGCCACTGATTTTCTGGATTCTAGAGACTTACAGTTAGCCTCTCTGCCTCTCGACTTGATCTCTGCCACAGCTTCATTACCCATTGACTACAAAAGGATTTCTTCTCTCTGGTGACTCACATAGTTTGATCACCCAGCCCCTGGTAGTCAATGTTTGTGTGTGTGTGTGTGTGTACACATGTCACAGCTTTATTGTCCTCATAGCTCATTAAAGCTCTCCTCTGAGGGATGCAATAGCAATAAACCCAGTAGCAGCAGCAGGCGAAACGCTACCTTCCCTCTGCCGACCACCACGACGACAGGATCGATGGTCTCCGTGGCCGGGGTGATGACCACAGGGTCACTCATCACATCAAACAGCTGATAACGTGGGAGGATGCAATTGTGGCCACCTGAATGGGTTTTTAATTCAAGCTTTTTATTGGAAAGAACACTGAGGTATTGCCCTCAAGAGCAGCACTGCTCAGATTGACCTTGGCACATCGGGGTTGAAGTTTCTTCGTCAGATCTTTTCCAATTCCTGCAGAGCAGCTCAGGATGCACAGTAATTGTTTGCCTTTAGTGCTATGAATCACATTTACAGAATTTAAATTTGAGCTGCCAGTTCCACAGGGACAGTGAGACGGTGTGAGAGCGAGTGAACTTGTAACACATGCAGAAAAATTTCAAAATTTTAAACCAACATGACTGCAAGCCTACGGCCTGTACTGCACTGTGGTGCTTTTTTAACATGCTTCTGTTTAGCAGGTATAATTTAACATGTTTGCTGTTATGTTATTATACATTTGCACATCCTGCACAAAAATGTACAGTACAGCTTTCCAATTGTAAACAGTTATATTTTACATATTTGGGTATTAGTTGTAGTAAGTATGTCTTACAGTATATAGTATATACATTTGTATGGGAATTTCTTAGGATTTTGGGAAACAAGGCCCAGATCTGTTTTCAGCACAATGTCCCTCAGTTTGTAATAAGTTAATTCCATGAGGAAGCACAAAATGGAACATGTGATGGAAATGTGTATTGCACCGTACTATTGCACCATAATAATGTTAATAAACCCTTTTATTATAAAATATCCAACCAGTATACATTAAAAATAGGAAACACAGCAGGACAGGTATGTGTGTTCTAGTGGTCCATCTGGTTTACTTTGATAAAATTATATAGAACTGACCCCAGACTGCTGCAAAGTACCCCAAAACCTCAGAAATGATCAATTACCAGTAGAAAACAGAACTGAGGTGTGTTGAGACAGCCTAGTTTAGAAACACAGTCAGCTGTTCACTGTCACTGCTGCCCACGAGCTGAGGACGTCCTGTGGCCCAACAGGACATTTTGAACTTGAGGACATATGTGTTATGTCACCTGAAAGCCAAGCTTTAGATGATTATGCACAAAAATGTCAGGCTCATCATTTCTATAGCAAGAACTGCACATTTCTTTGATGCAGACTAACTCTCATATAGACTGAGACAGTAACTTAATAATAAGTGGTTCATTGTTTTTTACTCATTGTTAATTCCTCCACTTTCTGTTGAATGGGTGATTTTAGCAGATTTCTAGATTGTGCATGCAGGCAGGGACGTGCACGACATTTGGAGGGGCTTTGCTCTAATCTGGAAAAAAAGGATGATACAGTAATTTAATTTGATTTAACTTTAATTTGATTTAACTTTTGTAATGATGGGCGTATTATTGTATTGATGCAGCCACAATAGCAAGCAAGCAAGCAAGCAAGCAAGCAAGCAAGCAAGAAAGAAAGAAAGAAAGAAAGAAAGAAAGAAAGAAATGTATTTAGGCTATTTCCCCAGAGGGGCAGCTAAGCCAGTCAGGGCAAATGGGCTGTTGCCCGGGCAACAATAGCCCGTACCTGTGCACGTCCCTGTAAGCAGGCATAACCTACAATTCTAATTTAGCAGCCAGCATGACAAGTAAAGTTAAAAAAGAAGGAATTATATGACATTTAACATTATATAATAATATATTAATACTATACTGGTCAGATGGTTCCAGAGATTATTGTGCCAATGTGCTTCCAGCCAGCCTGCTCCTAAGAGCAAGGTTGTGTGGGTGGTGGTGTATGGCTTTTTTGCTGTTGTTTTATTTATTTTATGGGGGGAGGGGGCATTTTCATGGTAAACGCCAAATAGAAACTACTAAACGATAGTAATTATCCTCTGCATGCTGTCCCCAGCCATACGGTGTACCGTACAGTATGTCCTGGACATGTGCTACAGTTGAGCTCCTGCTGAGTTGTTATTGAAGTCCTTTGTACAAAACTTTGCATACTGCAGAACATTTCAGTAATCCACTCAGATTCAAAGCATCCAAAGTCCAATGAGTGAAGAATACTTTTTTATGAGCAACGTACATGCAGTATGATTATAAAAGCTTCCAAAGGTAAAGCATGTCTAATGTCTCAGCTACAACCAGCGGCATGTCTGCCTGTACATTTAAGGCTGTGGTCTTAATTACCCAAGGTGATTAAGGACTGTGAAAGGCTTTCAAAACCCAGTCATTATGGCACATTCAAATTCAATCTACCAGCAGGCAAAGGCTATTACAGCCAGCATGGATTTTGATTACTGATTATATGCTTTGATGATCTCTCGCCTGCACAGTGGTTCACATAACTGGAAGGAAGAAATTCCACTTTCTATAGCCATGCATTCATTGTTACTGCTCCCTTTTCACCTGCTGGAGCAAATGTCTCCCATCAACCTTAAACTTTGTGATAATGGACTGCATGGGGTTGTGCGTTTTTGATTATGGATGAGGAGAGTGTGCATCTGTATGCTGCCCAGTAGAGCTTTCCCTAATATGGGAGCCATCCTATCATTGCATCTCCAGTAGTGAGGAATGTAAGGATAGCCAGGTGAGACTGAACATTATCTGCCAGGCCCAGCTAGTGACTGTGAAATAGAAAAAGGCTGAGAAAAAACACAGGAGGAATGGAATTGTTTACAATTGACCATTGCTATTCACGAATATTGACTACTGACCTTGTTAGTTTAGATGGTGTGAAGAGAACACTGACACGACACGGAAAGTCATCACGGGTGGAAAGTCATGGTCAGCCACAGTCAAACCGTGCACAGCAATAATCAAAGGATAAGTGGTTTTCATGGTCCAGCAGTGTGCGAGTTAAATAACTGCAGCAGTCATTTTATCAAAATGCCTCATCTGAAGCGAGGCTGATTTCCAACTCACAATATGTAGTGTATTTCATGAAACTGTGTAAATTACATTCCGATCTAATCAAGAAACAGGTTTGAGGCTACCTTTTTATTTGGGTTGATAACCTTCCTGGAAGGATACACAAAGACACAGTTCTTATCAGTCACATCTACTACACGATTTCCTTTTAACTCAGAAGCCCTGGTTGGCTTTGATGTGCTACAAGAAATAGGTTCGTAATAAAGGAATTTCAAGCTAATATATAATTACTCTTGTCCTCATCAGTATATGAAGGGTATTTAGCCCTGAATGTGATAGAAAGAAGAAGAAAAAAAGGACAATGTCAGTGTGCTGTGTGATTTCTGTAGATCTAGGCTAGCAATTCAACCCAGCACCAGCTGTGATAGTGCAGCCTAAGCATAAAAGTGTCCAACCATTATTGCCATTTTCTCCTGTCGGACACACAGTTACTGGATGAATAGCACTTCTACAAGATACAATAAAGTGCAGTGACAAAAAGCTTGAGGAATCTATTGAAAAAAAGTAAGTGGGCGGTATTTGCTAAAATATGTGTATGTGTGTATGTGTGTGTGTGTGTGTGTGTCCTAATCTTATGTAATCTACGCTGCAGTGCAACACAGGAGTTCTCCTTTATCCCCAGCTTTAGCAGGCCCATTTCGTGTTGTCAGAATCACATGGAAACAGGGAATGGAGAGTACTGCGCTAATCCCATTTTTGCATTTAATTACCCACTACTTCAGAATGCTCACAGCACCCTGGCTGCAGAACGGTTTGCTAAACCTAGGAATACCACTCCACAGCACACTCTCCCCAAGGGAGAAGGGCTTGACTGAGCAATTGTTCATACTCCTCACATATGTGTCACATTAGCATATCTGGCTGCCTGCACAGACATTAAATGCAGGTGAAGCACAACCAGGGTATTATCACTTTGTTTATAACACAAAAGCAGTGTGTGCGTGCTCTTCCGCTCGCTTCATTTCCCACCGACAACATCAGGCAGCATGCTTTGCATACTCATGTTTTTAATTGCCTGCTAGGATTCTGTGTTCTGACCCATAATCTCTGTTCTCAGCTGCTTGTAAGCCATTTTTCTTTTGTGCCGTCTTTATAGAGATGTGTTGTTTTGCTCTTGCTCATCAAAGGGTTTGCAGAGCACCGTCTGCATTATGCACACAGATGTTTATGTGCCAGAGTATCATGTTAATTTCAGTGCTGAGTCAATGGAATTGAATGAGTGATGAATGAATAGTCTTAATGGTGTTGCGTGTTTATTCTGAAGACTATATCTGACAGTCTTCTATCGTGTGTACAAAACCATCAATAATTACATTATTCCAAAACAGCATTTGTATCCTGGGGAAAAAAACTTAATACACCTCCATTGGAAGTCACTTTTATGGATATTTCTTTCATTGTAAGTATAGTATTTGCATGGCCATACTGAAATCACAAAAGCTGCCAAATTATACCTGGCAAGGGGAAATGATACAGCATTATCAGTATATTGACTATAATAGGCAAATGGCTAATTTGACAGTTAGGAAATTACCTCTATGAACAACAAAGAGCCCAAGGACGGGGATTGAATAACACATCAAAAGCGTGGAGTAAATGGCAGTGTGCATTATGGATAACAATTTTATATCATACAACGATCCAATTACATAGCCAACAAAGTGAGGAAACATTCTCAACTTGAGGCAATTATTAATTTAGGACAACACTTCAGGGGGAAAAAATAGGCTCCCTTTCCATTCTGCATGTGTAAATACCAACTAATGTCCATCCATGCCAAAAAAAAAAAAGAAAAAGATCCTTCTTCCTCCTTAAAACCAACAGACTTCACAACGTTAGCAGTGTGATTAGGCTATTTACAATTCACAGTAGCGGCAGTCAGAATATACCAACAATTGATGTTGGAAAGACCTAATTAGTGGTGACACCTCTAAACATACAGGCTGTGTGATAGCATGCTGATTACCACACCATCGACATAGTGCAGTCAGGCTTCTCTCCGCCTGCTGTGTTCCCTTACCTGATAATGCGATGAGTCATTCATTCATCCATTCATTCATAGTGTCTGCTAACACATGTAAACACCAGGCCATTGCCAAGGGCCTCCTTCCTCCTCACTTAGTCAGGTTTCACTCAGGTTAATCCAGCAAGGGTTTTCTGTTGAGAAGCCAAAGGCTTGTAATAGGATCTGGGAGAGCGTCGGGATGTGCACTAACACTGTTAGCTCTTCACTTGTGTGAAACAGGGCGTACCTCAGCAGATCGTCTTATGTACAACGCTGGATAAAGAAAGGGATAACATTTCCTCGCAGTGCATTTACTGAAAGTAAAATGAACTTGCTGTATTTGATGTTGAAAGAAATTCCACCCTTGGATTTTTCCCAAACAGTTATATATAAATCTGTGATGTTTAATGAAATGATCAAATCCTAGAGATCACCGTTTATACTTTTTACATCCACCGTTTGTGGATGCAAAGTATCCTTATCCTAGTGGAGAGAAAGTGTCAATTGAAAGAAAGCAAAAATATAATGTGCCATTCCTGGTTGCAGCATATTGCATTTCATACACTGCTAATGAAAAGCAGTGACTGCATTGCATGTTGAACAGGCCTGTCTATTATTCTCTTTCATCTCCGAAGCCTTCTTGTCGTTGTATTCCTTTATCATCATCACCATCATCATCTTTTTACTACCTATTTTCTCCTCATTCTTTTTCAGCGGGATAAAGAACACAGAATAAGAGATGATTTTAAACTGTATGTAATGGGTTTTATCTCCAAGTCCAAGTCAAATTTGTTGCTGGCTTGTCTGCAAAATATACAGTGGTGTTCAAAAGTCAGATAAAAAAGGGAATTTAACTAATATCATGAATAATCCCCATTCTGTCTGCAAGGCCATTTTTTTTTATTTTGCCTGACTAAAATAAAAAATTAAATCTGTAGGTCAAAGGAGAGGTCCCATCACACGCATATAGTTTTCCACTCTTTGCATAATGATGTGAAGCTGTGTTGTTATGGCTTCCTGCATGGCAATATGTGTAGGCCATCGTGATAAAAACATCTCTCACTGCCTGCCCGGTCTCTTTCTCATACATACAAATACAGACCCACACAACGGAATAACCTACCATGCATGCAAGCAAACATCAATGGAAAACACACAGATGGTGTAATCATATGTAAAAAAGTAAGTACTGCCATGTTTTATACATGCAGTACAACTGCATAATATGCTAAAAATAAAGCATGTACCAGTTACTTACTTACAAAGGAAAACTGTTTACCCTTTTTGCATCATAAATCTACAATGAATAAAGCATATACCAAAATAACATAGGTGTAAGGGCACTGTGCCCTTACACCTATGTTATTTTGGTATATGCTTTATTCATTGTAGATTTATGATGCAAAAAGGGTAAACAGTTTTCCTTTGTAAGTAAGTAACTGGTACATACATATGTATTCATATAACACTTTTCAAAACAAAGGTTCCAGTGCTTCACAATAAAAGCATTGAGTTTCAAACAAAAACATTAAAGCAACTGAGTAGAATTTGTTATTGACAGCACTTTTGATGATGTTAAAAATAAGGACAATATTCCATCGTTAAGTATTATTTTTTAGAAACTAACTTTAATATTGTTGTTCATCATACCCCTTCAATGTAACATTCTTGTTATTGATACAACCTACTCCTATTGACTTCATCATACATTTGCCAAATAAACAGATTGGGGTTATTTGAAATGTTTGTTTTTGTAATAATAAAACATGAAAACAATATTCATTTAAATACAGTACAACCACAGGCCTACCATGCTATAAAACACTTTTTAAATACTTGCTTTTTAATTCAAAAAGAAAACTGCTGATATGCCCTGCTTCAATTTTAATTTAACATGGTTCAAGTAGAGACAAAGTAAACTGAGCCAATGTGAGACAATTACCATCCATAATAAAATAGCAGGTCTTTATCTACTTGGAGATTAGCATTGCTGGGAAATATATTCACAAAAACTAGTATTGCTATGGCAGCAGCCTTGCACACACATTGCTATGCCTCCCCATCTTATCGGAATAACTTTGCTGATCTCTGGCACCTGTCCTTCAATATCCAGGAGTAGATTGTTCACCTAGCTTTTAGCACAGCAACCTCTCCATCCGCCAACCTGTGTACATTCTATAGTATGCTAAGTTCATCACTTAGGCTCAGGTAGCTGTCTAGACGGGGCCAGTAAGGCACTGCAACACCCTGACATTAACAATGTAATTATTCCTTAGATTTATAATGGTTTATTTACAAAACTCAGTCATTGGTGGGGTCACGTTCATTCCAGATAAAGCAATTTGGTTTGATAGACCCACAGAAGCTGCTTGTGCATGCAAATGGCAGCATTCATTAATACATGACTACTCTCTGCGTGGCAGAGAGAGGCTCTTACTACCAGACAGTGGGTGCCATTACCAGACAGAAGAAAGTGAGATGGATAGACCTTTCTCTTCACACTATCCATGGTTGATTTTATTAATTTGGGTCCTTGCATGTGGGAGTGGTGTGTTTTTCTAACAACCCCCTCCAAGTTGGTAATTGGCTTGGACATCTCCTGCAGATGAGTTCCACCATTACACTGTGATGTTTGGACTGTGCAGCGTGATCAGTGGGTGATGGAGTGCTGGGAGCACGAGCATACACAGTCAGTGTCGTTGACATGAGCTGAGATGGCCACTCGGACACAGTGACTCATTAATCATGGAGTGTGCTGAAAGCGGTATGCCAGGCAGCTAAGAGTGTACACATGCAGAATCAACAGTGGAATGACATGGATTCTACAGGAAAGCCTCGCTACTCTACAGTATGGCATGCTTGATCATGTGGCAGCTGAAGTGTAAACAAGCTGAAATGTATTTGATAGCATCTGTGTCAGCCTGGGGTTGACATCAGTATCAGATAGCACTCTCACTTATTATGTGATTGTGTTCACATAGCCTGAATCTTAGATATGTGACACTTTACAGCGTGTAGGCGTGGGACAAATGTGTAATACAGCAATATATTCAGTGTTCTCCTATTAATAACCTTGTGCAAATGTGTGACTGTAAGCCACAGTAGAGGATCCAAGTGCAGAGGAGACTGTAGATTATTCATAGAGATATTTCCGACGATTTACTTAAGCCCAATCAATCAGGAGAAGAAAGGTAGGCTATATACAAATACATCGGTGAAATCAGTGATTAGAACAGCTCCATTGCCACTGACAGCTGCAGGATCAGTACCTTGGCCAGCGCTGCAGTGTGCCATCCTTACAGATAGATTTTTATAAAATCGTGTTCAGGCTGACATTGGAATGCATCACCTTCGTCATTCATTCCAATATGACCACTGCGCTGGCACAGTTGAGGTCCATATGCCGAGAAGAAAATGTATGGTTGTCTGGCAAAAATGTTTAACCAATTTGACTTTTTTTGCAATGCAACAGAACACATTGCAACGTCAATCCGTATCTCAGCTACACCTTCATTTATGACCTTGAGCCTTGCAATATGGTGCATATTGCAGAGTTGCCTGAATCGTAGATGATCTGGTGTCTATAGTTGTTCTTTTTGGCTTGATATGAATCACTCTTACCACCTATGAGTAACACCAGGCCTACAAACATTGCAAACAAGCATCTCAGGATTCACAAGTTCCTTGGTAAAAAGAATGTAATGTGTCATCCTGCCAGGCTACAGGTTTTGTCGGCAGGGGTGTGTCAAAACAAATCTGATTACAGCCTCTCCAACTTCAGCTAAAGGTGATGGAGTGTCTGCACTCTTTGCTGTGATTTACCTTCTCTGGTGCTCATACCAATTAAGGACACATTAATCAAAGCTGTGTTTGACCTTGGTTGATTCCCTTATGTCGTCTTTCCAGTCATGAGCAGGTGTTCAATATCAGATGTTAACATCCATCTCATAACCATACAATTCTTAGTAAATTAAATTAGAATGTTTTTTTTTTAATTATTTCAATCACAATTTGTCTAAAAAACATTCACAACAAGAAATGAATGCAGTTGAGCTTTGCTGAAGTAGGGATTAGTTGACTATTCACAAGCTGTTCAACAGCTCGCCAGATGACACTGACGTGCATGATAGCCCTGGTATTTTGACCTTAGACTTGAGGTTGTCATATGTAAAAAGTGTGACACTGTTAATGCCCTTTCCCACTCTTGTATATAAGTATTTCCTCATGCTGCATTCCATGGCAGAATATACTGTACTGTAAGTCAGCAATCTTCCAAGGACTGTGCAGGTGGGGAGCCAGACAGCTTTAGCTTCACCAGCAGGGTGATAGAGGAGACAGAGGAGTGTAGGAGAGAGAGAGAGAGAGAGAGAGAGAGAGAGAGAGAGAGAGAGAGAGAGAGAGAGAGAGAGAGAGAGAGAGAGAGAGAGAGAGAGTGTTTGTGTGTTAGGGAGGGAGGAAGTACTTAAGAAAAGATGAGATACATGCCTGCTTAGAAGGGGTAAAATAAAAATAAGACCCTGTAAAACCAGAGGGGATACATAAGGATGGTCAGGGGGAAACATAATAATGGGGGAAAATGTTGAGTAATTTCAAGGACGGTAAGGCAGTGGTTATATATAGCCAATCTAGTGTAGAGAGTAAGAAAAAAAATAAAAGAGAGAAATAAGAGGGAGAAAGAGAGCACATAGAGTTCACGGAGACAGAAAAAATGTATAGCTGTTTTGTGGGACATCACAGCGCCAGACATTCTCACAGGCAGCCAGTGTGCAGATGTTACAATGTACAAAAGGTCCCAGTCCCCCATGATCTCGAACAGCTTGACAATGGCTGCCAGCGCCCTCCATGGAGTGGTCAGGTGGGCGAGATAGATATAATGAGATAGGCTATTGTGTTTGGATGGGACTGTGGCGAGCCAGGGCACTAAAGGTCTAATGAGGCATCGTGTTCCTACAATCACACATAAATAACACTACAATGTGGCCACCTGATCGCCTCAGTTGCACGCCCTGCAGAAATTGAACAGCCTGTTGGAAATAATGGAGTGTGAAAACCTCTGCCCTCGGGCATAAATAACAATAGTATAAAAATAACCTAAAAAACTGACAGATGTAAAAACTCCATTACTGCCTGTGTGTTTGTCTCAGTCTGTTTTGTATGCATGTACAAATGTGTGTTATAACCAGCTTGGATTCAAATCCTGCAGTATTGTAGTGTTGGCAAACCAAGCTGTTATTAGAGCATTATGGGGGTTTGGATTCACATAACTCAACCTGTCTGTATTGTCAGTTTGTTATCATTTCTGAGTAACATGGCCTGTGCTGCCACAGCAGCGTGGCCATTGTTTTGCAATCTAATCTGTTCATTAAATGGCAAGACAATTTTAATAATATCCAGCATGATTTCATAGGGAAACGCAGGGCTTTTTGTGTGAATATGGTTAATGTTTGTGCCCAAATCTGTTTAATTCAGTAACATACCAGTGGTTAACAAGTCCATCCATGTATTCTATTATATCATAGTATATTTGCTCTGCCAAGTGAGCTTTTAGTTTGACATTTGCAGGCCATATAGACATGTCTTTATTGTGCTAGCTTCGGTTTATTTTTAGACATTCGTGGATTAAACAGCATTTCAATGACTTTATTTTAACATATAGTTTGGACCTGCTCACCGTTTAAATATATTTAAATGTAGTTGTGGTTTTATGGCTATAAAATGGTTATGTAAACAAAGAGGTCATGAGAAAGCAACCACAGTTAGACTGTTTAAACGTAGACGTCAAGATGTCTAGACCAGCAAATCACCGAATTCTAGGTTACGAGGTGAATACGAGCAATGACTGTAAATTATGTCTTAGGGAAGACATTTTCCTGATTCAGATAAAAAATCAAAATAGTGAGTGGGCTTTTTTCCCTTTTGTTTTACGCTTGTGATCACAGTTAATGGATAATTGCAACAACACCAAAAACATTAAAATGGGTGAAGTGAAGTTCAAATCATTCACTGTAGCTAACAAAGCTGTCTAATCAAAAAATGTCAACCAAAGTCTTAAAATAGCACCCTGTGGGATTTTTAACCTTTTAATGATCTTATTGAGCAAATTGTCTATGAGGACACTTATGAACATGTACAAGCATGTGGGCATTAATACACATACAGTATATAGTGCACATACGCTCTATGATGTATCACTGTCATCTAGCTTACATGTGTGGTGGTAACATGCCAAGAAGCATAGCAATGCATATGAAACGGTGTGTTTTGATGAGTGATGTAGCTAGTAGAATAGTTAAGAAGCCTCAGATGAAACTGAATGACTTATATGTGGGTATTTCTGGAATAAACCTTTACAACATACTATGCACTGCTCTTGGCTCTGTGTGATCTGTCATGCAATGATAAGTCTGGCAACAGGGGCTCAAATGATATATTCTCCTCCCATACCTCTCATCATAACAGCACCATTAAGATGCTACATGTCACAAAGTGTGACCATAGGCCTTTTTTTAATTTAAGTGCAGGGCTAAGAGTCACTGCTGGTATGTTCAATCTTGCTCCAATGAGGGCCCATGGGTATATGAACACATTAGTGCTTCAGAGGGTAGCTCTAAGCCATTACCATGCCACTGTGTTTGAACTCAACAGAAGTAACGTATTTCTTTCTGTAGCCATTATTGGATCCATTTTCTTTGCGGATATTGTATTTGTGGATGTCACCGAGCTGTGATGGCTTCAAAGAGATACGATTTTGCAAGGGTTAGGTATAATACACTCAGACGTGTCAGAGCTTAGGATATGAAACACTATTTTGCATTGATGTCTTTTAAAGACGTGCTGTAGTTCTGTCATTCACAGGAACAGCTATTAATGCTAAAACCTGTGATTGTATCTTAACCAGAGTGACTAAACATTTGTGACTAGTTAGTTTAGTGTCTTTACTTAAAGAGGAAACGGCTTCAGGGCTCATTACTCAGAGCCTGAATCAGCATCAGCATCTAAAGTGTTGTCCCAACATGTTAGCATTTTCTTTTTCATCTGCATTGGAATATGACTACACTTTTGATCTGTTCCAAAAGAGAAAAACAAGGCAAGAATACAACAAGTAGCAGATGAGGCAGAGCTGCTCTGTTGAGAGCTAATAATCGTTTTAATTGAGTGCAACCTAAATAGAATGAGAACAAAGAGCTACTGATTTTTGTTTTGCTGAAAAATTCATGAGCATCACAATCTTTTCCGACCTGGAGTCATCTCTTGGAGAAAATTCCAGATTTTCACTTATTATATATTATTTGCGTCTCCCTCATCTTTCCAAGGCTAAAAAAAAAATCATACTATTTCCACATTCTGCCCAAATTGCTACACAGGTATGGGGATGAGAGAGTATAAATGAGCGCTGTAAATTACAAAATATGAATAAAATGTTGAAAAGCATCACAGACAAAAGAAAACAGACATTTGATATTAAAGTGTGCCTTATTTTTCTGCATGCTCATTTCTTTAGTTTTGAAAGTCTGCATTTGAGTCCAACTTCCAGAGCGTGGACATGGTTGCACTGGTTATTAACATTTTAATCAAATGTAATTTACAGTACTGTTATACACAAAAAAGAAAAATAAATACCATATTTCTTTTAGAAATCAAAAACAGGAATCCTGTTTTCGGAGTACTGCTGAAAAACAGAAAAAAAGTGTACAATATACAGATATGAGGAAACACTACAGTATAGAAGCTGAGTGCAGTGTGTATATATATATATATATATATATATATACACACACACAGTATATCCAGTATATCTCCAGTATATCCAGATTTACAGCTTAATATGAAGCTTCCCTGAAATGTTTCTACTCTGTTGGTATAGATGAAATACAGATTTAGTGTTTTCTTGATTTGTTTGTCTGATGCGTTCACCAACCATACTTACACATAGCTGTCACTACTGAACACCAGCTGTGAAATGTTGATGTTATTTATGTAGCACAGATGGTAAGCCATAGAACGCTATACTGGTCTTATTTAATAAAGTGTTGGCAGTAATAAATATGCCAATTTTTCATTGTTTCTGCCAAGTGGAAATGTGTCAATATTCCAAAGAAACTGACATGTCACCGAAATAGATGAGAAAAATAGACAAATATACTTATTAAGTGCATCTCAATACTGTGATAAGTCATATAATGGTAAAATCATCATATAGCAAACAACCGCCAGTATGGATTCAGCTTACTGTGAGCAGACCAGCGCTCAGTTTATAGTTTTGTCAGGCACATGATGGGGGGGTTATTTGCTGCTGTAATAGATTTTAAAGCTTTTTTTAACAGGTATTAAAACTATTTTAATGAATTTTAGAGGGGTTTAAACATATTTCAAAAGGTTTCACCAGGTGTTTTATGGTTATACAACATGGACAGCTCGTTCAAAACCCATGGGCATTATTCTGCTGCCGTCCACTCTTCTAGGGAGGCCCTGGCTGCATTAGATTAAGAGCATTAGTGAGGTCAGACACTGATGTTGGGCGATGACGTCTGGCTCGCGGTAGGCCATTTCATCCCATGACTTGATTTGATGGGGTTAAGGTCAAGGATTTGTGCAGGCCAGTTTAACTCTTTCACAACAAACTGGGAAAGATAGACTACCCCAAACCAAATGTACACAAAAGTATGTAGACAGTGGCGTCCACATACCTTTGGCAATGTAGTGTAATGTACGTGCTAAATGTGGCTTGATAGAGCTGTAGATATATGATGACAAGAAAAAACAACATGGCCATAGTAATTATGACGGGAGCAAAGGAGGAAGTCATGTGACGTAGTATAAAAAGTCCTGTGTGAAACCAGAAGTGAATGTTGACTCATTTTAACTTATGTACGTAAGTTAACTTGTAAGTTAAGTTAAATACGTTTTGCCACGTTAAACCCTATGTCACGCTACATCATCTATGTAACTACGTCAAATACTTACTTACTCGCTTACGAACATAGCTAAAGTTATGTGGAACACATAATCATTATAACCCAAACCATGATCTTTTACTAAACCTTACCAACCACATATTTAAAAACTGCAATTGTTACGTTTAGGTATGAGAACGTTAAATTTAGAAACGCTCCTACGGTTTGATTTAGAGGGTAGGAGACAACAACTTATATGGTCAAATGGGTTGGAGTACTTGTTGGAAAAAAGAGCCTCATATTTTCTATGATTTAAGCTGTAAAAGCTGGTTAAACTCCTCTACAAACTAGATGTTGGTGGATTTATGAGCCACAATTTCTCTGGTGGTGATATTGAACATATTTTTCTCCAATGAATGATACTGATGAAGGCTGCACAGCCAAAAGAGGTGCTACACAGACGTAGCCCAATCATATTTTCAGACTTTGAGCTGGTATTTCAGTTCATGCATATATTCAAACTCATTCCGCCTCAATTTGGTCTTTCTTTGGTCTGTGAATAGAGCTGAATGCACTGCCTTGTTGCATGTACAGTACTGTAGTTGATGGCGCCTGATGAGAGATTAGTTTCTTAGACACGAGTTGTGAAGCATTCTGAGTGGGAGGCCTCCATGCTGAAGTAGAGGTATCATGCAGCACAGGAGATGACTTAGCTTCCTAATAAAGTAATCAGACCAGCGACGATGTTTATCACTCCAGCAATCACAATCTGAAATCCAGTGAAAGAAAGCCAACAATATTACCAGCATTTGGATTTACTTTTTCAGACAGCTTTTTATCAGTACAGGATGTCTCAGTGCTTCTTCTTGTAGTTTCTTTTTTCATAACATGCTTGCTTTAAAAAAAAAAAATGCAGATTGCTACCAACTCAGTCGTGTCGAGACAGGATTTTACAATTTGTCTTTTACTGATGTTGCAATGTAGGCCTTACATTTTACTCTGTGAAGTATACATTCCCTATGTAGATGGAATGTCTCTTTCTAAAAAAAAAAGTAGAGCAAGTAATAATGTACAGCTGAAATTACATGTTCAATCCACACACAGATCATATTGGGATTTTGACTAGTTCAAATTTGTAATTTTTTTTTTTTTTTTGGGGGGGGGGGGTGTCGTAACCCCTGTATCTGTTCAAAGATGGTCTCTTGGCATTGGGTGCTGATGGCCCCCTTGACTTTTCTCTGCTGTCCACTGACTACCAGTCATTGACTTTGATGCCTTGCCAGTCGATGCTGTGACCAGTTGTTGTTTACAGTTCACAGACAGCTGATGTTGTTTCTTCCGGTGTTCAGTAAATGCCTTTTCCAGGGTCCTTGCTGTTTCACTAATGTTGGGTTTCCCCACAGCTGTAACATGTGATAAACACTAGTCAGGGTTCTTTTCTTTCAGGGTGAATAGAAGACTTGAAGACTCTGTCTGTAGACGTTCCGACAGCCCGGCCACATAGGGAATTCCCACTGGGCTGTTCCTGGAGGTCCTCATTGAGTCACCAGTGTCAGCCCTGGCCTCCTGAGGGCACCGTTCCCCCCTGAATATGCCTGTCCTGTCTCTATACTCCACCTCACTGACAGGATGTTCTGCTCTGTGTTGAAGGATCCTCACCACTCCCTGATTTTAAGATGTGAGTGGTTGTTAATGTTTTTTTGTGTGTGTTCCCTGTACAGTGTGGTTTTAACAATCCAATCAGCCTTCACATGAATGCAGATCAAGGAACGGAAGCTTGATAATGTTAAGGTTGTCATATCTGGAGAAGTTCTGTTGGGTAAACGTGTCACCCGCGCATTGGTACGAGATATCACGTAGGCTACAACCGAATAGAGCGGGCAACTGCTCAGAGGCCCCGGACCCTCAGGGGCCCCAAAGACTCTGAGTTGTGTCATAATTACTTCATGGTGACTGAATTAATCACAATTGTTTTTGTTAAAGGGATACTTCACCGATTTAGCATTCAGCTTTGTATCAGTAGAAACACGGTAGTATTTCTGAATGACCGTGCGTCCCTCCCTCATGTCCCCCTGAGAGGGGAGATCTCTGCATTGGGGGGTCTGGAAAAAAATCTTCCGATGACGATTTTTGCGTCATCGGAAGATTTTTTGGCCAGAGCAAAAGACTACAACCAGTAGTAGGAGCTACTTCCGCATGTTTTAAACCCGCCCATCACCCGAAGCGAGCCGATCTCAGCCGGAAAAAAACGAAATGTCAGCCATCTTGAATCCTCGCTAAACAGGGCTCTCTCTTCTCAGCAGCACACTTTTACAACAATTATGTGCATTCAAACTACCACACGTGTACCACCGGGATACATCGGTACAGATCGGAGAATATGCAGGAAACGTTATTACAGACGGAATAATCAGCACACTACGAGAGCTTCGCCTGCACGGAGACCTGCACGGAGACCAGCACGGAGACCAGCGGTCTCGCTCGATGCCCCGAGCCGGGTAGGGGACATCCTCATCGGCTAGGTGGGAAGCTAACGCTAGCCGGCCACCTGTCCCATCAATCCTGCTTGCAAGTGTCCGTTCGTTAAACAACAAACTGGACTACATCCAACTTCAACGATGCTCCCAACGCGAGTTCAGAGACTGTTTTTTGTTTTCGTGGAAACATGGCTGAACAACAGTGAACCGGACTGTCCAGCTACCAGGCCTGCTAGCCCTCCGACGATCCGAGCTAGAGATGCTCTGTATGAAGGTGGGCTGTGTTAACACGGACTGGTGCAGAAATGGGGTGATTTGTATCCAACTAACTGCTAACCGCTGGAGTTTGTGACTGTTACATGGCGACCATTCGACATTCCACGCTAATTCACGGCTGTGTTTATACTCGGTGTTTACAGCCCACCAAGCCTAATGCTAGTATGCTTAGCTGAACTTTACGGAGCCTATAAGGTGTGTGTGCACTAAATGTAGCCTGTTTCGTATGTCGTTTTTATATAATGTCGTTTTTATATATTTTAAATGTGTAACACCACTTGAGCCACGATGAAACGTTGTTTCGTGTATATGGTTGAAATAACAAAAAATCACATTGAGTTGAGTTGAATGCCTCTGTGTCTGTCTGTCAAGTGGTAGGCGTGGCTTGGGAGTGGACTCAAAGCAGCGAAGCGAAGTACATTCTGGGATTTGGTGTCTTTCATCCATATGAGCAAAAAACACATTTTCTGGCTTTTCTCGGCCTAGAAGGCACCAATTATTTTTTTTTTTTCACATTTTTGCTACATGTGACCCAATTTAAAGATATATTCAGCTTTCCAGTGGTGAAATATCCCTTTAATACCTAATGTACCACTGAAACACATTGACATGATAGGGGCCCTAAGGAGAAACCTGCATTATTAGCTTATCTTATCTTATGCCCTATTAGGTAAAATTAAAGTGCTTAAGCAATGACATTAGCACAATGTACTTTATAACTAGTGAATTCACAATGCACAGAAAGAAAGAGGAGGCAGTGTATGAGAGGTCAATTTGTCCCGAGGCTGCATGTAGCGCTGTTTGCAGTTGGAAGCGCCTAAAAGATAGAATGGACCTTTTTCACAGCAGACATTTTGACTTGTCATAGTAGGAAAAGCACAGCTGAAATTGATAACCTTAACGATGGCTCAATTCCATCAAGTGTTCCAGTAAGCTATTTCAGTGAGTCAGCATGCTCAACACCAGGGCCTCTCCTAAGTGGAATGCAGCCATCATTAATGGTTATGAATACACCTGTGCTTTTCCTACTATGACATGTCAACATGTCTGCTGTGAAAAATGTCTATTGTTGAGAGCTTTGAGCTTAGATTAGTTTTTCTATATATTGTCCCCAAAGGTAACATTAACTTATATTTTCATTTTCCTGCAAACTATGCTTTATGTAATGAAAGTCAATCCTCCAAACTGTCCACAGTCACATTGAAGCAGTTTTACTGTGAAATGTTTTTTTTTTTTTGGAGATAGTATCAAAAACAATCTGGAGACTCTGGCTGCTCTCATCTTCAATTGGCTACTTGCTTCATTTGCACCTTTTGTTGTTGTTGCTGTCATCATGAGGGAATACAATTCAGTTGGAATGATAATGAAAGTGTTGTAAAGTAGGGTTTCATTTATTTGTTTATTCCTTCTCAAGCATCATATCAAACTTCCCTTGGAGATTTGCCTTGTCAGCTGGGACACAAATGCGCTCTGAGGCAGCCGCCCTGCAGGCTCCACATATTAGCTTTTGAGTAACTGGGACAAAATTCAACACTGCCATATGATTTCAATATGTAATCCACACATGTGGGTCGCAAACATTTCCCCAGAGCCTTGGAATTGGAATATGAAGAACCCATTGTGTTCCTCACACATCATAATGAAAATGATCTTGACCCGTTCTCCTCAGGGAAATCCCCTGAAAACTAATAATTCTTTGTCCTTTTTAGTTTCTTTCTTGCATTGTAAGTTTTTGCAAACTATTCTAAGAAATGAAGACTTGGAAGTTGATGTGTGAGCATTGTTTGTGTGATGTTCCCATGACAGATGCCTCAGGCAAAAGAAGACAAGCCTCGTGAAAAGAATCCTAAAATCAATTTTGCAAACAATTTCTCAAAGCTCACAACAACAATCACCATCCCATTTCTATCCATTTGATGTTTTTTCTTAATCTCTGTACATGTTTTGCTTTTCATCTTGTGAGGTTTTTGCTCATTTTGGAGGCAGTAAGAGAGTATTTAGCTCACAGGGCATGCAAGTGCTGTTGGAACGCCACAGGAAACACGGACAGAAGTGGTAAAAGCACATCCCTTGAGGGCTTTTTTTTATCTACAGATCAATAATAGTATGGGATAATCACAAGACCCCCACATGATTATACATAATCATGAGATTGCAAACAGCGATGAACACGGGTTCCTTTGCATTACCTATGACATGTTGTTGTTTCTCCCAGCAGGTTTTCACAGATCTCTGTATGTCCCTGCTACACTTTTCAACTCTACAAATAACATCACAGACTAATATTGCTGAGAAGGATCTGAGAGGGATCTGTCACCCACAGGAATTCTTCCATGTTTATTTTTCAAATGCTGCTATGGATGTTGTCCTTTTATTAAATACTGTGTTCTTGGCCAACCAGTGTTGTTGCATGGAGGTTACCTAAATCAGTAATTAAAATATGAGCTGTGCCTCAATCCCATACTACTATACCAACACATTCTCACTCCCAACTCGCCAAATATGTAGGAAGCCTTGGCGTAATCTTTCAATGTGTAGGGTAAAAGCACTTAGTAAGGGTTTTGGAAAAGACCGTGGGTGGGGTTACAAAGTGAAACATGAACCCTGGTCGCCTGGGTGAAAGACCAGTGTTGTTACACCCATCCACCACCTCAACTTATCTCCTTATGCAGAGTTTTGATCTTAGTGCAGAGTTTCTGTAGTCTGGCTATCACCAGACCAAGCTCCATCTTTTAAGATTGAACATTAGTCTGGGGAGTCTGCTCTGTATTTTCTCTGCACAAGAGGCGTGACCAACAGGCATAGTTTGCATAGTTTGGATAGTCCTTCATTCAATCAGACCAACGATCCGGGTGACGTAGCAGTGACAGCGGCATCAACGGGTTGCTGCTATGGAGTGCTGTGCTTCAGTGGCCAGATTGTTGAATGTAAACAAAAAGCTGCTTGGTCGCTTCTCTATTGTCATCATGGTAAACCTGCCAATAGCGCACCAGGTGGATGAGCCAGTTTGTGATTGGTTCCTGTAAATTTGTAACGGAAGCAGGAGAGATAAACGTACAGGTTTCCAGCCTGAGCTGCAGGGTGAAATCACATCGCTGGCAGATCGGGCTGGTTTACCCAGTCTAGAGTTTCTGTCTACCCCATGAGGAATTCTAAGTAATGGCAACAACACTGTCGTATCCACATGACACAATCCTTCCGTAATCGCGCACCACCCCCACCCTTCCTCCACACAGTTACTTGTAACCAAGATGGACATGGAGGATTAAAAAGACATGATGGACTCTTCAGAAGAGGTAATTATCTGCGCGAAAGTCACTGGACGACACCAGTTTCTGAACATAGCCATACTGAGAAAAGTTCCACTTCCGGGATTGCTCCGCTGCTGGATGCATGTATTTTCGGTTTCCTTCCACTTACTTTGTGTTGGAATTTTAAATTTTGTTGAATTATTAGGACTATGGTGAACTGCTCCTCAGATCTCTGCATGGTAAGCTAGCTAGCTAGACTATCTGTCCAATCCGAGTTTTCTCTCACATGACGGAGTTTAGCATCGGCCATGACAATTCTGATTGGTTCAAAGAAATGACTATAACCGAGAGCACGTTTTCCTCCCATCCCTGAATTGTATGTGGTGTAGCCAGCGTGCTTTGAAGGAAGGTCTGGCAAAGCGAGACTAGTCCCATACAGACGTGAAAAGGGTTCCTCCTGTGTCGTATCTGCCACTGAGGGCCACTGACCAAGCGTCAGTATGTTGACTAGATGGAAGTGAGAGCGGCTTCATAATGAAGTCAAAATATACTGGGTCTTATAGTTAGTATACAAGAAATCAATGTACTCAATCATTTTGTAATGGCAGCCAACGACACATACAATATGTGCCCTTACTTTACAAAACTGTGATGACATAGCCGATTAAAGTTCACAGGAAGAAATCAAATCTGTTTCCAGAGATTTCATATTTTGTTCGCCCCAAGATATTCCTGGACCATCTGCAATTTGTTTGAATTTTCTTGCAGCTGGAAGTAGCTCCTCTGGTGTCTCTGTGCAGCATTTAATTGTGGGAAAATGGACCCTTTTCAGAGCAGACATTTTGACATGAAGCAGGAAAAGCTCAGGCGTAATTAAAAACATTAATGATGGTTACATGCTAGGCATTCAAGTGCCTCCTTGCTCAATGACATGGCATACTGGGACACTTAAAATGGAGTGGAGAAATTATTTATTTGATTAGTTCCACCTGTGACTTTCCTGCTATGAAGAGTCAACAGTGCAAGTACTGTAGCATTAGGGTAGAAACACACCTAATGTACTGAGGCCACCGGAAACTGTCAATCCAAATGCAATGTACAGCTGGTTTTACTGGGACATCTGTCAGAACGTGACTTTAAGCAGCTTTTGAGCTTGATCCCAACATTGCATGTTTTTTTTTGTCCAGTTTGAGTTTTATAAGTGCTTGTGTATTTTACATTTGGTTTTATTGGTAGATATATTGCATGTAACAGTTATTATTTGAATGGTTCTGTGGATTTGCTGTGTTTTGTTGTTTGTTGTGGACATTGTTGGACTGGGGATCAAGGTGATGAGAAGGAGGAAAAGGACAACAAACGTAAAATAATCTTGGGTAGTAGTAGTTTTTATGCTGTACAGTAACCTGTTTTTATTTAAGAGTCATCCTGTGCAGCTTCAATTTTTCAACAGTGGAAATACATTTTTTTTGCGGGTCAAACAGGACCTTACACTACCATGTACCATACAATAACATGTAATAAATATTTAATTGATCTCTGTAACAGACCCTTAGGTCACATTTTCTTTATTTATTTATTTACTTACTTACTTGCAATATCGAGCCTTGTGACAGCCAGATATCCGATAATAGCCTTTAGGGGAGCTGGGTCCTTCACTAAGCTGAAAGCAATTGGTGTGTTTCCACCCCTATTGACAGGCTGCAGGGCTCAGGGGCGTGCTGGTTGATGTTGGTGCTATCTGATTAGTGGCTGATTTGCACCTGGGACACCAGGTGAAGCCAGTTAACTGTTAACGAGCTGGAAGGACAGAAAAGCAGCAGCACAAGCAGCAGCATTTAAAACCACTCCTATTACTCTTGTTCCATATGCTTTTACACCTTGATGTCATATTTAAACACACATTAAATGACAATAAGGAATTAGGCCTATAATCAAGTGCATTCTTTTACCAAGCCATGTTGTTTCAACCGTGACACTTAATGGTGCTAAAAGAGAAAAATCTTCCATTCACATCCAGCATTACAGTGCACTGTATTACTTGACCATTCAGTTTCGGTTATGTGTAATTGTTATGACAAGTGAAATGGTGCAGTGCTCTCCTTTCACAAGCATCAGAGTGAGAACACTCACTGGTGTAGTCTCTGGTGAAGGCAAATCAAAGTCGTATATTTATTGTGTCCCTCATTCAGATGAATGTCAGAAACACTCATCGGTGCCTCCCCACAGACCTCATTATCCTCTTAATTTCCAATTATTTCAAAGACAAATGAGTACACCTGGCATGCAAGCAAAACCTGTCAATGATGAACACTGGAGACTGTGCCATCCTCACTTCTCTCACTGGAGATAAATGGGCTGACGATCAAATCTTTTTTCATTTATTTCTTCTATTGCTTCTATCTTAAATTTTGCTTTCATTCACATTCACAAATGGGTCACATGCTATCCACCATGTCCTGCCATGCTGTTGTGGTGCAGCCTATTTGTGGTTGACATTGAACGAGGAGCTCCCAAGTGTTTCCCCCAGCGTTTCCTAACATGTACAGGCGTTCTTGTGGCTCAGCTGTTTGGAGCTATTGTACCGGGTTCAGGTTTTACCTTGGACCTCCTCTATTAGTTAACAATAGTAGTAGGTCTTGGATGAAGAGCAAATAAAAGCTGGACAAATGATGTGTTTGGCCATTGCATAGGGTAAATGTACAGTAATCTGCTGCAGTTTAAATCAGTGAGATTGATTGTCCAGACTGGTAATTATACAAAACGCCAGCATCAAATTTGTGCGCCAAATGAGATCAATATAAAGGGGAGAAAATAACACTAAAACTGTTCGCATAAAATTACCGCATTTGAAGTTGTGTATTTAAGATGAAAGATTTTGCCATCTTTCTGATTAATTGTGGTCAACTCAAAAGTCCTAATCAATTTTAAATATATTATATAATAATTTGTATGTAGGAGATACATACGTATTAATATTCCTCAAATATCATGTCTGTGGGCATCTCTCTCAATAGCTGCCAAAAAGTTGAAAATGCTTGTGTAACTATAATTGTTTTTTCATCAAATTCATCAAGCATTCTTCCAATTTGTGTTATTCAGAAAATATTGATAGAATTTGAGTTTATTCTTCCAATCGCAAAATAGCGAGTATCTTGAGAGACAGCCTAAATCTTTGTTTGTGTACTTTTCCTTACAAGAAGCTCAGATTTTCTTGGCTGGGACGCTTTTCATATTTGATTAAGTTTTGATAGGTTACCGCCTGTGGGGCAAAGGATTTTGGAGCCCAGCACGGTAATGAGAGTACAATTGTTGATCATGTCTGCACTAGATTAGTAATTCATTCCTTCTAAATAAATAATTCCTGGCCGAACCCCAGGCTTGTGATGTCACAGATTACCTATTGTGTGAATCATTTTTTTGCATGATTCACTGCACACATTATTTATTCAGTACATCACATTAACATTTTACCTAGTGTTGCTCTTAAGGAATTTTAAGGAGAGATGACAGGTGTACTTGTGGGTATCAAGTGGGAACCTCCCATCACAGATGTTTAACTGAATTTAGCCCGTGAACACTGATCAGACCTTGACAAGCTCATACTGTGCTGGCAGTGCACCGGCTTATATTAAGCCCACAAGAGGCCAAATTATTATCAAGATAAAAACACACCTCATTTGAAAGCAGTGCAGTAAAGCATGATTCCACCCATTGAGCACTGGGAATAATGTTCTGATACATTAGAGAGTTCATGTTGTGCAGTACATGTGGCTTCTTTCAAACTTCATCATTTAAACTGTTGTGGTTTGCGACTGTCAGAACAGTGGGGAGTACCAGAGCACCTAGATGAATTGTAAATGTTTAAAATGCATCCGCAGTAATCATTTGTTTTGTTTATAGGGTTGTTGACAGTCGGGAAGATATCACCACACTCTTATTAGTGAAGTGTTGTGAAAATTGCTTGCAGCTGCCATCGCTCGTGTATTAGCAGTTTTCATATCTAACATGCTCTAACAGAAGATGATAAAGTCATGGAGTAACTTAAGAACCATATCTGTACTTTACCCACAGGTTCCTGCTATAGAGCAAGTGATCTGTTACCTTGCACACGAGAATCACGGGATCATGAGATCTCACAAAAATCTGTCTTGTTAGGCTTCTAGTAATGCGTTTTTGTCTGAACCACAGCAGACCAATCAGTGTCCTATGAGGAGCTACTGGCAGCTACGCAGGTGGTTAAGGCATGTGTGACAACACAGAGAGGCAGCTGTTCATTCAATTCAACAATGGCGGCATATAAAGAAGTTAGTCTATGCTGCAGTAGCATCAGTTAAATCAAAACTGGAGAGTGTTTCTTCATTCAAAGAAGAGCAAAAAACAGCACTGTAGGCTTTTCTCCATGGAAAATATGTTTTAGCTCGATCTCCTGGTTGGCTTCAAAGGAGTTTGATAGACAGCATGACCCATCTAAGTATTTTGCCCGCCCTTTTCCAAACAATTTCCAATGACGGCTTCTCAGATGGTTGTGTAACACTAAACAACATTACAAGAGATTCCACTGTCGCAACGAGGAAGAAGTTCGAATCTTCAACCTTTCTGAAGCTCGTCATCCAACGGGAGTTTTACCGGCAGATAAACGCAGACCTCAGGGCACTACCGCCATTCATCTGCAAACTTTCCCTTAAGTTACCAGCTAGCAGTAGCTAGCTAGCTAGCTTGGTTACATTTAAAAAAAAATCTAGTTGTAGTCTTGCAATTTGTGACCCTGCAAGATCCCCAGTCTTTACATACAGTATTATGACAACATTAGATGTGAGATCTTTAGATGTGAGATGGTGTCAGACTTCAACGTCTGTTCAAAATCTTCTAGTGTATGGTAGGCATTAGGTGATCTGATTAGACTTGCCAAATTCACATATTAATGGTGGAACATTTTATCATTAGATAGATTAAAGGTGGATTAAATCTTTAATTCTACAACCCCAAATCAGAAAAGTTGGGACAGTATGGAAAACACAAATAAAAAAAAAAGAAAGTAGTGATTTCTAAATGTACTTTGACTTGTATTTCATTGCAGACAATACAACAGCACATAATTTAATGTGTTCCTCATGATTTTTATTGTTTTTCTTTCAAAAAAACAAAATTCCTATTTTGGTTCTTGCAACACATTTCAAAAAAAGTTGGAACAGTAAACCATTTACCACTTTGTAATGTTCCCATTCCTTTTCACAACACTTAAAAGATGTTTAGGGACTGAAGACACCAAGTGATGAAGTGTTTCAGGTGTAATTTTGTTCCATTCTTGCTGCAAACAAGTCTTAAGGTGGGCAAAAGTACAGGGTCTTCGTTGTCGCATTTTGCGCTTCAAAATGCGCCACACATTCTCTATTGGAGACAGGTCGGGACTGCAGGCAGGCCAGTCAAGTACCCGTATCCTCTTCCTCCGCAGCCAGGACTTTGTAATGTGTGCAGAATGTGGTTTTGCATTATTTTGTTGAAATATGCATGGACGTCCCTGGAAAAGATGTCTTCTTGAAGACAGCATATTGTGCTCCAAAATCTCTATGTACTTTTCAGCATTAATGGTGCCATCACAGAAGTGCAAGTTACCTTTGCCAAGGGCACTGACACAACCCCATACCATGACAGACCCTGGCTTTTGGACTTGTTGCTGGTAACAGTCTGGATGATCCTTTTCTTCTTTGGTCCAGAGCACACGGCGCCAGAGTACACGTTTCCACTGTGTGATGGTCCATCCCAGATGCCTCCGAGCCCAGAGAAGTCAACGGCGCTTCTGGACACTGTTAACATAGGGCTTCCTTTTGGCACAGTACAGTTTTAACTGGCATTTGTGTCTGTAACTATGTATTGTGGTACTTGACAAAGGTTTGCCAAAGTAGTCATAAGCCCATGTGGTGATATTGCTTATAGATGAATGAAGATTCTTGATGCAGTGCCGCCTGAGGGATCGGAGATCACGGTTGTTCAGCTTAGGCTTGCGCCCTTGTCCTTTAGCCTACGCACTGAAATTCCTCCTCATTCCTTGAGTCTTTTAATTATGTTATGCACTGTTGAAGGTGAAATAAGCAAATGTCTTCCTATCTTTCTTTGAGGAACATTGTTTTTAAACATTTCAATAATTTTCTCACGTATGTGTTGGCAAACTGGCGATCCTCGGCCCATCTTTGCTCCTAAAGGACTAGACCTTTCTTGGATGCTGCTTTTGTACCAAATCATAATTACAATCACCTTTTGACATCACCTGTTTCAAATCACATCATTATTCAACCAATTTACCTGATTACTAGCCCTAAATTGCTCCTGTTCCAACCTTTTTTGGAATGTGTTGCAGGTCTGAATGACAGGAAAGGATGTATATTTACAAATGAAATTAAGTTGACCAGACAAAACATGAAATATTTTGTGTTCACATTGTCTCCAATGAAATACAAGTCAAAGTACATTTAGAAATCACTACTTTATTTTTTTTATTTGTTTTTCATACTGTCCCAACTTTTTCTGATTTGGGGTTGTACAATATATGGCGTATACATTAATACTGCACATGTGTGATAAGAGCAGGGACCAAGAGTCTGAGTCCATAACAGCAATGTGCATCCAAGATCAAGCCAAATGAACGCCAACATACTCCAGGTTCTAAAAAAGCTTTCTAAATAACTGTATCCTCAACAACAGAGTAACAGTTTCCAAATGACTTCTTCGCTAAAAAAAAACACCACAAAACTTCACTACTGAGAACCAATATGAAATCATTTTTTGTAGATGAATCAAAATTTGAACTTTCTAATTTCAGTTGGAGAGCTTACATTAGAAGAAATCCACAACAGAGACTAATTAGTGTATTAAATCCTAATGTTGGTGGAAAGATTCAGGAATGTTTTGCCTACCTAGTAGTCATACAGAATCAGTCCTCGCTCCAAAGACAATTGCTCTTTCATTCTGCAGTGGCCATTCATCCCCTGAGGCAAAAAGCTGTGGGAAAGAAGATTTATTCTCCAGTACAGTGACTGTAAACTTGCACCGAAGCCATGCCACATGTATTGAGTTTAAGGAAGAGTAAGGAGTTCTGACTCGCATTGCTTTCTTGTTGGATGTATTCAGGAACCTTGGGGGACCAGGTCAACAATGCCCAGGTGGAGAATAAAAACACTCCACCACCACACTTTTCAATCCCCAGCTTAGAGCTCCATCAAAACAGACCGGTAGTGTTGTGGGCGTGAGGCCACAGAGGATCCTTGTTGGAGCCTTAAAGGAACACGCCGACTTATTGGGACATTAGCGTATTTACCGTAACAACCGTAACAAGTCGATACATACCCTTCTCATCTCCGTGCGTGTCGTAACTCTGTCTGACGACTCCACCATTAGCTTAGCCTAGCACAGATCCTGGAGGTTACCGGCTCCAACTAGCCTACTGCTCCGAGTAAGTGACAAAATAACGGCAACATGTTCCTATTTACATGTTGTGATTTGTATAGTCACAGCGTGTACAAATAACGTCACTTGAGACACAGCCGTCTTCTAACTGTATACAAACTGGGAACTATATTCTCAGAAAGGGAAGCAGTGCTACTTGGGCAGAGCTGCAAGCATAACACTCCGCCCAAGTAGAGCTCAGCAGAGCTGCAAGCATATCACTCACACACACATACTGTATGTCCATAACTAACTAGCTACAGCTTTATCTTATCTTTATCTTTAATACTGTTTATAATGGCAATTATGGTGAATTAGCCAAGCCAAATGTCAATACATACAAAATGAGTGACAAAGGATTTCATCCTTTCATTTAACTTAGAATACAATTCTGTAGGCAAATGCAATTACATTAGTCTAGCTAACATACTAACTGAATAATATTTTTGAGGGAATTTGTGGTTCATTATATGTGCATTAAGCAGCACATGCATCTGTCTCATATTCATTAAGAGGTTTCAGTTTCATGATGTAGCTTTATATTAGTCACACGCTGGTGAAGAAAGTCTGCAGCAGCCTGTCCCCACGCCTCCCCTGCATAACTTTTTAAGGCTATGTAGGTCAGCTGTCTCACTGAACGGTGCTGTTTTGAACCATGAATTTTAGATTCTTCATTGTTTGTTCTCTCATTTCATTGGAAATTATGTATTAAGGCAGAGGTGACATGTTGGGGAGACACAAATGCTAATCAACACATTTACAGCCTTTTTACCCTTTCCCAGGGCATGAAAAAGCTCCACAATCAGAGTTATGTAATTGTACTCTCTGAATAGACTTATTTTCAAAACCTGAATTCACAGGCATACAGTTTTTGCACATTATGGCCTCTCATCCATCATGGAAGAAGATGTGACTGATGAAGTTGCTTTGCATCTTAAGTCAAAACTGCAACTTCTACAAAGAACTTTCTCAACAGCAAACAAGCCTTAGCATTCCCAAACTTTTGGGTAAAACAACTTTAATGATCGCAAGCTTGAATTTGAAAGGATTTTTAGTCTCTTTGATCTTTTATTTTCAATTCACCTTCACATACTCCAGAGTCATGAACATTTATAATATGCAAAGCCCTCCTCCATTAAATCATACCCTTATGTGAAGGCTTCAAACCTGAGAAGCCTCTGACCTCAAACGATATGAAAAGTAGCACCGGCTGGCTCTGCTGGCCCTAAGGTCTTAGCTTACACAACACACTGAAAAACAAAAAATGAAAACAAAAAATTTCCACCTTACCTTACACAACCATATATGCACATCCATCCTTGACCTGATATGCAAAGTGCAATTAAAGCTGTTTTGGTATGCAAGCATGCTCTGCAAACAAAGTCTACTGTATGATACATGGCTGCTCAACCAAAAGATATGGGGGTTTGAATGGAACATTATGGGAACCATCACCACTTGCAATAGGGTTGCTATTTTCTTAGATAATCCATTCTGCTTCTTTTGACAAAAGATAAAACCTCGGGAGCTATTTCCCCAACACATATCCTCATACGCCTGTGAGATATTACCCGTGCCTTATCTGGGAAACATATGGGCAGAGCTTTGATAGATTGTGGCTCTAAAAGGAAGAAATCTTTATTCAGGGAGTGACGGTTTAATCCATGTAAACCCCTCTCGGTGCCTAACACTTATCTTGCAATTCATTTTCTGTACAAAAGCGAAATTTGGCACTGGAAACTTTACACCGCTTTTTAATTAATTAACATTTGAGTACATTTCTCAGCCGAAACTTGTTTCCGTAAGTGTCACATATGTTTAATTACCTAACAAGTAACTAATTGCCACAAGATTAGTTTTTCCAGTCATGGATGAAAAATTCCCTCGAAAAAAATCCCCCCCCACCCCACTCCCCTCTTACAAAGCTTTATTCTCCACAAGATTTATCATCTACACAAATCGCATGCCTATGGATGTGATAAGAACATGCTGTGTACAAAAGAACGTCACTGCCTCCGACGAGGAAATGATATTGATTTCATGTCATTAGTCTGGCACAGTGATACTGCAGTGCAGTGTACAGACTACAGTGTCCATTAAGGGTCACATTCAATGCCTTCAAATCAAATAGGCTCCTTAATTACACATCGTAAGATCGGCATGCAACTAAATCATTTAGAAGTAGTTAATGATTTCCTGCTCTAGGGCTGTTTATTGACTTAAACATCATCAACTGTATAAACGTCAGTTCATGTTGGGGTTTTAAAATTATGAGCTACAATACTGAAGTTGCAGTTGGATACTTGTGTTCATTGGTCAAACATAGCTCCAAGCTTAACTGTCTGTATAAGTATGAAAACATACAGAAACTGTAGCCTATATATTATATAAAGAAATTAGTGCTGATACTACTGATTATTTCAATTATTCATCATTATTCTTTTTTTTCAAAGAACATCTCGGGGAAATTGTGAGAAAGACCCACAACAAGCAACTTCGATGTAACTTAGTTCATCCACTCAACTGTCAAAAAACAAAGATATTCAATTGATACAATATGAAACCAAGAAAAGAAGAATATCTTCACACCTGAGAAGCTCGAACCAGAGAATGTTTGGCATCTTTGCTTGACAAATCATTAAAATGATTATCAAAATTGTCAATTTTCTCCCAACTGAATGAATTAATATTAATTTCCCCACTAGAATAGTTCAAATGCTTTGCTCCAATGATTTCAAGAATGTGCAATATTTAATACTTTTGATAATATTGATAATAATGTGCAATTTCATTATTGTGCAATATCTGTTTACTGTGCAATATCACTACTCCACACGGCATATCACACTGTATATGAAGCCATATCTATCTTTTTTCTTTATTTCAAAATATCTGTTCTGTTAATATATTACCCTAAGGGGATTTTCTAAGACTTGATAAAGCTTCTTTAGAGCCACAGAAGAAAATATACCACTGCTTAGGCTGAGTAGTACACACAATAAGTAGTACAATGATTACAATGTGTACAATCGGTGGACTGCCCTTTTAATGCTTACGTTGTTATTGAGACCAGTATACAAATGAGTTTTTAGGCACCTGAGAGGCTCCCTCGGGAATCCCAACACAAATAGATGACAGTGCTTTGATTCAGGTCACAAAAATGTAATAATTGTATTTTATAGCTTAGAGACTATTTTACCATTCTCAACACTCTCCTGCTGTATGGGGGCAGCTATCCATCTTCCAGAGCAAGGCTCCCTTTTTCCAAAACTGCCTTAGAAATTTCCAGTTTACAATCACCACCATCCAGGGTAGGTGTTCACCTATGTGTTGCCTGAGGGAGAAAGAGAAGTTGCAGTTTTGTGGGCTATGTTTCCCTTGACAACCACACTAGGAGAAAATGTTTTTTACGGAGAATGGGAAATGAATACTGAAAAAAAGGTAGGGGGGGAATAGAGTTTGATGCTGCAGCTGCATTCATCTGATAATTAATTCAGAGTCCAATCAAACATACTTTGAGCACTGCAATGCAATATACACAATGCCTCACATTGAAACTCAAGCATAGAAAAAGCTGCAGAATGTCAGTTTGAGAACTTCTGTGCTTGCCTTTGGCTACCTTATATGACCTTTGCCGTGGGCCAGCCTTCGGGCTACTCTCAAATGTTGGAGGAATTTCTGTGCTCATTTCCTAGTTTCAATCCAATTGTGAAAAAGACAAAAACACAGTCATTCTCAGAGCAGAGGGAAATAATGAGCGAGAAATACGAGGAAGAAGAATGAGAGGGAGGATTGTTATGGAAAGAAGAGCGTTGTTATGTCAGGAGGTACGAGTGGAGGGTCTAAAATATTTATCATCTTCCCTTTCGTCTTTCTTGAGACCATCGTCGGAGTTTCTGAAGGAAACAACACTGAACAAGAGCATGACAGGACAGAAGAGTCAGGGCTGGGTGGAGATAACTAATCGGCATGTACAGAAACACCATGTATAAGTGATCACAGTTCAAAGTTAGTGCTAGAGCACTCCTTGTTTCCCGTCACTGTTACACAGAGAGCTGGGGAGTTTTGTTGCAAAATGAGACATTCACCATTCGTGGCAGCTATTGAACTTTCTAGACATGGCTCTTTTTTAGAAAATGCTTAATAGCACAAAATGAAAGCACAAAATGAAAGCACATCGTAACGTTTGGAGGTGAACTGGCTACTTACACTCCCCGCCGAGAAAATGACAGCACTTTGAAGGTTTAGTTTTCTTGTCTCCAGACGTATTACATAACAAAGGCACGATGATTCTTTGGTCCCTAATGGATGTCAGGGATGGTGGTGTTCCTTCCATTTGATGTCATATAAAGAATCATAAAGATGTCACCTTCTGGTACTTTTAATGGGACATGTCAGACAAGATTTCTTATAGAGAATGTAAGACTTCACTATACTACACCGACAAGAAATTATATACTGCAAACTAAAATGTGATGAAGATCTTTCACGTTTTACTTGGCAGGTACTGAATAATTAACCCTAACACGTTTGCCATATCAAGAGGTGATAATATGTCAGCTTGTTTCAGCTGCCTCAAAGTGGCCAAAAACTCCAAGCCGTTCTCACTTGCAACTCGTCAACATACTGAAGCTTGGTCAATGGTCCTCAGCGTCAGATACCAACGCACAAGGCACTTTTGCAAACAACAAAGGACTTTCTCCCAGGACACTGAGATTTGTGTTCCATTTGTGTCCCGTTTGTCACTTAAACGTTAGTCTCGCATTGCCAGCCCTTCCTCCAAAGCGCTGCGGAGGATGGCCTGGCTAGTTCACACAGCATTCCGGGATGGGAGAAAAATGTGCTCTGGTTTATTGGCATTTCTTTAAACCAATCACAACTGTCATGGGCGGTGCTAAGCACTGGAAGGAGCCGCTGCGCTGCTGCAAAATAGCCTCAGGAAGGAACTTGTTTTAGTGGAACATGTACATTCAAAAGTTTTAGTCGCCTTTTGTTTTCAGTTTGCCACTACAAAATAGTCGTGCAACAGAAAACTCAGATTGGACAGATAGTCTAGCTAGCTGTCTGGATTTACCCTGCAGAGATCTGAAGAGCAGTTAACCATAGTCCTCAGAAATCCACCGGTGTTTAAAATTCCAACAAAAAGAAAGTGGAAGGTGACAGACATCTGGCCAAAAAGAGTGACATCCGGTGGAATTTCCGGCATCACCGGAGCAATCCTGGAAGTGGAACGTCGTGGATATAGACTACGTAAACATACACCTTTTAACCCCATCCTTGATTTTTTTTCCCCAACCCCTAACAAATGTTGTTTTTACCCTGCCCGTTGAAAAATGACGCCAAGGGGCCCTGACGAAGCACGTTGAAAAAATGACGCCAGAGTTATACTCCGAGCCTCAAAAAGTGACGCGATGAGAATGTGTTGAATAATCCGTAAATGCAGTTTGAACAAGTTTGCTCAGCACACTCTTCCCCTTTTGCATGACCCAAATGAAAGCAATATACTAGTGCTATGCAGTATAGACGTACTAATTTTGTAGTATACTGTTTTGGCAATTTCAATACAAGAAATTAAAACACTCAATCGTTTTATACTGTACTAACAAGAAATGAACATCAGCACACTTACAGCCATGCAAGTTTAGTATACATACTGAGTATACTCACTTTTACACTTGTCACTTCTCCAGCGTCAACACTTCACACTGAAAAGCGTGTTTGAATTAGTACGTATTCATTTGAGAACACAGCATCAAAGTTCCTCTGCACCATCTAAAGAGTGTATACCCAATATCTCCTTAAGCGGTTCCATTACGAAAAGTGTCACGCACGAAAAAATTAATGAACCAATGCAGAGAGACTGGCTCCTATAGAGGGGCTCACAGACGCCTCATGAATAGGAAAGCTGACCATGAGGAGACCCGGGGGAAACTGTGGGATACCAAGGTTTTATTTTTTGGTTCTTTGGATCCAAAAAAAAAAGTCTGATGCTGCTATTTGTGGGGAAGCAACGTGTTTTACATCTTGGTTTAGTCGCAGGTTTAAGCTTTAGCTGAACATTTTTGGCTTTGGGGGAAAAAGTCAAATCATATTCATTGTTCTTTTCACTGATGAGTACAATGCTATATATATATATATATATATATATATATATATATATATATATATATTAAAGATGCTAGTTGTATAAGTTTGATTTGCCACTTGCCTCTTTTCAGTTAATATCAAAGAAGCTTGGAGAAAATGGTACACATATGGTTGATTGCTGATTGTTTAAAAGATAATGGCAACATGAAAGAAATAATGCAAAACATATTGTAAGACTGGAGTTGTCATTATTGTGCATATGGCTGGCATAGCATCATCCTCTGCTTGGTGAATCACAAGCACCTTTGGTAATGCCTCCCACCATGATAAACTTAACTGTATGCTGTATTGTATATCCATTCGTGGAGGAAGAAGACAAATGTACACATTTTTCACATATCCACTCATGTGGATTTTAGGACTTTATTGAGCAATAAAAAATATACACCAAGGAAAAAATTGTTTTCCTTTTCCCCCATATTGTTGTTCTTCCATCTTAAAATCTGTTTTAATACTTCCAGATGAACGACCCAATAATCCAAAGCGACAAAATGAAAAAAAAAAAAAAGAGCAGTCTTTTGAGTTCAACAGTAAAAGTCGTACACCACCAGAACAGTGTGAAAACATCTCTGTTTGTTCATAGTGTCCACTGAAAAAAACGTATTTCAAATAGATTTGGTTTGCACAGGAGCGAAATCGCAGACTAGGTCGTCACATCTGAATCTGCCTCTCCGTAGAGTTCTGCCAGTTTCTGGAACTCAGGCCCCCAGTCGTCCAGATAGTTATAATCCTGCTCTGATTGTGTGCCGGGAGTGTCTAAAGGGCTGATGGATCCCGTGGGTGAGCCCTGGCCCTCGTAAGCGTAGGTCTGGAGGGAGTCGTAGGGCGGCACGCTGGTGTCCACGTCGGCCTCCACCAGTCTCTGTTTGATGAACTCGTGCACATCCACCTCGTCCAGCTCCACCGCCTTGGTCCGGCGGCTGCCGGGAGTGGCGCAGTGTTTTCTCGCCTCTGGGCGAACGTCCCGCCGGAACTTGAGCTCTTCGGCGGCGGCTGGGTTGCGCAGCGCGATGATGTCAAAGGCCTCGGTGTCCTCCTCGCCTCCGCCCTCGTCGTCGTAGGTGACCACGTTCTCTCGGATGTCCTCTTCGGAGATAATAAGGGGCTCTTTCTTGCTACGTCTCAGTGTGATGAAGAGAACCACGATTGCTGCGAAAGAGAAGATTTTTTTTGTATCAATACATGCAGGTGCAGCAGTGCTGTGGATAATATCCTTTAAAAAATTCTTACGTTACAATAAATATAATTCACGAAAATAACTTCTTTCAATAAACTGACTTAATAGTGACAAACCACTCAGCAGAACCACATCATGCCCAGCCATGTTTTTGTAAACAGCCGACCAAATAAAGACGAGCCGACTTTATGTGCATATTTATCCTATTTTCCGACACTAAAACTAACCAAGCGTTAAAGAGTTGTAAATCAATAATTCGAAATAGCCGGCATTAGCATTGATGTAACTTTGAATGCAAGCTGTCGAGATGATGACAATATACACACTATCATCATCTGCACAAGCAAATTTGATTTCACATCCAGCCAAAATGCAAAACAGCCTGTAAATATAAAAAAGCAAACGTGTCAGCATATGGAGAAATGTCTCATGTAATCATCTTTTAGTTTTAGTTGAAACCAGTGATGGAAAAGAATGAGCCAGTTGTGCCACATATAAATATAGCATGATGTTGCTAAATGTCTCTGCAGAAAGGAATAGGTAATGAAGTCATGAAGCCGAGTAATATTTGATGACATGCTACAGCTCGGAACTTGTTTCTACAACTAATGAGAGTTATAGTTCTTTGGGTTAATGATACCCTTACTGCACAATGTTAACACTAACATCTGTTTAATAAAATGGCATAAGCGAGGGAAGTGCATTTCTACAGCAGTACAATATCTAAAAGAAGTTCATTATGCTGCACTGAAAGACGAGAGAGCTAGATCAGTGTTACTGCAGAGGCATCTTTGCTTAGCAGGAGGAAACAAAGGAACAAAACGAGAAATTTAACTAATGAACAACCCTTTTTTTTTTTAAGGTGTAAATGTTTTCATCATCCTGGCGTTCCACATCCGTTAACTGCTATATGCTATATTTCTGTAACCAACAGCACTACTGCGTTAAATAAGCCTCCCGGGATAAGACTCCTTATAACACATTCAAGGTGAGAGCTCAACAGAGAGACAGGGAGGTGGTGGTGGATTAACAGGAGGTAGAGGTTTCAGCTTTTATAATGTCAAGGATGCAATGGTGCATTTGGCAAATCTACTTTTATTTACTCACGCAATACATTTTTCAATACATATTGTGGTAAATAAGGAATGATGTAGACAGACTATAAAGCAATTTCAAAGAGAATATTTAAGCCCCCTGAGTAGACTAAGACTAAAGGTGTGTTGACTCCAAGCTTCAGCTGTTTAGTCAAACACTGGAGCCTTTATTCCTTCAGTTTACGTGGGCAGGTAAGAATAACTCCATTCAAAC
The DNA here is from genome assembly GCA_023631565.1 of Gymnocephalus cernua. Taxonomy (NCBI): domain Eukaryota; kingdom Metazoa; phylum Chordata; class Actinopteri; order Perciformes; family Percidae; genus Gymnocephalus; species Gymnocephalus cernua. Next base: position 26,198,200 of record CM042446.1, read on the forward strand.
TGTAGTAGTACTGAATAAGTGGACCAAAACACACTGAAAAACAACTGGGAACCTGAACCAAATACAGTGCAATAAATCCTCCTTTTATGGGCGCAATACAGATTAACTCATCAGGGAGCCCCTATAAACAAAAATTTGATGTAGTCCCCTACAACTGTAAAGCATTGTGGTCACATGTGAATGAGACCATTGCACCAACAGTGTGGTGCCAAAGCAGGATCGCTGTAAAGAAAAAACAAATACCTGCCTTCATTTTTGCCATTGTATAACGGAGCCCAACGATCATCCCAATGATAGATACAAGTATTGCCACCGTGATAAACTTTGTCTGATAGTGTTACAAACTGCTGTGCAGTGTTGTGGCATCCGACTGGCTTAAAACTCATTACTTAACACCTGGTTAAAGTAATGTTTTGCTGCCTTCTTTGGTTAAAGGGGTGCTATGCAGTTTTGGCAATTTCTTCGCTGTTTTCTCGCTTTTTGCTCGCAGGTTTCTCTATAGAGCTCCCCCTACAGCTTCAGAATAGATATAACTGCTGACTCCTCGCTCGGTCAGTCTGCCGCTTCCTCTTTTTCTGTTCCTCCGACAATGCTTTCCTAGCTTTCTGCTTCTTTTTTGCCAGCTCTGCCATGACGATAGAGCTGTGGAGCTAGGACTGGCAATGCGAGACTACCTCAAACCAAGTAGCAAAGTTCGGTTACACTTTACTTGAAGGTATCTACATAAGATTGACATGACACTGTCATGATCGTGTCATAAACATTATAAACAGTCATAAACGTTTATGACATAAAGCTTCTGTCAGACAGTGACATTCAAGTTAGGGGTTAGAGTTAGAGTTAAGACCTTTTTTACGGTTGTGCGGAGGCTCCACGCAGAGCTTTCGTAAGTGGCCTGATGTTTATACTTGTGCACTGGTGTGTGCGTTGGGCCAGCATGTGTGTGTGTGTGTGTGGCGAGTGTGTTTTAGAGCGAGGAGGAAGTGAGAGAGTGACGGCGATTACCTCTGGAGTGAGTAGCGACTCTAGAGTCATAGTGAGAGAAACAAAGTGTCTCCCCTGTTCTTTCTGACCAAGGTGGGAAACTTGGAGCAGGAAAAGTTAACCCTTTATTTGATTTTATGTTGTTTATGGTGAAGAAGAACCAGGAAATGAGTCTGGAGGGGAAATGCAACACTACCAAGCCACGGCTGAGCGACGTGCGTCGCTGCAACGCGTAGTTACATTTTTCGAGAGGTGCACGTCAGGCTACAGCGTAGAGTCCGGCATAGACGCAGACCCTTCTGCGTCTACGCCGGACCCTGCGCCGTCAATTCTACGCAAGACTATAAAAAACCCTTTAGGGTTACGGTTCATGTGTTCATGACAGTGTCATGTCACTCTTATGTAGATACCTTCAAGTAAAGTGTTACCCAAAGTTCATTAGCATTTGCCCAGATCATAATCCAGCCCCAGGTATGAGCAGACAGATATTGGCATCTAATAGCCAGCAGTTATGCTTTGAACCTAAAATAATAAAATTAATTAACTCAGTCTGAATCAAATCTCCTACAGCTATTTCTTTTTCACGTTTTAACTGTGGTAGTAACTGAACTACTTATGAGGCCATGAGGAATCTTCCTCAAGCCCTGAAAACTTTTCCATTATGGTATAAAATGTGTTTGACTGTACCCTAAAACACCCTATGACTAAAGTAATTATGCAAAGATTCATCTATCTACATATATTTCATTGTTCAGTGCGGTTCCTTGCCTGTGTTTTTGATGAAATGTCCCCTAACCGGCATGTGATTAATCTCTGGAGAAAAAAAACAACAAACAAAAAACTAATTCACTTTACTCCACCTGGTGCACTGGCACTGCCCGAGTGGGATTAGAGAGGGTGAAAAACGCAATTTGTGTGGGACAGTGCTTATCGCTTGACTTGTTTGAAGCAACCAATTACACAATGCAAGAATGTGAGAGTGGGCGGGGTGAGCTGGGTCAATCACTGTGAGCAGAACTAGGAAATAAAGAATTTTGTTTTTTCATTTACTGCCACATGCATATTTTTGAGCTGCTAAATTGTTTTGGCCACTATCTGCAGTTTAAGACTTCACAGTGGTTTAGAGGTACACAGGCATAATGACTCAGTTAACGCATCTTTATTATTTACCTTGCATTTCGTACACCAAATGCACTTTTCACAATTCATAATACTTTTATTTATGCATTCCTATCCACTGTACACACCCTATTGTATTACACTCTCTACATTGCTGCTCCCTCAATGGTCCGTTCAAGTCATTTCATTTCAGCCCAGTTGAGGTCTAACTGTTGCTCAGTACACTACTTTTGGCACCAGGGAGCATTACACCAGTCTACAGGTATACATTTGCAGCAGCAGTAGCCATTGCAGAAGTGCAATTTATGCTGCACTTATCCTGGTTATGGAGGATTACACTGGAAGACTAGAGGGCTTTTTCATAAACTAATGTCTTTAATCCAAATAAGAGCCCATTCCATGTAACAGGCACAGACCTCAGCTCAAATACAGCAAACGTATAGAACATAAGTAAAAACACAAAATAAATCGCATTTGCAATATTTTAATCTCATGTTCTCAAAATGACTTCTTTACTGTGATCAATTCTTTAACCGTGTCATTCATCACCGACATTTTCGAGTGTGAACAATCGGTTTTAAAACCGCTTTACATGTGGTTCATATTTGAAAAACAAGAGTCCTTGAAAGGTAATCTTGACCCTGTCAGAGTAATGCTGTCAGTTTGCGTACTAGCCCTTTAACTTGTTGCTGTGGCACTGGAACGAGAAGGAACTACTAAGGATTATTGTGTTAAATAAGTTCCTAAAATTACCAATACATTTTATATTGGACCAAATACATGGTATTTAAAGTGCCGTTAGTATTTTTTTCTTGTTGATACATAGTCACTTGGGTTAATTCTACATTAAGCAAGTAATGCTTGCATTTCTAATCCAATTCCTATTTTATCCCAATTAGTACTGTAATAGTGTACCGTGTCCTTTGAAACTTAATTAGTAAAATCCCCAAAATTATCTAGTTATGAATATTTTATGTTATTTAAGTCATGTGTAAAAGGCCAGTATCAACTGAGCCAGATAAGAGATAGTCCCTTTTCTGGTTTGCTGCAGGCTTAATTAGGGTGGCCTATTGGAGGGCACGGAAATAAAACATGGACATTAATCAGACGCACAGAAAACAATCAGACACAAACCAATCACACTGACAAGCAAAAACAAGCAAGAATTAAATATGAGTCACGTCTGTGTAGGTGATATAGATATTGATGCGCTGGCTCGACTGCTTCTCAGTCTGTCAACCAATCAACTTTAGTGTAAATTAAAAAAAAAAAAAAACAGTTTGGCACTCTTTCACTCTCTTTGTTCAGTTTTGAGCAGTTTTCTCTTCAAGTTCCTTTTGGTCAATAAAGCTACCTACCCAAGCCCACAATAAAATGCCCAGGCCAAAATACATGAATCAGGCTTAATTTGAAAGGTAACATCGTCTAGTGTGTATATATATATAAATATATATATATATAATATATATATATATATATATATATATATATATATATATATATATATATATATATATATATATATATAAATAACTAGGACATGCTTTATGCCAGAACTATGCAAATAGTAGTAGTTTTTTTCAGTCATCCTAAAAACAATTATAAACACATCACAGTAACCAGACTATCCAGAAATCTGGATTATGAGGCCATTTCTGCAGAGCCAACAGCTTCATATACCATAGACATGTGAATGTGGTGCTGAATTTGTCAGTATTTTAAGAAGACAAATGGTTGGGACTTTTCCATGCAATGACACAGCTGATATGCTTTATGTAAAGCACAATGTTGGTGTCAGCAGAAAGACTTCTCTTAGAAAACTGTACAGTGGTGCCTCTGTCTCCATTCCACCAGACAATCTTGGATGAGAAGACCAAAGAAAGGTCACTGTAGTCATGCTACTATGCACAGTAGTTGAGCTCTAGGATACTGTGATGTTGTTTGCATGGAATGCACATTTTACCTTTGTGGCAAAGCCTGATTAAAACTACAGTAGGCTAATTTATGAAATAAATAGTTTGTGTATCTTTTTTACATAACATTGGCCATTGCTAATGACATACACAGTAATTAAGCTTACATACTTTCATTAAAGGTCCCATGGCATGAAAATTTCATTTTCACATTCATATGTGTTCCCCCAGCCTGCCTATGGTCCCCAATTGGCTTGAAAAGGGTGATAGGTGTAAGCCAAGCCCTGGGTATCCTGCTCTGCCTTTGAGAAAAAGTAAGCTCAGATGGGCCGATCTGGAATCTCCTCCTTATGAGGTCATAAGGAGAAAGGTTACCTCCCCTTTCTCTGCTTTGCCCGCCCAGAGAATTTGGCCAACCCATGAGAGAGAGACATCATGGCTTGAAAACAAGCAAAGTGGCAGTTGGTCAAGGCCACACTCTTCATGCAGTGATAGTGATTGAAAGGATTAGGCTAAAGCAAAGTTTATATATGCCTATCCTATGTTTTTATCGATTAAATCGGTTGAATGTAGCTACCTCAAAGGAAAAGAAAAAAAAAATCAGCACACACCTTCATCTTGTCAACCACTTTTGTATAAAATTCCAGACCTCTAACCTTATGGGAGCTAGAGAGTTTTTAGTTTGTTCACCTCTCCAAAACTATAGAAAATGTATTAAAAAAAGGTAAGTGGTAACTATGTACAGTTAAGAAACAAACTGGGGATGTTGCACTTAGCATGCATCCTAGACCACTATTCCACCATTCAGCTATTTCTTCATGTACCTGCTTTGAACACTAGAGATGATGAATTATGAAAAATGGTGCAGGGAAGTCAAATGACTTCCTGTTGAACGGAGTGGAATCTGATTTATTTTGACCGCCACCCACGGACAAAATCTCTGATGTCTTGGGGGTTATGAAAGCTACGTGTGAGACACTTCACTTGTAACTAGAAAGTGTGAACCCAAAATGCAACACGGGTCAGAAAATGAAAAAAAAGGTGTGATCAGTTGCTGTCTCTCCCCATTTCTCTTTCTCTCTCCATGTCCTAACTAGTATCTGCCTTGTGCTGATGATTAGGGATTCGGCGTGTATCTCCCACTCAAGCGTTTGTTTCGAACAATGGTGATGGCCTTTTGTTCGCCTCAGCCAGAGGCTTGGGCATAGAGGAGGAAGACAGCCAGTATGAATATGCATAACCTTCACGCACTAATGTCCACAGACAATCACTGAAGAGAGGAGGGGAGAGCCGTAATGGCGAGGCTGTGTTAGTTAGGTTAAGCAGTTTTGTATAATCATGTTCTACTGCAGTTTGGTTTTCCAAGGAAGGAATGGGTCTGTGACATTCCTAACTTTAGCTGACAGAAGATCGTTGACTTTGGTATATTTAATCTTAGATGGTGTGCCATCTTTCAGACATTTTCCACCTGTAAAGCTGACTGTCCACAATTCAAATTCAAAGTGCCACGATCCCATTCGCAAGTTTATAAATAATCATATGCTGTCGCTGCAACTGAATGGTTGCCTTAGTAACAAGGCACACACACTTATTGACTGGAGACATGTTCTCTGGGTGCTGCAAGGAGCTGGGAACATGGATGTGGCCCTGTTTATTTTCACTGTATTTCTGATGTTTTATATTCATGGCGCAGAACACGTTCGTCACACATGAACTCAGCAAGAGTGGTTTCTATGTTGGCTGTCACCACATTCCTTCATGCTTGTCCTGCCATGTCAAACATGTGCCGGGCATGGGCTGATGGGGAAGAAGATTCAGTTGCATAGTAGGAGAGTTGAATTTAACATTGTCAACAAATGTGATTTAGGTCTAATCTTAATTTTCTGATTCGAGCTGCCTGTCTGAATATGAACCCTCCCTTCTCTAGGATTCGAGTCTCCACTCTAACCACTGCGCGTTTATTCTCAGTATTTCTATCAGTTGCACCTCCTCTCTGAATAGCAGTGACCCTGCAATTTCCATTCCACTCGTCTTTGCTGTCTTTGTCCCCGCCATCTCCTTTCTAGTCACCCCCCCCTCCAGCCTCCTCTCTGTGTCTTCCTTCTCTTCTGTCCTTCACACCCTTTTCTTTTTCATCCACCTCTGCCCTCTCCGACTCTTGCTACCCTCATTCCTAATTCTACCTGTGTCCTCATGTCTTTTCATCCCTCTCTCCTCCTCTGCCCTTGTCAAACCCTTCCGTGCTCCTCTATGGTTCATCTCCTCCTTCCATGCCCTCAGGATATTTGCCCCTAGGCAGCCGCCCCCCCGTGCTGCAGTCCCCACAGCAGCTGTCCCAACTTACCCAGCAGGATGACGATGCACAGCAGGATGGCAATCAGAGCCCCCGTGCTGAGACCCGCCGAGGAGAGGAATGCCTCGCCTTGGCACATCCGGATCCTGCCGTGGCGCTGGCACGAGCACACCCGGAGAGTCAAGGTGCTGGTGCCGCTCAGTGATGGCTCCCCACCGTCCCACACCACAATGGGCAGCTCATACAGCTCCTGGGTCAGGTGGTTGAAACGCCGTCGCCTGCCAATGATGCTGGCTGTGCTGTCTGTAGAATGACAAAAGAAAAGACATGTTTATGAAAATAAGACCCATTGGCTGAGAAGACTTATTGATGGTTTCCTCTTTCTTCTCAATTGCGTCACTCTTTCAGCGAAGCCTGCAATTGCCAATTTATACAGAGCCATTTACGTAAAAATCGTCAGCTAAAGAGAAGGAAAAAAAATTTGATCCACAGCATTTCCCATTGTGAATTGGACCTTTTGCTTTTGAAGTATCTAAAGCTGCTAGATCTCTCACTGTCATATAGCGGCTTCATTGTGTGCCGAGGCTAATTGATTACAAAGGTGTTTGTTTACTATTTAAATGTGCTGCAAAAGAGCAGTGCACCTTGGCCTCTGCAGAAAACACATCTGTTAATGGAACATGTCATGCAGATAAACGGTAATAAAAAGGCTGAATTTGTAGAGAAGAAAAAAAACGAGAGAACTAGAGGGGATCGTTTTCTGAAAAGATTCAGCGAATAAACACACAGATGCAACACTTACACGTTAAAAAAAGGGTGGCAGCAAACCAACAAGTAGGTCACGGTTTGCCATACCAAGACCCACTGTAAAAATAGTCCTTATCATAAACTTAACATTTTTAAATACTGTCTAAAAACAACTATTTTTATTGTGGCTTTTTATTAAAGCACATGGCTGTTTTTGGGGGTCAAAACTAGTAGATATTTAGTAGATCTTTGCTTTAGACAAGGCTAAATTTGTAGAGAAGAAAAAGCAAAGAGGAGAACTCAAGGGGAAGGTTTTCTGAAAAACATTCAGCAAAGAGGAGGAAGCAAATAAACACACAGATGCAACACTTGTATACATTTAAAAAAGGTGATGGCAAACAAACAATGACGTGTTGCGATAAAACTACTCTAATTGGCTGGAACTCACAACTGTAGCAGACGGGGTGTGAACAACCACTCCATAGCAATATTCTTGATGAAAGATGTTCTGAATTCTTCAAAATGAGTGTATACCTGCAGTCTTATTCCCATGTGTTTGTCATAAAGTTATCTAATTTATAATATGCACAGCAGGCTATTTGCCAATGTCCTATATATTGCTGTAGCCAATATGTAGCTAGGGGTAATTAGAGCCCCGACATCGTCGGGGGTGAAGGCACTATTGAAATTCAATTTTTTTTTCTTATTATCAAAAACACACTGTAGTTGGTACGCATTTTAGACTTGGTGAAAATTGCGGTCTGACTCGGGCTGAGGCGTGGCAAATTGGCTCGATAGCACCCCCTACAAAGTTAAAGCCCACTCCTTTAACTTTAATGTAGAGGCATGGCATTTGTTAGGCATGTATATCATATCCAGACATAGAAAAAAACCTTTTGGAGCCATTCCCTAAGCCCAACAGAAAGTTAGCCAATTTGAATTGAAAATAAAAATGTTGGACGATTTTTGCCATTTTCAGGGGATGTACTTTAACGAAATCCTCCTACATATTTCCAATACTACGCACTCCATGGGGGAAATGAAGTCTAACTCTTGTGTGCAGTGTCCAACGCTCATGGAAATACACGGCCGTGTCGACTGGGAGCCGCCGGCACTCCCGACGTGCGCACAATGTTTAATTTATTTTAAAATCAGTGCATTGTGGAACTACATGGAGATTCTATAAATGAGGAGCTCTATTATTATGTATATACATATATTAATGTGTATATATGCTACAAAAACAATCTTTGAGACAACAGCTGTGAGAAGTACATAAAGCTCATGCATGGTCAGCAACAGGGCTAACATCACTGACGGAGCCGCAAGATTAGCCATCTCTAGGCATTTATGCCTTTGGTCCGGTTGCTCACCAAATCCTACCAAAGCTGAGCCAAAGAAACTACCAATGCCAACAGAATTGGCTGTTTACTGATTCACTGCATCTGTAACTTAAATGTACACAAACGGATATAAAGTATATCATAAAATGACATTTATTTTTCAGATCTTGAAATTACATTTCAATTGAGGAGAATGTCAGAAGATTTTTACTTTACTGACATTACTAAGTAAAATATGGTGATTCTTGATATTTTGAATAACTTAATAACTGAAATTGTAAAAAGTGACATTTCCATGTCTTTTTCTATTATAGAAATGTACTTTTATATTGTACAAATGATATATCCCACAACATGTTTGCCCTAATCCATACAGCCTCTCTTTTCTTAATGTAAAACAGTTATGTACATATTTGTTTCTGTATTTATTGGTTGTATATTTCACATTAATGATTCAGATTTCTGAAATGCACACAGCCTATATTCAGAAACTGTACTCTTTAAACAAGCCGTCAGGACTTCTGTACGGCTGCGATGTCACAACTATACTATGTATAGCTCGTGATTGGCTCTATAGTGCTGCTGTAGTGCCCCCTACACTCAAACTCACATCAGGATGTCTCTAATTTCACCTGCACCTTTCAATCTGCACAAAAATAGACCCTTTTCAGTTGTCTCCTTTTGCAACAGTACTGACTAAAATTATTTCCCATTTGTTAGGAATGTTAGACACTTCTTTTCAAATGGCATGCATGCTAAGAAGCTCACACAAACACGTAGGCCATCACACGACCACTTCACATGCTGGGCTTGTCTGAGGGTTTACCATTAAGAATCTAACATGCAATGCTTAATGGCTCTTTGAGCGAGATTACCTCAGCAGGAGATTACCAGCCTGTAATATGAAGGGCGTCCAAATAGCTCTAGTTTTATGGACTTAATAGAGCACTAACACAGCACATACTGACATCTGCACAATTTAAGGCAAACTGTTCCTTTTAAGTAGTTGTATTATGAGAAAAGGCATCAAATAAGGTTTGAAAACTAACAGCTACAGTACTTTCTCATCTATTCCTGTTCATTCAAAGTGTATTGCTGTGTGAATCAGGTCCCTGGATGACTAACTTGTGCCTCACATGACTTACTAACTAGAACCTTGCAGATGAGACACTGATATATTTTTACAAGGTATTCTGAGTTCCGAAAAATGTTGAATCGTGCACAGGGCAACTTTTTCCTTTTCTCCCAGCGAAAACACCTCCGCCGCGCTGTACTATCGTGCTGCTGCTCTGAGACCTCGCCTCCCACTCCAATCTCTGCTCCATCTATGAATAATTACAATGATCGACAGTTGGAATGACAACACGTACTTCAAGCTTTATTAAGTCAGACTCGCAGTATCCCTGTATCAGCACGCAGATGGGTGGGGGGTTTGAGAGAGTGCAATGTGAGAGATGCAAATAACAAGGAAGAGCGATGGAGAGTTGGAGGATGAGCGGAGAAGGGGGGGAGGCAAGGGGGGTGAATGGAGGAGGTTGTTTGTGAGCCAAAGAGAGCAGAGAGGACGAAGACTGAGGCTGAGATAGAGGGAGACAAACAAGCCTTTACACTTCGAAGCACAGACCCACATCGTTGTACAGACCACAACCAGGGAGTGCACATCAATTATGTCATGCTAATTTCACGTTAAAACCGCCTCGCAGGTGGCTGCAGAAGAGCTGTGCGTTTGTTGATTAACGCAGTTTTCTGATTAACGCAGTTTTCTGATTAACGCAGTTTTCTGGATTGAAAACATTTTATGATGGTCATGAAAAGACAACAAAGGTATTTTAACTTTGTCATGTGGAAAGTGCATGTAAAACCATAATAGCCATGATTTACATTATTGATACAATAACAAATGCCCAATTGCATTCAGTTTTAAAATATGTAATGTGATTGCAAATATCTTTGTCAAAGTGCTGACTCACTATAAAACATGTGAAGTGTGATTGAAAAAAATATATACAAAAATATACCAACCATAGACATGCGACGCAAACCACATCTATACAGACTTCACACTTGCCTACACATGCTCTTAGCTGAATTCATTGTGAACTTTAGTGGGTGTGTGTAGGTGCTGCTTATGGGATACACTTGGAGCACAATATGCATTGTGGTGGCACTATTTTGGGGCAGACTATATATTCGGTCAATTCAATGGTGGGTATAATGTTGGGGTTGGCTCAAGTTTATAGAGGCTGCAAATGTCAAATGTATTGTGTAGATGTTGCGGCTATTTACCATTGCTCTTTCTGCTTACAGAAATAGCAACATATTTTTGTTAGAATCTTCTAAGGTGTTTTCATTCATTCATTTGTTGCAAATGGTACAATCATTTCAAATTATCTTTTTAAGTACAAGGCTCTGAACTGACTGGGCTACATCAGTGAACTAGAGCTGAAACGATTCATCGAGTTACTCGAATAACTCGAATACAAAAATTCCTCGAGGCAAAAACTCTGCCTCGAAGCCTCGTTAAATTCCTATGACGCGCTCTATACACGCAGGGATCTGATTGTTCCACACGGACCGTTGTTCAGGAAGCACATTTTGAATTTAGTTGGCGCGATGGCGGAGAGTAAAGATGTCCAGAAACGGCAGAGAATGTCTAAAGTTTGGGATCATTACATACTAAAAAAGGAAGAGAACAAGGTGCAATGTGTCTACTGCAAAGTAGACCTGGCATACCACAGCAGTACGACTTCAATGATTCAGCATCTGAACCGTAAACATCCACTCCACGCTGTTTCACCGAGCGTCGCTGAAACAAGGTAACGTAGCCTAAGCAGCCGCTGATTTTAATTGCATACTGTATTTGTAGCGATGTCGTGATGCGGGTTGACTAGATATGATGTTTAGCTTTGATGTTTTTAAGTAGTAAACTTATTCACGTTCAACTGCAAGAGAGTGTAGCCTAAAAAAAAGAACCCCTTCACACACACACACACACGCATGCACCCTCGTCTCTCTCACTCTTGCTCACGCACGGCACGCGTGCACACACAAACACACACAGGTTACTAGGTTACCATAGAAAATAGGCTCACCCCGGAAATTATATATTATTTTGTTAGTAGCCTAATGGTAAATGCTGCAGGTGTAGAAATCTACATAAAACAGATATTTACTTTGATGTCAGGGATAGGTTACAGCATGAAACTTAATTAAATGAAATTGCCAAATGTTGGAGTTGGAATAAATACCTCTGTTCTTTTGAGAAATAAAAGCCAAATGCTTGATCATTTTACAGCCACATCATTTTCGTTATGCATTATTTGTTTTGGTTGTTTAAAAACGCAAAAAAAAAAGATCCGATTAATCGATTAATCGATCGATAAAGTGCTAGATTAATCGATTACAAAAAGAATCGATAGCTGCAGCCCTACAGTGAACCCACTATTATCGTCAGTCCTAACATCATATATCAGGAGCCAAAGATTACCCGGATGAAGGGCACTGCTTCCTCATTGAGCAAGCACACTAGAGACCTCCACCGGCTACTTCAGGTTTAGTCTATATCGACAATGTTTAATATACAGGTGCCGCCAGATGTCCCTCATTTTTCCGCTTTCTTTGTGTTGGCATTTTAAACTCTGGTCGATTTATGAGGACTATGGTTAACTGTTTCCTGTTGCACAATTAAAACAACCTTTGAACGTACACGTTACACCAAAACAAGTTTCTTTCGGCGATTAGTGCCGCCCATGAAGATTATGATTGTTTTAAAGAAATAAACCAGAGCACATTTTTCTCCCATCCCGGAATGCTGTGTGGACTCTGCAGACCCTCCTCCACAGCGATGTGGAGGAAGGTTTGGCAATGCGAGACTAGTCCTCCACTAACTAATCCCTAATAGAGATTAAAGGATTTCATTGAGCAGCTCTTCTAGAATTTCCAAATGTTATCAGGCCAAATGGATCAAGTTCTCTCTAACGAGTCATTTTGTGGGGGTTGTGGTGCTTAAAAAAAATGTATCCACTGATTTACAGACATCTCTTTCTCCATGTAAGTCTATGGGGAAAAAGTATTTTTGAGACAGAGGGCATCATGTGACAGGCCAGGAGTTGCAATTTCATTGTTGGGCCTCTATGATCAATTAGCTTCAAAGCCCTGCACAGTTCCTGGGGGCCTGGGCAAATACCATTGCACATCTATCATAATTATAGGATGGCTTTGAATATTGATCAATGGTTCAGTCTTGTTCAAACACTACTATAATTTAGTGTAGAAATAATAGGCCTGTTCTGCAGAATAACTAACAGCAGATCAAGAGACAAACCTACCAATCTCCTTTAAAGGAAGCCCCTGCATTCAATACGGATTAGTCTGACTGAGTAAGCCTTAGCTTAACAAAACATGGCCGGCAGTGAAGAGAGATAGCAGCCAGTGATCGGGCTGCTTTTAAATAAAAGAGTATTATGTTTATCCAATGCATTGGTTTCACACTGTCACAGTATGGTTTGTTTGTTCCATAATGTTGTGCTTTGTGTATTTGAGTTAATTAGGGGTTGGATTGTACGTTTCTGCAGTAACATTCAAAGGGGACTGCAGAGTACTATTAATATGTTCCACGAGAACAAATTGGCCCACAGCTCCGATGTGGCACCAACGACTGCTGAGGCCTAACTGCACACACATTGATTAATAATAATAAAATCAAAAATTCTATTCCTTTTTCCTAAATCATAAACACAGAGTAATAAGGGAAATATCTTGAACTGAACTCCTTGAATAATAGTCAAGCTTATCAAAGCCCTCCTTGCACAAATCATGCTGTTTCAGCAGATAATGGGAATCTAGAAGTACAGTATAACACCCATTGCAAGTGAAGTGTGAATGACATAGAAGCTAATTAAACGTCCCACATATCGATGGCTTAACATCGTTTCTTTCAACACAGCCCATTAACTGTAATATTATAAGGTCTTCTGACTGCACACTGGAAGAAGATGCCTTCATAAATCAATTGATCTATTTAAGTATGTGGGTTATTTAGAGATCATAGCCCCCATTTAATTGCCTTTTTAGAAGCAAATGTCATCACAATGTGACAGATAACGAGATCAAAAAGGCATTCAATTTTCAGTCATTATAAAGTAGGCATAGTCAAGTTGAATGTATTTTAAGGGCTTTTAACAGAACAGGTTTGTCACAAAGTGCTTTCCTGGAGCAGATGAGCAGAAGCATCCACCTTGTTGTTCAGCTTTAATGGTGCCTAATACGCTGTAGGAGTTTGACCTGCATTTAATGTAGCACATCCAGCACTTCAGCTGCATCACACATCAGAATACATCTAAAACTAAAAATTGACCCTAAACCGCTTTGCTGATCTGACTTTGTTAAACAGAGCTGGAGCTGTTGGAGGTCTCGGTAGCAAAAGCACCAATTTTAACAAGATAATAGCTTTTGACAAATCTGATTGCAAGGACAGAAAAAAAGCTTCCTGACAAAAATCCATAATGCTTTCATTAATTGGTTCTTTTAAAAGTCATGATTGTTAAATTACCTGAAATAAGTGAGGAATCAATTGCAGATATCATGCCTTTTAAACTAGTAAAGTAGTCATAAAACATATCAGAATGCCAGAGTTCTGCAAAAACTCAAAAAAAATCCAAGTTTCATGAGGTTCTATTGTGAGCAATCTGTAAGTGAGGAGGAAAGGAGGTCATGAGAGAGTTAGTCGTGTGAGAGGGATTTTCGTCAGTTGCACAACAACAGAGGGGGGTATTATGTGCTGGCACAGAGCAGCTACCAACTGTTGGACTGCTACAACAGCGATGAAAGAAAAATGTTTCGAGTGTGAAGAGCTTACTTTAATTATCAGACACAGGAGTCAACAGTATGGAGCACTGCGCCCCTCTCTCTCACACACAGATATTGTGAACACAGCAAATAACTTCTAATACTCAGTGGCAGTAGAATGCTTTATGACTCCGACACCTTTTTTGAGTGCTAGTACAAATGCAGGCCCCAGGTGACTGGAGATGACTGAAGCAGCATGAACTCAGGGTGCAGCACCTTAACATTAAGAGGGAGGTTGGGGCTTTGCAAGTACGGATGAGCAAGGAGCAATTATTAAGTGATGTGAATCATTCTAGGTGGACAAGGACTTATATAAAAAGAGTAAGCAAGCAAATGGCCCAGCAGAACTAATCAGAAAGGTAGGGGAAAGGTAATATTGATGCAAAACACTTTAATATAATGGGTTGTCATTTGGGTTTTTTGGCCTGAGAATGGTGCTTTCCTTTATTGGTAAGCTGCTGCATATAACATTGGTACAGTATGTGTGTGTTTGATAGTGTGTGGTTCTAGAAACAACCCCTTTCTTGTCTAAAAGCTATAGCTTAAAGAGTGTCAACAGATCAAGTGAACGTCTTTGCTGGGTGGCTGCCTCTCTTTCATGTGGTCAACTACCCATCCAGGTCTAAACCAGAACAAACTCTTTAACAGCTTTCTTGTTTGAAGAAGGGACGCTGTGTGAGGAAACAGAAGTCAATTGTGAGTAATTAAGGATGACCTATTTATTCCAGAGGGATAATTTATCCCTGAGGGACTCATTTCCATGTCCATCACCAGTTCACTTTTCTTTCAAGCGCTCTCTGACAAATTATTCAAATATGAATAATTTCATATTTCCATGTCATGACACATAATCAGCCCATCCCACATGGAATTTTATCACAGATATAGTTTGAGAAAAACAAGATCCTGTGGGATGGTGTGCAGCAGGAGCTAAATCCAAATTGAAAGGCACCATTACTCAAACAGCATGAACAGAAAAAAACTGTTAACAATCCTTCCAGAAAGGCTTTCCTTCCTGAATGCTTTGGGAATATTTTTTTGCTGCAGATGGCTCTGTTGTAAAAAAATCTAACAACTTTTGAGAGAATCACTTTGCAAGAGTGTGGGATATTTTCAAATGGCGGGTATTTGGGTTGGATAGCTAGTGTTTTAAGAGTTTCTATGCACTTAAAGAGACTAAGGCCAAGTAGATCTGGCTCAAGCTGTCCCAGTGTTTAAACCTACCCACCAGACGCTTGTCTGTAAGGCCTGCCTCTAGGATGCCCTGGTTTCCCTGATCTAAGCAGACCTTTCCAAAGACACTGATCCATAGAGGGCTTTGAATTGCTCTTACTTTGGCCCAGGGATGGACTGGGGTAAAAGATCAGCCCTGGACTTTTGAGACTCAGACCAGCCCACCACAATCAGCCGGATCACCAATGCTTGCACTCCCCTTCAGCACATGTACATACCAGCCCCTAATACTGAGTGTTAATTAAAATAGTTTGATAGTGTACTCACTAAGTCAAAAAGGCTGCCTGGGTCTTGCTGGCTAGATGGCTAAAGGTTGAGGGTAGAACATGGGTGTCATCAAGATGTCTTGTATAGTAAAGTCTGTAAGTTAATCTAAATCTGTGTACACAGTATGCAACTTGTGTTAGTGGAATGTGGATACATCAGAAAGCTGTCAGCCAACAAGTGGGCCAATCATATCGTCTCTCTTCTCTCTATGGGCCAATCACAAAAAAAAAAGCTTTAGACCGGCGTGCAGCACATGCAGCCCACACAAATAGACCGGCCCACCGGGAAATCTCCTGGTACCCCCAAAGGCCAATCCATGCCTGCTCTGGTCCCACATGGACATTGAATTATCCTGAAAGATCCTAGGATGAGCTATTACCCCCAACAAAAATCTGCCAGGATCACAAGGTCTGTAATGTGTTATATAAAAAAATAAAAACAAAATTACACCTGAAACATTTCATCACTTGGTGTCTTCAGTCCCTAAACGTCTTTTAAGTGTCGTGAAAAGGAATGGCAACATTACAAAGTGGTAAATGCTTTACTGTTCCAACTTTTTTTGAAATGTGTTGCAAGAACCAAAATAGGAATTTTGTTTATTTGAAAACAAAAATAATAAAAATCATGAGGAACACATTAAATGATGTGCTGTTGTATTGTCTGCAATGAAATACAAGTCAAAGTACATTTAGAAATCACTACTTTCTTTTTTTATTTGTGTTTTCCATACTGTCCCAACTTTTTCTGATTTGGGGTTGTAGTTTACATTCACTTTCTCTCAAGTCCACACTGTGATTAGTTAACACAGCATATGGAAAATCAGCAAGAGATGTTTTCCAGTCAACAGTGGAGGTGTATCTCTGCGTGTTTCACAGAAACACCCGAGAGAAACAAACTGACGAAGATGAGAAATAAAGATTTAACACGTGTTTTTCACAACATATACAGCATAGTCAGCCTAGAAGAGATGCCAAAATAACAGTCCTCAAATAGTTGAGCTAAAAAGGGTGTGATTGTGGCCTCAGGTTTTATACCAAGCCCAGAAACTTCCAATGTGTTTTTCAAAGTTTTGGAGAAGTGAAATGTCCAGACCCCATGGGGAATGTGGGCAGTAGACAGTAATATTTATAATAATAAATATAGACTATACGGTTTATATGGCTGAACATAAAGGTTATTTTCATTGTCGATGAATCTGTCAGTTATTTTTTCGATTTATCGATTAGTTGTTTGGTCTATAAAATGTTAGAAAATGGTGGAAAATCATGGTCAATCAGTGTTTCCCAAAGCCCAACGTCCTCAAATGTCTCGTTTTGTCCACAACACAAAGGTATTCAGTTTAATGTAATCAGAGTTAGGAAATTAGACAATATTTACATTTAAGAAGCTGAAATCGGAAAGCTTTTACTTTAGTTTCATAAAAAAATCAAACTGATTAATCGATTATCAAAATAGTTGGCAATTATTTTAACAGTTGACATTGAACTGATTAATCTATTATTTAGATTATTTTTCTAATTATTCTTTGCAGCTCTAACTGTAACTAATGAATGAAAAATATGAATGATCAAGCATGGAAAACTAAATATTATATCCTCTCCCCCCAAATTCCATCACATTTCTTGGGAATGTTCAACAGCTCACTTCATAGCTGCTCTACTGGGTTAATATGTGCAAAACAGACGCAAACCTCTGCTGAATAAAACTATGTATACCACATTTGCACTCTCAAAAAGTGATAATGTGTTGTCCTTCAGGAGATATGGTACTTTGGAGCAGTCGATCTTTGCTTTGTTTGATTCATCTGCCCCTTAGGAGTGGAGGTAAGCAGGAACTGAGGGATGTCTCTAAGTGCCACTCACATGAATGCAGCAAAACTTGCCTCTGTAACTTAATGTAGTTGAAGTAGGCAAGGCAAGGCTTGTGGTGGGAAGCAACTGGACCAAGGGTTAAACAGACTTATCTCCTATTATCACATTGATTTTTTTTATCTCTCTCGTGCTCCCTTCCTCTCTGTTTTCTTCCCCCTCTCTGGCTCAGAGATTCATCTGGAGTGCTGTGAACTCCTCCTCTCAGTGGGCAACTGTGAGATCTTCTGGCTGAGAGCTTTTAAAAGCCCTGTGATTGCAGACCGACCTAGCGCTAGGTATTCACCTGAGACTGAGATGGTTGCCATGGTAACGTCCACTTTTGGCCATGTGCTGGCACAAAATAATGCACCCAGGAGGCGAAAAAGGGGAGCACCAGAGTGGGTTATCCATTTCAAACACAATGTGCAAACATGCCATAACCCCTATGACTCAGAGTAGACCCCGGTGGCATTTGAATCTCCTGATATCTACTGCACCCAGTTAACAGAGCACATATTTCCATTGCACCTTCAAGGTATGAGGAAATCAGTTCAGCTTATTGGAATGTGAACAATGAGGATGGAGTTCTGTCCTGAAGGCAGAGTGCAACACACATAAGAAATGCAAACAAACATATTGATCTCTGTAATTACCTTCATTGTCCTTCAGGGTGAAGTTGGGATTAACTGGTAGCTGGCTCGGCAAAGCAAAGGAAAACCGCTGTCCATTGGCAAAGTCATCCTTATCCACTGCTGTGACAGTCTGGATCACCTGTTGTTTAGAGACAAACACACATTTAATTAGCCGCTGCACAGTTTGGAATCCCTTTTACACATTGATTGCATACAGGACACAAGTTTAGTGTCTGATGCATGTCTTGTTCCTAATTGGTCAGAGTCTGAGTCTGTTTTCCTCTGAGCTACAGCCAACTGGTCTTGTATCATTTTCTCCTCTACCTGTATGCTGACTGGAAAAGAGGCGCAATGATTTCAAAATATTTGGCTTGTGCCAGGGGGGGAACTGGCATCTAACGATGACGGGGTGCTCACAGGGCAACCTCACTGCCACTTTTGTCAGCTGGTTGCCCTTAATTGTTAAAAGAAACAGTGAGAGTGCAAGAGAGCCAGTCTTGAGAGAACAATGAACCGACTGCCCCTGTCACCATGGGGAGCTCTTATCTTCAATGTGAGGTTTGGGGGTGTTGTTGTGACGCTGGTATACCTGCACAAGCCTTTGTCTTTAACTGTGCAGTACTAGGATGTACTTATTGGGGTGCTTGAGTTTACTTATGTATATGTCATGGTTGACAGGGTGCCAATGGTGGAAGATTTTGGCTGGAAAGAGCAAAGTTCTCTTTCTTCTGGTGTCAATGGCTACAAAGTTGTTGTTTTTTAAGATATTTTTAGGCCTTTATTTGAGAGGACAGCCTAGACTTGAAAGGGGAGAGGGGGAACGTCACGCAGCAAAGGGCCGCAGTCCGGAATCGAACCCACGACCACCGCGGCGAGGACCGAGCCTCCATACATTGGGCTCATGTTCTAGCCGGTGAGCTACCCAGGCGCCCCCAATGGATCCAAAGTTAAGTTGTAATAATTTAGTTTTCCATCAGTGCGAAAAAGCAGCTAACTGCCACTTGGTTACCCTTAAAAATTAGGAGACTGGGATGTCTGGAAAACCAGAGGAAGTGATACAATTGTCTGTAAGATTGAATATGCCTGCCTGAGGAAACATCACCCCTTCATTGTTTTCTAAATGGGTGCAAAGATGTTGTCCATAATGCCATTTTTGGTTAAGAATATGACTAATGAGTCCCTGCTCTAATTTGAATTTCGGTGAAATTGATGTTGATGTTAAAGTACCGCACCATATCTCTAATACACGTATTAAGGATTTACCGTTTCAAATCCTTGAGCAGTACAGTGCTGTGATTGTTAAGGTTGGCATGATTCCTCCTCTCACCGTTAGCATATCTAGGTGTTGTATTTCCACACTCTCCAGATCAAAAAATCTGACCCTAAATCAGTACATTTCATTATTTATTGGCAGACACCCTTAACCACCTGCCATTAACTGCCACTTTTGAATTAAGTTGAAATGTGAATATTGTGAATCGTCATACATTGATACAAGGTTATAATTTAGCTAACACCACGCTAACCCAGTAGTTCCTTTTAACACTGAAGCTGTTTTATGGAGACTCTATGTTTTACATAAGTGATAATGATGTATTTTAATAGGCAAAGAGATGCTGTGTTAAAATTATCATCATGTGTTTGTGGACGTTTTAATTAATGGATAGGTCAGGTCAGTTCTACTGGTTTGTTGTTGCTATGGTTTCCTGCAGCATTGATCTAGAAGAGAGATTAATCTCTTAATTTTGATGGACATCAATCAGAAATAAATGTCTGCGGTATAAAACCTAAAATGCAAACAGATTGTAAAACATTAATGAGCAGCTCTATCCTTTCATACATGTTGTATTTGAATGGTGGTTTGTCACTGTCTCATTCAACACATTATAATTCTTCCCACTTAATACCCTGGGCCAAGAACCCTGAGGCTGTAATGCAACCTTAATTCAAATTTAATGCAAACCTTAATTCAAACTTTTCTTCCACAAGCTTAAAACTATTAAAAATGTATTTAGTTGTGGCTTCCCGGTCTTTACTCCATCATCCTTTGCCGAACCGCCCTTTCAGCCATTTCCATGCTGCTGATTGCTCTATATCTCAAAAAAAAAAAATCTTAATTTGAATGAATCAAAGACTACTGAGAGCAAATTGGAATGAGCTTCGATTTAGAGCCGTCATGGTTTGCTGCTGAGATACTCATTTTGAATGAGGGATGATTAAGCAGCTCTCTCCAATGCCTTTACTGTTTCTTACAGCTCAGCTCTCAGCGAGCAACCCAAACTGCTGAGGAAAACAATAGCTCAGTGCAGAATGCATGGAGTCAGGGAGGCAGCTGACGTTAACGCACAGCTCTCAACAACCTTCTCAGGTGTGTCGCCGTTGTAGAGAGATTTGAATATATGAGGAGATAAAGGGAGAGAAATAGAACAGAGATAGATATTGCAGATTTCTCACCTGCCCGGGCCTTGAGCTCTCACACACAATGACCTCCTCGTCTGTAGCTATTTCTGGCGGATTATCGTTCACGTCCAGCACCTGGACGGAAACAGGAACATGGCTGAGCAGGCTGGGGTTGTCTGTAGCAGAGAGAGAGAGAGAGGGGGAGGGAGAGAGAGAGAGAGAGAGAGAGAGAGAGAACAAGTGACAGAGAAGATGAAAGTCAAATGTAAGCCTTAATAACAAAGTGGAGCGTCAACACTGTTATTTTAAACTGGGGCACACTGTGCTCTTCTTGTTAGACTACTTATGGGTTTTGTCTTAGGCTGTGCCACTATAAAAGCACTGAAGGATGCAACGTTGCAGAAGGCAATTAAGCACATCTGATCATCAGCATGCAGCACTTTCTTGTCCCATTTGGTGTGCTTGGTTGTGATGCATTTTTTGCCCCTTGTGCTGCATGATAAACTCATGAAGCAGGCAAATCATATGCTTTACTTCCTCTTCTGCCTCCTCGTCATTTTAATATAAAGTAACCATTAAAATCTTTTAAAATATGTATTTTAGCGCTTAAATTAAGATGTTAATAATGTTAAGATGTTAAACTAACCCTAACCCCAGAAATATTACTGATGTGCCCTAGAGCAAGGCATTTAATCCTCAACCCATGGGGCACCTCAGTCCCCAAGAGAAGAAGAAGGTGTGAGTATGCTTTACAGTATGCTTGTGTAGCAGGAAAGTGCTGAAAAATAGCATGCTCGCTCAGCAATTCCTTGAATAGAAAAAAGTCATGCAGGCAGTCTTTGTATTAAACTAATGTTTCCTGATTTTTATTTACTTTATCTTGTGCATGAAGGTTTCCATGCATGGTATTTTTTCAGTGCTTAAAGACAAGTCTTACATTGCACCTGCTGTATTATTAGACAATTGTTTTTTTGATTTTTTATGGTAAGTACCAGATGATCCAACAACTAATTCAATCATGCATTCATTCTCTAATCCACTCACTCGCTATGGTCCATCTACTCCTGGTAGCCATTAGAAGGCAGTGTAAAGTCTCTGAAGGATGGGTTACAGTGAACTGAGCAGGCTGCTTTTTTGTCTATGACACTGTTTGTCCCTGGTCATTCAAAGTGATACAAATGTATCCTTTTTGTCAGTGTCTTGGCATTTAACTGTATCCTTCAATTCTAAGGAGAGGTGAGGAGATAAGGAAACATTAGCATGCAGCACCTCTGTCAGTTGGCAAGAGATTTGCCTAATTGTGATTACAAATTACCAAGTTACCTGATAGCAATTGTTGGAGTTAGCAGGGCCTGCATTGATGTAATTAATTTCCAATGTAGAAAATGGCACTGAAACAATTGGGACTAATTTGATTTTGTAGTTAATTATAAGACAAATACACTCTATAACCTATTTGAAAACATTCTAATCAATATGCAAATGATCTCCTTCATTGTTGTTTTCTCCAGACTTTAATTGCTACTTTCACTATTAACTCATCTGGTGTCGGGTGTGTTTAAATACCATTAGTGATTGTGATATTACTGTAAATAATGCTATTTAAACATCGTACTGCCCTAATAACTGGAGCAGAACACTGTGATGAACTGCAGCATACTTATTGTTAACTATTGACCAGGGATGGACATTTTAAGCAATGTCCTTGGATTGACCATGTTAGTGATTCAGAATCATGATAACGATACAAAACAAATACTTATCCTTGTTGAAAGCTGTAGTTTACCATTGATATGGGATATTTTCAAAGCATAACCTACATTTTACTCTCTACAATCAACAAAGTAATTCTGTGACCAAGACTTGAGTGTTACTTGGTTTTAGTCAAGAAAATGAGCATCTATGTGGAATGAGCTGCATACTCTTCACTGTGATCTATAAATACAATTTAGCAGACTAGTTAGAGTTAGAGGAATGATTAAAGAGAAAGTAGTGACACTAAACTGGCTGGCTGAATAGCTGCAGGCGACAGCTGCTTACTGCAGTTTTGGTGAAGCCTTATGGTTCTTGTTTTTGTGCATTCTTTCCAAATGTGTAATTGGTGGAATTGTGGCCTGACAGTTAGGCTGTATAAACTGAGGCTACATTTACATTGCTACGTTTTGGTTTTTAAGCGGAGTTTTGAGCCCAAACCGCATATCTCATCGACATTCTCGTATATTGGGTATGTGCATGTGGATAAACAGTAGGCAGTATGTATACTCTGCCCGTTGCTGGTAGTTACCATGGTAACATTATTAGCTTAGTCTCAGTGAACTAGAAGTCATGACCGATAAGACCCAATCAGGCGGCGAAACTTTGGCATCAGTGTTGGTGTTGCCAAGGACATGCCAGAGCAGTGTGAATGCGAGGTGTAAAAGTAGCAAAAGATATTTATTTTTAAACCAAAACGTAGCAATGTAAATGTAGCCTCAGAGTCCTGCTGCGGTCTGTTAACATGTAAAGTATTCAGTTTGATCAAAACATCGAAGTGAACATCTGAATAAAATCTGCTCAGTGGCAACATTTTGCTAATGATTTTATTCCATAGGTAAAGGGAGAGTGTGCAGTGCAGACTCATAACATCATTCTTTTTTACGGAACGTCCTTTTTAATGACATTGATTTTAAGACCTGGGCTATTCTCTGACTATATGCTCCCCTCAGGGTGTCTTGTTATCTTGTAGAAAAGAGGGGGCGGGGGGATTCAGGGTAGAACTGCAGCACCTATCATTATTTTGAATTTCTATTCTTAAAAGCATGTTGTTGTGGCACAAAGCTCACGTATTATTTCATTGCAATTCTAATAACGATTTGGAATGTCTCATATTAGCTTGGGGCCAAAAAAGATGAGTGTGGAAAGAAAGAGCAATCTCTTTAAACTGCCTCTTTCAGGCAACTGGATTATAGTATTCCATGTGTTTACTACAGTCCCTGAAGGTGTCAAACATGGGAGAAATATACCCTGGTTATTTTAAATATGCATATGTCAGAAGGTGAAGAGAATTATATGTATATTATGTTCAGTATGTATGCATGTGTGTACCTCTATCTGCTTATTTAATCAACTGTATTACAAAATTGTAAAATCAATTTCTAATGTAAATATACAGTTACAATATACAGATATTTCTAAAATAATTTTCACATTAACACTGAGACAGAACTAGAACATCGTCAAGTCTCCAGACTTTCTTTACCTTTCCAAGATGAAAATTAAATCATAATCTATTTGTACAATAGGAAGTAAGAACCATGTCAACATGGCAAGCAAATCTTCATCTGCTCACTCATGAAGAATCACAAAAGAGCAAACGGACGCAGCAGGTGCATTACGTTAACTCGCCCACTTGTAAACATTCTGTTAATGGAAAGCAACTTGGGTACCTACCAACCTCCGAGGCCATCACAGTGATGTTGTGCCAAGCCATGTCTTCTCTGTCCAGAGGCTGCATCGTCTGTATAAGTCCACTGATTTCATTGATTCTGAAGTACCTTACTCCTTCCTCTTTGCTGTCCAAAAAGTACCTATTAGGAAAAGGAAAATATGATCTTATGTATCCACTTTTCCAAAAATACAGTGATGGAAAAGATTGCAGTAAATAATCTGCAGGCTACAGGGCACAGTTACCTAGGTGGTCGTGACCAGTAAGCATGAATTTTCTTGATTTACAGGTCAAAACATGTCCGGACTTTCAGGTTAAAACTGTGATAAATGTAGTTGTGAAGTGAAGGTTACGCTATGCTGTAGGTTGTATATTACTAGGGCTGGATATCTGTACTCAATACCTTTTTAAGGTATCACTAGAAATAACCCAGTACCATGTAGTATCACAACTTTGATACAATGGTAACTGCATTCGGTCCTTTTCGTACCCATATCTAGAAAAAAAGACTATTTGTATGGTGCTGTCTGTAGCCAATCACTGCAAGCGTTTTTTGATTTAATGTGACGTGTGATTGGCCCACTAGCGCAGTCGGGCAGTGTATCTAATAGAGGTGGCAGTTCAGCATGCTGAGATGCTTCCATTCACAAGATGAGGTATTGAATGAGGTAGAAAAAAAAAGGTATCAAACGAAGTACTCTATTGGTATCGCAGTCACCTTAAGGGTACTGGTATTGGTATCATAATTAAACGATACCCAGCCCTATATGTTACCATTTTTTCGAGTGCATTTAAATTCAATTTGAAATTGAAGACAAAAGATGGTAATTGCAATGCTGTTGAAAAGACAATTATATGTAACTTTACGACTGCATTTAGTACACTTTTAACAAAGACGTTTACATGTCTTGTGACCTGCAACACTGGTGTCTCTCTTCCTTCTGTTAGTAGTTAGCAAGTCCCTCCAGAAAAACGTGATTATGCGATCGCATAATTCAATGCATAATCAGCCAAAGTCCGCATATTTATGCGGGGACGGCATTTTTTCAAATACACCGCACTTTCGCTGCATAAATTGACAATTTCCGTGCAACATATGCAAAAAGTCACATATATCTCAGCAGAAAGTTGAAAAATGTTGCGTTTACTTCACACGAGCAGCCATTTCCACCTGTTGCCATGGGAACATTAGGAAGTGATGTAATTTCGCCTAGTGAGAACACGGTGTTGGGGAATCCGTTTTTTTCTCTTTTTCATCAAACTACAATTTTTGCAAGTTCCCGCAATTTCATCGCATAAAACTGCATAAATATCCCGCATATTCCATCGCATTTTTTAAGAAAACGTGCCGCATAATCAAGGATGTTTGCCCGCAACAATCACAAAAAAACTACGCATTTTTCTGGAGGGACTGGTTAGCAGTATCCAACCCAAGCTCAACCTGAGATAACTGATGGTATCATAAGGGGGTTTTTTTTCAAACTTTGGAAAGCTCCCTTTAGCGCCACAGGGCACATTAAACAACTGCTTTCACAGACTGGGAATTACTGCTCATTACGAGTAAACTCACCATAGTGCCCCTTTAAAGCCAAATAGTAACCCTTGTGTGGTCCTTGAGTGAAATTTGACCCGTTTTCAAAGATCTGTATCAAAAATATGGGTTTCAAAAATAACATGGATTATTCCATATACGAAACAGGCTGTAATTATGCATCAACATACGTTCCTCTGATCTTAATTATTATCTTAAGTAATTCATAATTTCTGGTTTTTTTTACTCAAAATGAGGCATATTTTAGTATAAATGAGGTTTATTGACCATGAATTCCAAACATAAGTGTAAAACTAGCAGTGATAAATTGGAATGAAGTCGGCTTAGAAGATATAACACAGAATTTGAAAATGTATAGTTTATGCTTTATAAAACAGGCAAAACAGTCAATTTTGACCCGGGAAGACAACACAAGGCTTAAATGTCTCAAAACACAATGCAGGTACTTGATGTGTTTTCAGTCCTGGCTTTAGTTCACCAATTCTATTGAGGCCTTGGAAAACACATGTTTACGTACTTTTGTAATATATATTTATTAGGTAACAAAATGTATCAAACCAGAAAACTAAACCTTACATTAGTGATACGAGAGAACCAAAACCACAGTGTGAAATGAATGAAGTGCATACGCAGCAGAAGCCAAAGGGGATGCTCTTATGCTTCTGTGATCTTCAAAGTGTCATCCCAAGCACACGGATAGAATAATCCTTACTGCTTTCAAACGGACTTAAGGTCTTGACAGAATGTTCTGAAAATACATATTTCTAAGTCAAGAGCAATTATCTTAAATATTTAATAATGACAAAAGGCAATGTTCTGCTGGCAATGTTTACACTGTTGTAATGGCTTTCTAGCAACGCTGTTATCAAACTAGGAGCAAAGCAGCCTGTGGAATACAAAGCAGAAAATGGGCTCAGCTGCTCCCCTCATGAGTTCAAGCAGGAAATGAGCATTGACTGTGTATTCCCTAATTTATCTCTTAATGACCTATTTACACCTTTAATCCAGCATTCATTCTCCTGAGTAATATAGCCAACACTTTTCAATTGGCATGAGAGAAGGAAACGGTATAGGGATATTAATGCTAGGATTGGAGCTATTTTCTTTTTAGCTTGGATTGCTTACAAGAGTAGCCTACAGGCTCAGTAGAAATGTTGTCATGATTTATTAAATACTCAGACCATAAGAGCACAAAGGCTTTTCAGCAGTAAAAGTGAGTTTAGGTGCTAAGCATTTGCTTTGTCAAGAAGATAAAAGTGTTGTTGTATAGGTTGTAGGGAAATATCCACTGAACAACACTATTTAATTACTGCTACTGGTGAGAAATCTTTGATGTTAAGTTTGTGTTTTGGTAATTTTTTCTCTTATTCTTTCAGATAACTAGCCAAAAGTACAAGATGTTACATCATGTAATGTTTAGTTTCCAAAACTGCTTGATAGCAGAAAGTCTTTTCTTTTCTTCAGTTAACATCAGGCTTGCTATCAGACACGCCTGAATCAAACAACAAGAACTGCTGTATGTGTACACAAAGATCCCCACCTCTGGCATTCTGGTAAATGTAGGAAATCCAACTCCAATACAGTAATTGTGGATAGATCGTTTTCTAATTGTAAAAGCTTCAGAATGCACTAAACATCAGCAAGACTAAAAGCCTAGTATTGAAGCCCAGTGAGGCGGTTATGCTTATTACACAGCACAAAAACAAACTTGTTAGATGGATAAAAAAACTAAAAGGCAACTTTGCTGTTCTTTGCTGTACACTTTCCAACTCTGAACAGCACGGCATGCAGCCCTACGCATCAAACAAGCTGAATGATTGATCCAACCCTCTGTCAGGAGGTTGGTGTAAGATGAAAACATAACACAATATATTCACTTTTGTATAAGAGACACATCTGGAAAACACGCTGGTTCACTCATGTGCAGCCTAGAGAAGCATGTTAAACCTGTACCATTTTGTTAGTCTAATGTTAGCATGTTAGCATGCTTGGATGACATCTAAAAAAATATATATAGCTGATGGAAATGTAGTCATTAGTATTAGAGGTAGTTTTAGACAAGAGTGAATTTTGACCTGTTGGTGGCGCTAAATAAGAAGTACCAATCTCCAAAGTCATTGGGATTTACACTATTCTGTGGGGATCATTAATATTAATGAGTTGAACTTTTCCTTTAAATGACTAATCTGCTTTCAGAAGTATATTTCAATGTAAAACTACTAGAATATGTTAAAACTGGGGTGTAATCAAGTGTCTTGTTTGGTAGCCTATTCAAAACTCAGTACTTCCATCAGTTCATTTGATAGTACAGCAGTTTCCACTTGAAGGAAGTTAATACAAGACTGGGCTCACCTGAAGTCATGTAAGTGAAAAGTAACCAGACCAAGAAGTTTCCCAACTGCTCAGATGATTATGAAAATGTAAAAGAGCAACCAGAGGTAATGAGCCTTTGTTTGACTATTTAGATGTCAATTTCAGACTAACATTTGAAATGCCACTTCAATGACATGTTTATTTCATCGCATGCATGGGCAAACTTCTGATGATCAAAGAGAGCCAAATAGCCTACTGATCCCTTCTGCATTGTGAATTCTGATACCAGCACAGGGAGCAGTGGCACAGTTGTTTAGCTTTTTTTCTGGGTTCAAGTGTCTGTCTTCTTTATGTGGTGAACATTGGTAGTGATGTACTGTAGGAATGGTCGTGGAGGAGGTATCCCACAAGGAGAGCAAAGAGACTCTTTCATATGTAGATTACCTTCTTGTTTACAACAAGTCTTTCACAAATTCTTAAGACTCCGACATGAATCAAACAATCATTTTTACCCCGTGTCTTGTGCGCCCCATGTACCAAGGCTCAGCCCACAGCGGCCATTCGCTGTATGTCGTCATCCCCTCCCTTCCTGTCTATACCTGTCCTATTGGCAAAAAAGCCCCAAATAAACGCAAGAACCAAAGAGTTCACCTCTCCTAAACAGGGAGGACATTAGTATGCTCATATGTCTGACTGTGCTTAATGCTGTTTAGAAAACCTGTGGGTTCTGCAGCCTATGGCAAGGCTTTAAACTGTGATCCTATAACCTTTGTGATAACAGCAACAGAAGATTGCTTCTTATTGATATATCAGCAAATCCTTCTCTCATGAGGAGTTCCATGTTTACAGCTACTCTATCATTTACGCAGAGGCAATCTAGGGAACTAAAATTAATACAAGCAGTGCAGAGTTGCTTCAGTGTAATGTCATTGAACAAGGTGCCTGAGCATAGCTTAAACCTAGGATTAGGCAACTGCCTAAGGCCAATATCAATCTTTTTTCAACAGTTCACAAGTATGTGTTTAGGTAGCATACAAATGTGCTAAGCCGTTGTATTGCCTCAGGTTACTTTACAATCTTGCAGACAAAATAACCATTTATCTAATTTCATATTGCTAATTTTTAGAGGGAATGTAAAGTAGGAGGAACACACAAGGCCGGGGCTACTAAACATAATGCAGCACATCTCTTAATCTATTTAACATTATGCTCTATAGTGGTAGTTCAAAGCCACCTGAAAAAAAAGACGAAAAACAGGCTACTGCATACTGTATGTTGAACATGCATCATAAATCATAAGTGCATGGTGACATATACATTTGCAAACTAGAGTCTCAAGTCATAGCTTAAAATGCTTTTCAACAGAAGGTACAATTAGGTACAAAATACATAATAAACCTGAATGTCAGAAAAATAAACTCTTTATAAACGATGAATAAATAAGCAAGCCATTTCTTTTAAGCTGCGGACAAGTTTGGCAAGAATGGACTTTCTCATTATCAAAGTACATACGCTTTACCACCTAGGCTAATCCAAACAGATATGGTAACCAGCCTATTTGGAAATGTCATAGAAATCCATCTGGCGAAGACTGGTATGTTTCTAAAAAATATAGGACGGTATTGGCAACTAATTAGTTGACAAAGTGACAGTTCCACTGGCTGCCGGTCACATCTGAAAGAGCACTGAGCCTCAAAATAAGCTTCATCATATTCGCAACCTCCTCTCTTACCCTTTGCTTTTGCAGCGGGCTTGTCTGATATTTCTTAACAAGAAAATCTGTAGATCTTCAATTATATCCAATGATGCAAAACTAATAAGACAGCATGCCCACAGAGCTGCACTGCCTCTGAATATTTGTACTCATTTATGCAGATTGATATGTAGGAGTTCAAGTGTCTTACCTGACAGGACTGTTCCTGCTGTCAGGATCTCGAGCTGTTACGACGCCCACCTCTGTGCCACTCGGTGAGTTCTCATATACGTCCATGATGTAATGATCTATAGAGAACACAGGAGCTTCGTCCACATCCCCAACTGTGATTTTGAGGGTGGCGGTGTCTTTGAAAGAGCCAAGATAGGAAAAACGAGGATCCATATGTGTATTCGTCCCCTCGATGTGGAGAGTGTAGGTCTTCTTTCTCTCGTAGTTCAGTGGCTGTTGGGGGAAACGCACCATGGGGAAATATAATTAGCACACTTATAGTACAAAGTAGTTACATTTGATCTGGATAGAAGAAGTGAATGCTAACTTAGGGCTCACAAAGTTACGGCATTTGTGTCAGTCAGAAAATAATCATTTTAGATTTGTAGAACTCATTATGTTTTTGCATTAGGGTCCATGAGAAGGTTCCAGGGGGTCCCCAGCAAAAGGGGAACTTATTTATTTTCACTATAGTTCCATCCATGAGTAACACAATGACAGAATGTATGACTATTTTGGTCATGGGTTTCATACACTTCCTGTAATAAAACATCTAAAGCAAAAGATCAGATGGGGGACCTTGGGACAAAAGGTTATCAAATCGGGGTCTGTAGTCTAACATTTTTATTTATATTTTCTAATATATATAAAACTATATGGATGTAATATGACTTGCCTGAGGACTGTCAGTTTAATGTCATGTGTGTTGATCAGAAATCTAATTTCAGTGTATGATAGTTAGAATCCTGTGGAGTTTTCGCTGTGAACCAAATTATTTTATTTAAACTCAACACTACAACAAAATTGTAAGCCTCTTTATAGATTTTGAATGCATTTCCTACCTATTAAACCCTAACAAACAAATCCTACTTTTTTAATCATTTGGAACTTTTGGAACAGTGTACATCAGCAGCTACTCCTCTTTTATTGGAGCATTGCTTCCTTTTAAAGTACATTTCTTCCACCAACTTTTACCACCCTCTGCAGATGGCAGAATTGTGAATGAATGAGTGTCCTCACATGCTGGTAAATTAATTCATACAAACAATGTGAGGACTTCCTTTACAGCACTACTTATGGTCAAAACTCTCCACAGTACACCTTTGAATCAGTGTCCAAGCAAATGACTGATGGCTATTTCCTCCTGAGGAGTCTCTGAAAGATCACATTTCTGTCTCGTAGACAGCATGTTCTTACCTTTTTGAGGCTGATGATCCCCTCTCTCGTGTCCCTGTCTGTGGATATGGAGAATGTGTTGGCCCCCTCTGAGTTAATGATGCTGTACTTGATGTCTGCATTGATGCCAAGGTCTTCATCATTGGCTTTGATCTTCCCCACCGGTTTCCCTACTTGAGCTGATTCAGGGACGTACAGCTGGTAATTTTCTGTGGATGACCAATGATGTGATGAAATAGCAAAGAAATACTGTTTTAAAGTTGACCTGCCCCCACGTTGTCTGAATGTTCTCCTTAAAAGTCTTAGCTAAGCAATTAGATTTTGTCACCATTTGTTCCTGAGGGAATGTCATTAAAAATACTCAGTAGTGCCTCAATTGACACTAAATGCCGAGCAGATCGAACTCTGAGGCAGATGATTATTCAGACAATGTTGATGGTTTTGAAATAGTTTTTTCACTGCAGCACAAAATGAAAAACTCTGAGCCGTTGGGGATTGTCCTCGATGAGGCACTTTCAAAGACAATGGATCGCAACTTTATCATTACTTAAATTTATCATTAAAATGGAATTCAGACTGCAAAAAAGAGGGGTTTTGATGAATGCTAGTCTAATGTAGCTAAATATGGAAGATTTAACTGCAATATTAGACTACTGACTCACACAATAATGAAGTATAATACATCATCGTGAGGAATGCTGCGTAGGTCTACAAGGGGAAGCCTCAATAATCCATGATTTGCTCTCTAAACCCTCTGGGGATGGATATATGGTTAATCATTGCATGCATGAAAAGAATTATAATTAAAATATTTTTGTCTGCAAATACTGATGTTGATGTTTCTTCTTTTCATTCAAGAAGCAATAATAGTGAATACACCGTAAAGGATAATCTGCTTGCCTTTCATGTGCAGACCTATTAAGACTTTGGCTCTACAGTGAGAATTATTTGAAAAATGGCTTTTCTTACAGTTACTTGCTATATTTCCACTTCCACGGGGGACATACAGTAAATAACTCTTTTAACAAATGCTTTTCGGGTAATGGAACTGCCTCAGGCATCTATAGTGGAGGTCTTCTGCTCAAGGCCAAATGGCTAAGAACAGCTGATTAGATTTGCAGGCACAGCTTGGCCATTCAATAAGCTATCTAGTAGCACATTAACATTGGCTATTTTGCTAAATTAGCCTTCTGGCTAGTTAAGCAAAGATACCGATTTTTCAGGCTAAAGAGTTTTCAAATAGAGGCTATGGCCAAAGACAATGTAGTGTCTTCCTATTGTCTTTCCTAACCTAATTATTATTCATTTAACTGTTGTTTTTTACTGGTTGGTCTGCAAAATAGTTAACTTAAGCCTGTATTTTGTTAGCTGGGCTGTCGTTTTCAGGTGATGATGTATACACACTTTGGGGAAACATGGGCGGGTTGTCGTTGACGTCTGTCAGAGTGATGTTGATGGTGGTGGAGCCAGAGAGGCCTCCAACCTGGCCTGCCATGTCTTTGGCTTGGATAACAACGGTGTAATGTTCTCTGGCTTCCCGGTCCATGTCAGATAAGGCAGTCCTGATGATTCCTGCATGGATGGAGGAAAACAAGCCATTTGAGCTAAAATAGGTACATACATAGGCACCAGCCATTTTGGATTAACAATAATTATCAGTTTGTAGTTACCTTAAACTAATAAAGCAAAGTACATATGCCACCATAAAAAGTAAGGTAATTGGAAAATAAAAACAAACAAAAAATCATAATATTGTTTTTTTTATAAAGACACAAAAAGAGATCACTGTTGAGAGGGTGAAGATAACACTGTTACTGTTGTCAAGATGTTACTGTTATTGTACCAATATTTCCCCCACCAAAACCTCTTTCAGTTACAGACTACTCATACAGCACCGTGTCACCCTTACCTCTCAAGACAAACACTATAAAATAGTTATTTTTTCATTTTTGATTATTGTCAAGGTTAGCCTTTCTTCACTTTTCATTATATCGGAAATGACTATGCAACCTTGGATCGGGGAGAATGCAACTTTCAAAGGCACACGCTCAATCTCATTTATTACTGCAATACTACAGCATACACAACCATGAACTTTCACAATGCTAACTCAGTGATATATGACTGCACCTCTGCCCACTACATATAAACTGTACACAGGTACATTGTAACACAGTAACAAGCTAAAAAGTCAGGCAGAGTATTTTCTTTGTGTCTATGATTTATTGAATGTAATGGATGCATGTCTTGCACATATATTTTTGTCTGTGTGTCTTTGTGTGAAGTCTTAACATGTCTGTCTATATTTGTTTTTTGTATGTGTATATCTGCGCTGGAGGGTTAATTCGCCATCTTAGCTACTGGAACCACATCACCACATGGAGCCCGATTTAATATGTTCTAACAGTTACATCAGTGTTCATTGCAAATATTGCTTTTCCCCAGAGACAAGACCCTCTGGCAACCATTGAACTTATGTTCCTGTGAACTTGTGAACCCTGCAATAACACACAATGGCTGACCGGGAGCAGGTATCTGCTTCTTTTCTGTGATGTTGTTTTGTTTTTGTCTTTGTAAATTGTCTCAATTTCATTGTAACCACCCCTCAATGATGTTTCCAGTATAAATAAAGGTTAAATGAATATGGACTGCTGTTGCCTCATGTTGTGAGTGGAAAACACAACAGCAGATGATGTTTGATAAGAGGGCTTTAGAAAATGAATTAGGCATCACTAACAAAAAATGGAAGAAAATGTTGCAAATGAGAATATGACATTTTT
This sequence comes from Gymnocephalus cernua, assembly GCA_023631565.1. Classification (NCBI taxonomy): domain Eukaryota; kingdom Metazoa; phylum Chordata; class Actinopteri; order Perciformes; family Percidae; genus Gymnocephalus; species Gymnocephalus cernua. The sequence goes on from CM042446.1 coordinate 26,231,997, forward strand.
TATATATATATATATATATATATATATATATATATATATATATATATATATATATATATATATACATACATACATACATACACACACATATATATACATACATACATACATACATACATATATATATATATATATATATATATATATATATATATATATATATACATACATACATACATATATACATATATATACATACATACATATATACATATATACATATACATAACATAATAAAAAGCCTACAAGCATGATCATGCAACTTCAATGTAACATAGAAATAATTAAGTGTGGGAAATGCAGGAATGGAGAGCTGCAGATACCGTGCGCCGGCCAGTGCATCTGCCTTTGGCTTCCCATTAACTGCTCAGTCATCGGACAAAGTTGGGGAAACTCTTGTGATAACCTTTGTTATATCTAATCCTAACCCCTAACCCTAAACTTAACCATCCACTTAATGACAGAGAGACATAAGGGGCCACTAGCTGGCCAACTTAAACTGTAATTGTTATTGATAAGACAAAGCAACCATCTATACATAGTGAAATGAACAAAGACCTGATCCACTAACAGTTCTCCTTACAGTTATGGTAATGATCTTCAAAGTTCTCATGATGATACTGTGATTGGACAAAATATTAAAATGCAGATACTTTTACGTAATGAATTAATGTTGTGTGTATTTTTTAAAAAGCATTTGTAGTACAGTGTTAACTGACTCAGATGATTTCACAATTAGTTTTTCTCAGTCGCTTTGGTACATTTCTCGAATCATCCTCGACATTTGTAAAACAGTAAGTTCATTTCTTAAAACAATTCGTACAAACAGCAAAACACCGTGGATTACCTGCAAAAGCCAGTCTCTTGCTCAAAGTCCTTAGTTCATCTCTCAAAAGTAAATGTCAGTGTCAATGAACACGTCAGTGCCATCAGAATGACAAGTCCTTGTGTCATTGTGTACGGATAAGACAGTCAGATTGCTTAGTCATGTTGTCAATATAACAGTGTAGCCTACTCTGGGATGTTGTGATGTAAACTATGGCTGGAGTTTTGATGACAATTATTGTAAATTATAGGTTACACCTTAGTGTATGTGGGAGTTTGATTGCAAGAGACTGGACAAGATACGCTTTTACTGTAGTTTGTTGACAGACCATGTCATTGCAATACAGAAAAGAAAAGACAGCACAGCATAGCACAAAGGAAAAAAAAAGTAAAAAAAAATAAAAAATAAAGTAGAACTGTGAACATAGGACAATCTCCTTAGGACAAACTGTACATGCAGTGCTGTAAGAATTCCAGTGCAGTCTTCCTACACCTGACGTTCCTGTCTGTTGGGCCACAGATTGTCATCCACATCACAACAAATATCTTCTCTTGTGATGCAGTGTGGAAAGTATAAAAAAAGTCTAATGGAAATGTATAGAAATATGCATGACATATTATGACAACTTGTTCAACCATTTTGCATGTAAAAACTTATGCTATGAACTAATGCCTAAATGTTGTGAGGGGGGGGACTATTCAACAGAGACACATTATAATACATTTTGATCATAAGCAATTGATAATGTAGGAAACAGCAGAGAATTGTACATAATCAGTTGCATGAATGTACCAAAGCATTTGCAACTTGTTCAAAGAAATGAGAAACTGCTTTTTTGATGTGCACAAGTGACACAATGATGTAAAGAATGAACCGGTAGTTTTGAGAATTTCAATTATGATCTGAGAAATGTACCAAAGCAACTGAGAAAAACTGTAAATGATCATATATGCAAAAACTTCTGTCATTTCTCTGTTTCCAGTCCAAACCATAACAGCTTAAATTTCACTAAAAATAATTTAGGAGTGAACTTGAGTTTTAATGGATTCCTAATTTCACAGAAGAGGCAGCTATAGCTCTGTTATACAATAGGTCAATTTCCTCTCTCTTTCTTCAAGACTGCAGACAGAAACTAATCCACTCGCCTAAAGCAGAATAATCATTAAAAGTGGGTCAAGGAGCAAGGCAGCTAACAGTATTAAGATCCAGGGGATCTTAGGTTACACATCATCTGTCACACTGAGCTGTGGCTGAGGTCCCTACCTCTGAACCTGAACTCATCAGCAGTCAATCAACAAAAAAGGTGACTTCTATTATAATTGGCATTACAGACCAGAATGGAATATATAACTATAATAGGCAATACAAACAAAATTGCATTTGAGACTTGACTTAATGTCAGATAATTGTGTAAGCTTTAACATGAAAACTTCTTGTTTCATGGTGATGAAGTTTCTGTGAATGAGCTGTGAATAGAGTCTCTACCGCTGCATCGACAGTGGTGTGATAAAAAACTCTAACCCATTCCTCTTGTTCATATTTCTCTACTGGCTGATGCTTCTAGACTTTTTCTATAAAAAAGAAAGAAGAAAGAGTTTTCAATGTAAAATGTCAGTATACTCTGTGTCCTCAAATACCTCTTTAATGCCACAAAGAATCAGTCAGATACTGTGAGATAAAGCAAAAACAAAAATGTTGTTAGGTACTCTCAAATATATTGCAGGGATTACGTTTTTTACCTGCTCTGACAGTGTCTTCTACTTGTCTGGTGTCATTTTGTGTATATTAGTTCTGCTTGCAAAATAACAGTTACAGCTACACACACGTTTGTGTTGCAGAGCTTAATTCCTGGGGATATTGAAGCAAATAATTAGCTTTGACTGCCAGGTAGATTCTTCTCTGACACGATAAGATGTACGTGTATAATAGCTTTTGCTATTTTATTTTTTTTACCTTTGCAGTTTTCATTTATTCATTTATGTAATTGTTCAATATTATATTTAGTTCTTGAATCCAGGGTTGTATATTGTAACTCTAGTTCTAGTTTAATGATTAGCCTAACTAAATGGGAGCTGCCTGACCTGTAAGTTGGTGGTGAATTATACTTTGGTACATTCTGCCTCTCAAATGCTAAGCAGACAGTGACAGACTGTGCTCTGTTTGAACTCTGACCGAGTCGACGAGACAGATTAACATCATGCTGCCCTCCCTGTTAGAAATGCCAGAACGCCATGTCAAATACAGCTATATAATATGTGTTCTCTGTGATCTCAGAGTCCAACATGTTACTGTATGAATACTCTAATATCTGTCTTCTTGTCGCAGGAATTTCTTGATAATGAACCAATTACACAATTTTGAAATTGTGCATTTAAAACACACTTTGATCGTGACTCGTGAGTTGGTGACTCTTCTCAAACTCATGGGGTGCCTGGAAGAAAAAAAAAACATACAATGTCTGTCTTTTACATTCCACAACCATACATGTGTATTAAAACATTTCCCAACAATCAGGACATAAGCATTTTATTCATGCCATGCTGTTCTTTTTAAATGTCAGGTCTCAGCATGGATCTGCTGCTTTTATAGTTTCAAAAGTAATCAAAGTGCTTGCAGCCACTTCTTGTAATAAAGCAGGCTCAGTGAACTCTATTGGAAAACCTTTGTTATTAACTGGAGACTTAACATTACTTAACCTGGGGTCCTTGAGACACACAGATCTTGGCAAGTGGCCACACGTTCCATTAAAAAAGAAAAACAAGACAGATGATCTGACCTTTCAAGTCTCTTATTACCCCCGTACTCATGAAGGCGCATCGCTCCCAAACAATATTTCACAGCAGCGGTATTAGGAACAATGTCCACACACCAAAAGTATGATTTGTTTTTTTTGGGCTTTAGGAATTGTCAATAATTTGTCATCAAACAAACACATTTAAAGCCCTGCTGTTTCGGAACATTCAAAAAGAAAACACTCAACAGGAAGAGAGACTTGTGACCACAGAGGAATGTGCAGGAACACATTCACAGCTGACGCAATGCAGCTACATCACAAACGTACATTCACTGAACTGCATTTATTCTTGAATGGAATTCTTTAACGATACAGAAAAGGCTACAAAGGTATTTGTTGAAAAGTGCAAGTATCTGAGAGGTATGTCAGTACTTGGGGACATGGGGATCACACCCCTGAACTCTCTTTTCTGACCATTTCTGAGCAGTTATACCCTAGATAGTTGCAGCTAAATCTCTATGGAGCTCGTCAGTTAATTTAGAAAATAATTGAGAAAGAGCTGACTTCCTTGAACCTGGGCCCGTTTGACACAGTGAGGTGGTTAGCCTTTTCCTCAACCTCCCCAGTCTATTAGAGTTGATACCATCACACTATCCACCTCTTTGTCTGGCTGGAAACTTCTAAAGGAGGACAATCTCCTGGGTGAACAAAAAGGATTATAGGAGATTACGAAAGCGCTCTTCAATCTCCAGCTTCAGGAATCTTGGTTTTTGGCTCATCCAATATGATGTTATCCCTGTGTGTCTGCACTCTAACAGCATTTTAGGAGAAAAAGGTAGATAACACCAACCAAAGCAGCTATAAAAATCATAGAAATCATAATAGTACATCTCTCGTACAAAGATTTTTTTCTGTTCATTTATCGGATCATATATCTGAGAATAATTGGTTGGACCACTCAAGACGACTGATTGCCGAAGTGACAGCTTTTTCCTTGATTTAACCAGAGGTAAGACTTAATCCATGAACCACAAAAACTTGATCTGTGTCAGCTCCTTCAATAAACTCGAACACTCCCAAATCCCAGATCAGCAGAGAAATTAGCCTATTTAGAATGCAAAAGGGAGATAGGGGTTTTGCAGTTTGGTGTGTCTTTGCATGCGTGTGTGAGCCAGTACAGATGTGAGGTGGGGTTGGGGGGAGCATTCGACAACGAGACTCAAGAGGAACAACCTTGATGTCTCTGTGGGTAAGTGACAGATGCACAGCGGTGTTGGGAAAGACAGGAGTTATGACCCAACTTTAAAAAGGATAAATGCAGCCACCGCCTAAGATGTAGTTTTGCTGATAAATGGAAAGCTCTTAATAAAACTGCTGGCTTGCAGTTTTGAGATTTGCAAACAATGTAATCAAGTAAATCCATTGCAGCAAATGTTCATGTTCAATGTTCACCACAGTTAGCATATCACTTAGCAAGTCTAACTTCTCTGGTGATGTGTCAAGCTAGTATTGTAAAAGTGACAGGGCTTTGCCAGAGTGAACCTGTCAAATGTACATTAGGCACCATTTGCAACTTTTATCCTGAGTCATTTACATTCAGTGAGCAGATAGAGGTTCAGTCAGTCAGTCAAATACTCCGTTGTCCTTGTGCATCTGCTCTTGTTATTGACCAAAATCCCCAGACAAGTCACAACATAAGCAGCAGGTAGGGGGTTCAGGGTCCTTACTGTTTAAAGGACACCTTGCCAGGATTTGTAGCTGTTGTTGGAACTCTTGAATGTAGAAAACCTCTGCAACAATCCAGCTTCTTTGTAACATGCAACACATGTTGAAAATATAAACTAATTGTGTAAAGATAGCTAAGAAGACTGATCCACTGTTAGCTGGAAGACATTTTTTTTTACCTTTTCAAAGCAAGGCTATCTGTCTCCAGTCTTTCTGCTAGGCTAAGCTAATCGCCTGCTAGCTCGTTAGCGTCATATTAGGGTATGGACATGGTAATATTCTCAACTAACTCTCCGCAACAAAACAAATAATTCACAACAAATATGTTCCCAAATGTTCTACGTATTCCTCTAAATCCATTTCTAGGAATTC